>JADRCH010000027.1:8694493-8736887 GCA_019843965.1 Rhynchomys soricoides | reverse complement strand
TCCCTTCCCTTCCCTTCCCTTCCCTTCCCTTCCCTTCCCTTCCCTTCTCTTCTCTTCTCTTCTCTTCTCTTCTCTTTAGCTTTCAGAATACCTTCATGTACCAAAGATGCTAGCATGAGGGGATGAAGGCTCTCTGTAGGCACCAGTTCAACTTATTTAAAGAGTCGTATATGTGCTGTTTTCAGCAATAAGGTCTTGCTGTCAGTTTGCATAAAGCCTTTAATATAGCTTCCTTGTGAATGGGCTTCATAGACTGAAGGTGTCCACAGGAGGGAGGAAAGCAGTTTGATCTACCAGGATCTGCTTTTTCTCCTGGGAATGGTGGCAGAGAGTAAGGAGAGGTCACAGCAGAAGTTTTGCTACAGAGATGGGGCTGAGACTGAGGGTTTGGAAATGGAGGAGAGGAGAGAGGCTGAAAATCTGAATTTTGCCTGCCTACTTCACTGGCCTACTTGCTTTACGGGCAGGCTTGGCTGGAGGGTTCCCAGGGAATGGCTGCTGAAGTTGAAGGCTGGGATAACAGGATAAGTGGTGAGGAAGGTTGGAGGCGAGGATGTCTACTGGAGACAAGGCATCAGGGGAGAGGAGGCTGGAGCAGAGGGGCTGTTAAAGCACTGGGGGTTATAATGGGGCAGTAGATTTGGAGGAGAGGGGGAAGAGATATAGATCTGCAGTTAGCCTACCTGATTCCCTGGATAAAGTCCTCTCTATTTTACTCTGTTGGTCTATGTTTCTAACTTTATGGCAGGATCATACTACTATCACTACTATAGTTTTATAATATAATTTAAAACTTAGGAAATGTGATGCTTTTCTTTCCTTCATGTTCAAGTCTTATATCTATTCAGGGCCTTTTCTAGTTTTTTAAGAGTTTAAGGATTAATTTTTCTACTTATGTGAAAAATATTATCAGAAAATTTACTATCTATAGACAGCTTTGGGTAGTACAGAGATTTCAATCATCGCCATCAGTGAATGGAAATGTAATCTGACATGTTGATTTAATATTCTGATACTTTTAAAGTAGCACTTTCAGATTTTTCTATCTATAACATCTTGTTTTATTTTTTATTTACATGTGCCTGTATTTTTCTTTTGTTCTTGTCTATTACAATGACCAGAACTTCATAGCTATGTATAGAAGTGCTGAGAGTAGAGACAATATTCTTCCTGCTTGCCACCATTAAGGATGGTGTTCTCTGGCACATTCCCCCAACTATCTAATGCAGTAGACTTCTTTGTTTGTTTGTTTTAGCATGAAAGGATACCTTTCTCAGATGCTTCATTTGTTTGAGATGACTACATCTCTTGATATGTAATGGTATCTGAGTTGGTTTGATATGTCGAAATATTTATACATCTAGATTGTGTGGTTTTGTGGCACTAATGTAGATAGCATGCTGGTATTTTGCTGACTGCTTCTGTTGATCAGGGACACTGACATGTAATTTTCTTTTCTTGCTGTATCAATGTGTGTCTTACGTACAAGGACACATTTTGTTTTATAAAAACAAGTTTGGAAAATACCCTGTTCAATTTTTTAAACTTTGAGAAGGATTGGTATTTATTCTTTTTAAATGTTCAGTAGATTCCACAGTAAAGCCACCAAATTTTAGACTTTTCTTGGGAGTTTATGAGTTATGGGTGTATTATTTTTGTTTTTTAGTTTATTCCCTTTATATATTTGATTTTTTAAAAATGACTCATGCTTGGTAGTTGTAAACTTTTAGGAATTTTAGGTTTCTAAATTTCCTTGCTCATAGTAGGTATGTTAGTCATCACTATGGCATTAGTAGTAGTGTATAATCTATTATTTATATTTTTTCAATCATTTTCTCAGTGCTGCTAGCTAGTTTGTCAACATTTCTTTTCGACAAAAGGTTCAGTTATTTTTATTGAATTTGTTCATTTCCCCTTACGTCTGTCTTATTTCTTTACAATTGAGTCATTACTCTTTCCTTTATCCTGCTTCTTTTCTCTACTTATAGTCTCTTGAGTAGTATGTTATTCATTTTATTTTCTTTCTTAGTTTTATTAGAAATGATTTCATAATACCCTAGAGTGTATGTGTGTGTGTGTGTGTGTGTGTGTGTGCGCATGTGCATTTTTAAATTTGACCCTCCAGTTAGGTAGGATTTTATTTTTTAATTTCTACATATTTATGAATTTCTAATTTTTCTTTTATTATTTACTTTTGATTATATATTATAGTCCTGGTCTAATTTTCTTAATTTTCTTTTGGCTCTCTAATAAGTGGTTCATCCCACAGAGTGTTGAAAGAAACATGCATTCTCCTTTGTTGATGGGATGCTCTGCATCCTTCTGTTTGGTCCACTTTGTCTACTGTATCTTACAAGCCTGGTGTCCATTGGTTTCTGTTTGGCATCTGTTGGCAGTGGGATGTGAATTTTATCAATTGTTATATTATAGTTGTTTTACTTCTCCCTTCAGTTCAGCTCATATTTTTGGAACCGTAATACATATGTATTGATAATTATTACATCTTGACTATAATTGACCCCTTTTTATTATATGATGGCCTTGTGGTCTCTTTTGACCTTTTTGCCCTAAAGTTTCTTCATTCACACATAGTCTTTCATACTGTATTTTAGTCCACCCGTGGACTATCCCCAACACCCACCTGCCACCTTGTACATATCCTTTAAGCTAAACTGTGTCTCTCATAAGTAACGAAGAGTGAGTACGGATTGCTAAAGAGCATTTTGCCTCTGGAAGTCTTTTTATTGAATAGTTTAACTCATTTTAATTTAAAGTGATTATTGGTAACTAAAAAGCATTCTTCCTATCTTGTTGCTTGTTTTCCAACTGCTACTCTGTTCTCCCTCTTACCATTTTCCTTTTGTGACCTGCCTCTTCCTTTGGGGATGCTTGGGTTTCTTTAATATGTTCTTCTGTAGTTCTCCTGCAAAACTGTTTATAACAGCCAGAAGACAAAGAGAGATGAAATGTCTACCAGTTAGTGAAGGCAGAAAGAACATGTGGCATGATTATCTGATCAAATAATTTTCAGCTACTGAAAGGAATAGAGCATGGATATGTGCTTCCACTCAGATGAATCCAGAAAACTTTGTACTAAAAGAAACAAGCTAATGATATAAGCCTATATATAATATGATGTAAATGATAGGGAGTGTCCAAAATAACTAAATATATGCAATATAATATATCTGACTGGTTAACTAGATTTGTGGAAATGAGAGGATTATTGAATAATAATGAAAGTGTATAGGGTTTCTTCATGAGGTGATGAGAATATTCTAAAATTGATAGTGACCATTCATATATATATATGTACATACAAAAACCCATTTAAAGTGAGTCATGTGTTATAAATTACATCTCAAGTTTTTAAAATCTTACAGGAGTTATGGCTTGTTGCTGGTGGTACCAATTTTGTAACTAGTATATATTTTCAGTAGAAACACACACTAATTCTTGTCTTTTATAGCACTTAAAATGCTATAAAGTATACTCAACTGTGACTTGCTATTTATGGCCTGGTATAATTTCTGCTAATGAAAGGTGACACTCCACCGATCCAGCTACCTCCAGTCTTATTACATACAAGGAAATCTCTATAGATAGCATCCATCAGTGTAATGCCTGCTGTCTCCTTGTTTAATTTTAACAGAATCCCTATCTTCCTGCACAATCATTGCCAGGTCAATAACACAGACTTGCCAATGACTCAATAATTTATGTTGTGTTAGTAGTTGGGCTTTTAAAGGTGTTTTAAAGATACATCATTTGCAGTTTGTGGACAAGGCTATCTTGCAACAGGAATAAACTTTTTATGAGAAAGTCCAAATAGCAAATGTTTCAATTTTAATAGCTTTTTTCATGCCTTATGAACCTTGCACTGTCACTTTAGAGCAAAGTCAACAAATATGTTGATGAACTGTTATATCCATATCTTTACAAGTTTGGGCATTAACATTGAACTTGGAATTTTATAGAGTTTTATATGATCATTATTTAATGTAAAATATCTCTTTGATTACTTTCAAACATTAAAAAAAATAGTTCTTTTTTTGAGTCAGAGTCTCACTATGTAGCTCAAACAGGCCTTCAATTCACATTCTTTCTGCTTCAGCTGTCCAAGTCCTGGGATTACAGACAAGTGCCATTGCACCTGGCTGATGGCATTCTGATGTTACAGGACTTAAAAACAGGTGACTAGCCAGACTTGTTTGACCCATGGACTTGAGTTTGCTAAAACTGTCTTTCTGAACCAATAGAGACATACTAAAGAAAAATTTAAAAATAAATAGTAGCTTTCAAAAGAAAACGATGTTCTTCACGGTGGCTTAAAGTGAGAACGGGTGTTGTGTTGTGGTAGATTCTCAGAACCCTACCAAAAGCATTGCATTTTTGTCTTAGTTCTTAAAAGCCTCTCAAATCTAATCCAATTAAAATTAATTCTAACTGACTAAGAACATAAATACAAACAATCCCCAAGGCTGTTTCATAATATGCGAGGCAGATCGAAAATTGAAAACCAATTCTCATCCTCTACAGCTGAGTGAATTTGAACCTTTGGGGAATGAGACACTCTAGTGTGTGTGTGTGCATCTCTCTCTCTCTCTCTCTCTCTCTCTGTGTAGACTGGTCAACCACATACAATAGGAGCCAAGACAAACTTAAATTTTTTTATCTGTGGTCACTCTTAAGTTTTCAGTTCCTATTATTGTGTTCTAGTGCACAGGTGATATGGCAGAGTGTGTCAACTTATTTTTAAGAGTATTGTGACTGATGGGTGAACTACATTCTAGGGAAATGACATACAGCCACAAATATAATTAGTATAATATAATGGACAACCCAATCCAGACTTGATGGCTAAGAAAAACAAAACAAGACACAAGTTGGTGGGGAAAGAAGAGGTGGGTCTAGCGGGAGTTTGGGAAAGGGGGTGAATTATTGTCAAAACTCAACTCACATACAAAATTATCACAGAACTTAATAAAAAGTAGTACATACTATTTAAAAAGTTATTCTGAAATAAAAAGCTATTTGAAGAAAGGTGAAATGTTTAGCTTCTCAAATTGTAGATTTCTGTATTTACACAAGAGTGCAGTTGAATTTCCAAAAGTGAACCGGCAGCCACCATCTCTGCTCTAACACATGGCAGAGGTCGAACCTTGGTTTCTGCTTCTGTTTGTGCTTCTGGTGCTTTTACTTCTGGCTGGAAAACACTGTTGTCATGACCTGAACATCAATAGCAGGTTTTCTACAACATCAACTTCCAAAATTAAGGCTGGAAGATACAATGCTGAAAGATTTGGTAGAGTCTTTGGATGGTTCTGCTCCTGTGACTGTGAGGGATATCCAGAGACTACAGAGTCTAGAAGAAAAGCTTTCAATAAACCAAAGGTAATTATTTCCCCCTGTCCTCACATTTTCTTTATAGCATTTAAGTATGATGCAAATTTCATGATTTTATGTAACATAAATGGAACAAAATCTCCTCCACACAAAACCCACTAAATCTGGAAGAAACAACCATGCTCCCATCACAATTCAAATTCAATATAGCATCAAGAAGGCAAGTCATATTTCTATATCCTGGGAGGAAATAGATCATTAATCAAGATATCAAGATGCATTTTGTTTTACCAAGGGGCCTGATACATTTGCAATCATCTGGAGTGAAAACGACAAAGGTTTACAACACGTGTTTTCATTTTTCTGGTACCATTCTTCCTTTTTTTTTTTTTTTGGTAACATTCCTCATGTTATCTCTAGACTTCTCTGACAAATTTAGAACTGAAAGTGCCATAACCATGGTGAGTCAGGGGTGTAATCAACATAAAATGAGTTATCAGGATGCTTTTAAAAGTGTTTGTGATAATCCCTTCAGTATATTGTGGTATTTGTATGAAAATGGTTAATGAGATTTTTGAAACTAAATTACCTCTGGTAGGGAAAAATGCAAAATAAATGTTTGATGGCTACAAGCATATGAATTAGACTGGAGTTTTTCTGTGCTTTGGAAAAGCTAACAGGGAATAATGAATTATGAATTTTTTCCCTAGGCAAGTAAAGCTCCAATGTTAGGAATTTCTATAAGAAATTGCATTTGCAATTTCCAATCTGAAACCAAAATGTTCTACAGAATGTTGGCTTACAAGTTTATAATGTCATTAAAGTCATCAGATACCAAGCTTAAAGGGGTTGCAGACTTTAGTACAAATGCATTTTAAAACCTTAAACAAGAGCAAAGGCACAAATCATTACATATTGAAACAGTCTCCAGCCACACTAGAGACACAATAAATGAGGTGCAGAAATGCTTAGTCCATCATGTTCTGTCTCTTTTCTCCTTCTCTGCACAAGTTTGAGTTAATGCTGACAGCTCTGGATAGGAGTTCAAGTGAAATAGCTTTCGGTGATGGTCATGAGTTGTCAAATGTTTTACAAAACAGGAGACCCTTTCCCATAAACATAAAATCATCCATGAAATTCCAAGTCTAGAAAGTACACTACATAAAATCAAAAGAGCTTCCTTCTTAAATTGTATGAACAAAGAGCTCAGATCCTCCCAATTAGAGGTTATCCAGTGAGATCCAAGAGTCAAATCTAGCCCACCAAAATGTTTTTACACAGCACATGAGTTAAAAATGGGCTTTCCATTTTTAACTTTTGAATTTCAATTTAATTTTAAATTGTTGAAAGTTATCAAAACAAGACTAATATTTCATGACACACAGAACATACATAAAATTCAGATGTCAGTTTCCATACATAAAAATATATAGAAATGCACCATGCTCATTTATCTATTATGCACAGTTACCTTTACAAAGGCAAAAGAATGAACACGGTATGTACTCACTGATAAGTGGTTATTAGGTCAAAATTTCAGAATACAAATTTCTTTCTCAGCCTGTTTATCCTTCCAGTATAGGAAGGCTACTGATTTCCTTAAGTTAATTTTATATCCAGCCACTTTGCTGAAGTTGTTTATCAGCTATAGCAGATCTCTGGTGGAGTTTTTTGGATCACTTAAGTATACCATCATATCACCTGCAAATAGTGATATTTTGATTTCTTCCTTTCCAATTTGTATCCCTTTGATCTTCTTTTGTTGTCTGATTGCTCTAGCTAGAACTTCAAGTACTATATTGAATAGATAGGCAGAGAGAGGGCAGCCTTGTCTAGTCCCTGATTTTAGTGGGATTGCTTTGAGTTTCTCTCCATTTAGTTTGATGTTGGCCACTGGTTTGCTGTATATTGTTTTTACTATGTTTATTGCTTGAATTCCTGATCTTTCCATGACTTTTATCATGAAGAGATGTTGAATTTTGTTAAATGCTTTTTCAGCATCTAATGAAATGACCATGTGGTTTTCTTTGAGTTTGTTTATGTAGTGGTTTACATTGATGTAATTCTGTGTATTGAACCATCCCTGCATCCCTGGAATGAAGCCTATTTGATCATGGTGAATGATCGTTTTGATGTGTTCTTGGATTTGGTTTGTGAGAATTTTATTGAGTATTTTTGCATCAATACTCATAAGGGAAATTAGTCTGAAGTTTTCTTTTATTGTTGGGTCTTTGTGAAGTTTTGGTATCAGTGTAACTGTGGCCTCATAGAATGAATTGGGTAGTGTTCCTTCTGTTTCTATTTTGTGGAATAGATTGAAGGGTATTGGTATTAGGTCTTCATTGAAGGTCTCATAGAATTCTGCACTGAACCCATCTGGTCCTGGGCTTTTTTTTTTTTTTTTTGTTGGGATACTTTTAATGACTGCTTCTATTTCATTAGGGGTTATGGGACTGTTTAGACAGTTTATCTGATCTTGATTTAACTTTGGTATTTGGTATCTGTCTAGAAACTTGTCCATTTCATCCAGATTTTCCAATTTTGTTGTGTATAATCTTTTGTAGTAGGATCTGATGATTTTTTTTAATTTCCTCAGAATCTGTTGTTATATCTCCCTTTTCATTTCTAATTTTGTTAATTTGAATACTGTCTCTGTGCCCTTTGGTTAGTCTGGCTAAGGGTTTATCTATCTTGTTGATTTTCTCAAAGAATCAACTCCTGGTTTTGTTGCTTCTTTGTATATTTCTTTTAATTTCTACTTCAGTCCTTAATTTGATTATTTCCTGCCTTCTACTCCTCCTGGGTGTATTAGTTTCTTTTTGTTCTAGAACTTTCAGGTGGGCTGTTAAGTATATGCTTTCTCCAGTTTCTTTTTGGATACATTCAGAGCTATGAGTTTTCCTCTTAACACTGCTTTCATTGTGTCCCATAGGTTTGGGTATGTTGTACTTTCGTTTTCATTAAATTCTACGAAGTCTTTGATTTCTTTCTTTATTTCTTCCTTGAGCAAGATATCATTGAGTAGAGCATTGTTCAGCTTCCATGTGTATGTGGGCTTTCTGTTGTTGTTATTGCCATTTAAGACCAGCCTTATTCTGTAGTGATCTGATAGGAGGCATGAGATTATTTCAATCTTATATCTGTTGAGGTTTGTTTTGTGACCAATTACATGATCAATTTTGGAGAAGGTACCGTGAGGTGCTGAGAATAAAGGTATATTCTTTTGACTGAGGAAGACATGTTCTATAGATATCTGTTAAATCCATTTGGTTCATAACATCTGTTAGTTTCACTGTGTTTCTGTTTAGTTTGAGTTTCCAAGATCTGTCCATTGATGATGGTGGGGTGTTGAATTCTCCCACTATTATTGTGTGAAAACTATGTTTTCATACAGACAAATCAAAGTGAATCCTGGGCAAAGGTAAGACATGTCTATCCCAGTAAAGGGATTAATTTCTAATTGAATAGCAAATATCCTTGTTCTTAAATATCCCTCATTTTGTGTGGCCCTCTCTCTGCCTTGTTCTTTTGCAGGCTTAATTGTCTCTGGTTGTAGCTTATATTGTTGTTCTACCTATCCATTACCAGTTGATTCCTTAAGGCCCTTCACCTTTACTCTAAGAAACTTATCAGATTTGTTTTTTCTTGTTTCATAAAAACAGTTGAGTCTCTTGCTAATATTCTGATGCTATATATTAAGAAATTGTGAAACAATAAGGCAAACCCAAACTCTACATTTGAACTGAGCAGGAAATGGAAAAAGAATGGTTATTGGTGATATAAACACGAGTAAAGGTTTGGTACCTGAGGAATAGGCAGTGAGAGAACAAACCAGCTGAGGTAAGGAAATAAGGTCAGGGAAGGAAGCAAGAAATAGACAAAGGGCCAAAGGGCCAGGCAGTGAATCAATGGGAGATACTCATTATTATCTTAAGACTCTACTACTAAAAATATTTTTTAAAAGATTCATTCATGTGTGTTATATATATTATTGGATATTTGCTTTATTTATATTTCAAATGTTTTTCCCTCTTCAGGTCTCCCCTTGGGAAACCCCTATCCCATCCGCCTTCCCCTGCTTATATGAGGGTGCTCCCCACCCACCCACCCATTCCTGTCTTCCCTCCCTGGCATTCCCCTACACTGGGGCATCAAACACCCTCAGGCTCTCCCACTCCCACTGATGTCCAACAAGGCCATCCTTTGCCACATATATGGCCAGAGCCATTGGTTCCTCCGTGTGTACTCCTTGGTTGGTGGTTCAGTTCCCGGGAGCTCCAGGGCATCTGGCTGGTTGACACTGTTGCTCTTTCCATGGGGCTGCAAACCCCCTCAGCTCCTTCAGTCCCTTCTCCAACTCCTCCATCAGGGACCCCGCGTTCAGTCCAATGGTTGACTGCAAGCAACCACCTCTCTATATGCCAGGCTCTGGCAGAGCCTCTCTTTTGCATGCATATATATGTGTATGTTGTGCACAGGGGTGTGTGTGTGTGTGTTTGTGTGTATGTGTCTGAATTGAGGCTAGAATGGGCTAAACTCAGGACTGATTTGTCAGAATCGTGTTTTCAGAGTTTCTTATTGGGCCCTACAGCTCACAAAATATAGCTAGTCTGGCTGAGCGGTGAACCATACTTATTTATCTATCTGCATACCCAAAGTGCTGTTGGCTTTATAAGCATATACCACCATCATACCTGGCTTTAAAAACATGGGTTCCAGTGATCTAATGGAGATCTTTGCACTTAGAAAGTAGGCACTTTCCAAGCTGAACTATTTCCACAGGCTCCCTTTGTAAATTTTTATAAGTTCCTTCTGAATGTGGCTACTGAGGCTGTATTTAAGGGATATTATGGTCAGACAGGAGAATGTCACTATAATTGTCCTGGAAGCTGGGGCTGCAGTGAAATCAACGGGGACAGAGTGAAGATAGCCACAGAGCACAAAGATACAAAAGCTATTGGCAAAGTGATACAGGGCAGCTTCGGGAGTCACATGAAGGCAAAGAGGAAGGGTATAAAGTTTGAACATAGGTGCCTTGAAAAGAGAACAAAAACACTATCAGATATACTACTATTTTGAAAAGCAAATGTGTAAGTGGTATCTTTCCTGAATTTATAAAAGAATTTAATACTCTTTTAGAAAAACCAAATACTCATATGCAAGGTAATGAAATAAAGTTAGGTCAGTGGAGAAAGGAACTGCTGGTGATGTAATTCTCTGGGCATTACATTTATCTGTGAAGATCTTTGGAGACAAGACAGCCTTGTAGCTGAGACTGTCCACACCTCTGTCTCTAGAGATCATCAGGCCTGTCAGTGACTGCAAGAATAAATCATAGTGATATGTATCATACTGGGAAATGCAGCAGAGACAGTCCCAGAAGGAATTCCTTAGCAGTGTAGAAAGTGGTAATTTATAAACCCACTCTGCCAGTGATCATTATGAAAGCCTGAGGATCTCCTTGTTAAGTCATAATTCTATGAAAGGTTTTTCTAGAGGAAATGAGTTTGAGAAGGATCAAGTAGTGTGAGAGCTAGGCTTTGATTCACATTTTTATTGAATTTATAGGATTGTCCCCTAGTTACATATAATTGTACTAACTTTAAGATTATATTACAGATCTTAGTTCTTCTCCAGCTCTCCTCTACTGATGTACTCTGTACTTCTCAAATCTTGGTTCATGAAAACTCCTGTCCACTGTTTGGATATATTATAATGAAAAGCAGTGATTATGCATATTTAGTGGTAAACAGATTATAAACAAGGAATCACTAAAAAGTCTCAACCACTCTTTGAGTTAGGCGGTTCTCACCTCCAATCACAGAAGAGGAGATAAAGGAGAAGAATGATTTTAACAACTGGCGCTGTCCCAGGGCTCAACATACATGGTGCAGTGTATCAATTCACCCTCAATGTAGCGGTAAGAAAAAACTTTGACAGTAGTTGTTTCTTTTTCTTAAGAATTGCCTACCATACAGATACAGAAAAGAAATGAGTGTGTTACATATGTTTAATATTTTCATAGCAAAATCAAGCCTCATTTTCTTTCTGTGACTCTCTCCAATAAGCTTTGTTTAGGAATGGAGCTCCATATTCTTTTCCAAAGCATACTCTGTGCTTACAGGGCAGAGCTCTGGTTCTTTGGATATTAGAATACTTTCTCTGTGACTCTCATACAAATTAAGCTTGTCATTCAGGTTGTACCTACTATTTGTCTACTTCCATTTTTTTAAAAATGAAACAAGCCACGAAATAGATGTCAATCTTTATGGCTATGAGAAAAGATACTTTTCCTTACATCAATACAGTATTGTGTTGGCCAAAGGGCTAGCTGTGAGCATGCTTCATTCGTTTGCATGCAAATTAATCAAAAGACATCAGTCTATGAGAACACTTTGTAAGTTGTAAAGTATTGGGGGTAATGGAAATCGCTGCTATGGCTGCTATTACTTAGGATGATGACTGATGACTATTAATTCATTAAATCAATACACTTAGCTACCTTACAAAACTGGAAACCCTCAGTTAATGAAGGCATTAATAATAAAATTAACATAAAACTGATATATAAGAATGAGGCATATGCATTCTATGAACACCCACCTGTAAGACGTGTGTAAACACATTGGTATGTTCATGCATATAGGCACAGGTGAGTGCTTATACAGGTGACACTTTCAGGGACGAAGACTGTACAGATATAATACAATTTCAAGTGAGCTGAGGATGCTGTGTGTGAGCGAAAGCTGGCCAATGAATGTCATAAACTCTTATTATGAGGTCAGATAATCCCTTCTGAAACAACCCACTCCCACTTTCCTACACTAAAGGATATCATCTTAAACTGTTAGTTCACAGCCTCCTGTGTACAGAATTCTCTTTAGCATCTTTATTTTCTCTGCCTTTCCTCTACTTTTCCCTTTGATCAGCTGTCCTCTTGTCATACAAATAAAAGTTCAATTATCTCTCTTATTTACTTTTTTTTTCTTTTGCCTGTGAGGGATAATCTGTGACAGTGACATCCTTATAAAACTTTTTGCACATACAGTTTGTGAAAGAGAAATGTCACAACGGAAGGTACCCTAGAATTTCAGCTTTTCGTGCTCATTTTGAGCACTTCACATACACAAGGTCTGTGCATGTTTGATTATTTCACTCCACACATTTCATATGATTTGAAATGAAAACATAATTTTACCTCTCAGATGAGACCTAAAGGATGTGGAATATCTTTTAGTCAAGTCTGTTTTTCATTTCTGAGGCTAAGAAGTCTAGATTTGCCTACACTGTGCCTCCATTTTGTTTCTTTGTGTCCCACACAAGGGGATTTTTTTAAAAATAAACACAATGATTACAATACCAGTGCTTTCAAAGATGGTACATTTGTAAATATGTGTCTGTTAGTCATGGGTCTATTATACAAATAGAATCAATGTACATGTAGGATTGAATTTATTATATTTGTGCAGTGTTTAGAACCAATACATGATTTGCCATCAGCAAGGTGGAAAACCACAAAAACTGGCAACACAGTTCTAAACTCTGAGCGTCAGAGAGCAAATGGCATAGATTCTAGTCTAGCTCTAGATACCAGAGAATAAGTAGCATCAAGGACAGAAGTCAATATACCAGCTTAAGCAGAAAGAGTTAATTCTACCTGCTGCTGTCCTTTTCTCTAGTCTCACTAACAGATTGGATGTGGCCCAGACACACTAGGGGGGAATCTGTGCTATACTAATTCTGCACATTTGAATGTTAATACATCAGAAATATTCTCAAGGATTCACCAGAAACAGTGTTCAGCTAGCAATCTAGACATCTCAAGGTCTATTATTCAAGTTGATAAAAAATTAGCCATCACATTGTAATATAATTTAAGTGTTAGCTTGGGTTAAAAACATAAAATTTGAGGATAAATAAAAGATTAGAATGATTGTGTTGTCTGGTAGCAACTGGTAAGAACCGGAGTAGTCTTCTAGCCTTATCAGAGGGGAGAACTCTTGTCAGATCTGCTCAGTACAAATTCTCTTGTGAACAACTTGGATGCTGGTCTTTGCCAGTACTTGCTAGCCAAAAGAGCCATTCATTCTGACTTAAAGTATGACCTAGGATCTTAGGAACCTTAATGTTGCCAAGACTTCTTTCGTTAACATGGGCAAAACACTATGCTACTCTAGAGACTTTGGGATGCATGTGAAACTCTTCCATATCTGTTCAGGGCCAATGGAACAATAGTAAGTTCTCTTAGTGTAGGTGTGTGTGTGTGTGTTTGTGTGTGTGTGTGTGTGTGTGTGTGTGTGTGTGACTGCTGTTTAGTATAAGATAGCCCCAAAGATAAAATACTAAAGGTGATGATACCAATATAGTCTACACAGCAATTTAAGTTCCGGTTTCTCTCAAAATAATCTCTGTCTCATAGGGCTAGCACCTAGTCAGATTTTGAATGTATCAAGTGTGTATCATATATTTATGATACCTTGAAGGGTTACTACTTGGCAGTCAATTCCTTACGTTATTAATCCACACTGTAAGATTACAATTCAATAAGAAATTTGTTTCAGGGAGAAGGAATGTGATAGTAATCTATTATCTTTTTTCTGCTTGACACTTCCTTTTACTTCTTATCTTTGACTGAGAAATTACTCCCTTATTTCTGTGTATCAATGAAAATACTCATATTCCCCTACTCCAGCCATTCTTGGGTCAAACTTGGGAATGACCACATGGCTGGCCACATTGCTGATCCAGGCAAGAGCTAACAACTGCAGTCAGGAGGTAACAGAATAAAGTTAACAACAGCTTTATTCTGGCAAGTGTTTCAAACCATCCCAACCACCCAACTTAAGTATTTTGTTATTTAATCTTTACATCAACCTGACATAATACCTGTTAGTTTCCCCATTTTTTAAAAGGAGGCAACAAAACAACAAAGATGGACATATTAGTCTACTCTGTTACAAGAATAAAACACAAAGTGGGATACTTTATAAACAATGTAAGAAAAAGTTCTGGGGGCTCAAAGGGAAGCCAACAACATCAGTTTGGCTTGGGCTAGGTGGACAGGGAGTAGTGGGATATGACTTGGAGATGGAATGCCTGAGAAACCAGAGACTACTTGGTAATACCCTTTTATAATCTCTTCTTGGAAGTAAGCAAGGTTCCAAGAAAACTATTTCAATTCCTACCAAAGGAAGTATATACAGTGACCTATTACCTTAATCTAAGTTCCATTTCTTAAAAGATTCTGCCACTTCCTGAAATTACCATATCAAAAAGCAAGCCTCCAACATAAGAATTTTTGACAGATGCATTTAAACCATGTTCAAACCACTGGAAGGAATGGGACTTGCAAAAAGTTATAAATCACTCTTTTCTCCCAGCGCTTGAGAGCTTCAGTTGTAGAAAGGAATCTCATTCTCTTTGGGGAGGCTTCCAGGAAGAGGTGACCACAGTTGCTGAAAGGCTGTAATTTTAGAATCCAGACCAGCCTGTTGCTCCAATGACAGCACCTTCTCCTTTCACAGATACAAGCACACTACTGAGGGCATTATCTGTGTATCTCTTGCTAATAGACTTCCTGGTAGTGTCACAGTTCATCTGGGAAGTAAAAATATATCAAAGGGTTATTGATGGCCAATCATCCCTTTCTCTGGCTTCTCATATAGGAATCAGAAAACCTGAATGCCGGCTCCTGCCATGAAACCATATCAATCTTTGAAAACTATACAGGAAGACCCACACTTCTGCTGTGTGCCTGATTCCTCTCTTCAGAACCCTGCTATACTCTCTGTAATGCTGAGGCCTGAACTCTCCATAAAGTCCCTACCATGCTGTTGTCTGTCTGTCTGTCTGTCTGTCAATAGCATTAATAACACATCTGATAAGTATTTTTTAACCTGCTACAATTGGTCTTAGTGTCCCTTACAGTTGCTATCTGCCTCATTCCAATCTTATCTTCCTTAGCAAATAAATGTGAATTCTCCAGATGACTGTGTTCATGTTTTCTCAATTTGATAAGTTATTCCTTCAACCATGTGAACCAATCTATTAAATTATACTAAGGAATTGATTTCATTATTATTATTATTTAAAAATAATCTAGATTGAGTTGAAAGTCAATCCCTTGCCAGTAAGATTTCTGATTTGTACAGGAAAGAGGAGTCAAGGAGAAACTAGATGGCAAATAGATCCATGCCCATCTTCCTTGACCCCAAAGTCCCTGTGAGCTTTATCAACAGCATCTTAGCTGTCTCTGTGTCAGGCCCTTCACCAAAGCTCACCATTGTGTTTTCAGTACTGCACAGGTAGCCTTCATAAGCTTTACTTGTCAACACTCTTAACACCTCCCAGTACTTTCCATGTTTTGACATATAAAACTGCAGAACTCTCTGCCTAGTTCTCAACACTCTCCAAAATAGGCTTCTGTTTACTCTGAAATGGTTTTCCCTGTATCCTAAAGCACAGGAACCTACTAGCTCACCCCAAGTCTTTACACTTCTGTGATGCCTTTAAGATCTTTCAAAGCACCAAAACACAGATCCTCCAAGGCTCAGTTTAGGACATCATACTGTTCTAATCATTATTTTTTTCTTTAGGAATATGAGAACCATTTTGTTTGGAAACTGGATCATTAAGCGTGTGAAATAAGAACTTGTGTTGTGTATCTTCTGCATTTATTAGACAGTTCATGGGAATGTTGTTCACTGAGAAGTGTAAAATTGTATGTGTATGTGTGTGTTTTATAGAAACAAGTTATAGAAGATTCATTCAATTAATTACAACACTCATTCACTTTGATACACACATAAGCATGCCCACACACACACACACACACACACACACACATTAGTTCAATGACTTGTGCCTTTTCCAAAAGGAACTAAAAGGTCTTCCTCTACATAAAGGGTGTTGTTTCCCAGAGATGGCTACATTTCTTCCTTCTCAAAGGACATCACTCTCTAGCACAACAGGCCAATTATAATACAGCTAAGTAGAAAATTCGACCCCACAGATGGTAGGCAGAATACTGAACCCTGTTCTGAAATATGTATGTGTGTGTATCATATATATGTGATCACATATATATGTGATATATATGTATATAAAATTTGGCATACATAAATCTCAAAACTAAAAAATAAAGGTCAATATGGTTTATATATTTAAAAAAACATTCATTGAAATAGTTATGACTTATATTTTATCTACATATTTGGTAAAATTCTGTTCAAATTATTTATAAAAACATTGACATTGGAAATTAGAATGTAATTTCGTGTCTCAAAATAGTTTCAACAAAATGATTTGGCTAAACGGAATTGTAAAACGCACATAGAGATGCCAGTGGAAAGAGAATAGAATAGAATAGTGGTATACAAATGTGGCAATGACAAGAGCAGCCAGTAACTGCTTACCCAAATATAAACTTTAATGAGCATATCTGTTTGTATGCACATTTGCCTTGCTAATTCCTCAATCTTTAATTTAGCTTTTGTGAAGTCTTCACAAATATGTTCTGGTTCTTAGCATTTAAATTAATGCCACAATCCATAAACACAATCATGCACATCCACACCCTGTTTTATAGAGGATCAGTTTTTCAGTTTTGAGACATAAATGCCTAGTCTCAAAGAAAAAGGAGTTTTTTTGGTTTTTGTTTTTTAAATTGGATATTTTATGTGCTGTCAGTGAACAAGATTCTTTGCTTAAACCTGCAACTAGACTTTTCTGCCCATCTTCAGGAATGGTAGAGAAAATACTCTCACCTGAACTCCTAAAGTTAAAAATGTATTTTGAAATATACATTAAATTCCACAAAAATCACAATTTTTAAAAGTACTATCAAAGTGAAAAATTAGAAGAATTTTAAAGGTGTATTAAAATTTAAAATTAAATACATATTTTGTTATTCTAAAGCAAATGTTGTGGGTTAAAAGGCGTAAACATTTGCATAGCTTTAATACATATAGATAGACTGATATCCAAACAGTAAGGGTAACAAGTTCTTTTTTTCTGTCACTGGTTATTCTCCTTTAATTTGGCTGTTTATCTTTTACACTACATATAGCTTGCTAAGACCACACCATTGCCAAACCTGTCACTATATGTGTGAACTGAAGTTTTGAGAAACAAAAAAGCCAAACCCAAGTTTGAATCACTAGATCTGTGATTGTTGAGAGTAGAAATTATTCAGATCAGGTATCAATGTCTCAGGTCTTGTCCTTTAACTAGCTCTTTTGATATCCATTTATAGCCCACGTCTACACCTCTGTGTCTGATCTAGCATCCTAGTGAATATCAGATAAAGCATTTCAGAATGTATCAAAAAACCATTGTCTTCCATCAACAGAAAAGCTAAGAATATTATCAGATAACACATGGAACCTACAGAAGGTTTCCCTACTGTTTTGTAACCCATCTAATGTTCCAATCAATCATCTATGTTCTCTCTCCCTCTCCCTCTTCCTCTCTCCCTCCCCCTTCTCTCTCCCTCTCCCTCATCCCTGTGTGTGCATGAGTGTGTGTGTGTGTGTGTGTGTGTGTGTGTATCTGTGTGCCACTGCAGGCCTGTGGAGGTCAGAGGAAATGATTCTCTCTTTCTACTGTGGGATCCTGGGTTTGAACTCAAGTCATCAGACCTGTATGAAAAGCATACTAACTGGCTGAGCTCTCTTCTACATGTATATTTCTTTTGTTCTATAAATAAACAAACTTCATTGAATTATTGTCACAGTAGAATAGGATGCGTGGGGTAACCTGAATCCATATTCTTGGGCCATAGTCACTAATATTTAGGTACAAAATACACCATCTAACATTCCCTTCAAGGTAAAAGATGTGTGTGTGTGTGTGTGTGTGTGTGTGTGTGTGCGCGCGTGTGTGTGTGTGTGTGTGTGTGTGTGTGGTATGGTATGGTATGCTTCCCTTTGGACTTTACAGGTCTGAATTATTTACTTCCTGTGTGTTCTTGGATGTAGTTAATTTCTTTTGGTTGGTGTTTTCCTTCTAGCACCTCATGTAGAGCTGTATTTGCAGATAGATATTGCTTAAATTTTGTTCTATTACAGAATGTCATCATTTCTCTAGCTATGATTACAAATTCTGCTGGGCCTAGTAGTCTGGGCAGGCATCTGTGGTCTCTTAGAGTCTGTAGAACATCTGTTCTCAATAGAGTCTGTATTGAAAAGTCAGCTGTTATTCTAATAGGTCTGTGTTTGTATGTTTTTGGATCTGTTGGAGCAGAGGGAGAGGTGAAGATTTTCAGTTAGACTACAGACTCACCTGGCCAGAGTGGCCTGTGGGTTCCCAGAGAATCTACAAATCTTATTAAACTCTGATGAGCCAGTTATTTTTGTAAACAAGTTCTTATTGTTCTGTTAGGTCCAACCAAACATTGCTGTGGGATACACTTCCTCACACGTAAACACCTTCCCACAATTTTTCCCCCAAAGCTTAAACCACAAGTGGTAGAGGTGAGTAAGCACAGGACCCATGATAGAGAAAACAGAAGGTAAACATTTGACCATGAAATGCCATTTGTCTGATGGTGTGTGAACAATGATGTTTGTCAGCTGATGTCCATACAGATTCTCGCCTCTCATCCAGACATAACTGAGAGGAATTGACTAGGAAATTAATTTATAGTTTTCTTTGAGAACCAAAACTATTAAAGATAAAAGTAAATAAAGATCTTCCAGATTAGGCACTATTGCTGACATTTATACACCCGTGACATTCATGCTATTAGAAAAAATACATTTTTTCTATATTCAGTAACATTAGCCTACTTGAAAATTTATATCTGCAAAGATTTATCACCACTGATTTTAATACAAATATATGTATAGATGCTATTAAAATGTGGAACTGGGTCATAGAATTTTTCATTTGTAACTGCTAAGATTAGAAAGAGGCTGGGGGGTCTTTGGAGATCACCTCACCTCAATTTTGATTTGTTTTCTTTTTATTAGTTTTTATTAGTAGTTTAGACAATATATTTTAGTCATGTCCACTCTTCTCATAATTTCTCTCAGATCCATTTCATGCCCCTTCCCTATCCACTTACCTCTATATTCATTCTCTCTTCCTCTCCATTTCCCTCTGAGTAAAACCAAGGCAAACCAAACCAAACAAAAATTAAATCCAGTTTATGCTGCCTATACACTGTGGACATCTACTGGAACATGGTTGACCTACCAAGGGTCATCCTATCAAACAAAACCGACTGTCCATCTTCCAGAAGCTACCAATTGACAGGTTCTGCTCCACGCAGTGGAACCCATACTTGGCACTCTTATCAGAGACAAGAAGCTATACATAGATAGTTTATAAGCTTAGGGACAGAACTTACCATTGTTATTCTATTACATGGAAATATTATTAAATCAAGTCTTGATAACAGTAGGGAGAGGGACTTAATATCCATCTCCCTTCTCCATATTGGGATTGTGTCTGGCGTAAGCTTGCATGGGTCTTATGCATGCTGTCCCAACCATTGTGAGTTAATATGTACAACTGCACTGCATTGTTTCCCGGTACTCACCTACCACCACTTGTTCTTACAGTCTTTCTGAGCCCACTTCTGCAATAATTCCTGAGCCTTGGGAGGAAGGGTTGTGATACAGATGTCACATTTGAGGCTGAACCTTTAACACTGTCTTGTTCTCTGCACCTTGACCCTCTGTTTGTCATTAATCATATTAACTTACTGGAAAATTTATGCTGAGAATTGTGTGACACACTAATATATGGGAAGAATAAGTTAGCACGACATGATTTAATAGTATTTCCATTTAATAGAATAATGGTGGTAAGTTCTATCCCTAGGCTTGTAAACTGTCTATCTATAGCTTCGTGTCATTGATAAGACTGTCAAGTATGGGTTCTATTGTGTAGAGCAGAACTTAAATACAGTCAGAAAGTGATTGGTTAGTCCCATGACATTCATGTTACTATTGTATCACTGGGTATATCTCAACCAGTCATTACTGTAGCTACAGGGTACACAGCTGGATAAGACTGATTACTATTCTCCTCTCAAAATGTTCATAACACCTTGTAGCCTCTACATAAGTACTAGCTTTATTTCTCAATAGTCTATGACTCAAATGTGTAGTGTCTGTGTTCAGAAGTTGGGTCTTATCGTCAAGTTCTGGAAGATCACCAAGATCACTGACAGTAGCATGCAGTGTATGGGTAGTTTATAGGGCGTCACTTGCCAATAGCACCAAGAAAAATGAGCCATGGCTGGCACTCAGCTTCTATTTGTCAATATGTATTATCTACAGAGCTACTGTTGCCATTTTACAGGTTTCTTCAGTTAAATTCTTTTAATATGTGAGTATTATTTTTTCTTAATATTATCTTTTTAAAATCATGTGATGGCTTTTAACCCTGCAGTTAGCCTCTCAAATTCTACAAGACCTATATATATTTTAGGATTTTGAAGGATCATATCATACCCAGTGACCTTCTGTCTTGAAGTCTTACAGTTCTGTCTTACAGTTCCTCAGCCCCTCCTGTAATCACACTGGTTTTGTATATATTCTACCTCATTGCAAATAGGTCCTCCCCTGCACACTTCACAGTCTATCTTCCCCACATTAGCATGTCATAAGCATTGTTCCAGCAACAGTGCTTACCAACTTTCATAACCACGTTAAGTTCCTTACTTCTTCCTTGTCATAGTACTGTGTTGACTCAAACAGTACATGAACATCTATTTGAATAATTATTTGACTTAAAATCTTCTCTACCACATTTGAAGTTACATCCGAGAAGGAGCCACATCTAGCTTTTTATTTGATCCTCTGCAAATAGAACTTCTAGAACATGTAGGCTACCGAACATTTTATGGATTAAGAAAGGAACTAATTGTTTTAGTGTCAACATTGCAGAAGAGTCTTGGGCTGGATTTGAGAGCCTTTAGCTCAGTACATTTGTCCAGACACCCAAACATAAGAAATCTGTACACAGCACACTTCTCCTGGTTTGTATAGCTGCAAAGATGTGCAAAAACTGCTAACTGTGTAGGTGGTTTTTCATGATAAAGAATCTGTTACATACTTTTCAGTAGAATGTGGGTTCTTTTGACCCATGGATAACCTTGGGTTACTGATTTCTCAGAGAACAGAGATGATTACTATTACAGATTTGTTTTAGAAGTGCGCAGAGAAGACAGATAGTGACAAAACAACACTTTTATGTTCTTGTTTTTTAGTTTATTATATCCCAGGTCATATATGTAGACACATGGATGCAAAACTTAGTAGCTAGCAAGCTACAGAAAACAAAGACTATCATGGATTTAAAACTGATACATACTTTGTTTCTCATACAAAGTGAAATTGTCAGCCTGTTCGGATGGAGGATAGAACATAGTAAAAATAAAAATTGAAAAAAACCATTATGCTTTTAAAACAATATAGAATTGTAATTTCTAGTGAAAAATCTTGACAAGATACTAAGAACACATTCTTTAAAAGATACTGAGTAAAAATAAACATAGCAACTTTTCTTGGTTTAGTAAATAAAATGCCATGGTTAACATTCTTCCATAGTACTGCTATTTAGGTAAAATGCATCTTAACAATCCCACACTGTACCATTTATGACTACATCTTATCACAGACCCAGTAATTTGTACATACAACATTCATTTTGAAAGAGCAAGGGAAAAATAAACTCAGAACTTAAGGCAGGAGAGACAGCTGTTGAATTCAGTGAGAATTTTCTATTTGAAAAGCAGATGGAAATCTTCCCTTTGAAGAGTAGACTAAGGAGACATTAATGATTCGTAACCACACAACAATAGGCACTTAGGGTGCCAAATATTTATGCTTTTCTCTCTGAAGCCCAGATATTTTATGCAAAATTTTCTTTTGAATTTCAGGCAACATTTCAAAAACATTTTGCTTGAGGAAGAAAAACTATCCATCTGTTCTCATCTGAAGGGGAATGCAATGTAAAGACTTAGCTGAACCTCCTCCCTCATTATCACTGTGTATTCCCCGTGTGCTACAGAAGAATTCTTTCTAAAAATTCCACCCAGTTTCTTGAGTCAAGTGGTAGAGTGTATCCTTTGTATTTTTGTCTTCTCTCACTGGACTATAACCACCTGGAGGGCAGGTATAATGTCACACATGATTGTATCCTGGATTTCTATACTGGGCTGGTGGGCATTAGACCATTTTGTTTACCCAGTACATATAAAAATTGCTCATGTTGAGAAAAGAAATCATGTACTTTACAAAAAAATTTACATTTTCTTAAAAGAAATGTGTATATATGTCTTTTATATTTCAAATTATATCTTTCATTGCAAGTCAAACCAAATGTACAAACTTCTCCCTTTGTAGCTCTGGAGCTTATAAAAAAATGAAAGGATTAACAAAAGCTACAATCTGTAGAACCACAGAAGTGAGGTATAGATTATGGGACTTGGCAGAGGATGGGGGGGGTAGATCTTATTAGTAAAGGGATATAGAATGGCTATGGATGGATGGGGCAATGGGAATGAGTGGATCAAGTGGGGAAGGGAAGGGAAGGGAAGGGAAGGGAAGGGAAGGAATGAGGAAAGCAATACAAGGAGACAGCAAAAATTAAGATCAAATTGAGGAATAGTATAAAAACCTAATACCTAAAATTTTAGAAATAATTTTAGAAAATTTCTAAAATATATAAATATGAAGGTGAACTAAATGAAATCACCAAACAATGGGGAAGACATACCTCTACTTAAAAACCAATTAAAACTCTCAAAATATGACTGTGGAAATAAATAGTTTTCCATCTATTTAGTTACCTGAGAAAACCACACTAGCACCAGGTGGTGTCCAGAGAATTAACTTATCACAAACAGACATTTCATATACCAAACATCAATTACCAAAACTGCTTCAATTTGTGGCAGATGCATTCTGCTAGTCCTCAGTTGGATACTAGACAAATATAAGGTTCCTGGCAGCCTAAAGTCTCTAACATTATAAGGCATGTGGATTTATTCTATATAACACAGAACTTAAATCTCATTGTAGGAGGAATGGTATGCAAGATTTGATGGGATTCTTATCCTCTTAAAATAATATACTTCTAAGTAAATGATCTTCTAAGTCTAGCAAACCATGAGACTTACTTTACTTAGTGAAGTATAACAAGCAAACGATCCTTATCCCAGGCATAGGAAATCTATTCAAAGTCATCACTAGGAAAGGAGAGATCAGAAGATGTTGAGATAATAATACATGCAAAGTTGACCAGATGGAGTAAAGAAAGCATGAGAAGCTACTCCAAAGCCATAAGGGTCTGTGCAACAGGGCAGAGTGTGAGAATGGGGAAAACAGGTTCCCAGCTTAGGGGGTGGCTGTGTGCAGGTTTAGCATGTAGTTTCAATTTCATAGGAAGAACATATGACACTGCTTTCCAGGAACATACCTTCTTCCAGGATCTCAGGTGTCTATGGATATTTATAATAATGTGGTAAAAATATTCATATTTCTAGCATGATTACTTTTACAATAAGATTAATGCATAGATTTAACACATTAGTAATAAACCCCACGTCACTAGTAATTCATTGGTACCTCATTGAGGAAAGAAATAAAATAATTTCTCCTTGGTGTAACTTATATAAGAATGAGCTCTGATTTGAATTTTCTACTTCACTCTCCCTTTGTCTTTCATCTTGCCTGTCATAAGAGTCTGAATCTGTGCCTATTGAAGACTGTCTTTATGAATCTGTCCCTGTGTCTGTTCTTAACATAGTGCTTTGCTCTATCTTTTATAGACCATCATTACAAAAATACTTGGAATAAGAGATATATAACAGATATCTTCAAGAGTTTTATAAGGGATAAAGTCATTGACTGCAACTGACCCAGATAACAAAAAAAAGTACGAACATCATTGTTTATCGACTAATACCTGTAGGTTGTATTGAATGTATTTGGTGACTATTCTTTTTAGAAGGTTGTTTTCAACCTATAGTTGTTATTTCCAGCAAATGATTATCATAACATACACATAACACATGTGTTACTCTTGTATCAGGGGCATAGATGAGTCTATAATTAGAGATCACAATTGTGCATTAGCTTAGGTTGTAAAAGTTGATTATAGGGAAAAGCCAAAGCAAGTAGGACCAGTTGTTACACTGCTCTCAGAAAGGAATGTTAAACAAGCAGGCCAAGTCCACAGTAGGACAGCAGTCTTCAGTGATCCCAGGGTGAATTATTAACTCAGCTATGATGTCTTGCAAAAGCCCCAGTCTCTTATAATGTTATTTTTTTTATCTTAATACATTGCATAGCTTAATTGCTAATCTTTTCAGCATGTATCAAGACATCAGCCATTTAAAAACGGTTGAGGTCTGTAAACAACCAAGAAATGATTATTAATCAGGCATATTTTCTAAAACTAGTAAAGAAAATAGATGAAAACTGCTAATGTGAAATGCTAAAAACTTTAATGAGACTTAAATGCTTAAAGATCACTGAGTGAACAAAAGAGAGAAATTTTATCTCAAACATCACTACTGTTTTTGATACATGCTTATCGGTGGTGACTAATTCTATAGAGACCATACAAAGTCTACTGGTAACATAAAAAGCATTTTTACTATTATAACCTAATATATGAGCATAAATACTTTTCTGGCAATGCAAAATGCCAGTCATTTGTCTTTTTATCAGACTGAATGCTTTATGTCCACAAGGGGCACATTGTTCAGATATATGGTGCAAGATTTTTAGGCCAAAAACTATTAATAAGCTCTAGAAACAGAGATTGGATCATTGTACCTCTAATTCAATAAAACCAGGATAAGATGGTTGGCTTATTCAAATGGAGCAACGACCCCATTACCAGACTTAGTGCTGAATGATTTTGATAACTGCATTCTTCAATCCAGTAAAGAACATTAACTTCTGTGCTACTGCTTTCAAGCATATGAAAACTACATAGAGATGTCTCTCCCCCACCATGCACACACACATATTCCTGTCTTTTTGTGATTGAAAACATTATTGCTGGTCTTTTGTTGATCTCAGTTCTGGCAAGTACAAAACATCAAATTAAGGTCAGGCATGGTGCTTCAAAGTACTCAATAACTCAAGGTGGAATGTTTCGTGTTCCAGGTGGATATGCTTTTCTTTGTATCACCGTGTATATATTTTGTGTGTGTATATAGACATAGAAGATTACTTATAAGAGTTCTTTGGAAATGGAGGGTTGCACAGACTTGAGGACAAGTTTCAAATAGTATGAAGTCATAAAAAAGATACAGTAACTGTACTAATCTGGTGAGTTTGCCAAGATGTGCTAAATTATAAGTGCTCTGTTTAGATCTGAGTCTCTTTAGAAAGCATCAATCTTCTTGCATAAGCTCATAAGCTTCTACTCACATCTTCTAGAGGGAAATGACTCCTGGAAGTACATGTCATAAACCACTACTAGACATTTTTTTATTATAGATCCCTGATCCCCAAACTCTATTTTCTCCTTCTACCTGTCAGACTGTTCTTATTGTGCTCAAATTCTAGGTATCTGTATGCCTCAGTGTATAAGATGTACATCTCTTTTCATCTCCTTAGTCATCTCATTTGTGTCTATGACTCTTGATGCCCTTAAATACCAGTGAGTCAAATCAACATTTCTGTTCCTAACATTTTCCTGGAAATCTTAGCTCATATCCCTTAACATCTCTGTTATTAGTTAAATGGATTTCAGACTTAATTTTACTAAAATAGATGCCCTGTTGTCTCTCCAGTCTTTTACAGCTGAGTTAATAGAACTGATTCTCTATTACTTAAAACCCAAGAATCATTCCATACTCTTGTTATTCACCTTAAAGTATACAGTAGATCAAGGAGCCCAAAAGGCAGTAATCTCTTCTTCCTCTTACCCTGGATATGGTCTATATAAAAGCAATCATTATTCAAGAATTTCTCGATGAAATCTTACTTCTACTCATTTCTGTATAATCTATAATCCCATTGTAATCAATCTTTATATCCTCCACCTTTTCCCTCCTGCCTACTATTCCGCTCTCCTGCTCCTCCCTGCTACTTTGTCTGGTTACAATGCCCAAATGGCTTTCCCACTGTTCCTAGAAGAATGTAATCTATACTTCTTGGGCCATGGAGAAAGTCTTATAAATTTGGCTGCTGCCTATCATTATAAAATGATCTCACACTGTTCCATTTGTTTACTAAGCTACACACACACACACACACACACACATACACACACACAATTTCTTCATACCGTATTTCCAGTGTCTATTTTTCTGTACCAATTATCTTCACATGGATGACTTTTTTTTTGCTGTAATAGTGACTAATATTTGGTAAAATGATCAATACATGGAAATCTCAAACATGAAATTAGTTATGCGGGGTGGCAGCAGAGATGAACACAAGACACAGACATCTCTAATTCTGTGTGTAAACATGTCTTTTATTTGCCTGAGTAATTGTCATTTCAGAGACTTACTAGGCTCTGAGGCCTAGGCCTAGTCCTGGAAGCTTCTATCCTCCACGTAATCTAACCTAGGCCTAGAATATTTCCAACGTCTGAGACTTACTGCTGAATAAGCTCACACTTTCTAGTTCTTTCTGATCTCTGGTTGGCTGGTTCAACTCAACTATTTTGGTTCAAACTCCTCTCCAAGCTGACTGATTCAGTCTGGCTTTTCTTTTTCGACCTCTCCTGAATTTCCCTGCTTGGTTTCATACTCTAGCAATCTGCTCTAATCTTTTGTCTCCTCATTCTCTGGCTTGTTCTGTCTTCACCTTCCAGCTTGTTCTTCTGCAACCTGCTCTGTAAAACTCTCCCTGTAAAACTGCCTCCTTCTCCCTCTCTGTGCAGCTCTGCTTTCCTCCTCAACGCTTACTGTACTGCTCTCCATGAACTCAACTGTCTTCCCATAGTGTGCTCTCTCCCTCCTGTACTGTCTGTTCCTTACATAGCCTCCCTTTCTTCTCTCTTTTCATAAGAGATGGACATATCCTATTCTATCAAATCTTTTTCTCATTCATCACCTTTTCTGCCATTCAATTAGACATCATTTTCAAATATGGGTGCTTTCTTCTACAACTTCACATTCATTGTTTGGGATTAAAGGTAAGTACTAAGGGCAGGTCTGTGTTCCAGTCAGAGGGAATAAAGGTATACGCTAAGGGCTTGGGCCACACACTAACTAGAAACGTGTTCATTTATATTCTGTAATATTAGTGACTCATTTTCTCACAAGAAAACTTCTGATGAAAGTGTCCTATGGAAACATGGAATGTAGACTGTTTGATTATTGTGCCTCCAGCTCTAGGGCAAGTAGCTGGAGAAAGTCAGTCAGGTACCATGATCACATCTGCCTGGTGCTTTTCAGGAGCAAATTTAAGAGAGATGAGATTAGGCAAAAATTGGTCAGTTTGTGAAAGGTTAAAAGGATATAATTTCTCAAGTACGATATTTCACAAAGTTAGGAAAATATGACTGTGTTTATTGTACCAAATAGCACATTATTATTATTATTCAGAGCATTTTGCAAAAGTTTTACATCTGTGCAAACACAGTAATAAAGCATTGATTCTCACCTGCAGCAACTTCCTTCTCCACCCTCTGATCCTATAAAGTATCTGAAGACACTCTGTTCTTCCCACTGGATGCTGCTGGTATCTAGCTAGATATTAGGGCTAATGATATATATACTGTAGTACATAAAAGGACCCTATGTAGTAATAATTGGTTGAAAGTACCAGTGGTGTTAAGTCTGAGGATCCTTAGGTAAAGAACTGTGGCAAAGAGCAGATTAAGTATGTCTTCTTATCTGACTGACTGAACTAGAAAGAACCTTGGGGTTGAATCCTGGCAATGGATTTGACTGTAACAAAAGATCCTTGATATTTTGTACTTTTAGCTTTAAGGCTTCTCACAAGATAACCTCAGGTTGTCATGGTATTGTTTCTTCCATGACACCAAAAGGTTCTCATTCACAATGTTGCCAATGACCCAAAAGAAAGGGACTGTTTGTATATGTCTTACTCTGAATGGTAGACAGGGGCCATCAAAGGGACCATGTCATAACATATATAGAATTAAATGTTTCCAATGTTGCCTTCAAAAATACTTAAAAGTCAACAATTTATCTTTTAAAGAAAATTTAAAATTCAAAGTGTGATTTGGTTTATTATGTTTGAGAATTTGAAATGTACTGACTTATTATGAATATACACAAACAGCCCTATTCTCTGTCAGCACTTACCTTTGCCTATGTCATTGCTTTCGTCATGCAATCAATCTTAATTGCCTTATTTAAAACCTACACTTACTAATCAGGTGTTGTTAACAGCACAGTTCTTAATAGAGTCAAAGGGATACATAACAAAACTCATTGTGTTAAAAGCTTTCTAAAATTTAGATGTACATTTTAACTATATTATATAAACTTCATTTTCATATGCAACAGTTAATTAAATACCCTCTTCATATTTAGAAGGTACATGGCTTCAGTGTTCTTAACTGGCCAGATAATCTTGCTAACTCTGCTAATCTGAATGATATGATCACAGGTTATTATTTTATTCCAATCTAGATTATTTATTTATTTTAAATTGGTTATTTTATTTATATTTCAAATGTTATCTCTCTTCCCAGTTTCCCCTCCACAAACACCCATCCCCTCTGCCTGCCCCCTGCCTCTGTGTGGGTGATCCCCCATCTGTCCACCCACTCCTGCCTCACTGCCTTAGCATTCCCCTTCCTTGGGTCATCGAGCATCCACAGGACGGAGGGGTTTCCTTCTCAGTGATGCCTGATAATGTAATCCTCTGCTGCATATCTAGCTGGAGCCATGGGTCCTTTCATGTGTACTTTGTGGTTGGTGGTTTAGTCCCTGGGAGCTCTGGGGGGTCTAGTTGGTTGATATTGTTGTTCTTCCTATGGAGTTGCAAACTCCTTCAGTTCCTTTAGTCTCACATCACACACACATACACACATCCCATTATAGTGCTATGTGTCCACTACTTTATGAGGTCCAAGATGGAGAATTATACCATTTCTTTGGTCTGGTGTTTCCCATATATTCTTGGGTCTGTTTTTTCTGATATGATTTTAAGAAATGCACGTGTCTGCATATTCTCAGTTAGTTCTGACAAATGTATAGGGTTTCACCATTAGTACTTCCAGATTAGTCTGTGCTGCATGAATGATTCCTGGCAAATGGTTGCATTTGCTTGTTTACTAAAATCATCTTTCTTCCTCAAAATTGAGTCAAAGGTTGTTTGTAAAACAATCTCTTAAGCAAACAAAGCACATCTTGAAAAGTCACTGTTTCCCCCACAATTGGGGTGACAGCATAGGGCACAGCTGTTCTCAACAAAAGATTTAGGGCATTGTGGAACCACAGAACTCCAGCCGAGGAACAGGGAGATTTAGAGTTTTGCCACATGAATAGATGAAAGGTTGTCAATCCATGAGGAAACATACCTAGATGACACACTCATATGCTCTACAGACACAAATGTAACCAATCAGTCCCTTGATTCTCCTTTCTTACCTGAAAAACCAGAGAACTGACTGTAGCAGATAGTTTTGGCTTCTCTAGCTTTGGAAGTGAAATCACCTTCTCTGTACGGTCTTATCTATTACACTCACCAGCTCTACTTATCTTTTCAGAAAAGTGTACATAAATATTATTTGGGACAAATTGCTAATAGTGTTCGTGTCACACTTTTGCAATCTCTGTGACTGAAGTAAAATTTCAAGACATGATTTTTAGGGACAATATGCAGAATTTGTCAGGTATAGAATAATAATGTTGACCGTGTCTTAAGAGACTTAGGTTTATCTAAATGACATTTTTAAAAAATGTATAATTTCTACAGATTTAAAAACAATTAAAAGTATATAGTGAAATAGGCATGTATAAGATATATAACATATAACATAACATAATATAACATATAAATAGTAAGCATAGATGATAAAAGCAAGAATCATAGACATAAGACAACATTATTTGCCACTGATTATAACATTACAATTTGTCAAAACTATTAGATTCATATTGACAGAAGAAATAGCTTTGTTAGCATTCTTTCCCCTGTCTCTCAAATGTCTTGAATAAATGTAGAGAATGTTGAGAGTAAGTGTACTTTTACATACTCTCTCATTAACTTTTATTTCTGAGGTGAAAATAGATTATAGATTCATATACTATTTTCATTAATATTACTTATGTGGCATGTGTAGGTGGTACCAGTTCAAAAGATACCTCAAGATATGTGGAGATAACAGTGAGAAAAAATTAAAAATAAATATGGGCCACTAGGGTCCAAAAGCAGTTGATCCTCAGACTTGTCTTGGAGATTTGGCATTGGACATAGCTTATACTGGACATGAAAACCAGAAGCTAGAACATGTCTGAGCATAAGAAAGTAAAATATTGTCCTGACTGGAAAGTTGGCCTTAATAATTTACTACTATTTTACAGAAATAGAAAGGTAATAAAATGATAACAAATAAATTATACATTGGAAAAAGCTTAATAATATAATAATTGTTTTTACATGAAATGTAATTATTTTAATTCTACAGTTGGAACTATTTGTTTAATTAGGAATTAAATGGGAGATCACCAAGGTGGTTGCTTATTGTGTTATTATATTGTCTTATTTAGGGTTTCATTGCTGTGAAGAAACACCATGACCATGACAACTCTTATAAAGGAAAACATTTAATCGGGGCTGGCTTACAGTTTAGTCCATTATTATCATGGTGAGAAGCATGATGGCATGAAGGCAGACATGGCTCTGGAGAAGGAGCTGAGAGTTCTACATCTTGATCTTCAGGTAGCAGAAGAAGACTGCCCCACTAAGCCTAGCTTGAGCAAATGAGACCTCAAAGCCTGCTCCACAATGACATACTTCCTCTAACAAGACCACACCTACTCCAACAAGGCCATGCCTCCTAATAGTGCTACTCCCTATGGGCCAAGCATTTAACCACATGAGTCTATGGGGGCAATTCCTATTCAAACCACTACATATATTATTTATCAGCTGCTGAGTTAAAAATTATTATGGTACAACAAATCTAGTGAGGGATGAAATCTTATCTAGAGGTTCAAGTAAGAGAACATGCATGGTGTTGAAAGTACTGACTTTATTTTCTTTTGTCTATGGGATTCACAGAGGCTAGTTTGTTTTAAAACAGTTATGGGAATAGGGGATGGTGGTTAGCTAGAGAAGATTGTAATCTAACAAAATGTAATCTTAGGAATGTTCACCAACTTGTCCATAGTCTAATGGTTTGAATCAAGCCCCTGGATCTTCTTTTGCTCAAAGTGGGTAAATATAGTAACAAAAAGAGTCCTTGCTCACTTTAGAGTCTCTTAGCCACACCATTCGCCTACAAATGATTCCCATCTATTCTACATACAAAGTACATGTTCACTCCTAAGATTCTTGAGTATCCTACTCCATGATAGCAGTAGCACATAGTCCAAATTTTTATGCTTTTACTCAGGTTCAAGAGCAGATGAACCTCCAGAGTCTGAGCTGTTAACTAGAACACCCTGGAAAACATTGTTTTCCATATATGGATCTGTGAATCTCATAAACAAAGTATTCGCTTGGATGTATCTAACATGCAGTGGTTTGACAGGCATGGGATGACTGTTCTAGAGTTATGCATCACAAATGTGCAAAATAGAAGGAAGGCACTAGGTCATGAATCAGTGCAGCAAGAACAAAGTTAGGAGTTCCTTTGAATTTCAAAGAAAGGAAATAATTTTTTAGTTTTGCCTTCTAGGCTTTTGGTTCTATCTTTGAACTATTTTATTCTGGAAGTAATAGAAAAATAACATAAATAGTAAACTATGGGCTAAATATGTTATAATTAAAAAGCTTTAAAAATAGAGCAGGGAAAGAGCTAGCCTCCCAGGAGTGTGGACAAGACTATGAGAAGGGTAAGGCCAGCACCTCTGTTCAGAGGGATCCTCCCAGAACCCCCTGGACATGGGGACTGAGGAACAGCCAGAGATAGGAACCTTCTGCTTTGCATCTATGGCTGGGAACCTCACCCTTTGTCACAGGGCTCCATAGCCTAATAGTGCCAGGAGTAAAGCTAGGCTCCCAGGAGTGTGGACAAGTCTGTGAGTGGAGGTAAGGTGAGCACCTCTACTGAGTGGGACCCACCTGTAAGCGTCAGTACAAAGGGACTGAAGGGTGGTCTTCCAGATTCCTTCTGAGGCCAGGTAGCTGAACCTGTGACACATGGCTCCATACTCAAATAGTGCCAGGAAAGAGCTGCTCTCCCAGGAGTGCCAACACACCTTAGAGCACAGGCAAGATCACCACTTCTGTTCAAATTTCTGGATCAAGAGGGACCATTGCAGAGCCATCAGGACACAGGTACCAAGGAAGAGCTGGGGACAAGATCCTTCTACTTTCTGTCTGTACCCCAGAGCTGACCATGTACCACAGCTCTCCAAACCCAAATTTCTCTCAGAGAGAGCTGGTCTCCAAGGAGTACTGATGCAGTGGCTTGCAGGAGGGACAAGACACAGTCAGAGAGAGCAAGACCAGCTAACACCAGCAATAACCAATTGGTGAAAGGCAAGGGCAAGAACAAAAGGAACAGAAACCAAGGCAATGTGGCAACATCAGAACCCAGTTATCCCACCACAGCAAGCCCTGGATACCCCAAAACACCCAAAAAGCAAGACTCAGATTTAAAATCACATCCACATGAAGATGATAGAAGATTTTTAAGAAAGAAAAACTAACTTCCTCAAAGAAATACAAGAGAACACAGGTAAACAGCTAGAAGAAATTAAAGAGAAAACACAAAAATCCCCTAAAGAATCAGAAGAAAACACAATCAGACAGGCGAAATTACAGAAAAACACAACCAAACAGGTGAAGGAAGTGAACAAAACAATCCAGGATCAAAAAACAGAAATAGAAGCAATAAAGAAATCACAAAGGGAGACAACCCTAGAGATAGAACATCTAAGAAAGAGATCAGGAGTCATAGATGCAAGCATCACCAACAGAGTATAAGAGATAGAAGAGAGAATCTCAGGTGTAGAAGATACCATAGAAAACATTGACACAACAGTAAAAGAAAACACAAAATGTAAAAAGCTCCTAACCCAAAACATCCAGGAAATTCAAGTCACAATGAGAAGACCAAAACTAAGGATACTAGGTATAGAAGAGAGGGAAGATTCCCAATTTAAATGGCCAGTAAAAATCTTCAACAAAATTATAGAAGAAAACTTCCCTAACCTAAAGAAAGAGATGAACATAAACATTCAAGAAGCCTACAGAACTCCAAATAGATTGGACCACAAAAGAAATTCTTCCTGTCCCATAATAGTCAAAACACCAAATGCACAAAACAAGGAAAGAATATTAAAAGCAGTAAGTGAAAAAGGTCAAGTATCATATAAAGACAGATCTATAACAATTACACCAGACTTCTCACCAGAGACTGTGAAAGTTAGAAGATCCTGGGCAGATCTCATACAGACCCTAAGAGAACACAACTACCAGCCCAGGCTGCTATACACAACAAAACTCTCAATTACCATAGATGGTGAAACCAAGATATTCTATGACAAAATCAAATTTACACAATATCTTTCCACAAACATAGCCCTAAAAAGGATAATAGATGGAAAATGCCAACACAAGGAGGGAAACTACACCCTAGAGAAAAGCAAGAAGTTATCATTCAACAAGCTCGAAAGAAGATAGCCACACAAACATAAAAATAACATTAAAAATAACAGGAAATACCAATCACTATTCCTTAATATCTCTTAACATCAATGGACTCAATTCCCCAATAAAAAAACATAGACTAACAGACTGGATACATAAACAGCACCCAGCATTTTGCTGCATCTAGGAAACACACCTCAGTGACAAAGACAACACTACCTCAGAGTGTCGGACTGGAAAACAATTTTGCAAGCAAATGGGACCAAGAAAGAAGCTGGAGAAGCCATTCTAATATTGGATAAAACTGACTTTCAACCAAAAGTCACCAAAAAAGGTAAGGAAGGACACTTCATACTCATCAAAGGAAAAATCTACCAAGAAGAACTTTCCATTCTGAACATTTAAGCTCCAAATGCAAGGGCACCAACATTCATAAAAGAAACTTTACTAAAGCTCAAAGCACACATTGTACCTCACACAATAATAGTGGGAGACGTCAACACCCTACTATCATCAATGGACAGATCTTGGAAACACAAACTAAACAGAGACACAATGAAACTAACAGATGTCATGGAGCAAATAGATTTAACAGACATCTATAGAATATTTCATCATAAATCAAAAGAATATATCTTCTTCTTAGCACCTCATGGTACCTTCTCCAAAATTGACCATATAATAAGTCACAAAACAAACCTCTACAGATATAAGAAGATTGAAATAATCCCATGGCTCTTATCAGATCACTAAGGATTAAGGCTGGTCTTCAATGGCAACAACAACAACAACAACAACAACAACAGAAAGCCCACATACACATAAAAGCTGAACAACTCTCTACTTAATGATAACTTGGTCAGTGAAGAAATAAAGAAAGAAATTAAAGACTTCCTAGAATTTATTGAAAATGAAAGTACAACATACCCAAACTTATGGGACACAATGAAAGCAGTATTAAGAGGAAAACTCATAGCTCTGAGTGCCTCCAAATAGAAACTGGAGAGAGCATACACTAGCAGCTTAACAGCACACCTGAAAGCTCTTGAACAAAAAGAAGTTGATACACCCAAGAAGAGTAGTAAGCAAGAAATAATCAAACTCGGGGCTGAAATCAACCAAGTAGAAACAAGAAGAATTATACAAAGAATGAATAAAACCAGGAGCTGGTTCTTTGATAAAATTAACAAGATAGATAAAACCTTAGCCAGACTAACCAGAGGGCATAGAGACAGTATCCAAATTAACAAAATTATAAATGAAAAGGGAGATATAACAACAGAATCTGAGGAAATTCAACATGTCATCAGATCCTATTACAAAGGCCTATACTCAACAAAATTGGAAAATCTGGATGAAATGGAAAATTTTCTAGGCATATACCAAATACCAAAGTTAAGTCAGGATCAGATAAACCATCTAAACTGGCCCATAATGACTAAAGAAATAGAAGCAGTCATTAAAAGTCTCCCAACCAAAAAAAGCCCGGGACCAGATGGGTTGAGTGGAGAATTCTGTCATACTTTCAAAGAAGACTTAATACCAGTACTCTTCAATCTATTCCACAAAATAGAAACAGAAGGAACACTACCAATTCATCTATGAGGTCACGGTTATACTGATACCAAAACCTCTCAAAGACCCAACAAAGAAAGAAAACTTCAGACCAATTTCCCTTATGAACATCAATGCAAAAATTCTCAATAAAATTCTTGCCAACAGAATCCAAGAACTCATCAAAATGATCCTTCACCATGATCAAGTAGGCTTCATTCCAGGGATCCAGGGATATTTCAATACCTGGAAATCCATCAATTTAATCCACTACATCAACAAACTCAAAGAAAACAAAACCAAATGGTCATTTTGTTACATGCTGAAAAAGCATTTGACAAAATTCAACATCCCTTCATGATAAAAGTCTTGGAAAGGTCAGAAATTCAAGGCCCATACCTAAACATAGTAAAAGCAATATACAGCAAACCAGTAGCCAACATCAAATTAAATGGAGAGAAACTTGAATCAATCCCACTAAAATCAGGGACTAGACAAGGCTGCCCTCTCTCTCCTTATCTATTCAATATAGTAGTTGAAGGTCTAGCTAGAGTAATTAGACAACAAAAGGAGGTCGAAGGGATACTAATTGGAAAGGAAGAAATCAAAATATCATCATTTGCAGATGATATGATCGTATATTCAAGTGACCTGAAAAACTCTACCAGAGAAATCCTATAGCTGATAAACACCTTCAGCAAAATGGCCGGATACAAAATTAACTCAAACAAATCAGTAGCCTTCCTATACTCGAAGGATAAACAGGCTAAGAAAGTAGTTAGGGAAATGACACCCTTCAAAATAGTCACCAACAATATAAACTATTTTGGTGTGACTCTAACCAAACAAGTGGAATATGCATGACGAGAACTTCAAGTCTCTGAAGAAAAAAACAAGAAGATCTCAGAAGATGGAAAGATATCCCATGTTCATGGATTGGCAGGATTAATTTAGTGAAAGTGGCTATCCTGCCAAAAGCAATCTATAGATTCAATGCAATCCCCATCAAAATTCCAACTCAATTCTTCATAGACTTAGAAAAAGCAATTCTCAAATTCTTTTGGAATAAGAAAAAACCAGGATAGCAAAAACTATTCTCAACAATAAAAGAACTGCAGGGGGAATCAGTCTCTCTGACCTAAAGCTGTACTACAGAGCAGTAGTGATAAAAACTGCATGGTATTAGTACAGTGACAGGCAGGTAGATCAATGGAATAGAATTGAAGACCCAGAAATGAACCCACACACTTATGATCACTTGATCTTTGACCAAGCAGCTAAAACCATCCAATTGAAAAAAGACAGCATTTTCAACAAATGGTCCTGGTCACATGGTGGTCTACATGTAGAAGAATGCAAATTGATTCATTTCTATCTCCCTGTACAAAGCTGAAGTCCAAGTGGATTAAGGACTTCCACATAAAACCAGATACACTGAATCTAATAGAAGATAATGTGGGGAAAAATCTCGAACACATGGGCACAGGGAAAAATTTCCTGAACAGAACACCAATGGCTTATGCTCTAAGATCAAGAATCAACAAATGGGACCTCATGAAATTGCAAAGATTCTTTAAGGTAAAGGACATAGTCAATAGGACAAAATGGCAACCAAAAGATTGAGAATAGATCTTTACCAATCCTACCTCTGATAGAGGGCTAATATCTAATATATACAAAGAACTCAGGAAGTTAGACTCCAGAGAACCAAATATCCCTATCAAAAAATGGGGAACAGAGCTAAACAAAGAATTCTCAACTGAGGAAACTTGAAGGGCTGAGAAGCACCTAAAGAAATGTTCAGCATCCTTAGTCATCAGGGAAATGCAAATCAAAACAATCCTGAGATTCTACCTCACACCAGTCAGAATGGCTACCATCAAAAACTCAGGTGACAGCAGATGCTGGGAAGGATGTGGAGAAAGAGGAACACTCCTCTATTGCTGGTGGAATTGCAAGCTTGTCTAACTACTCTGGAAATCAGTTTGGTACACCTTCAGTAAAATGGACATAATACTTCCTGAGGACCCAGCTATACCACTCCTGGGCATATACTCAGAAGATGCCCCAAAATGTAATAAGGGCACATGTTCCACTATGTTCATAGCAGCCATATTTATAATAGCCACAAGCTGGAAACAACTCAGATGTCCCTCAACAGAGGAATGGATACAGAAAATGTGCTACATTTTACACAGTGGAATACTACTCAGCTATTAAAAACAAATGACTTCATGAAATTCGCAGGCAAATGGATGGAACTTGAAAATATCATACTGAGTGAGGTAACTCAGTCACAAGAGAATGAACAAGGTATGTACTCACTAATAAGTGGATATTAGCCCAAAAGTTCAGAATACCCAAGATTCATATCACAGCAATGGTTGGATTGAGTGTGGGGTCCCAGATGGAGGAGTTGGAGAAGGTACTGAAGGAGCTGAGAGAATTTGCAGCCCCATGGAGGGAGCAACAGTGTCCATTGGCCTGACCCCACAGTTCTCCTGGTGGCTGGGAATACAAATGGAGGGAGTCATGGTGCTGGCTACATATGTGGCAGAGGAGGGCCTTGTTGGACATCAGTGGGAAGAAAGACCTCTGGGACCTTTGTTAAATGTCCCAATATAGGGGAATTCCATGGAGGGCAGACGGGAGTGGATGGGTAGGTGGGGGAATATCCTCATAGAGGCAGGGGGAGGAGGGATGTGATAGGGGGTTTCCAAAGGGGAGACCTGGAAAAGGGAAAACATTTGAAATGTAAATAAAGTATCAAAAATATTTCAAAGAAATTTCAAAATAGAAGGGGACATTTATAAGTTCACTCTCCTTAGATAACATATGAACACATTTATATTGTCCTTTTCCATGAATTTTATAATGACACAGAACTTTTTCTTTGATATGTATTCATTTTTCACTTAAGGTTTCAGATAAGGCAGGCATTCCTATGGGCAATATGATAGTCACTTTTATTATTTCTATTAGTTATAATATTTTGGCCATATTTTTCTGATATAAGTGATACTACAAAGGACATTCTTCTTAAATAATACTTTCCCATTGTTTTAGTCAAGTTTTTTGGGTAATGTTTTTCTAACTTTATGTTAGACAAGTCTTCCATCTTGAAAGATAAAAAGGTGATATTTTCATGGCATCTTTTAAAACACTTTTGTTGGTTGAATATGGCATATTTAACGTTAGGGAATATAATTAAATTTAACAATGAACTAGGATTTCTCTATGTAAAAGTTCCTTATAGTACAGTGGGTTCTTTATTTTAATCCTACATCTTATTTGTCCTGATAAGACACTGCAAGGTTACTACCAGTATATTTGCTTTTCCTTTATAAGTGACTCAAACCACCATTGCAAATGTGTTTCCATCGCTGCACTCATTTTTAGAAACACCATGAAAACCCAAGAGGGTAAAAAGAAGCTAACTATAACATAAGGTATACATTAATGTAAACAGTTCACATCCTTATAGACTATGATCTTCCCAATGCATTTAGCAGACTCAGAAACCACAGTTAACTGTAAATATGTATCACAGAAAAAAAGGTTTTGTTGAAATGGAAAGTATACTTTTGGTTTACGTCCATCCACTAATCAATAATATATTCATTGCCTTTCCAGTCCATAACCATGTGAAGCAGTAAGGGCAAAGAGAAGATATGATAGACTCTACAGTTAGGAAACATGAGTTTGAGTTCTAGATTTCCAAATTTACAGTAACAGAGTCAACTTAACTTTGTTAATCTACATCTGTTTTCTCTTCTGTGACATGTAACAGAGACTTCCTAACTGCTCAACATGGTTACTTTGAATACTCTTGCTCACATTTGTACACCATTCGAAAGCAAGAGTTGTAGGTCTATTTTTAGATCCTCTCTGTTTTATCACAACAATCATGTTGCCTTAGACTGCAGTTCCTTTTCTCCATTTTCTGCCTTCATTGCTCTCTACACACATGTGGTACAATCTATATCAACTAGTTCGTGCATCCACTGTCTAGAAAGTAATTTTCTTTAGAGATTATTTTTCCCAACCTCAGTTTCTCCAACATCTAGGGAAAATATTCAACTGACATTTACTGAATGAATAAATAAGTGTTAACCTACTTAGTCCAGTATTTTCATATTATTTTGTCAATTATTTATAATTTTTTAAAGTATTTTACACTACAAATATACTGTTAAGTGATGTGACAAGATCTTTTAATTTTTTGTTGTTTATTTAGTTAGCAAATGCAAAAAACACATTTTGGGAGAGGGGAAAAAAACACACTTTAGAAGTGCGCTCAAATTCCTCTGACATTTTCAAAATGCTATTTCTTTTAGTGTGTTAAATCTATCTGAAAATATCAGAATGTTAGATAATGCATTCAGCACAATGTTTGGGCTGATAGATCTAAAAGATGGACATAACAATTGGATCAGCATTAATCTGTGACGTGTAGAGCTTTCAGATCTAGTGTGGGTCTGCATGATTTTTGGAGGCTGAGGTATTTTCAGATCCAGGCTGTGTCAGCATGAAGTCAATAAGGCTGAGAAACCTTCAGATATGGTTTGTATATCATCCTGTACAAATTCACAGAAATGGACAAGCTTTGATCTTACAAACCTGTGTGGTGGAGAAAATATTTGAAAGTAATGTCTTCATGTGATCAAATTGAAACAAGTAAATCTGGGGTTTTCCAGCCACACTAATCAGCAGTATGACTTTTAATAAGGATATATACTCTTCCAGGCCTATATTTTTCCATTTATAAATAGCAGTAATATTTCTTGTATGAGGTTTAAAGACTTTGTGGTATTAAACATACTATAAGTTTTATGATAAGTTTTATATTTGTTACTTAATTGATGAATGAGAAAACTTTTCACTTTAACACTCAAAATTTTTATTGTGGCATTAAGTACATAACATAAAATGCACCATTTGGCTATTTGAAAATTCACATTTCAGTGGCCGAAATATAAACGTTGCTATGCAATAATCATGAAAACCGTTTTGAGTGGGAAAGCATTAGCATTATGCTTGGATCCCTCTCACACATTTTCAAAATCCTCTCTTTTAGAGTGTCAACTCTGTACCTAGTACTAAGAATTATGGAATAAAGAAACTTAGTAAATTCATTTCATTCCTTCCCTTTACTTATATCATAATTAAGATAGTGTAATGACTTCAGAGGGCTGATTTGAAGCTCAGCTCTCATATAACCAGGGTGACCATGGCGTGTTTTATAAACTCTCTCTTCTTCCAATAAATGATTCATCTCAAGTTACTGGGGACAGTACCTGCCTCCTAGGGTTCTTGATTTCTTCTAAGAAGGGAGGAGGTAATACCTATGTAGGGTTTTGCATTTTGCCTGACACATGCTAAGTGCTCAGATATTTTATTATTAATAGTAACTAAGGTAAGGAAAATGACACTGAGCATATAAACTTGTAGTGTTTGGCATATGTTTCACAAGAAAGAAAACAATGTCACTCACCATGTCACTTAGGTTAGCCTAGAACTCATTGTGAATAGATATGTTTCTAACCCCACATCTAAAATACCATTCTGGTATACGATATCTGCAACCAGCAAAATATTTATTTAAAAACCAAGCACATAATGATGAAGTCCCAAATATTTGCAAAAAAGGATTCAGGTATTCTCTGAGAAGAGAAATGTGTAATTTTCTAGGCTGGAATGTTCAAATGCTGTTGAGTTGTTAGTCTTTGCATAGCTTTCTTGTGGAGAGTGTGGACTGGGGAATTACTGCTAGATAAAACTAGCTTTCATGCTAGTTTTAAGGAAAGTTTTAAAAGTATGATATTCCATAGTCAGACTTCACACCAGTTCTCATATAGGACAGTTCTGTGTGTCTAGAAGTTTGCTGGCTTGAAATGGCAGATTCTTTCATCTTATCAAACAGCTCGGACTGGCCATGGGTTGCTGGATCCTGTGAATTGTTTGGTTCATAAGCTTACATTTCTAAATGTAAAAGAACAAATCTTCTGGCTTCATTCGAAGTACAAAGAAGCAATAATATTCACAAGAACAACAGCAGGTTAGAAAAACTACGTACCTGACTCTTACAATCTGTCCTATGCTAACATGTTAAACTGCCCAAACCACATACACTCATTTCTAAAATTCTAACCATGATTATATTAAACATTTGCAATGTTACAAGTTACATGTCACAACTTTAGGTTATTTAAAGAACTGTACATTTCTAAAAAAAAGTGTACATTTTATCCTGACACTACTAACCCAGCATCTAAAGGATGCCTTGATGTTGCTAAAGCATTGTGGAAAGTAAAGAGTTCAATGTTCTGATTCAATGGTGAAGTGGTATCTTAGTTAGGTTTCTATTCCTGCACAAAACATCATGACCAAGAAGCAAGTAGGGGAGGAAAGGGTTTATTCAGCTTCCATTTCCACATAGCTGTTCATCACCAAAGGAAGTCAGGACTGGAACTCAAGCAGGTCAAGAAGCAGGAGCTGATGCAGAGGTCATGGAGGGATGTTACTTATTGGCTTGCTTCCCCTGGCTTGCTCAACTCGCTTTCTTATAGAACCTAAGCCAACCAGCTCAGGGGATGGCACCACTCACAATAGGCTGTCCCACCCTTGATCACTAATTGAGAAAATGCCTTACAGCTGGGTCTCATGGAGGTATTTCTTCACCTGAAGTTACCTTCTCTGTGATAACCCCAGCTTGTGTCAAGTTGACACACAAAACCAGCCAGTGCAAGTGATCTGAAGTCAAGTCTCTA
>JADRCH010000027.1:8390067-8692379 GCA_019843965.1 Rhynchomys soricoides | reverse complement strand
GAGAGAGAGAGAGAGAGAGAGAGAGAGAGAGAGAGAGAGAGAGAGACCGTGAAATGTTGTGAGTCTTTAAACTCTCAAGACCCACCTCTAGTAACATACTTCCTTCAACAAGGCCTCTTTTACATCTGAAACAGCATCATCAATTGGGGACCAAGAGGGTGAGACTATGGGATACCGCCTTATTCAAATCATCACAGAAACTTACTACAGAACAAATTGGACTTGATGGGTTTCCAGAAAAGATATAAAGACAAATGCATAAGGGAAGTGTGTGTGTTTGTGTGTGTGTTTGTGTGTATGTACGTGAGAGAAGTAATGTGTGAACATGATGCCTATGACATTGTATAAAATTCTCAAAGTTCTAATAAGATTAAAATAGTGTTGCCAATATGATTTTTATCTTATGTAAAGTGTTGTTCTATAAATAGAAGCTAACCACACAGACAAACAAAATACCAAGATGTGATTAACTCCCAGAAAAAATAAGCTGTCTGAGGAGGGGAATGTTATTACAGATTGAGAGATTCACCTGTGAGTAATGACTGCTTCATAACGATGCAAATAGTCAAAACAGGCTTAGCCAAAAATTATGAATAACACTGAGATCTAAAATGGGCCATTTACTTGCAGCTGAGCCTTGTGAGCACATTCGAGGGGACTGATGCTAATAAGCCAGGTCACCATGTTTCTTAGTAGGTAGTCACTGTCTAACGCCTACAACATCTGATAAATAGCAATAAGGAGAAATACAGAAAATTTAAAAAGATGGACCAAGAATAGGGGCTAGAGAAACTATTTGACTTAAAATTTGTGTTTATTAGTCTCATAAAATATGTATATTTTAAATTCAATTATGGGATGGAAAATGTTCATATCTGATGATTTGCAAATTTCACTACTTCATACTTTAACTTCTAATCCTACCTTAAAGTAACAAGTAACATGAAACTGGTCAAGGAATTCATGATACATTTTTTTTAGTATAAAATAGAATTTATTTAGGACATGGGGAAAGGAGTTAAAAGGGTAGTAGAGGCAGAGAGAGGGAGAGAGTAGAGAAGTAGCAGGTGGACATGAACACGTGAAGAGTGGGGGAAGGGAACGGGGAGAGAAGGGGAACAAGAGAGCAAGAGTAAGAGGCAAGAGCTCATGATAAATTTGTAACCAAAGTTTAAGACAAATCCTGATGTTGGAGTGATTGTAAAAGGCCTCAACCAAATTCTGTGTTACTGTCAAGAACAAGAAATCAGGCTGCAGAGATTCTAGATACGCAAAGCGTGAAGCAGATTTTCTTCAGGTGTGAAGACTTATCTGGTTCACAATTTTTTTTTAGTAATGTATTCAGACTTCAACATGACACTTGGCCTTTTTACTTCTCTCCTCATAAAGTACCATTGCCACCAACACAATTTGCACATCATTTATGAAAATAAGTTATTTACAAAGGATGTTGAGTTTCCTAATTAAAACCACAGCTTCAGAGCAGATTCCAGAGCCCTGTGATTATGTGCTATCTCATACATTTAATGAGTTTGTTATTCTGTTCTCCAAAATTAGGGGAGTACAATTTATGACACTTAATAAAGATAGGGAAATTCTAAATCTCCAATTAATGACTCCTGGTTATTCATGATTTAGAGGATGGTTTTTTAGAATTCTTTAAATCACTTTGAGGATGTGAGGCTAGGAATGTCCTATCTTTGCAGTGCCTGTGGGCTCAGCTCTGCCCTGAGTTATGTGTTTTAGTGAGCTTTTGAATACCAATCATCTCACATGTATACAAATGTCATTTTCATATGGAGCTTGGAGATAAGTAGTTAATATGAGCATTATTAGGAGCCATCAAGAGTGCTGGGTGGCAAAGCAAGGGTTTCATCAGAGAAGATACTCAGAATCAGCTCAAAATGCACATTCAAGCACCGTATAGTGGAAGTTCAACCTCTTCAATATATTCAAGAGGAAATAAATACACCAATCAGAAGTTGTTCTAACTTGAATATGTAAAGAAGCAAAAATTGTCTGGGGGAATTAAAAGAAAACAGAAAAAACCCTGAGTGCTTCTAAAATCAATACTCTGAGTGTCTCCACAGGGTGGTTGAAATCTCTGTTCATGCATGGGTGGTGCACAGGATGCATATGAGTGTTGAAGCCTCTGTTCATGCACGGGTGACAGCATGCAGATGAGCTTGTTTCTGGGCATCAACATGGAAGAAATTCATTTGCTCAGGTGGTTCTTTCCTCCAGCCTGAAAATTAGGTTTTGATATATCTCAATGAGCTAAAACCACCTCACAAGATAGACATGGAGGTTTGGTTTTCTTGTCCTGTTCTCTTCTTAGTATAAGAGAATCAAGCCAAAGGATGCCCACATTATTTAACCATGTAACCCATCTATTTATGTACATATTACACTGGATTTTGCTGAATGAAAACGGAACTCTTTTTGTATCTACACTGAATATTTTCTAGGATAATTATAATCAATGTCACCTCACTAAAGTCACAATATAAACTTGTCACTTATTTCAGAAACTTGACTTCACTGCAATCATCAACTTATTCACAAGTTTCTTTAACAAGAGAATTGCAATAAAGAAATATCAGGATCTGATACCTGGTATATTTCTATTTGCTTTAATATTTTCATTAGCTTAGTGTAACAAGCTAAAATTCTAAAGAACAAAAAGTTAATAAATTATCTAGCTTGACTAAGTTAATTTCTGGAATTTTACATTTTCCCTATAAGGCCAAGCCTTGTTTTTAAGAAGCCATGGAAAGGCACTCAATTATTAGTGTGAGAATGGCATTATTTACTTATCAGAGACCTGGTCACGACCAGAGAGAATGAGATTTAGACGGGATATAATAAATCTGAAATGTCTTTGAGACATCCAGGTGGATGTGACAATAAAGGAGTTGTCTGTACTACGTGCAGTTCTCCATAGAGAGTAAGTAGCTGCAGTAACATGAAGGGCCTGGTGACATAGAATGGGATCAGAAGAAGGTGGTCCAACATGTTTTCAGACACAAGGTCTCAACTAAAAGGGATATAACAAATACACTTGTCGTTCAATCCCTTTCACCTAATTCTTGAGACTAATTAACAAATTTATGGTGCTGTGTGGCAGCTTAACTAAAAATTTGTACTTCTTTGTTTTGTCTTTGTTTTTGTTTTTTCGAGACAGGGTTTCTCTGTGTAGCCCTGGCTGTCCTGGAACTCACTCTGTAGACCAGGCTGGCCTTGAACTCAGAAATCTTCCTGCCTCTGCCTCTGAATGCTGGGATTAAAGGTGTGCGCCACCACTGCCCTGCCTTGTACTTCTTAATAGTTACTACAAAAGCCATCCAACATGCCCTGTCCTCGAACATATCTTCCCCCTGTAGCCATCATACCATATGAAAGAAAAAACCAATATTCTACTAAATATATTTAGATGGTAAAATATAATTGAACATTTAATGTCTCTTTGTATTGATAGCTCTTACATTGGTTTACTAGCTTTTCTCATAGGTACTAACATTGATTAGAAAGTAAATAAATAATGCCTAACATATATGTTGGTCACATAGTTACTGTAAATCCACATATATACTTGTTGACATATACTCTTATTTGCTATATGTGCATTGCTGTGACAGAATGTGTAGCAAACATAACTGAATGGTGGGAGAAAAGTTGTATTTTGACTCATGGTTTCAGTTATTATGGAAGGAAAAGCACAGTGCAACAATTCGGTTCATGGCAACAGGAGCATCTAATTATGGCTATTTCCATCAGTGTGGATCACAAAGCAGAGATCGAAGGGGAAACACAGCTTGGTATAGGGCTGATTTACTACTGGTGATGTACTTCCTTTAATTAGCACTGACATCCTAGTGGTTGAACAGATCCCTAAATAACACTACAACCTGTAGAGCAAGCATTGAAAATGAGCTCAAGAACTTTCAGAAACAGACCATTTAAATTCTGTTTCTGACTACCGTACAAATAAAGTATCACATCTGTGAATGCACTAATATGAAGTTCAATGTTCAAAGCCTATGGACTTCACTGTAAAATCTTAATGTCAGTCCATTAAGGGTCCACTAATATTTACATCTTTCACTCTTTCCAGTTGCGTATAATTTCATGCAAGTAGGCAACATATTTATGTAGAAACTAAAGTACTCCTAAATTTTACTGTTTGGTGGCTTTCCTTGTCATGCTCATTCTCCTCCAGTAGATGTGGTGTGTCGTCTCAAGCTTATACATTCAAGGTAAATGACTACTTGTGGTTCTCTTTGGAGAGTAGGTTAAAAACCTGGACTACTGTAATGGGTAACTACAATCTGAGTTCCAATAACATCATCTTCCCTTGCAACATGGGTTGTATCACTCCGTTTATCAAGTCGTATAAAGAGTACCTACTATCTTAAATGTTTCTACTTCATCACTCTTTCATCAAACACAGGATGTGTACAATCAGCCTTTCTATTTTTGACTGAGTGAAAATATAGGGAGCTGACATGGGGAAAAACCTTGCTACGACTATGGTCCCCTTACCCACATAAACCCACTCTCACCCTCCAGAAGGCGTGCAGATATTTCTTGCTTTCCACATGAACCTGCTTTCTCTCTCATTCTGACTTGGAATAAACTTGGCTTTGTACATCTCTCCTACCTTGAAATCTTTTAGTGGATGGTAGAAAAATAACTCTTTCTAGCACCTCAAGGTAGCATTATCTCTTGCCATCTCTCAGCCCATGAAGACTTAATTTGAAAGCTAACTAGAGACTAGAAGACTCATCAGAGAACTAAAGTAGCCAAACCTGGGCATTTGGAAGAAGGCACACAGATTAGAGATAGAAACCAGAGATATCCCATTTACAGCAGCCAGATGCATGAACATTATTTGCAGTACAGCTTTTCAAAAACATGCAGGATATTGGGAAAACATCTGGGGCTATAATTTCCATAAGCCAGAAGATTATGTAAAAGCTGGAGGCTGGCCAATTTGGGATCCTTTGTCATCAGGAAACTGGGTGGTTCAAGATTAAGTTACCTTTATCTTTCAGAGCCTAGTGCAATGCCAGAGAGGGAGGGAGGGGAGGGAGGGAGGGAGGAGGGAGAGAGAGAGAGAGAGAGAGAGAGAGCAAGAGCAAGAGCGAGAGCGAGAGCGAGAGAGAGAGAGAGAGCTGCAAGAAGACTCAGGACCATTTAGTCCAAAGCTAAAAATTCATTACTTTCTGAACAAGTGTACCTATCTCCCTGAGATTCAATACTGGCCATGAAATACAGCAGGAAACCTAGCTGAGGTGGGGAATATTCGGGTCAGCAATGCAAACTAGAATTTGTCACAGACCTATCCTAAGAACACCAGTAGTGTTACAAAAGATCTGAGATTGCTTCACAGAAGAGAAAAGGAGGGTGCAGAATCCTTATAGGGGCCAGCTGGACCCCCAAAGTAGGGCCTACACTTGATGCCTTGAATTCTTAAACATGTCTTTCTCTATACGTGTGTCACTAGTGGTATTTCCACTGCTAGGCTGCCCTGACTCGTATTAATATTAAAAGACAGGAGAGTTTTGTGGACATAAATTGGTGGGAAGTTCTCTCTTTGTATACACAGGGCCCTGGACTCATCACCAGCTGCTCAATAAATAAACACGGTCCATTGTTTTACCCTGTTATCCTTTCTGCCTTCATTTCTTGCATATTTCTTATTGGTGTCAGAAACTTTCTTTTTTCCTCTGGAAATCATCTGAGCCTCCAGTTCAGGTGAGTACCTGTTTAAGCCTTCCCCTTTTTCTTGAACTCTCCTGGGCTCCCAGGCTCTCCATCTAAGCACTGCACATGCTTGTGATCCTTTCAAAATAAAATCTCATTAGTTCTGAATCTGCATCCTGACAAGTTGGCCTATGTAGGCCTGAAATTATTCATGTTATTAAAAATGAAAAATTCACTGCCCAGCAACTAGCTTCCTATTTGAACACGCAGGCACTTCCAATGAGTAGACTACCTATCTCAGCAAGTTAAAGAGTGTTAAGTTGTGTGGTGTTTGAAAAAAATGAGCTGAGTGGTGGTATTAGTTTCAGAGGAGATCTGGGAGGGTACGCTAACTGTCCTCAGGTAACAGGGAATCTGTTGCAGGAACTGGAGCAATTCCAGGGATGCCCAGGCTCAGAGGCACTTTCCTTCAGCAGATCTTTTCTTCCTTGTGTGGCTTGTTTGAGGAAGGAATTATACGATGTGATGCAAGTATTGTTGTGTAACTCACAAGGATTAGAACAACAAAACCTATTGGAAAGCTAATTTAATTTTATCTGAATCTGAAAACCGTGGCGTGAAAAATGACTCTTTCCGTTGCCCTGGTCTCTCCAGCTCCTGCACACACCATATACTATAGTTGTCTTCTCTAATCTTCCCTTCCCCATTCCCCTACCCCATCCACTCCCAACCCCACAAGTAGGGCAAGTCTTTTGGCTTCTCAACTATTTCTTAACCTGTTGGAATGAAAGAAAACATGGACGTTCTCAGAGGTTGTCAGTAATGTTCCTTGATCAACCTTTGTCTAAACTGTCAATAAATACATGTATGGGTCACTTAGACAATAAAGGACAGAAAAATATGTTTTCTAATTTAATGCTTCAAAGGAGGTGATCCTCCTGCACTCCTGGTTTCCGATGTCTTTAGGTCTGTTGCTGAGGAGTCTGGCTAAGGCGTAAGACACACAGCCCCACTTTCTGAACATCAGAGCAGTTTCCATTTGTATTCTCAGAACCGCACAACAACTGATTTTTACAGTCCAGGGTACTGTTTACTTGGTGAATATCTTCACTTCCTAAAACCAAAACATAAACAACAACATTCTTGGAACATATTTGTTCACAAAGTTCTAGCAATGGTGTCAACATAAAGTTCTGTGGGCAATAAGAATTTATCACAGTGACAACGCAGTTGTTAAAGAGATATAAGCACATGTTTAAAAAGCAAGTAACAAGGTTTGTACTTTGACTTGGTGTAGAAAATTAATGGCCTATGTGTGTATTGAATAAGCCCAGCATCACTGGGTTAGCATGGATGGTTATCACTGACCATTCAGAGCCGAATATGATACCATAATGAAAGTTCTGTCATTCTAGGTAGGTGAGGGTCACCATACATAAAGTTCAGGTATCTTTCTGAGAAAGTGGCCTAAAATCCATAACCAGGGCTTCTACATTTTCCTTTCATCTACTTCAATCAAGGACCATTTTGAAATGTTACGTTATCACCATTCTAAGTTTATGTATCTTAATTTGTGTGTGTGTGTGTGTGTGTGTGTGTGTTTGCATGTACATCATGTGTTGAGTTCTTGAAGAGCCCAGAAGGAGGTATTGAAGTTACAAGTGGTTGTGAGTTGCCCAATGGAGATGCTGTAAGCTGTGTTCAGGTCCTCTGGAAGAGCAGTAAATGCTCTTCAGTGCTGAACAGTCTCTCTAGTCTACCATTACCCTTCAAACTTACTATTTTCTAAGTTTGCTTTTCTGTTTGAGTCTTCTGGATAATTCCTTACCTCCAAAAATATTATTTTATGTCATTTTCTAGCTTCCTTATATAATTAGGCATAGAAGAGAGAAAGAGTGCAAGAGAGAGACACATACAGAAAGAGAGACAGTGACAGAAATATGCAGAGGAAGAAGAGGAAAGAAGGAAAGACTAAAGGAGAAAGCTGGCATGAATGATTTCTGAACTGCTTTTCCCTCCATTACCACAGAGCTTTTTCTTCAGCACCATGAAGAGAGCACAAGACATCTAAGAGACATGGAAGGACAGAGGTAGAAGGAGCTTTACAGTGGTTATGCATTCACATAACTTGAAATGCCTGTGTTCTTTGGAAGGTCCTGCTGTGCTGGCCCTCAGCCACAGCATCCTCATATCTATGCTAGGTTATTAACACCTGGGCATCTCCTTGCCACTTCAGAGTTGTCATTCCTGAGAACTGGCTCATCCCCTAAGTCACTTAGGAGCCTGTTCACTCATGCTCCCCACTCACACTTGTCACTTTTCTCTAAGACATCACTTTTTAAAGCCTTCTGATATCTCTTACCTGCATTTCTTCCTTTCTGTTCTTAATCTTATCAGACATTTATTACTTCTTTGGGACTTGATACTTTAAGACCTAAGTTTAGAGTCATTTTTTTCCAGATAGCTTTTAAAAATTCTTTTTGTTGAATATATTTTATTTTTGATAATTTTATATCTGAATATTGTATTTATATCATTTTCCCCTTCTTCTTTCCTTCCTCCAGTTCTTTTTTGCCCTTTCATACTTTTCAAATTCATTGGATCTAATTCCTTAACCATTATTGTTACAGATGTATCTATATATTTGTATCTATATATTATCTATCTACATATATATATATATATCATATACATTTATGAATCATATTCCTTCTGGTTGAAGATATTCTGAACTGAAAGAAGAAATTACTGAGAGGATAGACTGGAGGGGAGGTGTGATGATATGGGGATGGCTCTGTGGTAAAAAGCTTATACTGCTCTTGATGAAGAGGATCTGAGTTTGACTCCTAGCACCCACAGCTGGAGGTTCACAGAGGCCCTGTGACTTTTGCTCCAGGGACTTAGCGCCCTCTGTTGGTCTCTTCAGGCACTCATGCTTGTAGCAATCCTGCTCTCCACAAGACACATATTCATATAATTTTTAAAAATTAAAATCTTTTAAAAAAGAGGCACCAAAACCAAACCAAAACAAAGATAGGGGAGTGGGAAACAAGTTCCTAATTCCCTTCCTTGTAAATATATGAATCTATCCCTAGAACTGAGACGATGACATTTGTATGAAGTAGAAAGTCCTATAATTCTCCAGATTATACTCCACTTTCAAGCAGCTACTTTTATAAAAATGAATTCACCAATTTTGTGAATTCTTTCAAACCAAATGCATATAGAGTATGTACTGAGACACATTGCTGGTTACAATTATGTTACGTTATTACACATTGTGGCTTATACTCTTGTCTATCACTAAGGTCTTACCTGAATTAGACAACAGGCCAAGAAAGAGAAACACTAAGAAACAGTAATGAATCTTCATTGCAAAGAAGTGTTGAAACAACAAAGCATTCCAGCAGGATAAACAGCTCTGTGGAGAGGATGTTTTAAGAATTAGGATTGCTGGATATAGTGATATCTATGGATGAGCAAGATTTTACATGCTATGGTTTTAGTTTCCTGGGCTGTCCACTTTGACCACTACTCTGCATCTAGCCTGCTGGTTTTGATCATATTATGACACAGACAAGCCCTTATTGCATCATCACAGCATAGCTTGTTTATTCTTCTCCTTCTGCAGTCTAAGGGACAACCCACAGGGATCACACTTTGGCCTTTTATTCTTTCACAGGAATCTAACGTAAGATCTCCACTGGACAAGTACAGCCCCACACCTTTTCCACTTTACACATGGGCTGAGTGCCTACTCCTATTGTATATTTTCCCTTCTTCAATTGGACATCCTGTTCACCTAGGTAAATGCCAACCTGAACACATCCATGTCATCATTTAACAAACCTGAATCATGACAGCCTCTGACTCAGATTTTCTCCACATCCCATGCTAAGTATAGCAAACCATTCTGCATTGTTTGATTATGCTGTTTCTACTTTTAGCTGGTCATCTTGGGAATTTTCCATTAAATGTGAATTCTCCAAAGAAAGGGATTATATACTACCAAATCTTAAGCCCAACCCAGAGTAAATGTGCACAGAAGTTTCTGGAATGAAGAAGCTAATCTCACTTCTCACTTTTCTTTCTCTTTTATTGACTCCTTCTACTCTACAGTATTGATCCATATCAGAATAAGAAGTTGCTGGCCCTCCCCTGAACACACACTAAAATTTCCTCTTTCATAAAAAAAAATCACCAGTATATTATTTTATCAACACTAGAATGTTCCTCACTTTGTTTGTTTGAAAGAAGGTCTTGGTAAGCTGTTTCAGCTGGTCTCCAACTCCTGGACTCTAATGCTCCCTTACCTTAGTTTCCACTGTACCTGGATACAGGCCTTCCTTGCCTGTTGGTGTAGAAGTTTTATTTCCTCTCTCAAAAGTCATCAACTTTCTGGGCTCTTGTTGGTCATTTCTGTCATTTCCTTCCATCATCAAGAACACCAGAATATCATGTTTCCCTTTAAACTTCATATGGTGAGCAATTAATTTCACTGGCGGTAGGGAAAGGGAAACAAATACAAACCAGAAACCTTGCCTTAATCCTGTTTTCTTTTAAAACACAACTCCATCTTAAATAGGAAGCAAGTATAAGAAACAATTTATTCTCTCTGTACTCTCTGATGGTAGATTTCCCACAGTTCATTCTACTGTGTTTACTGTCAAGATTTCCTAGTAGGTAAGTAAAAGTCTAGAGATACTAGTTTTTGTGCCCATGATAAAGAAGCTCACTGGTACTCTGAATACAATTGATCATTCCTCTTTGAACACATGGCTTCTACCCTAGATTTCTCCCATTCTTTGTTTCAACTCCATCCTCCCCCTAAAGACGTTACCCAAATCCTCAGATTATAAATACCTATAAAGGTACCATAATCACAGAAAACACCATAATAGACTGGAGTAGAAAAGAAAGTCCTCTGACCATATAATAATCAAAACACTAAATATATAGAATCAATTAAAAGTATTAAAAGCTGCAAAGGAAAAAGGCCAAGTTACATTTAAAGACAGACCTACTAAAATTACACCAGACTTCTCAATAGAGACACAGAAAACCAGAAAGACCTTACAAATGTGCTATAAACACTAAGAAACCACAGATGCCAGCCTAGACTATTATGCCCAACATAATGCAAAATCACCACAGGTTGAGAAAAATAAGATATTCCATGATAAAGTCAAATGTAAACAATATCCATTTTTTTTTCTAGTAGGAAAATTCCAGCCTAAGGGTTTTAGCTACTAAAAACTCAAAGAAAATACATATTTTTAACATCAAAAAATTCAAAAGAAGGGAAGGATATGTGTACATACATGCACACACAACCACCACCATCATCACCACCACCACCACCAACAACAACAGAATAGGAACTAATAATCATTTGTCATTGATATCTCTTAATATCAATGGTTTCAATTCCCCAACAAAAGACAAACAGAATGGATAGGAAAACAGGATTCATCCTTCTACTGCATCCAACAAACACATCTCAACATCATGGATAAACATTAGCTCATAGTAAAGGGTTGAGAAGTGATATTCCAAGCAAATGGACCTAAGAAGCAAGTGGGTGTAGCCATTCTAATATACAACAAATTAGACTTCAAAACAAATCAAAAGAGCTAGGGAAGGACAGTACATACTCATCAAAGGAAAAATCCACTAAAATGACACTTCAGTTCTTAACATGTATACCCCAAACACAAAGGCACCCAAGTTTTTAAAAGAAACATTTCTAAGGTTTAAATCACATATTGGCCCTCATACACTGATAATAGAAGACTTCAATACCCTACTGTTAGTGATGGAGAAACAAAAATAAACACAGAAATACTGGAGTTTGCAGACCTAACAGGTATGTACAGAACATTTCACCTAAAATCAAAATAATATACCTTTTTTCCAGCATCTCATAGACATTTATTCAAAATTAACTACATACATTAACACAAAGCAAGTCTCAGTGAGACAAGAAAATTGAAATAATTCCCTACATCTGATCAGGCCATCATGGATTAAAGTTAAACTTCAACAACAATAGAAATATCAGAAAGCCTACAATCTTATTGAAACTGAGCAATTCCCTATTGAATGCCCACTGGGTCAAGAAAGAACTATGAAAGAATTTAAAGAAATTGAAATTTCAATGAAAATGGATGTACAATATACTCAAACTTATGGGAAACAATGACAGCATTGCTACGAGCAAAGTTCATAGCACTAAGTACCTTCATAATGAAACTAGGGAGATTTCAGTGTACCAACTTATCAGCATATCTGAGAGCTCTAGAAGAAAAGTAAACAAGCATATCAAGTAGGACTGGATGGCAGAATATAATTAAGTTGAGGGCTGGGATCAACAAAATAAAAGCAAACAGAGTAAAACAAAGAATCAAGAATCAATGAAACACAAAGTCAGTTCTTTGAGAAAATCAACAAGGTAGAAAGGACTCTTATCTATACTAACTAAAAGACAAGAGAAAGATTATCCAAATTAACAAAATCAGAAATGAAAAGGAGGACATAATAATAGACACCAAGAAAACCAAAGAATCATTAACTCATACTTTAAAAATCTGTACTCCATAAAATTAAAAAATCTAAAAGAAATGAATAATTTCTTGATAGATAATAATTACCCAAATTAAATCAAGACAAGATATACAATGTAAATAGATCTATAATCTATAAGGAAATAGGAGCAGTCATTAAAAGTCTGACAACAACAACAACAAGGCCCAGGGCCAGATGGTTTTAACTCAGAATTCTACCAGACTTTCAAAAAAGAGCTAATGCCCATACTCTTCAAATAATTCCACAAAATAGAGACAGAAGAAATACTGCCAAATTCATTTTAGGAGACTACAGTCACTTTGATACTTAAACCACACAGGAATTCTGCAAAGAAAGAGAAATACAGACTAGTTTTCCTCATGAACATTGGTGAAAATATACTCAAAAAAATATTTGCAAATTGAATCCAAGAACACATCACAAAGATCATCTACCATAATCAAGTAGGCTTTGTTCCAGAGATGCAGAGTTGTTTCAAAATATGAAAATATGTCAATGTAATCTAGCATATAAACAAACCAAGTGAGAATGAAAGCCATGATCATCTCCCTAGGTGATTAAAATGCCTTTGACAAAATCCAACACCCATTCATAATAAAAGTCTTGGGGAGATTAGGTTTACAAAAGGCATATCTAAACATAATAAAGGCAATTATCAGCAAGCCTATAGCCATTGTCAAATTAAATGGAAAAAAAGTCAAAGCAATTCCACTAAAATCAGAAAGAAGATAAGGTTGTCCACTCTTTCCTTATCTATTCAATATAGTACTTGAAGTTTTAGCTAGAGGAATAAGTTAACTGAAGTAGATTAAGAGTATCAAAATTGGAAGGAAGTCAACATATCTTTATTTGCAGATGATATAATAGTATACATATGTGACCGTAAAAATTCCAGCAGGGAAGTCCTAAAACTAATAAACATTTTCAGTATAGTAGCTGGATATAAGATTAACTAAAAACAAACCAACAAGCATAGCAACCAACAAACAAAAACAATCAGTAGCTTTCCTATATAGAGAGAACAAACAGACGGAGAAAGAAATTAGTGAAACAACACCTTTCACAATAGCATTAAACAATATAAAATATCTTGGGGTAACTCTATCCAAGCAAATGAAACACTTGCATGATAAAAACTTCAAGACTTTGAAGAAGGAAGTTGAAGAAGTTATCAGAAGATGAAGAAGACTTCCAAGCTCATGGATCAGTAGGATTAACATAGTAAAGATGGGCATCCTTTTAAAAGCAATCTACAGATTCAATGCAATGCCAATAAAAATTCCAATACAATTCTGTACAGACAATTGAAAGGACAATTCTCTACTTCATATTGAAAACAACAACAACATCACAAACAAGATGGCTAAAACAATTCTATATAATAACAGAACTTCTGGAGGTATTGCCATTCCTGATTTTAAGTTGTGCTACAGAGTTATAGTTAAGAAATAAACCACATGGTATTGGTATAAAAACAGGCATGTCCATAAATGGAATTGAACTAAAGACACAGAGATAAATCCACTCACTTATGGACACCTGATTTTTGATTTAAAAAAAAAAGTCAAAAATACACACTGGAAAAAAGAAACCATCATCAACAAATGGTGCTGAACAACCTGAACATCTGCATGTAGTCGACTGCAAATACATCTATACTCATCACCCTGCACAAAAGTCAAGTTCAAATAGATCAAAGACCTCACCATAAAACCAGATACAATGAACCTAATAGAAGAGAAACTTGGAAATAGCCTTGAATGTATTAGCACAGGAGACAATTTTCTGAACAGAATACCAATAGCTCTGGCACTAAGGTTATCAAATAATATATGGGACCTTATGAAACTGAAAAGCATCTTTAAGGTAAAGTATGTGGTCAATCAAAAACATTGGAAGCCTCCAGAATGGGAGAAAATTTTTAACAGCTACACACATGTTAGAGGACTAATGTTCAAAATATATATAAAAATACCTCAACAGACTAGATATCAAAACAAACAAAACAAATAAACCAATTAAAAATTGGGTACTTAAAAAAGAATTCTCAAAAGAGGAAACTAATGGCTGAGAAATGTTCAACATCTTTTGATATGAGAGAAATGCACACATCATAAGCCTTGTGAGATTCTATCTTTCACCTATCAGAATGGCCAAGATCGGTCATACAAATGATAGCATATGCTAGCAAGGATGTGGTGTAAGGGGAACATTCTATTGCTGATGGGAGTGAAAACTTGAATAGAGACTTTGGAAATCAATATGGCAGTTTTTCAGAAAATTGGGAATTGACCTACCTCAAAATCCAGCTATACTACCCTTGGGCATATACACAAAGGATGTTCTATCCTACCACAAGGACACTTCTTCAACCACGTTCATTCAAACTTTATTCATAATAGTTAAAAAGTGGAAACAACCTAATTGTCTCTCAACTAAACAAAATGGGGTACATTTACATGCTGGAATATTACTCAGGTGTTACAAAACAAACAAAATGCCATCATGAAATTTTCAGGCAAATAGATGAAACTAAAAGAAAATCATTCTGAGTGAGGTAACCCAGACACAGAAAGAGAACTATGGCATTATTCACTTATAAGTAGATATTAACTGCTAAGTAAATGATCTCCAAGCTAAAATCCATAAACCTGGAGAAGTAAGATAATGAGGAGGGGTCTATGGGGTTCCCATAAATCTTCCTGGGAGAGGGAAAATTGATTTTACAAATGGATTAGGGATGTGTGATCACAGGAGCGCAGGCGTGGGGAGGGGTCAGATAGGGGAAAATAAGGTGGAGGGAAAGAACAGAGGCAGGGATGGCTAGAACTGGTGGACTTTGGGGGTGGTGTGGAAACCTAGTGAAAAGGAAACTGCCTAGAGTCATGGAAGTGATCATAACGAGGACTCCTAATAATGGGCTATAAGGTGTCTCGACTGGTCATATGTTGTTGCCAGGTGAGGCTTTCCATGACTGGTCTCGGTTGTATTCAATTGAATTGTTGGCCAAGGAGTTCCCATGGGAAATTCCTAAATAAACCAGGCTATTTCTAAGACAAAGGATTGTTCTCTGCAAATTGACAGCTTGGCCCTATTGCTGAAGACAACATCCACACAGCTCATTGAACATGAAGAAGTTGAGTTGGTGCCTACATAGAACTCTCATCCCTACTTTCTAGTGTCTTTGGTCTAGTAAGATACTTTTCTGGCTACTGAAAGAGAAATACAGACAGCAACCCAGCCACAAAACCCTTAACCTACCATGTGTCCTGCCTTCAAATTATACTAGGGCATTGGTGGTACAGAACTTGTGAAAGTAGTCAATCAACTTTTGATTTTACTTAAGACACACTATATGAGAATGAACTCATACCCAACATTGCTTGGGTAACCAAGAATTAGAAAATGGATAGCCCAGAGACCTAAGGTAAAACAAACCACTACAGATTAAGAAAATAAAGCAGCATCAATAAAATGAATCCCAACAATGTTCTACTACTCTAATAAATCAGTGGCTTATCCAGGTGTCATCAGAGGAGTTTCCTTTGTCACCAGATGGGAACAGATGCAGAGATCCACAGCCAGACATTATATGGAGATAGGGTCTAACTAGGAAGTCTCCAACAAATTCCTTTAACCTCAGAGCTCAGGGAATCCCATGGAGATTGTAAGAGCCAGAGGGGATAAAGAGTATCAGGAGAACAAGGCCCTCTGAATCAGCTAGGCATGATGCATATGAGCTCACAGAGACAGAAGCAGCAAGCACAGGGCCTATGCCTGTCTGCACCAGGTGTTCCCAGTTATAGCATATATATATAGCTTAGTATTTTGGGGAGACTCCTGAGTGTGATGATGAGTATGTCTCTGACTCTTGTGCCTATTCTTGGGTCTCTTACCTTCCTGTTGGGTTACCATGTCCAACTTTGATATGATACATTTTGCTTCATCTTATGTTTTATTTTGTCAAGTTTGGTTGCTTGTTCTTAGAAGACTCTTCTTTTTTAACAAAAGACACAAAGGAAGTAGATCCAGAGAGGAGGTGAGCTGGGGAACAACCGGGAGGAGTAAGAGGGAGGCGAAATATAATGAAGATATATTGCACGTAAAAAGAACCTATTTCCAAAAAAAGGAAGAAAATTAATTCAGTTTTCTGTTTCTCAAATAATGGGTTCTGAGAGAAATATCTCCCATGAACGTTCTTACAAAGGGAAGAGTATGATGTAGGACAATGTTTGCCCAGGATAAGTATGAGTATGCGTCATCTAGCTATTTATTATGATCGTCCTCAGTGTGAAGAGATGACATAATATTAAAAGGCAATTTAATAAACACTGTTTCTATGATATCAAATAATATGGTTCACATTTATAGCCCTTTAAATGTTTGGCTTAATGAAGATTTAGCATATGGAAAAACTTTAGTCGTTTATATCTATAAAATCCCCTTTAGAATTTAGCAGAATTGTAGACTCTTCACTTGGAAAAAAGAAATGAATCCATGCAGTAATCCATTAAAACCTAATAATGTTTCAGAGCCTTAGCGTGCCTTAGGGCAATGCTTGAATATAAATGGATTTCTGCTGTAGAACAAAGCAAAAGGAAAAAGACACCCAAATGATTAGAAAGTTAGGCAAAGCTGGAGAGTCAGAACCAGGGCAACAGCTGCACATTATGGGATAAGCACAAGACAAGTTAATAGGACCAAAGAATATGGCATGGACAAAACTTTGGCTTCAGAATCCTAGTTCAGATAAACTATTACCTCACAAGAAAGAGGTCAGAGTTACAAAACTCTTGCCTCCCTCAATCTTCCCAAATCAACCATTTTACAATCACAGGACAATGATAAAACTTCCTTAATAATTAGGATCGCTTAATCAATCAATTAATACGAGTTGTCACTAAAATGGCCTGGAGAGGATGGAGCTCAAGATCATTTGATGATGCTAAATGCTTCTAAAAGCAAGCACAACACAACACTAAATTGAGTGAAGCTAGGACTAGCAGGAAGTTTTCTTAATTCATTTAGTTTTATATCAGAAGCACAGAACAAACAACACAGTCAATGTAAGCATGTTGAACACTCTCCAGCAACTACATGAGCCAGGACTAAGAGGTGCACAAAGATGAGAACTGTCTAGCCACAAACCTGAGATGGGACAAATGCAATGATTCCTACAAAATGAGTTCAATTGTAGAGAAGTAGTAAAACTTCTGTAATCTGGCAAGAAATACAATTATCTATATAAAAAACCAAGAGGAACCAACAACTATAAAACTTTGAAAATGTTTATGGAGTTTGGTAACTCAACCATGTATAAAAACATTATATTAAAGTCTACAACAATATAATATAAATCCTAATATTTTTAGATTTAAAAATATAGAAATTATTTATTTTGTCTAATATAAAATATTTATATAAGATATAGAATTTCAAATCTATTAAATATTCAAAATATTATATATTTTGGAGAAGGAGCATTATAAACTTAACAAAAGAACATAAAATTAGCTGTATTATTTAGATGGTTTCTTAAAATTTATCTAAGAATATAATCTCACTCAAAAATTTAACAAGCTTTTTGTTGTTTATGCAACTTAGGAAAGTAATTTTAAAAATCCATCTGAAAGAAAGAGACAATGATGTACAAAAGTGTTTGAAAAGGAAAAGAGAAATTTGCCCTAATATTTATTAGTAAGATATTATATGGAATCAATAATAGAAACTGAACTAACCTTGAGTTATACCAAAAGAGTCAATGAAACAATACACACAGTATAAAAATTAGAAAATAGGTGCAGAAATATTACAAATGAGGTTGATGAATAATATCTTTGAGGAAATAAACATCTCATTATCTCAGAACAAGAAAGAACAGAACTTTTCATCACAACCAAACTGAAAATGAAATGCCTATGCAGAAAAGAATTTGAAGAAAATCACAAAAAGTATTAGCTGACACTAGAAAAACCATCAATTCTTGAATCTATTTTAGAGGACATGGGATCAATTAGGGACAACATTAAGTAATATTACTTCAAATACGAGCTCTCCTCTTCTTCCTTTACCAGCTATGTAATTTTAAGTGAATTACTTCATTTCCTCAGCCCACAATGGGTTTGCTGCAGTCTGAATGTGACATAGTCCCACGAGGTCATGTAAATTTGTTCGATTTTCATTTAACTTCCTTGAGACAGGAACTCAGGCATCTGTGTGTGAACGCTTGTTCCTCAGGTGATGCCACTATTTTTGGAAATTATACAACACCAATGAGGTAGAGCCTCATTGCAGAAAGTGGTTCCCTAGGGGCAGTACTCAACATTCTAAAATTCAGTTCTAAAAGTTAAAGATTTGAAATAAGGGAATTGGCAGAGCATGCTTTCTCTGGAGCCTGTAGGGGGATCCTTCATTTCTTCTTCTAGCCTTTGGTGTTTGCCTGCAGTCTGCTCCTCCTTGACTTCTAGATGACTCCCTCCGTTGTCTTCCCTCATCATTACAGGAGTGTTCTCTCCAGTGTGTGCTATCCCTGTTCTTGTAGACACCAGTTATATCAGATGAAAGGAACAGCCTATTTCAGAGGAACCTAAACTTAATGGATTACATCTGCAACTAAGGAAGTCACATTCTGGAAAGGTGTAGCCTCCCGTGGGACTGTGATGTATTCTTGTCACAGATACACAATTAGAAATGGTATTTGAAAAACCTTTCACACATAATATAAAATAAGAAGTCTATTATTATCAGAAGGTGGCAACAGTGACGGGTTTTACACTGAAGTCTCTTCCACTTCACAGGCACTTACTGAAGAATGCAAAATGATTAGTTGTACAGTTATATATTTAATATTGACAAAATGTCTCAATGTAGCTTTCTGTCAAATGAGGAAAAATATCTTTCAGTGAGTATCATGGTCTCCTCTTTTTTATTATTATTTTAAAGTTTATTTATCTATATGTAAATATACTGTAGCTGTCATCGGACACTTTTTCTTCTCTCTCCAGCCCCGCTCGCTGTAGCTGTCTTCAGACACCCCAGAATGGGGTGGTTGTGAGCCACCATGTCGTTGCTGAGATTTGAACTCAGGACCTTCAGAAGGGCAGTCAGTGCTCTTAACTGCTGAGCCATCTCTCCAGCCCCTACTTTGTTTTTTTTCTTATTCACTTTATATCCCATTCATTGCTTGCTCCCAGTCACCTCATACCACCTCCCCCTTCTCCTTTGAGCGGGTGGGGGCCCCCTGGGTATACCTCCCCATCTTGGCATTGCATGTTTCTGCAAGGCTAGGCACTTCCTTTCCTACTGAGGCCAGACAAGTTAGCCAAGCTAATAGAACACATCCCCTGTACAGGCAATAGCTTTTGGGGTAGCTTCCATTCCATTCCATCCCTTTCAGGGACACACACATGAAGGCCAAGCTGTACATCTGCTACATATGAGTGGGGAGGCCTAGGTTCAGGCCGTGTGTGTTCTTTGGTTGATAGTTCAGACTCTGAGAGCCTCAAGGGTCCAGGTTAGTTGACTCTGTTGGTCTTCCTGTGGCATTTCTATCCCTTTTGGGGCCTGCAATCCTTCCTACTACTCTTTATGGTCTCCTTTTACATAGTCAAGAGTTTACAGATATATGTATATATATACATCTATCTATCTATCTATCTACAACTATAAATGACAGGATAAATACGTGGCAAAAACTACTGCTAGGTGATTTTAGAAGTATACACGATGTTATTTAATCTATTACTGAACTTTTGTTAAGTTTACTGAAATTTATGCTTAGAAGCAAGATGAGAGCACTCCACTTTTGGGGGGATGAAGTCGTGTTACCAGTGCTCAGGGGCTGAGCTAAGTGTTCCCAGGTTCTTGGCTGCTTATCCAAAGAACTGAAAATAGGAACTCATAGAGATTTGCAAAAGAAGCAGGATGACTTTATTTGAAGTTTAGCAGTAGTTAGCATATGCTATAGAGGGCTATATTATCAAGCCTGACAGTGAGCCAATGAATGAGAGTGTTCAAGAGCCTGCAGTATTGTTTGGGGACTTCTTTTATAGCATTCAAGAGGGAGTATCATGAGCAGTTCTCTATCTTTCTTGATAAAATAGGTCATACTTTCATATTTTCCCTTGCACATAATTCATCTTTCCATAATGCATCTGATTTTAATCACAGGCATACCCAATTATGCATATGTAGTCATGTGATAGTACTATGAAGGACATTCTCCCTAACACATTGTTAGAGGACAGTTTTGTGTTAATGTTCATGCACCCAAATCTGATTTAAGCTGGATCTACCCTTCTATTTTTATACTTTGATACCTTAGGAATACACTTGAATAGAAGCTGTCTAAATTCACTTATTATCATGGGTGGAAACCTTATACTATTGTTAAGAATGAGAGTACTGCAGCCTAAAGCAGGTGGGGGATTCGGGGATTCTGAAATGGCTGAGAGGTATTGTTTAGAAAAAGGAATGTACATACTACGTGCAGATGAAGATACTAGGTTGGAAAATTAATTATTATAAGAAGGAAAGAGTGTATAACCTAAAATCAAATGGAGGTTCCAGGGTCCTAAACTTTGTCTTACCCTTAGCCCCTCAGGCTTTATCATCTATCTTGATAGCAGAATCCTTCTGAGTATCATGACATAAAAGTTGACTAACATTTTTTGTAATAGTGCAAACTTCTCAGTGAGCTGCCCCTCTTCTCATAGCTACATCCAACAGCTGCCATTGCTCATTTTCCATTTTATAAAAAAGGGAGAAAAAGACTGCTGCTGTACATTCTGATAGTGATTTTGGTAAACGACGAAGATGGATGAGAGATGTGTCAAAATTGAACTAAATCATAAGACTTATCAAGATGGCATCTTTAAGTTAGAATTAAATAGATTTAAGGTGTTTTTAAATTCAGTTTCAGATTGTATATAAAGAGACAGACAAAATACATCAAAATCATGCTATGTTTCTTAAATATATTTTTTCCTATTCTTTAAGAATTTATTATTTTTTAAAAAGGTATATTTTGGGGAAAACCTTCTTTGTATCTCAAATGTCTTTAAAAAATAACCTTTGACAAGATATAGCCTACGAAAATTTAGGAAAGCTATATTTACAACATGTGAAATAAGCAGATTTATAACTATTGCACACTAAGTTGAAGAAAATACAAATTGAAAGAAACATTGGCAACATAAATAGAAATGCATGGGGAAGGAAGGAAGGATCATGCTTGTGTTTATGAAAAATTTACCAATAGAAATTTAAGTAGAGAAAGAGACTTCAGGCAGGTTTCAGGGAGCATTCAGTTGAGAAGAGGCCACTTCATTTTTGAGAATGTCAAAGAGGAGGAAGCCGGGGGAGAGGAACTAACAGGCAAGAAAGCAGGCACCAGGGGTGGAGTCCTACACTGACTTGCCTTTTGTATCACTGGCTATGGGTAACATGCTAAGGTCAGTTATGCTTATTTACAATGACTTGGCTCTGTTGCAAGATAGAAAGCAACTTGACCTAAATGCACCCAGAAGTCTATTTTCCTCTGAACTTGAATCTCAAGTGGAAATTTTCAAGAATGACATGTGGCAGGAACACAAAGCAGCAACTTGGTAGATATGGATTTGGTGCTAGACAGTGTCTTCTTGTTCTTTTTTTTTTTTTGTCTTTGGATTTCCATAGTAAACCACAGAATTTCCCCATCTGCCAAACACTGTTGTTGATCACTTGTGAACCTACCTAAACAAACACACACACACACATATACACACACACACACACATATATAGTCATATATATATATATATGACTATAACTTTATGGATTAATGGGAATCTATATAATCTTAGACATTATGTATAAGAATACCTAGACACATACTTGTGTACATATGCTTATGGACAGTGTTCAGAATACTTCCTCACCAGATTCTCATCAGGACAGAGTATTGCTATGCACAAGCAATACAGTCATAGTAGTGTGTGCCTTTGAACATATCTCTGCAGCAGAAAAGTGACCAATACATGTGAATGTGGTCATGAATAGATCAATAAACCAGTCTGTACTCATACAGTAGAAATGCAATCCCCGTGTTTCCTTCTCTCTCTTTAACTTCATTCTGGACACAGTAAGGAGAAGCAGACATATGCTTCTGACAAAGTAGGAAAGAAGGAGGGGACAAAGGATGACTACATTTGGGGATCATAATTTCTATGGGTAGCAAGAGCTATTATTACTTTATAGAAACCTTTGGATTTTCCCCATGTACCTTAATATTCTCACTTTATGATTTATGTCTGAGATAAAGAGACACTTGGGGGAAATTTTGGTTTTGAAAAATAAGTTCAATTTAAATGTACAGAGTTCAAACTCGTGTGATAGATCAAAGTAAGAAACAGGAGACCTGAGAAGGTCTGCCGGAGTATCACAAAAGAATCCACAATTAAGGAGAGAAGAGTTTGGCAAGAGGCCAGACTTCAGTGATTAAGATGTGTCATCTTGGATACAGCTCACTTGGATAGGGTACAATTGAAAGGCAGACTCGTAAGTGTAGGAGAATGCCCACTGTGCCTCTTTGAGAGAAGCTTCTGAAAAGCAACTCATGGCAGTTGTGAAGATGAATGAATTGTAGACAAATACTTTCAAGAACTAAATATATTGAAGTAGTCTTATCCTGGAAGGTCACATTCATTCTGAAGGCAGGCTGTTTGCCTGTGGACTGAAAGCCTACCAATTATAAGTATAAAAGGTAGACTTTCTGTTTCTGGGCCCTACGTCACTCAGATCATGTGAAGGTTGTTCCACAGCATTTTACCTGATCCCCCATTCCTCCTCAGAGAAAGAAATGTTTTGTTGTTGTTGTTGTTGTTGTTGTTATAAGAATGTAGCTTGGGCTTGGCCTGTGACATGCTGGGCTTTCTTCATTCTGAGGGAGAATATGAAGCTTTTAACATGAAAGCCAGGCATCGAGAGAAGGATGATCCAAGTGATGGGCTCCCTGCTTTGAAGGAGCTGAGGGAGATGGTGAACAACAGAATGCAGACAACTTTCATTATTATTATCAACAGGTTGACCTTTTATCCAAAAGAGAAAGCTGTTATTAGGCAAGAATAGAATGGCCTTGGTCGGGATATGGATGGAGAGCGGAAAGCTGATTCTGTCTGTGTAAGCATGGAGACTCAAATTTGGATTCCCAACACCTATACCAAAACTGTTTAAGAGGTGACTGTCTGTAGCCTAAGCACAAGAGAAACAGAAATGGGCAGACTCACGAAGCTCACTTACCAGTCCTTCTTGAAGAATCAGATAATTCCAGGTTCAGGGAGAGAGCCTGCCTCACAAATAAAGTGGATAAAAACTGAGAAAGATACCTGACATCCATCTCTTGCCTACATATGTACTTGTACACCCCTGCATGTATACCTGCATTCTTCTGGATACACAGGCACTCACACACACACACACACACACACACACACACACACACACACGAATTCATAAAAGAAAGAAGGAAAGATATAAAGAAAGGAACAAAGGAAGAAAGAACAATAAATTACTTGGGGTCCTTAACAAAGCTGGGCAACCTAGGATATCCTGGAGAACAAATGAGACTTTATGGCACTAGCCAGGGTTTGAGTGACAGTCGTGAATGTCACAGAGCTGAAGAAGGTCTAGAAATTATATATAACTGGGATCAGAATCAAATAGAATGGAATGCTAGGGAAGCCTCAAGGGGTAAGACAGAAAGCAACTGACAAACCAGAGCCTGTCTGCTCTGCTAGCCACCTAGTCACAGAGACAATAAAATACTTTCCTCACGGTAGGGGTCAATTCCAAGATATAGGGCTTACCTTACCTGGAAATTTGGGAGACTGGAAGGAGCTTACAGATAGTTTTAAATTGACTAGATAAATTACTTAAATTATTGCTTTAGGAGTTGATTGTACTGAGTCATCTTCTTATGTCACACATCAATATTAAAAAGAATGGATGGTGATGGTAGCCCAAAGCTATACTTTAAGTTAGTAAAACTGTCCAAAGCAAGTTTTCAGAATGAGTAATTCAAAAACATGCCTAAGTTCCCATCAAATTTAAATGCACAGGTTAGAAACTGGGCATGAGGAGATCGATCATGAAATGTATAATTGTGACTATTATACATAAGGGCATACATTTTTGTTTTAAAAATGCAAAACTTGGCATCTTTATTATATGTCATCCACTTAGAATCCTTGAGTGACAAATGAGGTTATACCAGAAAGCAGTTTCCTTTGTGGCCAGAGACCACCCTTCACAGTCCAGAATTCAAATGATGCTCTGTGACTCTGTGGGGCCATTTTCTCTGCCTGTTGCTTCCATGTCTGTCTTCCCCATTAATATTGCAGCATAAAATGTGGTCCACTACATGCTTTAACTCTTTTTTTTTTTAAGATCAGGATGACTCAGCCTCCCTGTCCTGTGAATAACAAGGTTTGGCTGTTTACAGATTACTCCTGACAACCAAAATGTGGTTAACAAGAAAATTACTCACTCCTGGCAGCCATCTGTGTGACCTAAGGTTTGTGATTTTTCTTAGAATTTATATCCTTGACAGCTAATTTTGTAGACCTCTTTTAAAACCTGTCATTTAGCACAAATTGACATTTAAGTAGCCTTTTAAAGCTCTCATGTAAAAATGTTAAGACGCCGATTTCCCCCATTAACACTACCTACTATTTATTATTGTAGTCAGGGAAATGAATCATCAATATTCCCCCTTTGACAATTTCTTAGGAATTAGAGATAGAGGGGGAGACAGGACATTTTCAACTTTATTTCATTTCTAAAAAGGAGAATGACTTAGATGAACACAAATTCTTATGTATAACAGGACATCACAAAATGAAGAGAGTCATCAAACGAGAGTTGTATGCATTTAACAAGACAGGGTTACTGTCCTGTGTGTGTGTGTGTGTGTTTCAAACTTATTAAGAAAAGGCTATATAATAGGGAAATGGACAGATATATGAATTAGCAATTTACAGAAGAGAATTGTTAATGGTTACATAAAAAACATAAACTTATGAACAACTTTTAAAAGTCAAATAAACACCACAAAATGCTAGTTTTATTCTTAGGACTGGAAATCGTATTAATGCCTAAATGTGAAAGACAAGTGGTGGCTTGAGACTGACTGTGTGCTCTGTTTTCAATGTGACTCTGTTCTATCAGTGTCAGGATTCAATCAATGGTCAGGAACCTCCCAAGTAAAGGGCCCTTGGGTTGGAGGGTGTGGTTAAGCTAAAGTTCTGACCAGTTCCAGCAAGGAGGGAGATGATACCAAGGAACAGTTTGCAACCTGAGAGTCAAGGAGGAGAAACAGACTTGAAGGGGGAATTCTGTGCAAATCCTTTATCACCAGTGAAGGCTATTGTTCTCTGTCCCCTGAGGAGCTTCAGTAGAGCCACAAGGGTACCTGACTCTCTATGTGCTGAGTGCTGGGAGATGAGCTCTTTTTTTTTTTTTTTTTTTTAGCAGAGTGTCTCTTTTATTGGTTGCATTAGCCCATTTCAAGGCAAAGGTCATAGAGCTTAGCTAATTGGATGGAATGTTCATTTATTATGAAGGGCTGAAGAGGAGTGCTTGATCACATCGATGTAGAATCTAATTGGGGAAAACATAACTAGGTCCTGGTCCATAAATATGGAAGTAGTAAAGAGTTAGCACAAGTATCATCTAGGCTTGATGCCAGCCTTCCATTACAACATGAGGTTTAGCTCTGTCCACCTAACAACGTCACTATTTTAAGGAGAATGGGTTTCCTGAACTCAAAAGGTGCTGGGTTAAAAGTGTATCCCTAAAGATTAGATAGGTCTCAGGAGCATAAGTTGGTATTTTTGAAACCAAAACAAAAACAAAACAAACTTGAAAAGTATTAAATTTAGCAATGTCAGTAACAAGGGCTAATGATTAAAGCTTTGGATGGTCTCTAGCTGATAAAGACATAGTTCAGCAGGAAGATGAATAACATCTGGGAGCCACCCGGCTACCCAACAAAAAGATGCTAGATGGTACTTAAAGGCCTATTTGTGATATTTAAAGAACGTAACTAAACTCATCCATTGAAAAACAGATGTGAGTGTAAAATCAAAGCATCTTGAGACATTTAAAACTGTTTTTCTAAATAAGTCTTGTTTTAAAGAAGAAACCACATTTGAAACTAGTGTTAAAATCAGAGTGTTGCACTTCCTGACTGTGGCATATGGCCAAAGCAACACTCTAGAGATATACAGGGGAAAGTACATTAGTTAGGAAGTGAGATTAAACATATACAAAATAATCTCTCAGCTCATAGTGATAAAGGAACAAACAAAAGAAAAAATGGAGAAAGGAATTTTTTTAAAAAATGAAAACATACACTGATCTTCCCTATCCAGACTAATTAAGATAAAGTGAGTTCTCTGAAAAACTTAATAAAACACAAACTTCTGGCAATTCTGATGACAGAGGAGGAGGAGAATAGAAGAAAGAATCAGAAGCATTTATTAAAAGCATAGTTATCTGGGCTCAGAGATGGCTCCACAGTTAAGAGCATGTACTGCCCTTGCAAAGGACCAGAATTGGATTTCTAGCATCCACATCAGTGGCTCACAGCCTTAATTACCTACACACACACACACACACACACACAAATAAAAGATAAACTTTTCAAAAGTGTCTCCATAAATACCAATTACATTTATGAAACAACAAAAGAATTTGATACAAAGTTCATTCCAGCACACTTAAAATTTTTTAGAAAAAAAAAATTAGGAACACATAGAGCATCAAAATAAAACCAGAGCTAATATAAAACCAAACAGATAAGCTGTCAAAGAAAAAAATAACAACATAATTTAAAAAATATCTACCTCTAAAGAGAGGTGTCAGTGCATACTACTTCCTGAGTGAATTCTACAAAACCTGTGTGGAAAGAATTAAAATATCTTAAGTAAATTGTTTTGGGACATAAATTAGACATAAAGCATCCTTACTTGTTCAGAAAGATAGCATAATATCAAAATGAACAAAGGTTGCTTTGCATATCCTGTATGGAAATCACAGATGAAATTGCAAGCATACAAATCTTTTAAGGAAATTATAAACCAAAGTGCCTAGAATAAATACTATGCTAGATCAAAGTATTATGACTAAATAGGACTTTTTATTAAAAGTCCTATTAGGGGTGCTTAAAGAATAGCAAATAGATCAATTCCATCAAAAATAGAAGTGGAAACTCCAAATCTGTAGGATTCATGCAATCGATACTAAAAAAGAAGTTGGTTAAATCTTAAATCTATTTCCAAAGTAAACTCAGTAATTTGGGAATAGTGAGATAATAGGACATACTAGAGAAAAATCAGTTTTGATTGCTTCTGTATTAATTATTTTCTTATTCTTGTAACAAATGCATGAGACAAAAATGACAAAATGATGGAAGTGGTATTTTGGGTGTCAGTTGGAGGGATAATCCACCACAGCATAGCAGGAATGGGAGGCATCTGGTCACAGTGTAACCACAGCAGGAATGGGAGACATCTGGTCACAGTGTAACCACAGCCAGGAAGCAGCTAGAGATGAATGCTGGTGGTCATCTTGCCTTTTTCTATATTCCTTTTCAGGTGGGTTCTTCCTACCAAGGTGTGTCTCCTAGGTTCTAAATCTAGTTAAGTTGAAAATGAAGATTAACCATTACACCCTTCTTTGAAATCGCTACCAAGGAATAAAAGACAGCTTTTTCCTATTCTAGGAAACTAGCCGACTGACTTATGGTCTAGGTTCTCATTACTCGCAGCTTAGGATGCAGTTCTGTGTTTCCAGATAGAAAGAAGAGGTTGTTCTTGAGTATAGCAGGCTCTATGATAGGTAGGGGAGCTGCTTATATGAAAGAATTAAACTGAACTACACTAAAAAGGCAGGCAAGAGCTTTGTCTTGGTGGACTCTGAAACAGGAGAGCAGTCAGGATGAGAATTCAAATGAAGAAAACACAACAGTTCTCAGACAGTGATTATTTAAGGAGATTGGAGGGCCTGACTTGGCTCTGAGGTGGCTTACTGGATAGGTGTCACTGGATAGGTGACATCTGGGGCTTGTGGGAATTGAGCTAGCAAGGCTGGGGTCCTTGACAGCCATTGAGTTCAGCTGTATTCTACAGCATATTCTTGTAAGAGTTTGTAGGTACATATATGCCCTTGTGTACATATGTTTTATGTATACATATGTATGCATTTATGTACACATTCATGTATGATACTATAGATTCAATTTCCAAGTTATCACAGAGATTAACAAAATCTATGTGAGTTACTTTAAAATTGTGGGAAAATAAATATCTACATAGAAACAGGTCTTGTTTTCCTGTACACTAGCATCAACCAACCTTTAGTTTAACAGAGAAGATACCTCTTTTCTACTTATTGGCTATGAAAACCTATTAGATAAAATAAAAAAAATAAGAAATGTAAGAAATTCACATTTTAAAGGGGTGTGTGCTTTCTCACAATCAAATAAGCAAAGATTTTAATTCAAAATATAATTTCTAGAAATATAAATAATCTCGACGTTTTGGAGGGACATTGAGGAGGCTTTAAGTGACTGTCTTATTTAACTGGATACTTTTTCCTTCTTGGAGTAACTTTATAAAAGTTCATCTGAAAAAAATCCATCAGTTTTCATAGAGAACATACAGATAACCTAAACTCTTTCAAGGTAAATAGAAATGTTAAATGGATTAGGCATGGGCATCCATTGGAACAAAAGTAATTAGTTTTTAATATCTGCAGCACAGAAAGTGTACATATTGATGTGATCTTAGAAAAAGAATATTTCCAGTGTAATGATAGATTGATTACAAATCCATACCAGTTTTTTTTTTCTGGAATGGTACAATGGCATATAAATAGATGGTCCACATTCTTTTATTAGAGGGTACATTGTGGGTGAGGGACACTTTCAGCCTAGTTTTGGGAGTTCATCTAGATCAGTGGTTCTCAACTTTCCAAATGCTGAGACCCTTTAATATAGTTTCTCAAGTATGGTGAGCCTCCCCCAACCAAAAAATTATTTCATTGTTACTTCATAACTATAATTTGCTACTATTACGAATCATAATGTAAATATTTGATATACAGGATATCTGACATGTGATCCTCCAAAGACGTTATGACTCCCACGCTGAGATCTGCTGATCTAGGAACATTTTAGCTGCTTCCCTGCTGCCCTTCTCAGAGAGGACTGAAACTCTAGCTCCCTGGTGGAATGGAGGCTCCTGAGAGACAGAGGGTGAAGAAGTTCAGGCTGCAGTCCTTTGGAATACAAAGCACTATTTCTGGGGAGATGTGAGACTGGCCTTTCTGAGTTTCTTCCATTAGGATGGCTCTGCAGTCTGGAGAATGATTTTCTTGATCTATGAGGAGGAGCAGGTGGACCTAGGAAATTGAGACAGTGTCTCATAGATCAGTTTTATTTCCTCAGGAAGCCAAACAATGTAGAAATATAAAAAATTCTCTTCCTGACAATATTATTGTCCTAACAAATATATAAATAAATTGCAGATTTATAATGCTGGCACATACAATAATCAAACATAGAACACCAAGTGGGAAGCCAGACAATAGCATATTGTATATATGTAGGGGTAAAAAACAAAATCCAACCTGGCTATCTTTCAGGCAAAAGAATCTACAAAACATTTAAAAGTGACTTTTAAATTTTAACTATATTTATTTGATATTGAATTCTTGGGTAAACTAGGGTGATTTAAAAATTCTTCTTTCCTGTATTTTTACCTGTTATATGATAAATATATATTAGTTTTAAAATAAATTAGCATTTCGACAGTCAAAATCACCCATCAAGTCTTCCCATTTTAAAACAGCTACAAGATTAACAAATTGCATCTGTTATCACTTATTGTGTAGTTAGGTTTATTGCATTTTCCAAAAAGAAATAGTACGTCATTACTGATAGATCGAAGTTCTCTTTTGGTTGATGCTCATCCATGTTAGTTTCCCAATACCATGTCTGCTAAGCATATTTTAAAGCTGGTATCATCTATCTAGCATTATGACTTGTACTGAGTGGTTTCTTTTTTTAACGCAGGTGCTTCTTCCTTGATCAATTCATAGTGTGTTGAAGCTAAAAGAGCTGTGTTGTAATATGATTCTCTGTAGTAAGCAACAGTATAAGAACTACATGTAGTTTGAGGTATATAAAAGGAGACGTCGTTCTACTTGGGAGACATGGGGAACATTTCACAATATGGTCTCATTTGAAAAATATCTCCTGAAGCCACCTGTCATACCCCATCATAGCTGAAAGGAATCAGAATGCTGTCTATATAAATTGATTTTTGGGGCGAGGGGGGTAACTTCCTGGAGTCTAAAGACACAGCTTAAGATTCATTTGTGTCTTTGGTTTGAAACCGAAAATTTCGAGCCTCTCAGAGAAACTTAGTATATGAGAAGACAGAAAATAATTGCTGGTGATGGACCTGAGTGTGGTCAGAATTTTCCTGTTAAAACCGGAAAATCTGTGTATTAGGGTTAACTCTTATGAACTAAGTTTATGCAAGGAAAAGTTACTGATAAAAACTAAGGCAGAAACTAACATAATAAAATTATGTTTTGAAGCTTAAGTTCCTTCGATTCAAAATGAAAAGTACTGTTATGCATCATGTCTACTCTTTACTCCTCCAACACATACTAAGGAGAATGGGACCAGACTGAGACAAAGGGCAGATCTGAATAAACTCAAAGCTTCAATTACATTTAGTGGTCTTCTTAAACACTGATTTTAGAGATCAATTACTGCTATAGCTTGAATCTGAACTATCCCCAAAGCTCATATTCTGAGCACCTGATCTTAACTACTGGAGCTATTACTGAAAAATGTGAAATTTTTAGAGGCAAGGTATAGCTGATGGAAGCACGTACTTAGAATAGGGTCTTGGGAATTTATGCCTGATCCCTGATTCTGGTCTTGTTCTGTTTCTCGGTCCACTGTGATGTTGGACAGATCCATCTTTCTGCTCCTGTCACCATGAATTAAGCTGATAATTCATGACTTCATGGTTACCATGGATGGAAACTTTCTGAAACTGTACACCAAAATACGTCATTCATCTACCAAGTTATTTCAGTCAATGATTTTGTTCACAGTGATGTGAAAGTAACTATCTTACCAAGATAGTATACTCTAATTATCTTGCTATATGTGGCTTTTCTGAGTATTGTCTGTATAGAGGAATTTTTAATACAGCATCATGGCTGTTCTGGCAAGAGATCACATCAAAAGACCTTCTAGGTCTGTGTAATCTGCCTGGAGTACACCCCTTTAATCTCTCTGGCTGGAATACAGACATGCCCTTAGTACACATTTTTTAATCTCAAACAGTGAAGGTAAAGTTACTATGTAGAATGAAACAGCCAAATTTGAAAGAAACATCTAATTGAGGGCAGACAAAGTAATGAATCAGAGAACGATTTGACAGGAGGAGTTAGATATAGGATACACCCAACTCTCATGAGAACAGACAGGAAAAAATGCTACTTAAGAGCAGGGCAGGGATGGCAGTACAGTTTGTGCAGTTCAGTTGAGTTCAGGCAACTGTAGTGGAGTTTAGTTGAGTTGAATTCAGTTGAGTTCAGTGCAGTCCAGTTGAATGCAAGTCTGCTCAGTTGAGTTCATGCAGTTCTGCTCAGTTCAGTTCAGTTCCTGTAGTAAGTGTAGTTAGTATAGTTGGGTTTGTAGAATTCAGAGGCAGTTTTTCCTAGCAGTGCAATTCAGTCAGAAGTTGAGAGAAGCTAATTTGAATCAGTCAGCTTGGAGAGGAGTTTGGCAAAGAACAGCTAAGTTGAACCAGTCAGCCAGAGTTCAGAAAGGGTGAACTTATACAACAGTAAGCTTCAAAGATCACAATTACATCCAGGGAATAAAAGTTACTTTACAATGGTCTCTGGGCTAAGGGTTATACTGTTTACCAGTCATAGGAAGGTATCCTTGTTCAGCTCACACTGGGTAAGGACTGTCACTTGGCTCTATAGAAATGTCTAAATAGCTGATGTTTTGACGTTAGAGAACAAACTCCATGTGCAGATCAACTTAGAGTTTCTGTACTAAGAAGAGTCATGGAACTTCTTATTTAAACATGAACCACAGATTCCTTCGTATTTCCCTGCCCTCTGTCACCTTACTCAATGCTACAGACCACGGTGCTTCGTTAATCCATACACATCCCTAAACTCCATCCCCAGGAAAATGGTCTTGAGGCTTGTCTTTGGTTTTCTGAGACAGCACCCTCTTCACTAAGCTTTCTCTAGCCTAAAATCTAGGGCTTGTTCAGGGTCTCATGCTTGTTGAACACTGGGAATATACTAATTGGGGAATGTTGGCAGGATGATAATAAGGTAATTTAGAAGTCAATAAAAGGTAAATACATAAGAGTGATCAGCTTTCTCAGCAACATCTGGAAGCTTATTAGGAAGGCAAATTTCCACTTCTGCTAACTCAGAAACTGCGTGCTGGTACCCATCCACCTGTTTCTTATCAAGCATTTCAGCCCACTTATATACAAAAACAACAGCACTAAGGGAAGTTCTCAGTCATTAGCATGTTGCCAGCTAGGAGCTTTAAGTTTACCAGATATCTGCTATTTAGGTATCACTGAGAGGGAGGAAGCATAGCAGAAATGATTCAAATGAAAAAAAGTTTTGCTATTTTTCTCAAAATAAGTGTGTAATAAAAATTGGTAAAAGGTTCATATGTGAAAATAGTCTTTCAGTTTTTAAATAAAATACCACCTCAATAGCTAGACGGACATTATAGTCTCCACTGCCTCCTAGACTTGGAGAAATCACTGGAAACCACAGGAGGAAAAATCCTCAAAGTAGGAAACCCAGATGATCTTGAAATGCTTGTAACTTGGGGATACAGGAGGATGCTTCTTCCCCAAATATATGCTCCCCAGCCACTAGCCAAGTGTCCAAAGTTCTACTAGAGAAGACTGAATTTTTTTCCTCCTGAGGATAAGATTGTGTAGCTACATTTAAATATGCAAATTCCTTCCATCCTATCATTTCCACTAGGAGACTAACACTTTGAAAATGTCATCAGTTCAACTCAACTATGAATGAATCAACCACAGGTTTTCATCTGAGGTGAAAGATCCGGAACAGTGTACAGTAGGGCCGGCGTGTTGGGGAGGAAAATAATGAAGATGAGGAAAGCATTGACATTAGTCATCTGTAAAACATCCCACTTCTCCATATAAGACCTTGACTGCTTCAGTTTGGTTCTGGCCCAAATTTATACAAATCTTTTTTAAGTGTCCAAACATTGCTGAAGGACATCCCTAGACTCAAATGGTATGCAAAGACAGAGAGTGTTTATTCTGCAGAAACAACCAGCATGCAAGGGTCTGTGATTCTTTGTTTCTGCTTCACAGTTGGGGTGTCAGGATGCTGGTGGAGGGCCAGGGAGGAGGGGTGTGGAACACAGAGGTGCTAGGCTATATTCCAATTTCTCTGTTTGGATGCTGAGCTTGCAGAACTCAAGGAAGACAAAACGTAGCCTAAGATAGGGGTCCAAGCCCATGTTTTTCAGAGAGCTAGCATGGAGGCTGTGGTTCTCTAACTCCTGGACATCCTGGGTACTTCTTAAGAGTTAAGAAGGGGAGATGGGAGCACTACAGGCTTGAGATGAGCCTGGGGCAGGGAGAATCTGGTTTAGCTCAGGATGAGTGCTGAATGAAGAAGGCTCTGCCCCACCCTCCCCCACCCCCACACTCCCACAGTCCTTGAAGGGGACAGTCCTTGCTTGTCCAAACATTTTATTCATGATGAAAAGAGGTTGCATGCAACTTACTTAGTGTGGATCAGAGATTAAATACCTTTCGCAGGAAGTAATTTTGTGAAGGGAAGCTTATTGGCTAAAACCTCGGGGTCCATCTAAATACCTCATTAGAAAGGAGAACTTTGGGCTCTATGCTGCATGACCAATTGTCATGGTCCTCTTAGTGAGGTGTCATGGTCATATGCTTCAGGACAGGAATCTGATCAGGAGCAGATTCTAGTGCCTTGCCCATCTATTTCCATTTCCTTGGTTAAAACACTCTGCAATATTCCACTTTTAATTTTTCATTTGATTACTTATGCATAAAGTGTCTCACTTATTAAATATCTGTCATGTTCAAATATGAAAAGAATGTAAATATTCATCAATGAACAGATGAATAAGGAACTTATGATACAAACACACCACTGAATGATATTCAGTCATAGAGGCAATCCTGTCAGTTTTAATCTGGACAAATCACGAAAGATAATATGCTAAGCAAAATAAGGCAGACACAGAAAGACAGATAGTACGTGATTTCAGTCTTAAGTAGAATCTGAAAAAGCTTAAATCACAGAAGCAGAGACTATGAATCATGGTTTCTAGGGCTTATGCTCTAAGAAAAAGAAAGAAAATATAAATAGATATTGATCTAAGAACATAAAATTTCAGGTAGGTATTGTAGAAGCCACATGGGATTTTAGCAATAGAGAGAATTTGGTGAAAGGATTGAGAACTGGGAGTTCAAGACCAGCCTGGGCTACACGGTGCTTCTCTCTCTCAAAACAAAATACCCCCAAACCAAACTAAAACAACAATGAGAGGCATGTAAAACTGTAGATGCATAAAAGGACTAAGTCCAAGAGTTCTATTGATCAGAGTAGTGACTATAGTTAACAATTTTAGCATATTTGAAACTGCTAAAAGACTCCATGCCTTCCTTAGCTTCAATTATCAGCTTGACACATACTAGGGATATTCATATAGAAAAGTGTGACTGAGGAATTGCTTCATATAGTTTAGCCCATGGGCATGCTTGTAGAGCAATTGCATTTCTTGTTATTTTCCTTAGGAGGGTTCTGTAGTGGGTTCCATCCCTAGGCAGGTGGTGTAGAATGTATAAAAAGCTGGCTAAACACAAAACAAGCCATGAACCAGCAAATGACATTCCTCCATAGTTTCTGCTTCAAGTTCCTGCTCTGACTTGTAAAAAGAAATGAAATGAAATTAAATTAAATTAAATATAGTTCCTCAATGATAGGCTAGAATTTGTAAGCTGAAATAAACCCTTTCTTCCTCTGAGTTGTTCTTGATCATAGTGTTTTATCACAGCCAAAGGAATGAAGCTAGAACAGTACATCTTAAGTGAACTCAACTAATCGAAGAGTTGATTATCAAGGTCTTTAATAAATAAGTTTAATACAGCCATTCCATAATGGACACATATTTTAAACACCATAGGCTGTTATGCCATAGGGAAATGTAAGTTCTTTTACACTAGAGTATTAGCTTCAGAACAGAAGGGATCTTGCCATAGCTGATTTTCTAAAACCTATAGCAAGGTCAAGCACAAAATATTATATTACAAGGATTTGTTGAAATATCATATAAATAAAAATTTATCTAATCTCACTCCACAGAAATGTAATCACATGGGTACTATTAATAACTTATCAGTTAAGTGAATTATGTTTTTACCAAGGGCCAGGCACTTTCTAGGCATTTCACTGGGATTGTCCCTCATGAGTGTATTTATATTGAATAAGCATGGCCTTTGTCACGAGACTATACATACCTATTGAATGCTACCTGAAGAAGATCTCCTAATGCCTGAAGGTTCTTTGACTCACCCTTGATCCTGATATTGCTACTCAGACCCCCAAGGACATCACTAGAATACAATGTTAATATTCTTTCCAAACAACAAAGCCCAAAGCCAAAAACACTGTTGTAAAGATGATAGAGCAGAGGCATTTCTTCAGATAATCCAGACTGAGGGTATCTAGGGTTTCCTAGATCTGTCATTCACAATATGGGTAACCTTGAAAAGTTTCTTTAATTTGTTTGTGTACAGGCATGTATATTTTGAAAATAAGTTTATTAATATCTATTTCACAAAGTTTACTTATGAATGAAATATTATAGTTAACATGCTCTGTATCCTGAATACCTGTTATATTTAATATTATAACATGCACATACAGATCAAAAATATAATGATGAAGTGTTAAACGATTTGTGAATTTTATTCACCATGATAACCAAGTAATTCATGCTTAATCCACATGATTACTTTCATCAGAAAAATAGGCTTTCTACATAATCTTGTTTGCAAGTGATTTCTTAAACACTCTCTTTCCTCTCTTTGTGTCAGTCCATGTACAATGATACTTACCTGTGAGTCCCAAGGGATGTCCTTAGATAGAAACAATGCTTCATTCTTAAAAATAACTAGTTAACAATAACACTGTCAGTTTATTTCTGGGTCCTCTATTAAATTATATTGGTCTATTTTTTTTAATGCCAGTTCTAGGATTTAGTATAGTCTGAGATCAGGTTTGGAGATGCCTCCTATCTATGTTCTAACTCCATACAATTACTTTGGCTACTCGTTATCTTTTATGGTTCCATATTTCTTAGATTTTTAAAAAGAATAACTGTCTTATTTTTAAGATGTGAATAGGCACATAAGTGCAGGTCAGAAGAGGACACCAGAAACTTCTGAAGCTGGAGCTACAGGTGGTTGTGAGCTGCTTGACATAGGTGTTAGAAACCAAATTCTAATCCTTTGGAAGAGTAGTATATGCTCTTAACCACTGAGCCATCTATCTCTCCAGCCTCCATGATTTTTTTTAAAGCCCATGAAATATAGCATCAGAATTTTGATGTGTGTTACACTGAATCTGTAGGTTAATTTGGCAGTACAGCCATTGCAGCAATACTCCAAGGCATAACTGTAAGATAATTTTCTAGTGCATTCTCTTGACTATCGCACCTTGGAGGCTTAAGCTCTGCTTCTCAGTATTTCCAGTCCAAAGTCATTTGCACTTCATCAATTATTAGGTTGCTATTTGATTCAACAATGTCTCAAGGCTCCTTCTTACTTATTTAAATACCCAGGAATATAAACTACGTGAGCTTGTATGAACTTCCAGCTTAATAAGCAAACCTTTCAACAATTTTTCTCAGACAGACAGGTTTAAGAATTGTACTATAAAGTTTCCTGAAAACAAAAGTTCGTAAATGGTGTAAAGAAAGATTGTTGCATTTCAGGTCCCTGTTGACTTTTCTTGGGAATAAATATATGTATTAGGGCACATTCTTTTTAGCTCCTTATATGATCAATCTATCCTGAATTCACTTCTTGTAGATCAGATGGGTCTACAATATGATGAATCTATCTTCTCAATGACTGTAGCTCATATGGAGGAGTTTCTGACAGAAGAAGGTTAAGTTTAGAATCAAAGTTCTTGGTGCCCCTGTGGGTTGTTGTGCCATGTTTCTGAAGGCTCTTTCAGAACTCACCTCAAATTCTGGATCTGCATTGCAAATCTGATGCTTATGTTTATAATATTGATTGCATAGATTCAGGAAAGACAAGGGAAGGTCAGACTATAACATTTAGCATCAGTTCTTTCCTTCCAAAGATTTGAGACCAAAGGATTTGAGACTGAATTCATAACATTAGATTTGAAAGCAAGTGTCTTCAAATGCAGAGATCCATATGCCTCTGCCTCCTGAGTTCTAGGATTAAGTTTGAGGCATCACTATGGATCTATAGCAGAAGTTTAACATGGGTCTTCAAGACTCCCATATCCTCTTTATTGAGTTTCACTCTTTTTGAGCTGTTGTGAAAGTATTTTGAAAGCTTAAAGTCTTGACTTAGCTGACCTTAAGATACAGAGTGGTACGGATGGGCCTGTTCTAACTATAGACACCATTTATCTGGCTATTAGTAGGGAACTAGATCAAAAAGATCCGAAATGTGAGCAGAATTCAGTGTGCAATAGGTGCTCTTGATATGGAGATAGTCACACTCAAGGCTGATGACCAGTCTTGTCCCATGGGGATAATTGTCCTTAGCTTAGTAGAGGCAGGTTTGGTGGTTATTGTGGCTGGGAGCACAGAAAGACCTTCTATGGGAGAATTAAGCTATGGCTCTATAAGCGAATGCCTTCTCTATGGATTCTTACCATGGATCTTGATGAAAGATGAAGATCTTGATGAAGATATAGTCCATGATTCTAAACAGCTTGTTGGTTGTTCATGGTGGAAAATGGATGCATAAAACCATACCCACTTCTCAGCGTAGGCCTGAGATTAAATACCTTTTGCAGGAAGGAATGTCTGGGAAGTGAAGCTTATTGGCTAAGTTCTCTGGGCCTCTAGGTACCTCACTAGCATGGAGAACTCTGTTTTGGACCTATGTTCACATAGGACAAGTTTCTTTATGTGAAGAGTGTGGCATGTGTTCCAAGTCAGGAGTCTGGCAGGGAGCTGGGAGTTGCCTAAGCCTCAGGTGTTTGCCCATGGAGTCTCCAGGTCTCAACCTGCTCTACCTTACTAAACTTCCTTCTTGGTTTTACCATCCAAGAGCTATGTACAAAGATTCTGTCTGATAGTAGAACTAGAGAGGCTACCAGGGGGCCACCGGAGAGAGGTCTGTTGTAGAAGATCATTTGTTTGGTTACTTTAGAGGAAAATCACTCAATTTTAAGAACAAACTAAGTAGAAAAATCAGCAGAACTATCTGATCAAAATGACTAACAATCATTCTTAAGATTGAGATTCATACTAGGAAGTGTGGGCAGAGATCTCTGATGAAATCACATGCCTGAATCTAGAGCAAGCAATTTTCCAATAAAAACAAGTGGTTAAGAAAACAAATAGACAAAACTATGTTAGATGATTCCCCTGGAATGCACAATTAAATTCAAATCTTTAACATTCTACCACCAGGTGCACCTCAATCTTGCTGAGCTGTGTTTTGCTTTTCCAAATCTTCTGTCTTACTATGACTGGAGGATTTGAAACCTGGCAGTCCCTGGGGATGACAGAGAAAGGATATTAATGAGAATTCCCCACAGGAAAGCAGTACAGAGATGCCTCCAGTCAGCCTGGAAAGAGTGAATCATGAGTCTTCAATTAAAAATTAACCAACTGAATAAGACCATGAAATACAGAATAGCGAAGAAAAATTAAACATCTCTCCAGGGATAAGCCTATAAGTCATAAAAATGAAAACACAAATCTATAAATATTTTACACATTTCGTTTGCAAACTCAAAGTTATTCATGATTTATCCCCATTCCAACATCACAGGTCCCTGAAGACTTAGGGTCTTTCAGGGCTTGAACAAAGCTTTTTCTGCCACTAGAGCCACCACTGAAGTGAAGCCAAAAGGTACAAGAAGTCGGTGAAACACTTCTAAGAACTACCTGTAGGCATGCTGACTCCATAGGCCTGCCTTTATATTATTATGATAAGTGGCTTGAGGGGACATTGATGGGCATCTGACTTGAAAAGCATCAGTAGCAAACAGCTTCTTTATTACTGTCTAGCAAGTATCTGGTTCTCAAAATGTACCAGTTATCTCCTGCGGACTGTTTATTTAGGAACTGACCTTGGGTTTCTGAATTATTCAAACACCTCCCAATTTTCATACCCACTCATGAATGGGATCATTCCTATTGTTGGCATAAAAACTAGAAAATAATGCATTTTCTATTGTTCTTTGCTTTGTCCTCTTCTCTGTTCAACAAACAAGGAGAGGCTATAATGTGTCAGGCATTGGGCAAAGTCTTTGGGATTTGAAAACAAAAGAATTATGAAATAACACATATTCTTACAGTGTTTTCTGCCTGTGTCATAAAAAATAGTAAATGTGACACACTATAATAAGAGATAGGCTAGGAAAATACTAGGAATAGAGTGTTCTGGGCAGGAAGGACCGATCATATACAACCCAGAGTTAAGAAAGCAGCCTAAGAGGGAAGTAAGGAGGTGTCTGTCTGGGTATTTATGTGTCTTTGCTCAGGAACACAATGATTGTTAGGGAGAATGTGAAAGATGAGATCAGAGGGGGAAGCAGAGGCTAAATTATGCCTCCCTGAAGGTAATCTTACTCCAGCAAACTTGCCCAGAGCTATTATCCAAAGAGCTCTGTTTATACCAAGACAAAGATAAGGGCCCAATACTACTTTAGAATATGTTTTAAAGACAGCAAAGACTTTAATGGCTTAACACTCCCTAACACAGCAGCTTTTGTGTAAATTCCAAAAGCTGTTTGACTCTTCTGCCTTTATGAAACAACCATTCTGTCTGACACCTTTTTAGGAGAGGCTGTTAAAGTCACTAGTGGCTCATAAAGATAGTTGCTGTGTATTTTGGTGTGAGACCAGGATTGACTGCTTTAAACTCACTGAATCATAGACCTCAGATGCCCTGGTACAATCACATACAAGGTTGTATTAGTTTTTTTAAAAAAAAACCTATTTGAAGATAGCATCAGATAGATCCTCCTTCGATTATTTTTTTCCTTACCCCAGTTCAGCAACCTCATAGAGTTAATGTCTAGATTTTCTGGATCACATTGAAGAATTGAGCTGTAGGTCTAGTAATAAATAACTTGAAGTCGGGAAAACACGAGGAGGTCATCTAATTTATGCGATAGAAAGAAAAGGATGTAAAAGTACAAAGAAACATTTGATTTGTCAGGATTTGTTAGTAGTACTTTAGGGCACTTTAGGGTAGTGTTGGACCCATGAAGGTCGCAACTACAGGTAGTTCCCCCTCACAAAGACACGGAGATCGAGAGCGCTGCAATCAGCAAGAGGTTTATTATTTCCAATGCATTGGGGCCGTCCTGCACATGAGGCAGAGGTGACCCCTAATTCCTAAAGCTCACACTTTTTATACATTCTTGAGGCAGATTCTGGTCACAGCCTGAGTTGGTTGTTGACCTTTCACACAATTAGGGGATTCTTAGTGAGTCATCCTTGTGGTTATTCTTTACCCCAAGGCCATTGCTGTTCAGAAGAGCCTATGTCAACAGAAAATACCTGCTAGCCAGTTGGCCTTATCTCTAGGGAGGGGAGAAATGCCCCTTTCTTATGTACTATAGGAAATATCTGCTAGCTAGATGGCCCGATCTCCGGAGAGGGGAGGAGGGGTGGAATGCCCCTTTCTTCTGCTAGCTAGGTGGCCCTATCTCTGGAGAGGGGAGGAGGGGAGTAAAAGCGTTTCTTTCAGTAGCCAATGTCTAGTCTAATAAAAGTTAATCACAAGTGGACTGAGGCTGGCAATTGGGTATAGACTGAGAACTGCATGTACATTCATATGCAGTAAAATAGGTCCAGTTGTAAAGGAACTCCGTTTCCCCAAATTAAAAGGAAGAAGAGACAAATTGGTATCTGTGGTGTCTATTAGCACACCAAACTCCATGCTGGCTTTTAGGCTCCCCCAGTATCACAAGTACCTGTTACAAATTTCAGAATCCATGTTAGCATCCGAGCTCTTCTCACCTCCCCATTTACCCTACATTTCCCCAGTCACAGGTTTCCCTATCCCCAGCTACTCATTCTACTTACATTCCTACTATTTTAGCTATATTCTCTGTGGTAGATTGAGAAAGCTTGGCTCAGGGAGTGGTATTATTAGGAGGTATGGCTTTGTTGGAAGAAGCGGGGATGGGAGGGATGGGCATTGAGAGACCCTCCTCTTAACTGTCTGAAAATCAGTTTTCTCCTTTTTGCCTTCTGAACAAGAACTCTCAGCTCCTCCAGTGCCATGCCTTCCTGGAAGCTGCCATGCTGCCTTCTGTGTCTGGCAGGTATATTAGCATCGGGTAGACTCAGCTTGCCTCTGAATAACTAGCATCAAATTCAGGGACCTCATCTAATTCAAGACACAGCATTTGTAAGGAAGCTCAGTTTGCAATGAAGCTTCTGAATTAGAATGAGCTTTCCACTGAAGTTATAGAAAAAAAAAAATAGCTTAAGCATAGGAAAAGGAAGTGAAGGAGCTTGGGAGCTCCTTGTAGGCATGAGAACCTGGGCTCGCTGCCTAGAAGCGAAGTAAGAAAAAAGCCAAGCATAGTAGTGTGCACATGTAATCTCAGTTCTGGGGATGTGGGGACAGATAGATTCCTGGGACTTGCTGGCTGGCCAGTTTATACGGGTCGTGCCTTAGGAATGATACCTTAGCTTACCTTTCGATCTCTATACACAGAGCCATGTGTGCACATGTGCACCTATACACAAATGCACATCTGCATATATATATGCATACATACATACACACATACATACAAAAAAGAAAAAGAAGTATAAGTCATTATTATATTCATGTATTTGTATATATTCAAGAAAAGAAAGTGTGAGGTTAAAGGAACATTTGACTTATGGATAGGGAAGTAATTGGAAATCGGTGACATTAAAAGCTGCAGACTGAGAAGGAAGAGAATTTGCACCAATCTAAGAGTGAGTGGGCAGAAGAGATATGAAGATAACAAATTTAATCCATAAAAATGAAAAAAAAAAGTTGTTGCAAATTAGGAAAGCAGTTGCTATGTGAATCTATAGTTGCTATTTAAAGAATGCTGTAAACAACTGGTCTGGAAGATTTCTAGTCTTATTAATTTATCACTGTAAAATGTGATCACAAATATCCAGCTACCCATGGCTTATGCCAATGATTCAGGAAGTTTCTTAGTGAAAGAGAAAGAGCCTGCTTTGTGATACTTTCCATGACTAGGAATGATCAGCTAATATAATTCCTAATGGAGTGTCTGATCCTAACTATCTCATCAATCACTAGTTCAACCAATGAGGGAAAGATCAAGGGAAGTTATTTTTCATGTGTAGAAGAGCTGTGTGTTTGAAGGCAAAGAGGATGAAATCAATAGAAAGGAGAGATTGATCATGTTAAAAGACCGAATGGGGGCGTGGTGCAAAGAGGGAAATCTCCAAGAAGGATTGGTCTTTCAAAGCTCAGTTTATACAGCTTCAGGAAATGGTCTCCATGACCCCTTCTTTCATCTCATTCTTCAGCATGGCAATTTTTTCTTTACTTTCTTTCCCATCTCATGTATATCTCTCATACCCAGTCAGATTATAAAGTGGAATATAAATCTCAGCAGAGTTAACTTTTGTAAGGTTGTATTGTTTTAATCCTGGTCTTAAGCTGAAAGCAGATAGAGGGAGTGTTTCACATGTACCTTGATTTCTATGGATATAAGTCATATTTTCTCATTTGAGAGAAAGGCAGAATGAACTCACTTACTGTTAAAAGCTGAATATAATTGATCTCACAGAAGTGGAGAGTCCAGCATTCATCACTAAACGCCAGGGAGACTTCTCTAGAGGAACAAAGGTGGATCAATGGGCACAAGGAGATAAAAGTAGGAAAATGTAGTATGCTTCCACAGTGTCCACAGTGAAAATGTTCTATTTTCCAAATGTTAGAAGAAATGATTCCAAATATTTTCCCTCAAAGAATCATAAGAGTTTGAGGTAGTAAATGTATTTACCCTGATTTGAACAACACATAACATATACATATATCAAAATATTACATAGCAATAGTAATAGCATTATTACTATTATAAGCATAGTACATTAGTACATATGTTTATGTCACTTAAAGATAAATGACTAAACATGAGCTCCCGAGTCAAACAGCCAGAAAAAAAACTGCACTGTTTATTGGCTGCGGTCAACTTCCTTGTTTATTAAATGGCCCTAGCAGCCTAGCATCTAGCACAGTATAAATATTCTGCCAATGAAAAACTGCCATTAGCTGCATCCCAAATTACCCAAACAGATAGAAAGCATTTCTAGCCCAGAAAACATTTCGACAGACAGTTATACTTCTGTAGTGAGAGTCTATATCAGTAAACTTACCATTGACATTATCATTGTCCTCATCTAGAATCTTTAAAGGACATTGTATTGTTTTTTAGTTGTATGTATGGGTCTTTGTTTGAATAAGTGCACATGAGGGCAGGAGTCCAAAGACATAAGAGGCGTCATATCCCATGGAGCTAGAGTTTGAGGGAGTTGTTTACTACCTGATGGGGGTTCTAGAAACAGAAACTAAGTCCTCTTCAAGAGTACTTTGTGTTCTTAACCATGGAGCCATCTCTCTAACCACTAGAATTTTAAAAAAATGCTCAAAGATATGGAGTTAACCTCAGCCTCCTGCCACCATACAGAGTTAATTATTGATATCATACTATTGTCTCTAAGATGGAGTAGCTGAAAAATCAAAGGGTGCATGTATTGACTTGACAGTTCAGAAGATAAATAAGGATATCCATTTTAATTTAACTTCCCAAGCACCCAAACTGTCACTCAAGATTATTGTTATGCCAATGATCTGGCATGACATATTGTTGTAATTCCTGACATTAGATCCATGGTGGAGCATTGTTTTCGAGTGACAGCTCAGTGGAAAATTCCCAGTCCTTTCCCTTGCAATCTGGGCTGGCAAGGTTTAATTAAAACAGCCAAACTGCAAGCTGCCTCAGAAGATTTTATAATGAAATTGCTGGCTGGCCTTTAGTGATAATGGTGTTACAGACCATTTCCTATTGTCACATGAGCTTACTTGGTATAAAATGATTGGTCATTCAATAAAAGAAGCCAAGACTTTTTACTGCTGTCATTTTTGCTGCTTTTACTGGCAATGAAAGTAGGAGATTTAAAGTTTCAGTTGTCCTCATAAATAAACGTAATCATGGAAAAACAAAGGAAGGATGCCACGTTAAAGGCCAAGCATTTGAAAATATACTGGAAGCTAAAAGTAAAATCTTAAGGACTTCAAATTCTATTCCAATTACTAAGTGAAAAATAGCATGGGCGGGACTTAGGTAGGTCATTTGGAGCCCCTACTCCCTGATGCTTTCAGAGGAGGAATGAGGCCAGCCAGGGCTCAGTTCTGTTGGTAAGTGATGATCTGGCCTTCTTTCTCTCCTGGACATCTGTACTCCATGGAGCATTCTAAAACTTTATGGCTGGGAAGCCTATCCAAGATAGGCTACTCTTCACACCTTACAGATTCAAGCTCTCAACCTTGATGAGGTAATACACGCTCTTCAGCAGCTCTCCGTATCCTTTTCATCATCCCCCCTTCCCCTCCTTTTTAAGTCATTTGAAACTTCGATCTATTGTTTTGCAATAAGCCCAATCCTCCTCTCTCTCTTACTTTTTAGAGAAACAATGTAGACATCAACCAAATAATTCAACTTGGCCTAGCTTCATTTCTCTAGTCATAACTCCAGTTTCTTACCATAACTTTGAAACTGAGGTCATGTATTATGAACCTACAGAGCATGTATATACCTGCTCATCTGTAGATAGAATGTGAAAGTTAGCAACTAGGCCGTTTTCTTTGAACGATGGTAGGCAGATTTAGTGCAACTCTACTGGAAATGTATCTTATTTTTTAACAAAGGAAGAAAACTACATGTTGTAGAAAGTAGGACTCCTTCAGCAAGTGGTGTTGGGGAAATTGGATAGCTATAGTACAAAAGATACTAGATTCTGTTGGCTGAGCAAGCCAGGAGAAGCAAGCAAGCCAGTAAGAAACATCCCTCCATGGCCTCTGTATCAGCTCCTGCTTCCTGATCTGCTTGAGTCCCAGTCCTGACTTCCTTTAGTGATGAACAGCAGCATGGAAATATAAGCTCAATAAACCCTTTCCTCCCCAACTTGCATCTTGGTCATGATGTTTGTGCAGGAATAGAAACCTTGACTAAGACAATGCATAAACAAATAAATAAATAAATGAATTAAATTTAAAAATCAACAAAAACAAAAAAATGAAATGAAAGTTTATCGACAAACTAAAGTGACAACTTACAGAATGAGAGAAAATATTCATAAATTAGTCATTAAATGTCCAACTACATAAAAATGTAAACAAAAATGTCATTATGGCAATGAAAATTACTTCAGAGTGTTTGAAAAGAAATGGAGAATAGGTCTCTTCCTCTCCATCCCCCTCTTCAAGCCACTCATTTATCTTTCCCATGCTGGCCTTGAATTTATAATCCTCCTGACTCAGCTTCCTCAGTGCTGGCATTACAGGCACGAGCTACCATACTCAGTCAAAAAAAAAAAAAAAAAAAAGCAGGGGTATTCCTATGTCTTGTGTATGGGAATGAAAAATAGCAGAGTAATTATGCAGAACAGTTCAGTGATTCTTCAACTAACAGGAAACTGAACTATAATATGATGAAAACCAATACTTGGAATATGCTCAAAAGAAATATGATCAAAACAGTAAATGGCTATCTGTAGTCACATGGTTCTGCAGTAGCCAAGATACAGAAGTAGTATTCATAGACAACAGAATGGCACTCAGAAATCAAATAGATTATAAGAGCAACATCCATGGTGGGGTTTTTTGTTTGTTTGTCAACTTGAAACAAGCTAAAGTCATTTGGGAAGAGGGAACCTCACCTCATCTTGCTCTCTTTCAAATTCATGGTCTTTTCTCCTCTTAATTGTTTTTAACACATGCACAAATACAAACATACACACACATTTATACATAAATACAAAAATACAACCAGCTTAGTCATTATGATGCCACTTGTATGTATGTTTTTAGGACATATATCTTGTCTTGGAACCTTAGGTACCAAAATGTTTACCAAATACCTCATGATAGTCACTCAGCTATTCAAGCCACAAATGCAGAAAAAGTATTGGCAGTGCATACAAGTGACTATAAGTCTTTTTAACTGTTAGTAAAACCATTGCTTAGTTCTATCACCAAGCTTGATTCTTATTTGACTTTCTTCCACAGTATAAACACATTATAGAGATAGGTATGAGAATACACTCAACTCTGTTTGAACTCATAGGTGGTTGTTACTTATGAAAATATGAACAAGTATGTTATCCCCTCAAGCTTCAGATTTGTAACATATGAAATATAATGAATAAAAGAATATATATTGCATGGAGTTTTTGAGTGCAAGTCAAGTGTTGATTCATTGGACATACAACTAACAAGGCTTATATCAATAAAATGTTGCACTAGGACAGGCGCTGATAAACCAGGATGTAGGTGACAAACACAGAAAAACAAAAGCTTCTACTTTGTCTGTGCTAACCAATTGTTCTAGTATCATGCTTGGCTCAGAGTATATGCTCAATAAATATATAACCAATAGATGAATCATAAGTGCAGTCAAACATAGAGAGATCACTGACATTTTATTCACATTTTATCTGTTAAATTAACATTTACTAAAGGATTAATGTCTATATTTGCATGCATACACACACACACACACACACACATAGAGTATGAACTAGTTCTTTATTTTGATTCAGAATGTATAGCTATATATAGGATGGGCAGGCAGCCTAAGAGTTCTATAAGTTAACTGTCTTGATCCCATCTGCAGCACTGTCATATAAAATAAAACTTGGATAGTCTTCCTAGAAAACTTAATATCTCTTCAGTTAAGGTCGCTTTGGTCTGAAGTGTCCAAAACGTTGAGATTTGACAATTATGGAAAATCTAAGTAATGGCAATGAGATTCCATCTGGGTCTTCTGGTGTATTGGAAGCACCATACTCTGCTTTTCAATATTTCTCCAGTTTAGCGATCAGTTCTTTCGCAGGACTGAAAACTCTATGGGTCTGTGGCTCACAAACATGCATTGTGGAGTGGTTTAGTAATGCTGCAGTGCACAGGTTTCACAGAAATAATGTTTACACTTGGTGACAACTGGATTCTGGAAGGTTTGATGATAAATGAAACATTTGAATGATATTTCTTCATCATCACTTTCTACTCCCCATAATGGATCACGTTCTATCTGCCATCTGTGCTTGTAACCTGAACGGTCATGGAGGAATTTGCAGCTGTCTCCAAAGCCACAGAAGTCAGTTTCCTTATAGTCCTTACAGATGTCAGGCTGGTAATCCCAGCGCATGGTGGCACATAGATATTCAGGGGCTTAGATGGGGCCCTTTCTTACCATGCTGGAGGAGGCACTGCCCATGGACGTATCCTTGGGCTTCATGTATTTCTGGTCATTATTAATTCCACAATAGATTTTTGTCATCCTCTTCACGTCTCAGATCCTCCTGGATTTTCTGACTGTGCTCAAAAATGGCCCATGTGTCTCGCTCCTACTCTGTGTCCAGATCGTAGACTGCTGTGGCCCTCATATCCTCGGGGCCCACCGGTTTCACTGAGCGTGTGGACCTGTAGACAATGCTCAGACTCTCATTCCCTGTCGTCTTCTCCTCTTCTCTGCTCAGATCACATTAGGCTCCCTTCTGTTTACGGCTGCCATTTGTCTTCTGGATCATTGGATTGTGGTTGCCCGCTTCTTCTCTGGTCGCACAACCGTGCAGCCTTTGTCACTACTGCTTCTGCTTTCCCCAGAGTCAAGGTCGCACGGAAGCGGCCGGCACTCCCTTTCTGCCCAGGCTTTTTGGAGAGGAAGCTGCACACCTGGTTCACCGACTTTCCTTGAGAAGCTTGTTCTGCCATCTTCAACTCTGAAGCGCCAAAACCCTAAATTTTATTTATTTATTTATTTATTTATTTATTTATTTATTTATTTTCAAGACAGGGTTTCTCTGTGTAGTCCTGGCTGTCCTGGAACTCACTATGTAGACCAGGCTGGCCTCGAACTCAGAAATCCACCTGCCTCTGCCTCCCAAGTGCTGGGATTAAAGGCGTGCGCCACCACTGCCCGGCATTATATTTCTAATAATGAAATCCATATAAGTGAAGAATATGTGAATGGGGATGCTACCAACATTGGGACATGTGATAGATTCTTCCACATCTATTAATTCTGCAAGTAATGAGTTTTTCATACATTTGCATATGGAGCCTGGTTGCAGAGTTTATACTCTAATAGAGGAAAAACAGGAAAGAATTTCTTTCCCGATGTCCAAAATCTCAATGTGTTTAGCACTAATCCTTCATCCATGTAAACTTGTAAGCAAGTATTTCTATTTTTCAAAGACTATGTGGATGTAAAATCAGATATGTGCACTGTGATTTGCTTTACTGTTTCCTGTATTCATATCTACCTGTAGATAAGCAACTGATGCTTTTGTTGTTTGGGCATCAGACACAGTTGGGTCATCAAGTGCACTCCTGCCAGAAAGCCTCTAATTCTATATGCCAATTTAGCTTAAATGTACACATTTAGCTCTGTTGCTTAACCCACATGCCAATGACCCCATAACCATGTTTCTCCAAATTGTCAACACAATTTGAGAATATCCTACATGTATATTGATATTTACCCATGATCCCCAACCAAGTCTTTCCATATCCACCCCCCCTTCCCTACACACCCTTCTATTGGTCCTCATTATTTGTAAACATTAGAGCCAATTTATGATGCCCGTATAATTTGTGCTTGGGTGTGTGGCCATCCACTGGTGTGTGATTGGCCTTCCATGATTTTTGTCTGGCTTGAATTTGTATGAGTATTGTGCTTGTTGTCATTACCACTGTAAGTTCATGTGTGCAACTGTTCTAGTATGCTTAGAAAGCATTGCTTTATTTAGTGCCTCTCTCTGTTACACTCTTTCTACCCCTTGACCCTCACAATAATCCCTGAACCTTGGAGGGAGGGACTATGATATAGATAGTCCATTTCTGGCTGAGCACCCCATAGTCTCTTATTCTCTGAAGTTTGGCTACTATGGGGTCTCTGTGCTAACTGCCTAGTACTGCAAAAAGAAGCATTGCTGAAGAAGTTTGAGAGATTCACTAATCTCTGGTTATACTGACAACTGCTTAGGAGTTGGTTTACTACCATTTCCATTAAAATCAGGAATGAGATAAAAGGTGTCTACTCTTGTTTACTCTGTTTAATAGGGTGCTTGAAATCATAGTTTTAAGGCATTTTTTGTTTTGTTTTATTTTGTTTCTCAAGACAAGGTTTCTCTGCATAGTCCTGGGTGGTATGGAACTCACTCTGTAGACCAGGTGGTCTTGAATGCAGAGAGCCATCTGTCTCTGTCTCCTGAATACTGGGATTCAGGGCAATGTCTTGTTCAGGCAGGCCTCAAACTCATGATCCTCTCTGTCTCTGCCTCTTTCAGTAAATCCTGCCAGCATGCCTCACCAGAACCATACGATATAATGCATTTAATGTAATACATATATCCTGACTAGATGAAGGGGAATTTTTGACTCTATATACTGTGACTGTAGTCATACTGTTGGATGGCTAGATGTGGAGCTAGGCTTTTCTTTTTCTTTTTAACTTTAATTTTTTATTGGCTATTTTATTTATTTATATTTCAAATATTACCCCCTTCCCAGTTTCTCCTCCACAAGCCTCCTATCCCCTCCCCCCTCCCCTGCCTCTATGAGGGTGCTCCCCCACCCACACACCCACGCATGCCTCAGCGGCCTAGCATTCCCCTATCCAGGGTCATCAAGCCTTCACAGGAACAAGGGGCTCTCCTCCCAGTGATTCCAGATGCTACCTATCCAGCTGGAGCCGTGGGTATCCCCATGTACTCTTTGGTTGTGGTTTAGTCCCTGGGAGCTTGGGGGGGAGGGTGGTCTGGTTGGTTGATATTGTTGTTCTTCCTATGAAGTTGCAAACCCCTTCAGCTCCTACAGTCCTTGCCCTAACTTCCCTATTAGGGCCCCTTTGCTCAGTCCAAAGTTTGGCTGTGTACATCTGCATCTGTATTGGTCTGGCTCTGACAGAGCCTCTGCATGGGTTTCTTCCGATTTGCACTCTTTCCCCGTGCAGACCCAGCACTCTGGCTCCCCACCCACTCCTGCAACACCCAGAGAAAGCTTGACTCCCAAGAGCTCTGATACAACAGGATCTCAGGATCACAGAGTCACAGCATCACAGAGATAGCTGGACTCCGAGGAGTTCTGACACAACCAGGATCACAAGAGGGACAGGCTCCAGTCAGAGACAGCTAGGGCAGTGAGCACTAGAGATAACCAGATGATGAGAGCTTTTCTTTTCTTTGTCTCAAATACACAAAAATAAATAGAAAATAAAAAGATTTAAAAACTTCTAAGTTGTTTAAAACATAAACACTCACTTTGTATTAATATAGTCACTTATATTATTCAAATATTATAAATATGATTTTCTAAATGCTTGAAGATAATGCATTAATGTAAAGGACTTTATGGAAATGACCTATTTACTTTTCATGTTTATATGATTGATATTCAGAGCAAATGTATTTTCAAAGGCTAAGATAAACTCATTCTACAGATCAGAATTATCCATAATTCTAAAGAAGTCAGATAATAAGGTGTTTGCCTGCTCTGTACAGCTCTATCAAAACCATTAACACACATTCCATGTAGGCGATGGAGATGTTTTATGATGCAATCAAGAGTATTCACAGGGACCAGGGACCGAATGCTCCTGTCTGTTCACCATGGTTCTGTTTATTTACTCACTAATTTATGAAGTACAATGTATTGCAAATGCTTTCTTGGTAATTATAGAAAATTGCTAAGGTTCTCTGCATACTATTTCTCATTAGGGTATAACAGGAGTTCCCAGAGAATTCAATTACATAAACTAAAGATTAAGGATTGTGTCCAAGTATGAAAAAACTCATTAACCAATGTAAATTTCAATTAATTCAGAAAAAAGACTCTCATCTAACATTTGATTGATTATGTGGACTAGTGATTAGTAATCTTTTAATGAAAATTATTGATTCTTTCTCCAGAAAATCTGGGCCAGGTAAAGAACACCCAGTGGAGAAAATAAAGCATAAAATCAGTGACTCTTTTTCTATTATCAACAAGTTGGTGAGCAGCAGTAGGCCAGGCCCTACTGTCAACACCTTCTGTTTCTGAGCTGCAAATTCTATCACTATATGAGCTCTCCCTATCCCCAAGTTTAGACTGGAGTTGAGTAAGGCTTACACTCTGAAACTATGTTGCTCATCTTTTCATTGGCATCCTCCACAATCCCAACATTAGAAAAATAAGGCTCCAAAAACTGCTCCCAGCATCTCATAGCCTTCTTGAACCTTACCATGTTCCCCTTAGAAGACTAAAGCATTCATAGGAGCTGCAGTTTCCCACCCCTTCTGCTCATTGCATCCTTGAATATGGAGTAGTACTTGCTCCGTCCTTCCCAGATGTTCCTTCTACATTCTCTATAATTCTGTAAGTCTCATTGTGTATTTAACATACCTGAACATTGTTTTTATTTTTACTATAATTGAAGCCAAGCTATTTCTCACACATTTCTTCTCCTGCAATCTTTTAAAAACATAAACAAAACAATAACAAATAACAAACAAACAAAAAAGAATACCTTTTTATACCCTATTTTCACAAAACGTGGAAAGTGAAATCTCCTTCATGCTTTCCTTCATGGTCTCAAATCACTATCCCTTCATTTCTTCAGCTCTGGACCCCAATCTCAGAGATCCCATTTCAACTCCCATCATCTACGATGCTGAGTTATATCTTCTACTAGTAACCTCATCACTGTCACAATTTTCCCCCTCTATCTACTCTCCGTTGCTGATGCAGCCATTTTCTATTTTCGCTTACCTTTTTTTCAACCTTAAATACTGCTCAGTTACTGATATCTGATTCTTGATATTCTCTTCTTCTGTATACTATACCTAAAAACCTCTGGTTAAATTTGAATATCTCTGTGTTTCAATTAGGTAGAGAAATTATTTTATACTCAGTAATATAAATATCAGGTGGGTAAACAATAATTCCAGAAATATCTACTAAGTTTCTCTAATAAACTTGCTTTCCCCCACTTTTAAATATTTCATAGCCTACCCCTTCTCCCAACCCCTCCTTTTCTTCTTTCCCATTTTTCTCAAAAGTGGTAACCTTGAGTCATTCTTTCTGAGGAAAGAGGAACCATTAGATGCAAACTCACTTGTCACCTCTGTAAGTTAGTGTCTACATGTCAATACCTGTCTCTCCATCTCTAGTCCCAAATAAATGTGTTTTGTGCTCAAAACCTATTCTGCTCTTATCTTGGGAACCCAACTCATTACTGGTGAATTACACAGGCAATTCCTAACATATTAAGACATGTAAAATCATTAGCAGGCTCATGATTTCTACGTGCTCAAAGGAGTCACTTGTTTAAACTCAAATCTATACTTCCCTAAAGTCCCAGACATGAATACTATTTTTATTTACTCCTAGATGTAATTTATGTGCACCAGGCATGTGGTGAGCCTGGAATTTACTAATTTTTTAAACCAAGGGCTAGATATTCATTTTGCATGGTAATCATCAAACAAATCCAGTGTCTCCCATGACCCAAGAGCCAAGACATTAATCTTATCTTCTGTGCTACACAGAGAATGATGCACAATGTTCATGCTTTTTGGTTTTCAGTAAGTGAAATTATCTAACAGTTATCAAACAAAAGTAAAAGAGCAGCTAAAAAGTATCAGATATATAGAAGCAGCAGGTTGCTACCAAAGCATCATTAAGTCAGGTACTTCCAAGATCCATAAGGCATGACTGGAAAAGCCTGAGTAGGAGATCAAACAAAAATAACATCATTAAATCAATCATTGACAACACTCAGTATGAAGCCAGCATGCTGGCATTTCTGATTGAGATATTTCCTAGCAGAGCAGCATTCTCTTTATGGGTAACCTTATGGTTTCTGATCCTCCCAGAAGGCATTTTTATTCCATATAATAAATAATAGTCACCTCTGTTGAACATAGTTCACCTTCTAGCTGTTCTCTGGTCAAGGATACAACAATTTAAACCTTTTGCTGTTTTCTGTTCTCCCCCTTCCCTGTCATAGAGGTAAGGGACCATTGTTCCCCAGGGAAGAATTTCAGAGGACACTTGAACTAAATCTGCTGGCGTTTGAGATAAGGGGTCTCTTGTTTTCAGAGATGGCTTTCAACAAGCACAAATAGCACATGGCAGTTTACAAACATAATTTTTATTATACCTCCTCTGAAGGATCATAGATGGACCTCAACAATACTCTGTTCTATATTCAAGTTGATATGGCCTGCACATCTGTATTCCCTCAAAATCCCTATTTTTAAACTGAATCTTCAAGATGATAGTATTAAAAAGAAATGCTTAGATGTTAAGGATGAGACCCTCTTGAATGAACTATGAGAACAAAACTTTTATAAATTATAAGACAATTAGTTTGTGATATGTTGTTACACATGTCTGCAGAAATTAAGGCATAGATACAATAAATTAATTCACTTCCTAATTTTTGTAGTACGTATTAAAATCAGAACGTTAAGTGCCAGTGAAGATATTAGAGATCCTTTGTTCAACCTCATTTTACAGGCTCAACAAAGCAGAAAGATTGGGTCAAAGTTTCAGGTTAAATACTTGTGATCACAGTGTTATGGTCTCTAAGACAGATGTTGCTTTTGATTATGAGCTTCTTGCTAAACAGAGCAGATATGACCTCGTCCCCCGCCTGCTATTCCACACGGGTATCTCCATGCTTTCTATCACTCAAGAATGTCTCTTCATTTCACAAAGGCTATCCTCTGTCATCTGGTAGCTGAACTACATAGATTTTAAGTTATGCATCACATAACTTCATGTGATTCTTTAAAACTTAGACAAACATGTTGAAATGGATGGCATATCAAACTTTACAGCAGCAGCAAATCGTTAACACATTTTAAATCTCTAACGCATGTGGTTTTAGTTTTCTCCAGCAAAAACAGTCAAAAAGTCTAATTTAATAATTAGAGCTCAAAAAAAAAAAGCTAAATATAAGACTATGAACACTCTGCTGTGTTTGCCTCTACCCATGACAACTGGGAGGGAGGCAGCATGTGTATTGCTAATGAGTTTAATTACATGAACGAGTAATAGGGCTTTGTTGTTTATGCTGATGACATTTTCAGTGGTGATTTTAAGTAGTTCACATATTATAAAATTTATTAGTTCTGAGTGTACAATTTTATGATAGTTTTTTGAGGTTAGTTTTTTGTTTTTGTTTTTGTTTTTTGTCTTTTGTTTTTTTGAGACAGAATTTCTGTGTTCAGACTGGCCTCAAGCTCACAGTCATCCTCCTACCTCAGCTTCCTATGTTCAAAGATTATAAGCATGTACCACTCTGCTTTGCTTCTGAACAGATGTGATAAATGTATAGTATAGTGATACTATAGGGAAATTCAACAACGTTGGCCACAGCGTTTTTGGTGATGGTGGGGCTGTCTTTGTGTCGTTAGTGACGACATTGGCTACTGAGTGCTTGAAATGTGACTTCTGGATTAAGAAACTAAATAAATAACTTCATTTAATTTTATAATTACAACTTTAACAATTGAAAACTTAATTTAAACAGGTATGGGGAGTGGACTTTGTACATTTTATCACTACAGCAAGTGGATGTTACCATCACCATGCAGCACTACTTTGGCCTTCTCTGCTGTCACCAAACTGCTTTCTACTCTGACAAAAAGAAATGGCCCGGATGCAGGCAGACTCACCATTAGGCAGCTTCCAGCTGAGGGGATGTGTAACTGCTTCCACAATTACACATTTAACTTGGATGAGTTTTAATTTACCCCTTTCATGCTTTCAATCTTTCTTTACAAGTTCTTACCTGCCAGAGACCACAAAGGTCTTTTAAGTTTTCTTTAAGGAGTCGTAGTTTTAGCTCTTAAATTTGGCTCTACTAGAATAAAATCTTTGTATAACGACATCAAATACTTTTACCAGTTATTTTAAAAGACACCTTATTTTTTATATCCTTTATTGGAATAAATTAGTATGCTTGCCCCAAATAATTTTGCTTGGAACATATAGCAGTTCATGAATTCTGCATTTGATATCTGTCCTCACACCAAATAAGCTTTCTTATTTTTAAATCAGTCGCTATTAGTCATCTAAGTTGTTATTTAGCTTTTTTTTAAAACAAGATACTGGTAGTTTTCAGTTCAATTTTAGAATTATCTTGTCACTTTCTATTAGAGAAAAATTAAACTAGGGTATTTAATTGTGATTTTTTTTTTTTAACTCTATAAGTCAGTTTGAGGTTAGTGGATATTTTAATTACATTGTACCACCAGATTCATGATTATCTCCACTAATTTTGATTATATAAAATTTTCTCAGTAATGTTTTAAATTTTTCCTCAGCATCAGTTGCTATTCTGTATATATACTGCTTGTAGAGTTTAACTCTTCTGTTTTTCAGTTGCTTTCTAGTATTTCACATATTATTCTCAGTGTCAGAAATGGACCCAATAGAGTTTTGTATGCTAGGAAAGCATTCTACTACTGACTGATACCCTTTGCCATTTCGGTATCTTAATTTAAACAGTATTTATATTTAATATTTAACATTTATTTGACAATATATTGGATATTGGAAGTATATGCCTGAAATTTGTAAGACCACATCACCTCTTCATGATTTCTTAAAGTAAACTCCACACAAATAAATGCCAATCATGAGTCTAAAACAAAAGTTTAGAAATCTACTTTTGTCAATATTGTATCAGAATTTTCAGAATTGTATTATCTAACCATGTTGCAACATACACAGTATGGGAATGTCTTACTTTTTTATCTGTTACAATCTGAAATGTTAGGGACAAAGTCGGTAACCAGCCCTAGTTTCTATAAAGGGACATATATTTGCAAATTACACAGGTAAGAATTCATTGACCCAGAATTACAAAACTGCAGTCATGCTTTTAAAAATATTATGATCCTGTCTGACAATGCACCCTTCAAAATGTAATAAGACAAATAATGCCTAATGAATTTAGCATATCTTCAGGATATAAGAGGCAACTTGCAAAATCTCCCTTATCTTTCACAACACAAAAAAAATACTCAACTTTGATTAATTTTTTTAGATGTAAGATATAAAACTATTAAATTACTTGGTTAAATATGTCAAGACACTGGAATAAGCAAGAATATTTTGTATAATAATTCGAAAGCACAGGAAACAAAGTAAAATAAATGAAATTTCAGCAAATTAAGAAGCTTCTCCACAACAAAGAAAGCAATCAAGATTGTGAAGTGATGACATGCAAAAATGAGAGAAATTGTTTGCAAATGGCAACTTGAGAAGGGGCTAATAAGAACCATATACAAGGAACTAAAAAAAAAAAAAAAACCCTCAGTAGCAAACAAACTCCAATTTTTAAAAAGAAGAAAAGATCTAAAATGGTGTTCAAGGGAAGACACACAAATGGCTAATTAGTTATATGATAAAATGTTCAAATTACTAATTATAAGAGAAATGCAAATTAAAACCACAATAAGATAGTATACTCCTGGAATTAAACAAACAAACAAACAAACAGAACAGACCAGAAAAAGTGCTGTCCTTGCACACTGTTATAATAGTGTAAATTAGTACCTGCATATGGAAAACTGTGGAAATTTCATAACATGGCCTAGATAGGTTCTATAATCAGAAAATTAAAAATCATTCCACTGTAGAGACATTTTGGCATTCATGCCCAGTGCAGCATGACTCAAAATGGCCAAAAATGGAAAGAACCCAACTATTCATCAATGATCAAAATGAAAAAATAAATGGTGCTTATGTGGAATCTCTTTAATGCAAATAAAGAGTAAAATGCTGTCATATAATACAATATACATGGACCCAGCAGCATATAAGGAACTTCAAGCCATTATTTTAAGAAAAAATATTTTCTGTAGCATATAAGAAACACACCTCAGGAATAAAGATAGACATTACCTCAGATTAAAGGGCTGGAAAAATGTTTTCTAGGCGAATGGACCTAAGAAGCCAGCTGGAATAGCCATTCTAATATCTAATAAAATAGACTTTCAACCAAAATTAATCAAAAGAAACAGGGAAGGACACTTCATATTCATTAGAGGAAAATTCTACCAAGATGATATCTCATTTCTGAATATCTATGCCCTAAACATAAGGGCACATACATATGTAAAAGAAACATTGCTAAAGCTCAAATCACACACTGACCCCCTCCCACCCCCCCCCACACACATTAGTAGTGGGAGACTTCAACATCCCACTTTTACCAATTGACATGTCATTCAAACAAAAACTAAACATAAAAATAATGAACTAACCAATATTACGAATCAAATGGACCTAACAGACATCTAGAGAATATTTCTTCCAAGCACAAAAGAATATACCTTCTCAGTACCTCATGGATCTTTCTCCAAAACTGAGGTTCAACAGATATAAGAAAATTGAAATAACACCTTGTATCTATCAGGCTGCCATGGATAAAAGCTGAACTTCAACAATAATAGAACACCAGAAAGCCTACACACTCATGGACACTGAAGAACTCTTTACTCAGTGATCTCTGGGTCAGGAAAATAATAAAGACTTTCTAGAACTCAATGAAAATGAAGGCATAGCATATCCAAATTTATAGGACACATTAAAGGAAGTTCAGAGGAAAGTTCATAGCAATAAGTGACTATAAAGAAATTAGAAATGTCTCAATAAGGTCTAGGAGAAAAACCTCTAAGAAAAAAAGAAGCAAACAGACTGAGGAGTAGAAGGTAGGAAATAATCAAAATAGGGGCTGAAATCAATTAATTAGAAACAAAGAAAAAAATACAAAGAATCAATGAAACCAAGAGCTGGTTTTTTGAGAAAATCAACAAGAGAGATAAACCTCTAGCCAATCTAACCAAAAGATAAAGAGACAGTATCCAAATAAACAAAATCAGAAATGAAAAGGAAAACATAACTAGAATGAAGAAATTCAAAGAATCATTACATCTAATTTCAAAAGAGCAGCCCAGATGAAACATAGTAAGTACGTAATACTCAGGGTAATAGTCAATAGTAAAGTAGATTCTAACAGCCTAGAAGGTACGCACCAGCCCAGTTCTTGTGCTGTTTAAGGCTTATAACTATAATGACTGTGTGTGTCTTTTATCAGGGAATTAAGTGGTCAAAAGTGGGATAGAAATTTCAGATCAAGATTAAATAATTTCTACAACACTCCACAGACGTAAAGAAGCTAAATAAGAAGGAAGGCCCAAGTAAGGATGCTTGAATCTTACTTAGAAGAGGGAATAAAATAGTCTTAGGAGGCAGATGGAGGGAGGGAACTGGGTTGGAGAGGGAATAGGGGGAGGAATGGGAGTTTCAGAATCAGGTGTGGGGAGAGACAAGCAGAGATAGCCAGATGGCCATGAGAATAAATATAAATCTACAAACCTATATGAGGTGGGGAGGTGGGCATCTTGGGGATCTGCCAGAGACTTGGGATAGGGAAGGTTCCCAAGAATCAGTAGGGATGACCTTAGCTGAGACTCACAGCATTGGGGATATAGAACCTGACTAGGCCCGTTCTGTAGCCAGACAGGAACCGCAGTGGAGCAATACGAACTCCAACACATCCTTAAAACTCTCAACACATAATATATTGTGTCCACAAGAAATGCAGAGACAGGGGAAAGGAGCAGAAACTGAGGGAATAGCCAAACAATAACTGGCCCAAATAGAGACCCATCCCATGGGGAAGCACCAGTCCCTGCCACTATTAATGATACTCTGTTATGCTTGCAGATAGGAGCCTAGCAATGCTGTCCACTGAAAGGCTCCTCCCAGCAGCTGACTCATATGGATGCAGAGATCCACAGCCGAACATTGAATGGAGCTTGGGGATTCTTATGGAAGAACCGGGGGGGGGAGGATTGAGGACAGAGAAGGGGATAGGAACTCCAGAGGAAGTCAACTAACCTGGACCCTGGAAGGAGGAAGAGAAAGAGTAATGATATAATTATATTTTAATGAAAATCAACACATCCTTTAAAAAAAGAAAGAAAAAAGAATAATGTAAGTGAAAGACAAGGTTTACATGACATTACCTGTGTTTGCCATGTACATTGGTTAGTTGCATATATACCTGTTAGTTGCATAGAAATTGTTGCTGGGAGGGGGTGGTTTAGTGAGTGACCTGTTTGCTGTAAGCATGAGGACTTAAGTTTGTATCCCAGAACTTTTGTAAAGTTGGTTATAGTACTACATCTGTAATCACAGCTCTCCTGTCCTGAGATGGGACATGAAGACTGGAGAATCCCTAGAAGCCCATAAGCCAGCTATCCTGGCACATGCAGCAGAGAGATAAAAGATCTTATCTCAAACAGGATGGAAGGTTAGGACCAAAAGCCAAGGTTTCCTATTGCCTACACATATATACTATAGAACTTATGTGCCTTCACTCATATAGAGGAACATGAACACACACATGTACACACATTTCACTCATACACATAAAGATCAACAGCAGACATTGAGAGCATTGGTAGTTACCAGAAGCTAGGGATGTATAAAAGTGGGAAAAATTGACCAATGAGAATGAAATCATAGTTAAGAGAAGATAAGTTACAGCATTCTTTTGAACAGTATGTAACAGCAATGTACTGAATTCTTCAAAAAAACTAGAAGAAAGGATTTTGAAAGATTTCATCATAAAAATTACATTTTTGAGTAGTTATTTTTAAGTATTATATAATGAATACAAGTATTAAATGTCATGTGATATCCACTAATATGCACAATTTATGTATTGATTAAAAGTTTTAAGATATTTCCTATTTATTTTTAATGAACAATCCACAATTAAATAAAACCTATATGTGAACATCAAAACTAATGTAACAGTAAAGAATAAGGTTAGTAACAGAACTGCAAAGTTTATTATTTGAAGAGAAAAACATCACTGACAGAAATTCAAGAAGACCCCAGTAGTGGAGAATGTCCCATACTCATAGGACATTGTTAACATTGTTCTAATGGCATTGCTGTCTCAGTTGATATTCAGACAGAGTACCTAGCATTCCTCTTGACTTTTTGGCATAATTTCACAATGAGATCTTAAAGGTGGAATTACAAGGAATTAAAGTGGAAAAATATGGAATTACAAGGGGTCAGAAGAGCTAAAAAATCATGAAAAAGAATATTCTTGATGAATTTAAAACTATAAAATAATAGCAGTCAAGATAACACAGTACCAGTACAAGTATGGATACCTAGATTGAGTATAGGAGAGAACCACAAGTTTATCTTCAGGTGAGATGCTTACTCAGAGGAAAAGGATGAGTGATGCTGAGGTGGATGGGAGAAAGAACTTAAATATGCAAACCACACTTAAAGTTAGTCCAAGCTAGACCAAAACTGTAAGGACAAGAGGTAAAGACAGAAAACTCTTAAAAGAAAATGGGATAAAATTTAATGACCATTAAACATGTAGTACTTTAGATATAAGAGAGAGAGAGAGAGAGAGAGAGAGAGAGAGAGAGAGAGAGAGAGAGGAGAAAAAACAAAAAACTAAACAAACTGGGCTTCACTATAGTTAAACAGATGCTTCAAAACACTGCATCATAAGGATGAAGTCTATCTGCAAAATGAAAGAAAATATCTGCAAGCCATATCTCTAAGGTGTTGTACCCATAACACAAAAGAAGACTTATTACTTAACAATAAGACTATTGATCCAATATAAAAAAAACCAAAAGATTAGTAAAGACATTTCTCTAAGAAAGACACAAATAGTTACACAAGTCAATCGGAAATGGTAAATTAAAACCAAGAAACACTGCATAATAACTGCTGTGTTGACTAGATGGCAACACATGACAGGATCTCTATAACAATGTTGCTGTAAGGAACAAGAACCACTTTGCAAACAGCATGGCCATTACTTAGGTGATGTTATTATGTGCCTAATAAATGAAAATAATGCATGTCCAAAATATTAAAAAAATAAAAATCCTGTTCATGTTCATAACAGCACAGCCAAAGGCTGAAAAAAACTAAGTGTCTATCAAGGGATAAAAAGATAAATAAAATTTGGTATGTTTACCCAATAAATCATTGCTGGGCTGTACAAAGAATTGTGTTCTACAATGGTTCTGAACCTTAAAAATGACTAAACTAAATATGGCTGATTGATGGAAGCCAGTGAGAAAAGATTGGGTAATGTGTTATTTGTTCCTATAAAATGTCCACACAACAAAAATTTAAAAGACATCCAAGGGATTTGTAGGTCAGTGGTTCTTTGGGTCTAGGATGGAGCTGGGTGAGAGGGAATATAGATAAGATGGCTTTAGCTAATAGCACAGATATTCCTTTGTAAATAACAAACACGTTCGTGTTCTAGGCTGGAAACATAACTCAATGTCAAGGTGCTTTTCTAGCATGTGCAAGGCTCAGGGGTTCATGCAGTATCACAGAACAAACAAACTTCTCTAAATATTCATGTTTTAAAGATTGACTGTTGTCATCGTTTTGCTTATCTGTGAATATGTTAAAAAGCTACTGCATTGCTCATTTTTATTGGGTGGCTTGTGAACTGTATGCCACTAAAACTAATGATTAAAAGCTTCCATTTAATTAAATAACTCGTAGGTTATTTAACACTATTTATTTTAAAGTCTAAAAATATAAAAAATAAAACTATAATGTTTTGGGAAACAGATATAATATATGTCAAAATAGTATGATCAGTCACCTAGCCTCACAGAGACTTGATGTGTGAGGGTCAGGAGATACCCAGGGGTTCCCACCAATCAGAAGAGAAGGGGAGGGGGGAGAGGGCAGTGAGTGGGATATAAAGTTAAAAAGTTCAAAAAAAAAAAAGATCAGGAAAACATATATTTCAAGGATTCACTTGAAGAAGACAATAAAGATGTGGCTAAGATTGGGAGAGAATCTTCAAATGCATCTACAATATTACATTCCATTATAAAAGAAAAACCAGAATAGCATGACATATTTTTCAAGAAATTTATTAAGTCACTCTTGCTGGTTGTATTTGGACAATTGGCATGAGGCAATTATCCTAATGCTAAATTGGTATTGTCAAGTTTATATTAATAGAAATGCAGGCTATGAGATTTTTTTCTACCTAGTATATTTAGAAAAGAAGTAAGGACCTGGGTCTGTGGTTAACTGTAACTTGCTGTGCTCTGCTGCTGTTTATTTGCTGAGCTGTACAGTCAATCTCTGTTCAGTCCCTACCCACCCATATTAATTTTATAAACAAAATCAGATGTAACATAATTAAATGAGTGTTTGACTACTAAGGAATTTAACAGATACCACCCCATACTCTGACATAGTGAACTGTGAAAATGACATGGGCTATTGGCTCAGATCTAGTTGTGAGGCTAAGATAACCTTGAATGGTTAACATAAAAACAATCCTGGTCTACAAACTTTATGACCAAGTATTTGGTTCATTAAATTTCTTAGTCACTTGCCATAAATATTACTCTTTTTTCCTGTGTGTTCAAGTAGCTTTTCCAAACCAAGTGTTAAGTCTACCCTGGATTGTTTGCTTCCTTAGTTCACAAACTTCACTGCAAGGATCTTCAAGACCTCTTGTGCCTTTAATCTGCATGTTTGCATCTTCATGAGATTCTCTCTCCTACCTGTTTGCCATGAATCTGAGGCCCATACTATTATGCTATGATATATCAATATTTATATTTTGATTATATTGCCTTAAGTGTCTTTACAACATATTTTCCCAGTTTCAGCCTTAAAAAGGTAACAACATCTTATTTATTTTTGGTGAGTTTGCTTCCTAGTCAAAATGCTAACTAAAAATACTCAGAAGACAATCTTTGTGTCTGATGAATATGGTTTAAAACATTCTTTTAGAGTATTGCTAATGTGATTTGCAGAGTGATTTATTAAATGTTCATCCACATTTTGACTATTAAGTCTTTGCTACTTTGGATAATGAGGCATGAACTCTCAGTGTTAACGTGGAAATAGAGACACACAGTTTTCTGATGTCACTACAGAGCAGGTCAACGTTACCTGCTACTTCACTAGCAGCTCCATTCCCCCAAAAGATGCATATGAGTGAAACCTTTTTTGTCACTCAGCAAAATGAAAAAAAAATTATTTGTTAATTTAAAAAAAATGATACCAGGCTGGGTCAAACAAACAAACAAACAAACCAGTCTTATTGGCTCTAGAACAGCAGTTCTCATGCTGTGGGTTACAACACCCTTGATATGAATTTCAGTTATATACATTCATATTATAGTCATAACAGTAGCAAAATAAGAGTTATGAAGTAGCAATGAAACAACTTGGTTGGGGATCACCATAATGTGAGGAACTGTACTAAAATTCCAGAGTATCAGGAAGGTTAGAATCAGTGACAGAGAAAGATGAGGAACCTGATTTTCGTTTTCTTGGGCTGTACCTTATCCAAAGGAAGAAAACTGGTTTCAGTGGTGACTCTTTTCTCTCGGTCCTCAGCTTGGCCATGGAAACCTTAACTCCAATCCTCAGTGTCCTATATCTGGAAATCTGGGTGTGGAGCTTTTCCAAGGATGTGAAGCCTTTCACAAGAGACACTTTAGTTCCACAGAGCCTGGGTGTTTCCCTTGGACAGAGGTTGGGACCTTCTTTTCCTCTCTATATCACTAAAGAAGTCTGAAGGTCTATTATTTACATCTCACCTCTCTTGGTTCCTCAGTCTTAATCTTCACATGATTTTCTTGATTTCCAGAGTTGTTGTTTTTTTCCTGTTTCATCCTGACAATATTTTGTCTATTTGTCTAAGAGATACATGCAGAGATCATTTATTTTCCTTATTCCTCTGTACACACACATACACACACACACACATCCTCACAAGACCTCCCTGTAGGGAAACAGGCTAATAAATGTTTGCACAGGTGAATTTACAATCTGGTTTATGGGGGTGGTGTTTTGCATCACAGTTTTGCATAAGATGAAGGCAACATGACCTAACAAGTTGATTTTTGCCTAAAACTTTCACCATTAGATCACCTCCTTTGATCTGTAGAAGACTGTAATCCATTTGCTCATTTACTGGTTCAAAAGGAGAAGGGTTAAGGATCCAGAAAGAGACAATATATGTTTGAGATGAAGAATTATGTTGCGAAATAGATTATTAAGGGAAGAGCCTGTGAATACTCCTAAGCTTGGAAAAGTTGTCTGCAAGCAAAAGTTTTCAAAGAGAAGGATGCAGGCCCACACTATGCAGCATGCTCACTCAACAAGACTGACAGGTGAGGCTTCAAATGTAGAACAGAAAGAATCTGTGAGGCCCCACAGGGCAAGCAAAGTGAACTTAATGAGTGAAGTTGTGGAAAGTGAAGCTACTTAAACATTACTCTTTAGGAAGGGAGCAAGGGCTCAGGAGCCAGCAGTCTCCCATTATACACCACCTGTGCATTCAGGAAGATCATGTTGTCTAATTATTGCTAAAACTTAAAGAGAAAATGGGCTTGAAGTTGCTGGGTGGAATAGTATCATTGGGTGCAAAGGGAAAGAATGTTCTCAATGTTCTTCTACCTACTGAAAGAAAATCCTGATGGGCTTGAGTGTGATCTTCATGTACCTCATGACCTTGCTGTCTCTCTAGATGAAAAATGCCTGTAAAGACCTTGCTCTGCTCTAGTTATCAGTGAAGTGGGTATATTTATGTGACTTCCACAGCAGAACTGTGATTTTCATGGTAGGTACTAAAGAAAGCCTTGGGATGCAAGTAACTCTGGCTTTCCTCCTCCTTGAATAAATAACGTTTAGATTTTAAGATCTTCATTGACATAGTTATTGGCTTTGAAAATTAAAATAATTTGTTTGTATATCAAAAAAATTAAATAAAAATTTCTACTAAAAAATTAACATCTTTTTCCCATTTTCCCAGTTCCCTGCCTATTCCTCAGAGCCCACAAACGCAAGCTCCAGAATTTTTACATATACTCTCAATACCATTAAAATTATGCCCATCCTATAGTTAACAATATTGCATTGTGATCTTGAAAGTATCAAGAGGACAGATTTCTATTTTGTCACAACAAAAGACTAAATTAAAATCAGAAATAATATGCTCATACTTTGCTTCAAAGTCATCACACTTTGACCAAGTTAAGCCACTAGCTTTCTGCTGCCATAGTCAAGAACCAACCGATGTCATCACCATCTCTTCCTCTTTCCTCCCCATTTTATGATTTCAAAAAATTTACTAGGCTGTTATAATTAATTGAACTTCATCTTTTGACTCCAAAATCTGTAAGATGAAGGTATCAATATCACCAAACTTCTCTTCATTTAACCCTGTTTATATTCCACCTGCTAACAGCTACTTCTTTGATTGTACATTTACATAATTGGCATGAATTATATTTTTCCTGTCTTTATAATTGCATATTATATAAATTTTGAATATAGGTTTCTCAAGCACTGTGCTAGTTAGGGTGCAACTCTTGCTTTCATTTAGAGGGATATTTAATTTCCTTTCTAATTTTTGACATTTTCATTATATATATATATATATATATTATGAATACATATATATATTTGACATTTTCATATATGCATATAACACACTGTGACCACAGTCACTCTTCACTACCCTTTCACATCCTTACCCATTCCTGTCCATCTTCTTTTCAACTTTCTCTGCTCCTACCATCATGTCCCTCCATTCTTCCTTCCCTTCCTTCCTTTCTTCCTATCTCTCCTCCTTCCTTCCTTCCTTCCTTCCTTCCTTCTCTTCCTTTCATTCCATATCTTTCCCTTCCTTCTCTCCATCCTTCTTTTTTCCTTCCTTTCTCATCTCTCTTCTTGCCTTCCTTCCTTCTGATCTCTCTTTCGTCTTTCCTTTCCACCTTTCTTCTTCCGTGTCTCCTTTCTTTCACTATTGCAAAGGTCCTCATAGCTGATGTGTGTGTTCAAGATTGCAATAGCATGTCATATCCAGATGATAACACTTTACAGCACTCTTCTTCATCCTTCGATGATGATGAGGTAACATAGATGTCTAGTTTAGGATCAAGAACTCAAAAGCCACTTAATATCAGTGCTTTAACCAATGTTGAGTCCCTGCTTTGACCATTGCCCCATGCCAAACATGGCTTCCCTGAACAAGGCCCAGAGACAGTCTATAAGTGTAAACATAAGTGTTTATGTCTTAGTTTGGATTTTTATTGCTGTGATAAAACACCATGACAAAAAGCAAAGTGGGAAAATAATTTATTTCATCTGTAGTCCATCATCCTGTTGAAGTCAGTGCAGTAACTCAATGAAGAAATGTGTAGTCAAGAACTGATGTAGAGGCCATGGAGGAGTGCTACTTACTGGCTTGCTCTCCATGAGTTGCTCAGCATGCTTTCACATATCATCTGGGACTACAGGCCAATCTGGTGGATGCATTTTCTCAGTTGAAGTTCTCTCTTTCCAAATGACAATAGCCCGTGTCGAGCTGACATAAAAACTAGCTACCACTATTACTTATAAGGGATTTTAATTGAATATTATTTCAGAAAAATATCAACAGTAGATCCAATGGAGAGCCTTTGCTCTTCATAATCCCAGGCTTATGATAATGTCTAGAGTACCATGTATTCAGGGGTATTTTGATGGTATCTTTTTCATGAAACTTTGCCAAATGTAATAAGTATTTATATTTTAAATAACAACCAATAAGCCAGAAATGTATATAATAGACTTTCTGAGTTCACGTCAAATACCTGAGCATGGGAAACATGAAAAAATATGTGAGAGTATCTACATCAAGTGTTGCTTGAACTAAAAAATACTTAATGATGTGCACATCAGGTCACCTCAAAATGTCATATACCTCCTATCTTTCCTACATTTATTTGTTAATGCATACATCCAGAGGAAAATATTAGAAAACTCTATCTTCTGAATTTGGGGCAGACTAGACAGCCAATCTAAATGAGAATAATAGCAGAACCTTACAAGAGAATATGTCTAGCAGTGTTAATAGCCCTTTGGGGAGATGCTGTAAAATTACAAAGAAAAATGCTTTATAAAAATGAACTCTCATCTGATAATGCTAGCACTAAATCTCTTGAATAAAATAGAAACTTAAAATAGAATACCATAATCTCCAGTTCATCTCTGGTCTTCACAAAAGAGTAAAATAATGTCATCATTCTCTTTCTATGCATGTTCTCCAAACAACAATTCAAATTACTTGCTGGAAGCCACAGCAGTGAGCTAAAGGGTTTCGTCTATGATATAGTCCCATAAAACCTAAGGAGTACTGTAAATCAACCATCTGCTTGGACCTGGTATCACAGATTTTAAATTTAAAAAGTCAATATATTTTAATGAATACAAATTTATATGTTGTGGAGAGGTTTCACATAGTTTAACAATCCACCTGATTGTTCTATTAAGAACATTCCCGTGTTAGGTAAGCATTTAGCTTCCCTTCAGGAAGGAGGAAAATAGAGACTTTCTTATGAGGACATCCTTCTGCTTACCGTGTTACCAGGACATTTTCCAAAGGGAAACAGGGAAAATTATGAGTTACTTTTAAAGGTTTTATTTCAGTGGATATTGACTTTGAAGTAGTATTTGAGGCTATAAATCTTCTCAGGGGTTCTCAAATGAAGCAAAATCAAAATCAAAACTCTCTATCCAGACCTTGGGGGAATGAGATATGCTCTTGGTCAACTAATGTATGGGACAGCAAAAATCAGAGTTAGAGATTGTTCCAGGTACGAATTCATTAGCTTACAGCATCTTGGACAGCCTGACTCTGACATTTAATATAGAATGCAAACAGAGACAGCAGAAGAGGATAATACAGAAAGTTGACAAAGAGCTGCCTAGAGGAGGATAAGGTAAGTAGAAAAGTTTCACACCGAATGTTGGTTATTTTTGCTGGGTTAGCACATGACAGCAATTGAGTAATACCACTGACATAGCCAACAATAGATACAGAACCTGAGGAAGAACAGCATGTGTGCATGGTGCAGAGCTTTCTAGAGAATAGCTGTCTTCAGATCTCAGTGATGGATGATATCTGGGTTAAAGTATCCAAAAGGGTAAGACCCTTATTTTCAGTTAACATAAGAGCAATCTTGGAAGAATTCACATACACCGTGAAGTGAAAGACAAGCACATGCAGCAGGCCCTGGTGTACATGCACCAGACATACACAAAGATTTCCTTTGTGAATGTTGGCAATCCCTGGTCATGGAAAAAGGATGTTGATCCTAATCCAATGATGTATGGATCTCCTCCCTTCCACCTAAGAGAGATGAAATGCTGAATAGAATTATTATCTGACATGCAAAGTCTTGCTGCTATCCTTTGTGATCCGTTGATTAATAGAGGTGATTATATGAAACACCAATATGGTATGGGATAAGTGGAAAATGGAAGCTTGGGATAGAAGTGAAGTTTACAGGGATAGCTTTTATTCTGACTCATACAAACCAAGAAAGTTGACTACACATCTTGCTACGGACTTACTCAGAGCCCCTAATTCTGATTTCATACCTTCTAGAGAATATGTATAAGGATGGCTGCTCTTTCTATGTGCTTAAAAAAGTCTTTTAATACAATATCCAGCTTATCTAGGGTTATATGTTTTGAATTTCAGAAGTTCTATGTGTGACTTTGTAATTATTGGAGTCCTAAGGGTCCATATAGTATAGTAAGCCTGAATTCCTTGTGCCTGAAGATTCATTTACCATAAATATATATATTGGTTTTTGTCAGTTTTAAAGCCATTAATGACTATTTGATTTCCTCTCCTAAGTGAGAGTCAAGCATCTTCATTTGTGCCGTTCTTCTTGTTTAGCTTCTTTGAGTCTGTGGAGTATAGCATGGGTATCCTGTACTTTATGGCTGATATCCTCTACTTAGTGAGTACATACCATGCAAGTCCTTTTGGGACTGGGTTGCTTCCCTCAGGATGATATTTTGAAGATTCTTCCATTTTCCTGCAAAATTCATAATGTCTTTGTTTTTAATACTGAATAGTATTCCATTGCATAGTGTGCCACATTTTCTTTATGCATACGAGGCAGATGGAGGGAAGGAGAGGAGATGGGGAGGGGAATGGGGAGCTCAGGATCAGGTGTGGGGAAAGACAGGAGGGATGCCCAGATGGCCATAAGAATGAATGAAAATCTACAACTTGAGATTACAAATGAAAATCTCTACTTGGGAGTAGAGGGGTGGAGGGCATCTCAAAAAAAAAAAAAAAAAAAGAAAGAAAGAAAGAAAGAAAGAAAGAAAGAAAGAAACCTGGGACAAGAGAGGCACTCAAGAATCAATAGGAGTGAGTTTATCTGTGACTCACAGCAATGGGGATATGGAACCTAAAGAGTTCACCTCTCGTAGCCAGGCAGGAACCCCAATGAAGAGATAGTGATACCAACCCACTCTCAAAGCTTTCAACCCAAAATTCATCCTGCCTACAAGAAATGAAGGGACAGGAGGTGGATCAAAAACTGAGGGAATGGCCACCTAATAACCTGCCTAACTTAAGACTCATCCCATGGACAAGCACTAGTCCCTGACACTAGTAATGATATTCTGTTACCCTTGCAGACAGGAGCCTTACATGGCTGTGCTCTGAGCGGCTCCACCCACCAGCTAACTTAGACAGATGCAGACACCCACAGCCAAACACTGGATAGAGCTTTCAGACTCTTATGGAAGGATAGGAGGAAGGATTTTAGGTCCCAAAGGGAATAGGAACTCCACAGGAAGATCAACACAGTCAATGAACTTGGATGCTTGTGGCTGTCAGAGTCTAAATCACCAACCAAAAAACATACATGAGCTAGACCTAGGCCTCCCTGCACATATGTAGCAGATGTGCAGCTTGGTCTTCATGTGGGTCCTTAACAACTAGAGTGGGGGATATCCCAAAAGCTGTTGCCTGCCTGTGAGATATGTTCTAGCTGGGCTGCCTTGTCTGGCCTCAGTGGAAGATGATGCGTTAGCCTTGAAGAAACTTGAAGTGCCAAGTGGAGAGATATCCATGGGGTCTCCGCTCTCTCAGAGGAGAAGGGGAGGAGAGATGGGGGAAAGACTGTGGGAAGGGGTAACTAAGAGGGGGCCAGTGAGTAGGATGTAAAGTGAATAAGTAAAAACAAAAATAATAAAAATTTTAAAAAGTCATTAATGAAATCCCTTTGTGAAAAGTAAGCCCCACAACTGTGATTTCAGTTACCCATTCACACATCTTACAGAACATGTGAGTTCACTTTAAAATTTTTGAAATTATAATTTGATTACATTTCTTCCCTTTCTTCCTTCAAACTCTCCCATATACCTTCTCCCCTTTCTCCACCAAAGCATGGCCTCATTTTTACTAATTGCAAACATCTGAGTATATGTAAATATATATATGATATATATGTTCATTCTATATAATGCTATCTGTACATGCGTGTTCAGGCCTGACCATTGGTACTGAACAAGGAACTGTTGAGTTCCTTCCTGTGTAAAGCCACCTCTCTCATTTCCAGCTTTCTTCAGTTACTTGCAGTTCCTTGTGTTGGATTGAGGCCCCTCTGTAGTTCTTTGTGTAGGATTGAAGTCTCATTGGGGTTTTCTCTGTCTAGGTTGGCACGTTCATTCATGTCATCCTTGTTCAGCTCACATTTGGGCAATTGTGTTGGTAAGATTTTGTGGGTGTAGCTTTGGATATTACTAGGAGATACAACCCCCCCTCCCCAATTCCCTAGTTCTTATAGCCTTTCTACTCCTTCATCTACAGTGTTCACTAAGCCTTAGGAGCGTGATTGTTTATTGGATGTATCCACTGGGACTGGGTTCCATATGCTGCATTTTAATTGTATGAGTTCTTGGTGGTCCTTGTGAAAAAAGAAAACAACAGATAGATCTTCCTTGCCATTTCACACTTCATATGATCTCAAATGTTGACCTATTTAAAATGGAAGCAAGAATTGAAATGCATCCGTGTCTCACTATTACCATGGAGAAGAAAAAGGGATAATCATAAGACTGTGTATTCTTCTGCTTCTAAGTATCTGTCCAGTCATCTCTCTCAAAGAAGAAATACTCGACTTTTTTAATCTACATTTGTACTTGCAGGTTCACCTGTGAGATAAGATAGTCTGTATCCCTGGCCTTGATTCCTCTGGATATGCACATATGCTTGAGCCTGTATGTACAGCAGGTGCATGTGACTACAGCTGTCACCAAAAGAGAAGATATGTTTATCTACCTCTGATTTTAAACGTGTTTATTTGTTTTCATTTGTGTGTATATGTGTGTTCCTGTATGAGTTTACATGCAGCATGTGTATGCCAGTGCAGGTGCCTGCTAGAAGTGAGCATCTCATTCTCTGGAATGAAGTTATAGGTTATTGTTAAGTAATTTGACGTGGGCACTGGGAGTCTAATCTGTGTTGCCTCTGCAAAAGCACCAAAGTACTATTAACCACTGACGTATCTCTCCAGATCCCTGTATCTTAGTGTTGGGCTGACCATTGACTTTTATGGTTAACAGAATGGAGCAGAAATAAAAAAAGAGCCAGTTCTAAGTCTAAATTCTACAAAGCTCATTGCATTTTGCCCTTGCCTTGAGTTCATGACATGCCTTAGCTACTTGGTCTAGGATAAAGAGACAATGCATGTGCAACAGGCCTGGAAATAGCTTAAGGAAGTCCTAGAAAGCTATAATTCACAAGCATTAATAAATTCTGATTGCTGCTGGGCCCAGGAATTCTTGTTTTTGTTTTGTTTTGTTGTTTTTTATTTGTTTATACTTTTGTAAAATATTGTTTCCAGGTACATGTGACAGTTACAATGGTGAAACTTTATTTGTGTCTGAATCCCAACTTTACTTTCTAAGGATCCTGCATTATCAGTGTGAATGTCTGTACCTAAAAGAGGCAGTTAATGTTGTAAACATGGCTGTTGATCCATCTCTGTGGACCAAGAGACAGATCCCAGCTGAGAGAGGATAGACTAGATATTGTGAGCTAAGTAATCATCCAAAAACCAATCGTATGTTTCTTCTACTTCATGTAAAATGTACAACAGAGCAAACATGTGTGTGTGTGTGTGTGTGTGTGTGTGTGTGTGTGTATGTGCATGAGGGGAGGAGAGGAGAGGGAGAGGGAGAGGGAGGGAAGGGAGGGAGGGAGAGAGACAGAGAGAATTTGTGTCTTGCAAGAAAGCGCTAAAATCCATAGGCAACTAAACTTTGAAGAAATTTTTTTTAAAAAAAGTCTCTTTAAAAAAAAAAAAAAGAAGATAGAGGGCAAGTGGAGATGTTTAAATGCTATACATCAGAAGTTTTGGGTGTAATGTGATCAATAGCTTGCCAGGAAATCAAGTGTGAAATAGACGGGGTGGTGAGTAATTCCTACCCCTTGGCCCTCTGCACTCATTTTGTGAGTCTGTGAGCATGGGCTGTCAGTCACTCCAGCAGTCAGCCATCAGATGTGGCTCTGAGCCCAGTGAAGAACACAGAGAAAGGTTTCATAATGGAGAAAAAGGATGAGGGTAGAAAAGTGCAGTTGAGATACAATCATAGCCATATTAAATTTAACGAGTACACGGGCAATGTTAGTCCTGGACTTGAACGATGAATTTACAATGAGAGAGTTATTACACAGCAGAAAATGGATTATTCAAATCCGCTTCATGGTAGCAAGAAAACAAATTGGTAAAATCCCAAGCTGTTCTTGCCTTAAACATAGGTGACTCTGTCTCTTCTAATCACTCTTTAAGATATATAATGAAAATTTCTAGATTTCAAATAGAGAAATATTTATTATAATGCATATAATTTTATTTATATTTAATATCTGAAAACTCTAATTGTCAAGCCATTTTTGTAAATACTAAAATAGAATAGAGATTGCATTTTAACTTAATGTGCCATATCTGAAAATAAAATTTGATTCACTTTTTATCTACTTATAAAAATACATATAGACCTGTTTACAATATTTGAAATACTATGCTCATTATACAGATCAAGTGCTAAAAATTGATTTGGAATAATTTGCAACATATTATAAACCAAGGCCAAAAGGACTATGTCTCTTTCTTGAAAAAAAAATACAGTTCTGACAACAATACATAATTTTTATCAAACATCAAGCTGACTGAAAGTCAAAGCAATTAATAATTTTAATAGTTGCCAATAATAATGAGGACATTAGAATAGCTGAAAGGGGCTTACCAAGGGTTTGCCAAGCAAATAATGAATCTGAACAATGAGTTTTAACTAGGCTATCCAGAGTTATCAAGAGGAGATGGAAGCCACTATGTAATCCCTCCAAAGAAGTAATACTGGGACATGGGCTGCATAGTAGTGGTGGTGATTTGGTGACTTTATTGAAAAAAGTAGGCATCTTCATCTTGTGTTTCCTCCTAGGCACTATCCCGAGGCAAGTTAATTCTCTGAAGGAAAGTTAAGTTCTTTCATCTGTCCTTGACCTACTGAGTCTGATGTCCCCAACTATACCAAGAATCAATATTTCTAATGGGATTCTCAATGATTCTCTTGTGCAGTAGAATTTGGAATCCTTGACTTTGGAGGAATGTGTAGGCTGACACATTTGAACATGCACAATGGCACTCCATAGCCATTCGGAGTTCAAGGAAACCTGAGCTAGATTTGGCCCTTGGGTTCTACACCTGCAAACCTCTCCTTTTTCCTCCCAGAGGTTAAGCATATGTCTTCCTTTAATCATGCTGGAGAATGAAGGCATCACTATCTATGTACTATACAAAATTATGAAACTGTTCAAGATGTCTTAGGTGAAAATCAGATCATCCAACAAAGTGACTGTGATCACTCTGCCAGAGAATCTAATCAAATGAAAGTCTAAATTATTAATCATTTGCATTATTTATTTGGACTATGTAGTAAAAGAGGACTACTGCAGATTGGATTTCTCATGAAATGTGTGGTTTTTGGACTCTGTTCATGCCATTTCACATTATAAAATACACACTGTACTTAATACACAGATCTTTCCTTTTTTTTTATTGATCTTTAAAAGCACATAGCTATAACTACACCACTGGTTGTGTTACACAACAAACTGATAAGTGAAAAACTAAAAATTGCCATCAACTGTCCTCACAATGTTGTGATAAGTAATCAAGGCAGGGCTCATGTGAAGCTGAATCAGGGCTCACATGAAGCTGTATCAAGCACCAGGGCTCCTGGAAGCCTGTGCTGGGCCCACATTCCCTGGTTCTTTGGGAAATAAGATCACTGAGGGGTGGACAAGAGAGTACAGTGGGAAGTCCTACCTTCCATGATGCTCCCATCCAAAGCTCAGGTTGAGATAGGGTTTTTTCCTTAAGTTAACAAGTCAGCAAAGAAAACACATCAAGGATCTCAGAGACCTTTAGCTTTCTACATCTGAGAGAACACATCTACACCTTGACCCATCTATGTCAGTCTGAAAGGTTAGCTACAAAGAAGGGCCAGCAGGGACAGACTCCATACAATTCTGTTTGCATGAAGAACTAGAAGCCACATTGAGAAACTCAAGAAGTTCAAGTCAAAATTTCTCTGAGAGCACTGTGTCAGCAAAAGGAAAATAACACTTTGAAACAGTTAAGTTACAGATAAAGAATCTGAAGGATGGGAAATGAGAATTAAAATATGATAAAAGTTGTTGACACCAAATTCCCACTGAAATGCTGAACATATTACTATCAAACAACAGCCCCGCCTACTTAACAGCACCTGGAGGTGAGGCCAATCCTGCCTCCTGATGGGGAAGTGTCCAGCTCCACAGTGGAGGGCACCTGTGGCCTAGGTGTGGAGGATGACCAGCCTCTTCAGGAATAGGGCTCGGGTAAGCTCTCCTATGAAGATATTGTGGATGGAGAAGAGAAGCCATGGTCATAAGGAATAAAAAGTAATGTGTATGTGTATGAGTGTGTATGATTAAAGTATGTTATACATAGGTAGGAAATGTCATGATGAAATCATTTTCTAATGTGTGCTAATGAAAAAAATGGAGGAGGAAAAAGGAATTTTATTTGCAAACTGTCAGTACTTGATTGGTTATATGGTAGTTCATAATACATTTCCTCCCTCCTTCCCTCCCTTCCCCATTTTTAAAATTCTTTCTTTTCTTTCTTTGTTAAGACAAGGTCTCACTATAGGCCCTAGCTGACCTAGAACTTTCTATGCAGACTGTCCAAGGACATCTACTCTGCCTCCCATGTTCTGGGATTAAACAGGTACTATCATACACACCCATCTGTACGATATATTTACAACTTTTGAAAATTAAGGTATTATTTTTGTTTTTTCACAGGTCAGTGTATCCAGACCTACAATATCTGATCGATTAGCTACTGTCTACACATGGGTGAAACCACCTGCTGGGAAAGTGTGAGGACCCATGTTTGAATACTCAGAACACACAAAAGACACAGATGCAGGCAAGTATTTATAATGCCAGTATTCATACAAGGAGATAGAAGGCAGACTCTAGAGAACCTGTGGAAGCTTGTGACCCCATTAACCCACATTCACAGTAGAAAAACAGGGGATCTTATCTTAAACAAAGTTGAAGGTGAAGCTGGACCAAAAGGCAGTACTCTAACCATGCACTGTGACATGCACACCCCCCTCCACACACACTTTAATGTGCTCCTGATGCACAGGAAGCCTTGTCTTCTTCAACACATAATGAATAACCTTGCTCAATGCCTACTAGCACTGCAGCAGGCATTAATTCCCAGAGCTGTATTCTGTCCATTCAACACCTCTGGGATCTTTGCCTGCAATAGGTGACTCCCACTTTAATTACCTATGAGTTCTCGGTGTATGCTATCCCCATGCCATCTTCCTTGTAGTCTATTACAAGACTGAACACAGAGGTACCCAGCACCACACAACATCAGGTGCACTCATGGGAGACGGCATTTTGGAAAACTACAGCAAAATTAGAAGATAACACCCAGTGCTTACATGTCCATGTGCTGCCAAGAATGACAGCAAGTGGCAAGGGAGATGTTTTCCTTCCAGTGACAACAGCAGCACTGATTTCATGCCCCACATCAACAATGAACATTCCTATTCTGGCCCAGGATAGAAGAAATTCTTTGACTGTGAGTTACTTGTCAACAAATTCTATTTTAACTTAGATAAACAACTGGGAGTTCAGTTGCTTATAAATAGAATTCATAGTTCTACCCACTTTGGAAAGAGTTCACTCTGTAGCATTTGCCCACACACATCAAATCTGAGTTTCATGTTAGATTCTTTGGGGGACCAGAAGGACAACCTCATATGAGACTTGTTTTCACTGGGCTGAAAATGAAAAGAAAATTAGTCAAAAGTAAGCCAGTAAGAATACTAAACACAACTAAGAAAGAAAAACTGCTTTGGCATCATGGGAGCCCAATGGACAGGGAGTCTCATAACAAGCAAAACAGACAAAAGCATGTGTAATATTATCAAGGGGCACTCTTCAGGCTCAGGAAAAGCAATCAGAACATGGTAGGTGAGGGGAAGAGAGTGAGGAGCAAACAGGGAAGCTGAAGATACTAACAATAGTGGCCAGCATTACAGCATTATGAGTGTCTCCTGCATATATTGGCCTAAGTGTCCTGCCTCAATCATTTTTTCCTCGATACAGCTGTAGATTGGAAGCTCCATCAGTCTCAGCTAAAATAAAGAAAAGCAAACTGTTTAGGTCATGCATCTATGGAGGGTCAACAAAAAGAAATGTGTAGCATCTAATCTAGCTCCCACATGTTAAAAACCATGGATGTATATATCAAATGTTGTCAACTTGTGTTCACAAGGTGACACTTGAATAATGTGTACACATATAGATTCCATACTGCTGATGAGCTCACTTACTGCAGGAGGTCCCAGTGCTGTTAGAAAGTCATATCCTATGCTAAGGAGGCTTTGGCCGGCCCTCTGGCAGCAATGATCAAACTTATGTGTTAGTATGAACACAAAATATTACCAGAGTTGAGGGTACATTGGGGTGGGAAGTGAAGCTGTAAGAGCTAACACACAGGTGTGTGTATATGTGTGTGTGTGTGTGTGTGTGTATGTGTGTGTGTATGTGTGTGTGTGTGTGTGTATGTGTGTGTGTGTGTGTGTGTGTGTGTATGTGTATGTGTGTGTAGTGCAGTCTGTCTTATAAGCCACAACAGGATAACAAAAAGCGATGCTTTCACAGGAATGATTCAAAGTGGAGGAAGAATCTGGATCAGAACCATGTTTCTCAATTTAGCATCTTTGTGACTCTGTGCAAATTGCTTCACCCTTTAGACTTCAGTTCTACACAAGCAAAGAAATAGAAGCAAAATTGTTATTCTATATTCTGGAAAAGGATCAAATGTGTTTTCAAAAATCAGACTTTTATACTAGAATAATAGATTAGTGGAAGCATGATGCACTTATCTTATACATTTAAAGTGTAACAGGGCCCCAGACCTTAGCACAATTGACACCATGATGGAAGGATCATTCAGGTCTGGAACCCAGCACATAGGGAGTACCACCTGCCATAACGAGAACAAAGACTTAATCCATCAAAGTCCACAGCTCTAGGAAAGTCCCAAATGCACTAACCTTGATTTTTGCCTTTTGTAGTTCTGGTTCTGGCTAACTGTTCTTGCTAACAGGGGTATGTCAACCCAAGGTATGGTTTTTGCCCTTAAAAGTTTACCGCAAGAAAGGGTCAAGACTGTACTTGGCTCACAAACCCCCTGAATACACTGGCTGGCTAATAAAGATTTTCTATTTGCCTTGATCTATGTCCAAGTGGTCTTCTTGTAAGGTCTAAGACTGTTCTTTATAATAATCCATTGATTTTTATAGTAAAATATAGGGATGTTTGCATTATGGATAAATTGAAACTATATCTGGATGTGGAACCACATACTAGCACTCTCAGTACTTGTGATATGGAGGCAAGAAGATTAGGAGTTCAAGGCCAGCATCCATTACATTGTAAATTGAGGCCAGCCTAGATAGGCTACATGAGACTCTGTTTCAAAACAGAGAAAACAGAAAAGTGTGTATAATCTCATGTAAATTTTCATGATAACCCTTTTCTTGTTAGAGTTCAGGTTGGGTCAATTGGTCACAAATCCTAGCTTGTGAGTTCAAGACTGTCTTAGGTTGCAGGACAATCTAAAGTCAGGCCTGGGCAAGTTAGGAAGACCATATTTCAAAGCAATGTTTTATAAAAGGTTGAGAATACAGGCAATGAAGCTCTCGTTTAACACGTACAAGATGGATGAGGCCTTAGATTTGAAACCCAGTGCCAAACAACCAAAGAAGCAACCAAAGAGAGACACTTATAATTTCAGGCTGTGGGTAAAGGATCACATTCTGTTTATGATGCTGCTTGTTTTGGAATCGTGAGCATTAAGTAGGAACGTACACAAAGCACTCAAAACCTGATACATCTCAGAAAGACTGAGTTGCCAAGCCTAAGACTCCCAAGGTGCTGCCTGAAAAAGTGGTCTTGTAGTTAGATCCATCTTCCTTCCCCCTTCCATAGGAAGTCTCATCTTTGCTCTTTGTATCCCCTTCATAACACTTCCTTTATTATTTTCTCAATAGCCCTAAAAGTTCCTCATGCAAATAAACCCCACATAAAGTCCCTGTTTTCTAAGGTAGGTGCTATATACTCCATCCACCCAACCCTGTCCAACTTGCCACCTAGACTTGCCTCTGCAGTCCATTTCAGGAGGTGTGGGATTGGGGTCTATCATATGTTATAGGAACTTTTCTTATATCCACACAGGTATTTTGGGAGGGTTTGTGTTGGCCCTCTGTCACCCCTGCCCAATCATCGCGACCATCACCATCCTTTCATGAAACATTGCCATATGATTTCTTTAGACTTTTTAGCATGGTACCTTCTGTCTCGAAGTCCCATAGAGATATTATTACTAAATCTATCCCACAAGTGAAATGCACTCTGGGAAGCATGAGTGGAACTTGGGCTTTTGAATTTCTTGCCAACTAACATTGCCTTGGAAGGCAGCAAGATTTCCACAACAGATGATTTCTGCCAAAATTCAGATGGTTCTTTTTAGTGGAGGCCCTAGAAACAAAGTCACTGGGAAAGGCACAGAAATGTCTACCACCTCCCCTAACTAAGCACTAATTGGCTTTGGTTGGTTGACTCCTGAGATGGACATCAGATCCACATACAGAGGAACAAAGTGTTCCTTGTCAAAAACAAAAAACAAAAACCCTTCGTTGATACGAAGACCAAGAGTTTTCTCTTCCTGATTGACTTACCTGGGGAATTCTTGAAACAGAGTTCTGGGCTCCATTCCCAGAGATGCTGAGGCTGTGGATGGTAGGTAGCAAAGGTTAGAACTCTGTGCTTCATTATGCAGCCCAGATGCTGCTGCTACAAAGGTGGTCATGGGAACCACTAACCCAGAAACTTGGAAAACACAAATGATGGACCAGTCACTTTAATATCTGGCAATTAAAAAATCTGTGGCTACACTGGGGACAGAGAGAAAATGCCCTTGGAATGACAATGTGAACAGCTATGATAACTGTTCACTATTCACCTTTGCCTGGGTGACATTGGGGATTTGCAGGGGAAGTATAAAATTGCAAAGCCTAAAGCCAGGAATGGTAAATGAAGACGCTAGAAGATGCTTCTGGAAACTCTGCACACAGGCATGTTGCTGTGCTCCTCCTTCTTCTCCAGCCCTTCTATTTCCCCACTACCCGCCTGTCCCTGCCTCAAGTGAAAGCAGCTTTCAGTTGCAGGATGACACTTCAAAAATCAAACAGAAACCAGAAAATCACTTCTCTGGTTTGCATCTGTGTAGCAATATGTTTACCACTTCTATGCAGCCCAGAGCCACTGCCAGGAAAACTGAAAAAAGAGAGCAAGGGCTCTCTTTGTTTAATTGATTCTGCAGAAGAAAAATGTGCTAATTAACTGACCTTAATAATTCATATATATATATATATATATATATATATATTCATATTATATACATATACTGAAGGATCATTAGATTAGCATACAAGACCTGGCATCTGAATCAGGGGTCATCAGAACAATCTCACAACCTCATTTTGGAGAGATGATCTAATTTTGTTTTCTCAGGAACAAACCTACCACCCCCCAATGTGATTGAAGAATCTTTCTACAAATTGTGAGTTGACTATAATACCTTGATTCCTTCAATTTTCCTCAGCACCTCCAGGGGAATGGGAATTATTTTTAGAATCACAACAGCCTAACACACTAATTGGATTTCGTTATGCTGGCTACTGATTGGAACATTAGCCAGTAAAGGCGAATGTGAGATGTGTGTCCTCTGCAGACTTCCAAAACAGAAAGAGGAGGAACAACAAAAATGGCTTACTTTTCGGGGGAGTTAATTGAATCATTCGAATTGCAGATCCCCACCAAATAGGATCCCCACTGCATAGAAACCTGCCAAGAAAGTGGTTTAACAGGCCTTAGTGTCTGAAGGCAGTCTAAGGGAGACAAGGGATATGAATAATCTTATTTTCAAAACACTGGGTATCCCTAGGTGCATATACAGTTTACATTTGGCATTTTTTTTAGTCCACAGTCAGAAAGAGATAATGAATCATGATGTATTCACAATGAAAACGAAGTCATTTTTCAAAATCATTTAAAAACATACCAGCACCATATATGGAGACACACATAGATAGGAACGGTGGGTTTGTTCTAAAGTGGATGACAGCAGCTTTTCCAGTCTGTCAGTAGTGACAACAGAGATGCAGCTGGCAGTGTTGGCAGGCATGGAGCATCTGCCCCTGGCAGCTACTCTGGCCTGTCCAGCCAAGGTTACCACTGCAGTGTGGGGCCACAGCTGAGCCCCAGAGACAGCAGCAAAGCCAGAGGACACCCACTATACAAGACACCAGGCCAGAGCCAAAGAGCATTGCCAACACAGGATCCCATCCAGGGCTCCTGGGTGCTATGCGTTGCATTGCTGCCTCCTCTCATGCATATGTTCCTACTGTCTCAGAATAGGACCTTATTTGGAAATAAGGTCACTGCAAATATAATTAGCTAAGGAGAAGTCATGCTGAAGTTAAGGGGGATCCTCACTCCGTATGCCTCTATTAAAAGAATATCACAAAAAGAAAAAGACATACTTACTGGGAAAATGTGATGTGCCAATGTGAGTCTGCTACTTGCCCAGAAGCCAGTGTCCATAGGAATGAGGCCTAGAGCAGGTCTTCTCCTAGGACCATTGAGGCAGTGTGGCTTGAATGACATCGTGATTTCAGACTCTAGCCCCTTGAACCATGAGACAACAAATATAGGTTGTTCTAAGTACCTAATTTCTGGTGCTTTGCCTTGGTACCCCTAGCAAACTGGTGCACTGGGCCAAGAAGAAGCTTGAATGGATAGCCAAGGCCTGACTCCAGGCACTAGAATCCAGCTGCAATGGTTCAAAGCCCAGCTATCAGGCCTTAGTCAGTCTGCCAACTCTTCATACCTATTTATCCATCCATATATTATTAGAACGCTTGCATAGTACCTCTTTCTAAGTAGGTTTGCCCTAGGGCATATGAGATTATGCTAAGGATGTGGTTAGCCTCATGCCTGGCAAATGGTAAGCATTCAGAACAAATGAATTTTCTCCTAAGAGGATGCTGGGTAAAATTAGCATAGGGAGAAAAGCCATGACTATCCATCCATCCTTTTGCTTACATGGTTTACCTCCTCCCATACCAGGTGAATTGCAATAGACGTTTTGATCCTGGTGGCTTATGTTATTCATTTGCCTGGCTGAGTCACCAACATTATATCTCCCCTCATGTTCTCCTCTTCCTATCATTCATTGCTTCTCTGGCTTTCAAATCCCAGCAGATTTTCTCTTTGTACCTTGCTTTCCCTGAATCTTTTTCCATTTGCACCCACCTCCTCATTCCCAGAAAAATGTCTTTTCCTCTTGCCCTTTCCCAAGGCTTAGTCCACCTCCAGCTATAAATGTTCTCACTCTTAAACTGTTCTGCCTGGAGTAACCTCCCACTGCAGCCTCCCTTCCTTTTTAAAAACCCCCTCTCACCCTACCTTCACAAAACAGCCATCTACATCTAAAGACAGTGAATGAAACCTGGAGGCAGGTTTTCCCACTCATACCTAAATATCATCAATTACCTTCTAACCTTAACCCACCCACAGCTGACGAAAATAAGCCTTTCAAATGGAGAATTAGGCATAATAATCCAACCACTCCCCAAGGCAAAATGAGGAGCTCCATTCCCACCCCTGCTCAAACCTGCATGTGCAAAATAGGAGGAAGAGCTGCTGGAAACATGATCTGGGATGCATTATCTTCTTGGCTCAGCAAAAGTATCTATTGCATGCCTACTGTACTGATGTAGAGGACCAGAATCATTCACTTGCATAACCAAATAAGGTAAGTCACATTGCCAAGCAAACATTTCTTCCCTTCACCATTGGAATCTCCGAGAGTCAACCCTTAGGAATTTTCCAGAACTTGTTTCAGAAAAAGCCTTCAGGACAGGGTTGAATAAACAGTATTACACAAGTCTGTGGAGAGAGAAGTTCTCAGCATTCATCAACATGTAAACGGTTGATCATTTTCTTCACACACACACACAAACACACACTCACATATAAAACAGTCACTGACATTGCACCACATTATCCACATCCCCTTGTCATCTGTGATTGGCCTAGGAATAGGCACTTGACCTCAGGTGGAACAATCCCTAACCCTAACCCTAACCCTAACCCTAATCCTAACCCTAACCCTAACCCTAACCCTATTGACATTTAGACACAAGTTCAGATACAGACATTTTCTCCTTGGGATAGCTAAACTAGAAGGTGGTTTTCATAACTAAGGTTATGTTCCTTACCACATCATGAGGTCTTCTTGTTGGAAATGAGGAACAAGAGAAGGAAGGGACCAGAGATATATATGCAAAGCCATGGCAACACCACTTAAGCCAAGCTTCAAACCATATCCACCTCTCTGCACAACCCCAGCTTCTCTGTTTCAGAAAACTTCTGGTTTAAAATGTAAGTAGGAGTTCTGGCCCTTGCATCCACAAGATCATTTGCACCTGTGTGGATGTATTGATGGTTAATGGTCCACATCTGTTTTGTGTTATTGCTTGTTTAATATTTTGTTCAGCACCACTGCTCAGCAGAGAAGTCCTGACCCATCAGAGTGGGTGGCTGGCAGTACCAAACAGGCTATGGGTGGCAGCCTCTGTTCTCTGTGTACTCTGGTGGCCCCTTCAGTATTGCAGCCTCTCTAACTTCCACCTCATCAGAGACATTAGAAAGTCTTGAAAACTCATTCCCTCCTCTGAAATGAGAAAGAGAACTGCAGGGGCTGAAGCTCTTTACTTAATTTCTTCTCAGTCCCCAGATAGAGATTCTTAAAGTAGTAAGAGCTCAGAGACATGTGCTACAAGGAAGGTATAGACAACTCAAAAATGTCAAGTTGATATTTGTATATATTTGTAAACGACCTAAGGTGGAACAATCCCTAACACTAATCTTACACATAAATTTCAAAAGCGAGAAAGCCACGTGATAGGACTGATCAGTCAAACTGGCACTGCCAACATATGGCCTTTTACTTTTCCAGGGAGACTGGATTTGAGTAGGGTGTTTCTGAGTAACCAAAATATGATAAGTTTCAGTTGTGTCTCCCAAAGCTCATGTTAAATGTCTACCTACATTGTGATACTATTTGAGTTGCCAGCCTTTGGCAGAAAATTGGGTTAAGTAAGTGATGAGATTAATGCCATCTAACCAGAGACATGGGAAAATCTGCTCTGCCCTGAGCCCCACTTCCATGTAAATGAAAACTGAGATGGTTGCTGTCTACAAGGAAGAGAAAGGGCTCTAACCCTGTACCATGTAGGCACCTTAATTGTTGAGTGGCCAGTAACCTGAGACTAGATAGATCATCAGCTTTAGGGGAAAACCTACTATTGTTATTCTGCTGATGGAGCATAGCAATAAATGCTTCCTAATGAAATATTGCTATAGCTATAGAGCAGATCACCACTCAACATCTATCAGAGCATCTTCTTCATACAACAGATAATAATCAGCTAAGAGATCCATAACTGGATAATGTACAGAGAATGAGAAACTCTGGAGCACTCAAGTAAAAATGGAATGTCCTTATCAGCCCTCTACCTCTACACTCAAGGATCTATTTTATTAGAGGAGATGGAAAGATTATGCAAGCTACATGTGATGAATGATTTCAGGGAAATGGTGTCCTCTAGATACAACAGGATGGATAAACATATGAACTTAAAGAGACTGTGAAAGCATTCACAAGACCCTCACCAAAAAAAATCAAATACTGAGAAGGAACAGTGGACACAAAGTCCCATTCTTAATCAAGGTTTCCATTGCTATGAAGAGACACCATGACAAAGGAAACTCTTACAAAGGAAAACATTTAATTGGGGCTGGCTTATAGTTTCTGAGGTTTAGTACATTATCATCATGGTGGGAAGCGTGGCAGTATCCAGGCTGAAATGGTGCTGAGGATGGGGCTGAGAGTTCTACATCTCGACCTCTAGGTAGCAAGGAGAGACTGTGTACCAAACTGGGCATAGCTTGACTTATGACCTCATGTTACCCTCAATGCCCACCTCCACAGGGACATACTTCCTCCAACAAGGCTGCAACTCCTAATAGTTCACCTCCCTATGGCCAAGCATTCAAACACATGAATCTATGGGGGCCATATCTTTTCAAACCGCCACAATACCTTTTAGGAAAGGGAAAACCACTTTTCTCCAATGGAGTGTCTTCACTGGGTATATCTACCATACTCCAGTGCAAGTTCTATGTACAGGAGCAGTTGCCCAACACAAAATGGACTTCATGTTTTTGTTTTGTTTTGTTTTGTTTTGTCTCTTTGTTTCTTTGTTTGGATTTTGTGGAGCTTTTTAAGACACTGCAATAGAAAGAACATGAAGTTAAGTGGGGAGGATCTGGGAAGAGCTAGGGAAGGATAAATAGCATAGTCAAAATATATTGTGTGAAAACATATAAATAAATAAGTTGAAAGGGAAAGATAGGGACAAAGAGTAATCACTCTCTGGTTTATACTCAGTTACTGAACCTCATGAGCCTCAAAGTGTTGCAAGCCTTGACCTAGTGGGGACCACTTAGAAAAAAGTCAGTATTTTGAATGAGCCTTAACAAAACAAACTTCCAGAACTTTAGGAGAGGGGGTGTCACACTGTGGTTCCCTATTTCAGTCAACATTTTCCTTTCCCACAAATGTTATACCCCAAGATGGAGATTGGTCCTTCCAAGTTAGACAAGTGGTTCCCCCACTTTTTTTGGGCAAAGTAAAGGCAGTTTGAGTTACATGGTATGCGCTATGAGGAGGTCTGCCACTGCCTCAGATTACAGATCTGGTCCCTTATGGGTCTACTCAGTAAGTTGATATTAGGTTATCAACATAAGAACCTAATGTCTATTAGGTTCTCAAAACAAGTAAAACACCAAAAGTGATCTCAAGGACTACTGCCAGGGACCTTGCTATGTAAGTGGAAGCAAATAGATACATCAGTAGAAGTTTCACAGCAGGTTTCAGGCAAAGTAACTCTTGTCTAGTCAAGGTCTGTGCGCATACCCACAGTTAGTAACAGGAATTAATAAGGCCCAGTAATACAATTTCCACTTAGGTAGCTGGGAAAGGGTAGAAAGGAAATACCTGTTTCTTACAGAGCAGAGCATGATGTTAAAAGTGCCTAGCTGGCTATAGATGTGTGAGAAAGAAACATGCTAGTATAACAGGGTGACCTCTAGTTTTGGGGAAAGGATGTATGAAGCTTGGAGCTACCATAATGGGGTTACCATTATGTTATCACCCTGAAAGGTTGCTGTACTTGTTTTCACAGCTCCAGCAATATCTGCCTTTAGCTCTGTGACACTTCCTTTCATTCCCTGGCTTTGGTGGCTTTTGCTTACCTTACAGTTATCATGTCAGGAAACCAGGCTACCAGTGGCAATTCAATCACTCAGTAGAGGCAGAGCCAGGGTCTTAGGAAATGTTACCTATTGAGAGAAACATAAAGTGCAGAACCATACTTAGGGGAGGCATCTTAGCTCTGTTAATTCCCCAAAGCACTTGTACAAGGAAAACGTGAAAGGTGGGCTGAGACTAAGGTTAAGTAACGGATAGTGCTAAGCAAAGTTTCTTGGTTCTGCTAAGGAACTGAACATTAGCAAGTTGCAGCAAGAAACTGACCTGAGATCTGTATTCCAGAGATACAGATAAAGACTGAATTGTGTGGCAGATACTATTGAGATGGGAGAGATTATGAACTAAAATTGAGCAAAATAACATTCTATGTGAAATAAATCACAGCCATGTTAATTGGTTTCATCGACTAGAAAATAATTCACACTTGCATGGTAAATGAAACCGATCTTGCAGGGTGATAGAGTGCCTCCAATAAGGTGGAACTCTATTAGAAATACCATATAGGGTATTTCCTCAAAAATGTCTGGTCACGGGAGGAGACCTTTTCAAGGTCATTTCCTCATCTCAGAGTAAGGCAGGCAGGGAAGGAAGCTGTTCTTCGAAACGCCCCCTCCCTCCCCAGGGTCTACACATCTGTTGCCTCTCCTACCAGTTCCCCTTCTCCCGTTGATGCAGGTAGATTCCTTTAGTCACCACAACCATTTTGAGTCAATTAACACTGTAGGATGTAGACTTCTCATCTGAAGTTCCAAACCCAAGTTAACAACCTCATTTCTTCCCCATGTCCATCATCTTGCAATCCCGGTGTCTATCTTACCATACATAGCACCTCTGTTCTCAATCACCACCAAATTTATTTTAACTCTTTATTCAGTAAACCTTTCCTTATTACACAGAGTAGAATTGCCCTCAATCCAGAGAGATGGAATCTTTGCTTTGTGCTTGTGGGAGAGAATCTCTATTTCCTTGTAATGACTTCTCCCACCCCCCGATAAGTGTCTGTATCCTGGGAACCTGGACCACAGACGATAATCTATCAGTGTGATGGATGACAGGGTTCTGCTGGTCATGTTGTCAGTTGAGTTTCCAGAGAGACTGCTGTGAAGATAATCAACTGTATCTACAGGACCAGGTTTCAATGAAAATCCCAGACACCAAGGGTTCTGTGCTCTTCCCTGGTTGGCAGCATCTAAAGGAATTGTCACATGCCGTAGCCACTTACCACTGTCCATGACTACTTTGTAAAAGGATAACTGGAAGGTGTTGCTTAGAGTTCACTTGGACTCCGATTCCTAATTTCTTCTACCAGCTTGTTTTCATCTATAGCAGTGGCTCTCAACTTTCCTAATGCTACACGATACTTTAATACAGTTCCTCATGTTATGGTGGCTCTTGGCCATAAATTTATTTTGTTGCTACTTCATAACTGTAATTTTGCTACTATTATGAGTCATGATGTAAATACTTGATATGCAGACTACCTGATATGTGACTGCTGTGAAAGGGGTAAGAATCATGACCACAGGTTGAGAACCACTGATGTGTATCTTTCCATTGTCACAAACCTTAAGAAATAACTGAATATAATAGATGAATAGCGTGAATCCTTCTTACTAGTTATCAAACCCCAGGGTAACCCTTCCCTGCCCTTCAAACTTGAAATTAATCATAAGCCTCTCAACAGGCTTTTAATCTTCTGCTTACTGGTTTTCTGTCTAATCTTGGCAACTCTCCTGTACATCCAAAACAATTATTTTTAGTGCAGCACAGGCCTTAGCTTGTATGTCTTTGGTAAAGACTTGTGATGATTCTTCCTGCCATAAAGTATCTGCTTCCTAGGCACATTACCACCTTCCTGTCTAGGCTCATCCCTTACCAGTTCCTCCTCATACTTGAAGCATCAGCTATTTTGAACTCCTTCTAGTTGTTCCTTGCAATTTATCCTTTGACTGGAGGCATGGACCTGTCTTATTCTTTCTGCCTGGAACACCTCTATTTCATGCAGGTAGAGTCTATACATCCTTTAACTCCTCATATTCCACAACACATTAACATTTTGCACAGCTAAATTTCACACAGCCTTTAGGTCCAAATAATTCAGAAAATATTCTGCAACATATTAAGTGTTCCAAAGATGGCTGCAATCTCTCTCACTACACATATTCTTTGGAGTCCTCAGCTGCCATTGGATTGGGTTTTCATGTTGTGAAGAAGCTCAGGTCAAATGGAGAGGCCATGTGTAGGTGCTGCAGCTGATAGTCTCTGCCCGGTGCTAGACTTATGAGTTGGGACACCTCCCACAATTCCATTTGCCAGCCATTTGAGTGTTTCTGGCAGAGATCCCAGACACTGCATCAGAGAACTGACCTCAACGTGCTCTTCACAAACCCCTGATCCACAATGTATTTGAGCATAACTAGGTGGTGAAATCACTCCCAAGGCATATTCTTGCACAGCACCAGTAATTTATATACTTTTCTTGATTACCCAGGTGTTGATTAGCCTCCCATTCTCTGAGTCCCATGGTATCTTGAGCATCTCCTACCTGAACTCTACATTCTGAACTGTCTTTACAGCTTACTCATCTCTCCCTCACACTAGCTGTTAACTCTGACAAGGCACAGATCATACTTATCTCATGTACCTGTGTGTTCTCAGTACTTCACAGAATGTCAGGCATAAAAATAACTGTCCAACAAGGACTTGCTAAAAGCATCAGCACAGTAAGCACATTCTCATCCAACTTGCTCTTCACATAGGAAAGCACTGCTGGGTGATGCAGGGGTTAACATGTACCTAAGCTTTGTTCTATTACAAAATATGTTTTCCATCTGTGAATTTTTTATGAAAACAAGACAGCATCTGTGCTGGAAGAACTACCCAGATAACAAGGAGGTCAAGAGGCCTAGGATATGCTCTACGTAGCAATGATACTAGGGAATTAAGACTAAAGAGAGACTCAGGAAGCGAAACAATATCTGACTGACCTTTATCTAAGGCATGGAATTAATTATTAATCATACAGCCTGACCCAAACCTGCTGAGGCTAGAGTTGAATTCTGATTCTGACAGAGGCCTTTATGACACTCAAAAGATCCAGGGAAAAGGGCAAGGATATCATCCAGAGGGATGATGGCAAGATCAATGGGCAAGGAAAAAAACAGAGGCTGTTTATGGAGCAATCAACGCTTTCTTCAGAGAAACTAGACAGAAATGGAAGCACAATAATGTCTTGGTGCAATGAAAACCTAGCAGTATTATTAACTTCATTTCCTGATTAGAAGTACAGGTAATGTTAGAATTGGGTTTTTCTGCATGAAAAACAAGGATTTCTTTCAACACAACATGTAAATAAAGCAGACAAAGGAGACTGAGATTCAAATTAAGATTTCCTCAAACAGAAAGTAGAGATTCAATAACAACTCTTTTGTCAGAAAAAGAATACTTTTGAAATGTTCCTTGGTTCTGCATTGAGTTTTCTTTCTTGAAGTATTAGTATATAAAGACAATTGTTAACAAAATAACAAATTCTGACAAGTGAAGGAGTGTCATCATAGAAAGCCACTTTGTGGTCAGAGGACAGGGCCCTTACAAAGGTTCACAATGAGTCTTTAAAGAGTAAAATGCCAAATTTTAATGAATTTTGCTGTGCCATGCTAAATTCTTTAATAATGTAAAATTAAATAAGGGAGAGATGTTCAAAAAGCATGAAATATCAGAAAGTAAACATATACATGATATAAAATACATACTCATTTTAGTAGTACTTTTCAATGTCTGGAAATGATTTTTCTGCAATTTGTAAACCATTGAACTGTTTTATTTGGATCCTAAGTTAAGTATTCCATCACATGCAATCTCATATTTTTGCAACAAAACCCAAATTCTATTGAAATGATATATGGTGTGGTACAGAGTCATTTTCTGTAGTAAATTCAATTCTTTTCACTTACATTTCTTTCTCTACTTCACAACATGGCTGAGAATCAAGACCATAGTAAAATCCTGCCACCTAGTGACAAAAATTGTCATTTTTAAAACTTTTTATGATATTTTTCTATTAATTAATTTATTCACTGTACATCCTGATTGCAGTTCCCTCTCCTCCCAGTTTTCCCTCACACAGTCCCCTCCTTCATCCCCTTCTTTTTCTTCTCAGAGAAGAGGAAGGACCCCCCAGGGTACCAACCCACCCTGTCACCTCCTGATAGGCAGGACTAGCAATATCCTTTCCCACTGAGGCCAAACAAGGCAGCCCAGTTACTAGTACAAGATCTACATGCAGTCAACAGAGTCAGGCTGAGCCCCTGCTCCAGTTGTTGAGGGATCCACCTGAAAATCAAGCTGTACATTTGCTACATGTGTGTGTGTGTATGTGTGTGGGGGGGAGGTCCAGTCCAAGTATGCTGTTTGACTGGTGGGATGGGGGAGGCTCCAGGGTGTCTATAAGGGTGACTCTAGCTGAGACTACAAGCAGTTGGGGATATGGAGCTTGAAGTAGCCACCTCCAGTAGCCAGGTGGGACTCCCAGCAGAGGGATAAGGACACCAACTCACCCACAAAACCTTTGACCCACAGTTTGCCCTGCCTAAAAGAAATGCAGGGGCGATGATGAAACAGAGACTGAGGGATTGGCCAACCAATGACTGGAACAACTTGAGACTCATTCCATGGGCAAGAACCAATCCTTGACACTATTAATGATACTCTGTTATGCTTGTAGACAGAAGCCTATCATAACTGTCCTCTGAGAGGCTCCACAAAGCTGCTGACTAAAAAAGATGCAGAGACCCACAGCCAAACATTAGATGGAGCTGGGGAAGTCTTGTGGAAGAGTTGGGGAAAGGATTGAGGAACTCAGAGGGCATAGGGACACCACAAGAAAACAAACAGAGTCAACTAAAGACTGTCATTCTTTATTCTGCATCCATATCGGAATATACATTATCTGTTAGCCCTTAAATCACTGCTAGCCTGGCAAGATGACTCAAGGGTAAGGGTGCTTGTCACCAAACCTTAAGATCTGAGGTAAATTCCTAGAACCCACCTGTATGGTTTAAGGATGAAACCAGTTCCTTCAAATTGTTTTTTCAGCTTTAAATGTAGTTTATGTCCTGTATACACACTCGGGGGCTTGAGGTAGAGAACAAATATAGAAAAATAACAACAGAGAACAGGATTTGAAAGGAGAAAACAGCAAGGATATTGTATGAGAAGAGCAACAGGGTGTTCATCTGGAGAGTGGCAGTTGAGTCTGCGGATCCACACATTCTTCATCAAAGTATCCAGAGATCAAGGCAGCCATGCCTACACCATTCTACCAAGCAAGCCTGCTGCCCACACAAGTATGTTTTCTAGCCTTCTAGAATACCTCCCTTTGTTTTAAGCACTTTATTTGCTAAGGAACAAACACAAGTTGGAAGTAATCCAAAAACAACTAAAAGTTACATGAGAGGACAGAGTTTTTAAAGGATTCAGTCAGTAAGCTAAAAATGGAAAATGTAGTTAAGAGAAAGAAAGGATGGAGACAGAAGAATGTATGGGTGGAATTTAGGCATGACTATCGTGTGCATTCAACTCTCAGACATAAAAGATGAAAACTGAAAGGCACAATGCCTTAAATCATGGTGAATTCTAATGCAGGGACTTTCATAGGCACAAAGGCAAAACAGAGTAAGATAAAAAGACCCACAGTGGCATGAATTCCAGAGAGCACATCTGGTTTATTAGGGACAGAAAACTTGCCAGCTGGGAAGTTCATATTTGCTAAAACTCCTGACTCAGGGACAGAGCTGATTACTGTACAATACACCAGAAGCCCACAAACTTTGTACTGTGCAATTTTGTTAGTCTCTAAAGCTGGAGGTTTTAGGGTAGACCTTGTGCTTAGATGATCTTCTCTTACCATCTAAAATTTTTCATAATTTATAAAGTAAAGAAATGTCTGGGCCCACGAATAATGTAGTAAGCTGATACTAGAGAAATTAAAGATGACAAAAGATAGGTGTCACTCCCATTCAGTGACCTCTCAGGAGCCAACAAACATTGCTTATGAACCCAATGCAGTTTGTGCTATCAGGCATATACTAAACAACCTTGTAGCTACTGCCCAGTGACAACTTGAGCAATAGAAATTTAGTCAGCAGGCAGACATGGAGGGTGTCACGAAGATAAAGAAAGGACTAAATAGATTGTACTGGTTCTCTCTCTCTCTCTCATTTCTCAGATTTTTTTTAAAAAAAGACATTTTGCCAGGAATATGAACGATGAGAAGTTTTTTACAATCTGAATGTAGTGCAGACTGAGTTGTATCACAAAGGTCTGTGGGAATTGTCTATTTTTTTTTTTTTTTTTTTACCAAGTAATGTTAAGAACCAACATGAATGCCTATGGATATAACCACATCATTAGGAAATATTAGTAATGCTTCTTCATTCATGTTTTCAAAAAGCCTTCTCTGTCAGTCACTACTAGACACCAAGGATTCTAGGATAGATAAAAATCTGAATGATCTCTGCTTTCATGATGGTGTCAGGTGAGCTCAAGGCTGCTGCTGTTGCTGCAGGGGTCATGCTAAGTGACTCAGGAAGCACTTGCTGGTGGTTTGAGTGAGAATGGCCTCCATAGATTCCTGTTTGAATACTTGATACATAGTCAGTGGATCTGTTTGGGAAGGATTAGGAGGTGTAGCCCTGTTGGAGGAGCTGTGTCATGAGTCTGGCTGTGAGGTTCAAAAGCCTTTCATCATCCTCAGTGTGTCCTCTCTGCCTCCTGATTCAACATGTAAGCTCTCAGTTATGTCCCACCACTATGCCTTTGCTCTACCACCATGGACCCCAAGCCTCTGAAACCATAAGGCTAATTAAATGCTTTTCTTTATACACTGTCTTTGATAATAGTGGTTTGTCACAGCACTAGAAAGTTACTAGACACATAATTTGTAAAATAATGGAAATAAAGAGATCAAAAATAGCAGTTATACAAGGCACTGGCATAAATGTATAGTAAGTTTATCCACACATTCTATTAAACCAATCCAGTAATTACCCTGGCTCTACAACTAGGGTAAGACTCTTCACCTTTTCTGAATAAAGATGAAACAGAGTGCCAGCCAGTGCACTGTCAGTACAGATATTGCCAAGCCTGCCTGGGGGAAAGCTTGACAACCCATATAATCTCATATCATAATTAGATAAGGAATGTGAAATCAGCCTGACTTTGGAAACAGATCTTACTATAATTGGGTCAAGAACCTATTGTCATTGACAATAGCTGATAAAAATAAAATATCAAGATACATGCTTAACTAGGGAAGTAAAACATCGATAAAATGAACATTACAAAACACTAGTGGAAGAAACTAAAGGCAACTAAAAATGGACTAGAGGAATAAAGTTGTTAAATTTTTATTACTATCCAAAAGAATCTTAAAATATTAATGACATTCTTCCTAGAACTGGAACCCTTAAATGCAGAAGCAATCACAAATTCCAAACATCCAATGCAAAGTTGAGAGAGAGAGAGAGAGAGAGAGAGAGAGAAAGAGAGAGAGAGAAGACAGAGACACCTTAACATCTAATTTCCAGACACAGTAAGATAAATAGGCACATAAACGGCTGAAACAGAGCAAAGGAAAGGAAAATGTCCCAGCATCTCCAAGCAACTAAATTCTTGACAAAGATGCCAAAGCATCCACAGGAGCCAGGGCAGCTTCTTTTAAAAATGGTACAAGGGAGACTGAATAGCCTCACACGGAAGAGTGAAATGAGACCCCTGTCTGCCACCCTGCCAAAATCCAGCCAAAACTGGCTTCAAAGAACTTCATGTTCAGTGTCAAGATCTGAACTGACAAGAGGACAATGACAAATAGGATATCAAATTTAAAACGCAAACAAAATGAAAATGAATAACAAACAAACAAACCCTGGTACATGACCAAGGACAAAATGAAACCAGTGAAAAGCCACTCAGCTTTTTTGCTCTATTGTTGCTGCAGCTGAGATTCCTTCCCTGATAGTAGATCCTGTGTTTCTAAGCATCATCCAGGAATTGTGGCCACCCCAGTGACTCCCCTAGACCTCTCTGGGCTTCCATTACTGCCAGAATGGGACTACTGAGACACCCTGCCCAGTAAACTGAGAAATTACTATAGCCACACAATCAGAGACAGCTACTCTGAGACTACTTCAAGTTCCCTGTTCTTAGCATCTGAAGTGTCACTTGACCCTGTTATTAGTTTAAAGTTACAGAACTTAATTAAAGCACATGTCTTGGTGAGATTAAAAATTTTCAAAAACTTATAGAAGTAAAATTATATAATGAATCCCCAAAAAACTGTCAAACAACTTAGAATAATACAAAGTATGGTCAACCTTGTGTCACAAAATTGTTTCATATATGTCTTCTAGTCTGTTTTCAGCATTCCACTTATTATTTAAAGCATCGTATAATTTCAAAAGTAATTGTTTCATAATATTTCTTAAAGCTGTTTTGGTTAAAACATAGTATAAATCCAGTTCAACATCTTTAATAAATGATCAGTAATATTTGGTGAGGTGATCTAGTTTATATTTGAAGATACTCCTATTTTGCAATTGTCATCTTTATTTTAAATATTTAAATCTTTTTTGCATTTAAAGGAGATAAATGACTTACTCATATTTACTCCAAATTTCCTTTGACGTAGTCACTCATTCCTCTTTGCATACTTTCTATGGAATACAAAATTATTTTGACAAAGTGTGATAGGAGTCTTCACATTTCAGGGAGTATTTACTGCAAGTGAATACTCACCACTAGGTGGCAGTACACCACTTTTAATTTTGTCCTAATTGATAAGCCGAAGAAGAAAAGGAAAATTTCCTGTACTGTTTCACGAAGTTCAACTCAAAGAAATTTTTTTTTTCTCTTGAAAATTTCAATAAAATTGAGTCAGCTAAACTTATTACAACTTTTGGAAATAGAATTATCTGCTTTCATCTCTGTTTTTATTTTACAGAGAGGCATCAGTTTCTTACTCCACAGCATACATTCAAGTGCCTGTTTTGTTTAGTTTTTAATTTTTTTATTTTTGATACTTTATTTACATTTAAAATGTTTCCTCCTTTCCAGGTCTCCCTGTTTTTGATTAGTTGGTTATTATTATATATTTGGGGCTAAAACCTCATGGTGGTATGGTTTCATTCTTCAGCAATATTGAAAACACTTGTTTAGCAAAGATAAAACTGTAAGGACATCATGTAAGACAATGTACAAAATGTCACGTGCATAGTGCTCTTAAGTCTTGTATGAGAAATGAATAGACAAAAGATGCCTAAAGTTAGACTACTTCTTTGAAGGTCTAGAACAAGGAGGGGGCAGCACTGGTGCTGATGTTGGCATGGATAAATGTCAGAAGCAAGCTTCTTGGCATCCCGTTCAGCACTCTTAAGAATGTATTCTGAGATGGAAATGTTATAAATCACTAAAGACTCTCTCCTTCGAGGTAGATAATTCTGCAAGTTTAACAAACTTTATTCCATATGAAATATATGGGATGTACAAGCTGTTTGTGGTTCCCAACAAAGTTGAGAAGGTAATGTGTTAAGTGAAAACTTTAGTGCATGGAGTACTGTATCTCTGGGCTTTATAGCAATGTGGCTCCTCATGAGTGCCACTTAAACAACTCATGTATACCAATGAATTAACTGAGAATTCTCTGTAGTCGTAATTTGTATCACATAACAGGTAACTGGTTGAACTCATCTATAACTTAACATGGGTATAAAATAGATCTTTATTTTTTTCAGAAGAAACACATAAGAATGAGTTTATTTGTGGGGTATAGTAACTGCTACCCTTACACGGTTTGAGCTCTAACTGTTCTCTGTGTCAAGTGCACTCTTCTGGTGTTGGAGATACCAGATGTGGCAGAACAGAAACAGAGCTCAGCACAGGTGAAGAGTGAATGACAGAACAGAGCTAAGCCTATAGATTCAGGCTGAAACAAAGCAAGAATTGCCAGTTTATCCCTTGTGAAAGGTAGTCTCTGTGTGGCCATCTTCAGACATGTATTCACAGAGCAGACAAAGCTACTCCACAGAAGGGGTGCTGGGAAGTCACGACTTTCTGTTCCTTCTCTCTGCTCTCAGACAGGCATCGGGGCTACTCTGCTGGACACACTGATAATGGGGATTCTTCTTCCTGGCCCTTACTACACTACACACTTGAGAGCAAGGGCAAGTGCGCAACAAATTTAGACACTATCTGGGTAAAAGAACAGTATCTTTATGCGGGAACTCGAGAGTCATTTGGAAAAGTTGTCTGGTCGACGTGTAGTGATTTGGGGACTTGGCAATGGTTGTGTTTCCCTTCTCAAAAGAAAAAGCAGAGAGTTCAGTTAGAGCTAAGAGTGGAAGCATTTCTATCACAAGGACAGTGATAACTGTCTCAGTGTCTAGATTGAGCAAGGTAAGTTTCAGTTCATATTAGGGAGTTCAGCTTGCTGTACACCGAACAGCACTGACGTGAACTTTTTTCAAACACACAATCACTAGTTGCGGTAAAGAAGAGAAGCTTTCATATTGCCCTCAGAAATGCTGATCAATTCTCAAGGGCAACAGCCCTCCTGCTGAGTATGTTCAGACCATACGCTATGGTGCCTCCTCGACCAAGGTTCCTCCAAGAAAGGCTTACCTTATTATTTACTAATCAGACCAAGCAATCGCAATGCCCAACAGTGAGCTATAGCTGATGGCATCATGGATGTCACCATTGTCACCTGCCTCGGCTCCTACCCAAACGCATGCTATCCTTCTGGTGTTTTACTACTCCCATCCCTGTCTGTCACCTTTCCTAACACACCCTGGGGCTCACCAAGTTAATGTAACTAACTAGCAACTGCCGAGGGGCAAATCTGACCAACTTGGCCTCGGAAATTAGGTTCTTAACCATTGTGTTTGTAAACCACTGTTCTCAAAGTGTCCTTAAGTCACCAGCAGGAATATGATGTGGAGACTTGTAACACTGCCTGTCTCAGGTGCTCCCTGACCACTGAATTGGAATCCTTTTAGGCTGCATTCAAATAAAAATCCTCTGTATCATTTTAAACTGGAGTATACACCATCTCTGTTCCTAAAGTATGCAAATAAATATTCAATTTTATTTTTACATTCCCAAATTAATAGAAAAGTTTGTTTAAGAAATAAAGAGTATGACGACACTGTAACCTTTGTGCCTTAACTGACCTTTGTTCTACACGAGGAATGATTTAGAGTACTTTTCTACTGGCTTACACATCAAAACTCACTGTTGAATCAGGGTAGGTTCTTTTAGTGTCATATTTTAACAATGAAAAATTTAAGGCAGAGAGTATAATAATTTTCCAAGTTAATATATGAAGCAACCGGTAAAATGCAAACCTTTCCAAGTAGGCCTCAGAAATAATGTCCTTAACCACTGTTACTGTAAACCACTGGTTTTCAAAATGTCTCCAAGCCACAGGCAGGAATATTATATGGAGACTTGTTAGCAATGCTAATCTCAGGTACTTCCCAACCACTGCATCAGAAGCACTCCTGTTGGGACTAACAATGTGACTTCACACAAATGTCCCAAGTGAGTTCAGTGTCTGTTCAAATATGAGAAACGTTTCTTCAGAACTCAGTGGCAACACTGTTAGCCTATTTTCAAAATTGTATCTGGTAGGGCCATTATATATACACATACCTATCAAAGTTTTTCTTCAACCCAGAAACTTTCAATCACATTTAATTATAATTTGTTAAGATTAAAGTAAGACATATTATTTTTTCTTAGGAGTCAAAGAAGAGTTTCCAGATTTGAGCTGGTATCCCAAGCAACGAAAATTGTTTCAAAAAATTATTTTTCCTCCTCAAACCAAATCTCAACATTTCCACTTAGGTTCCTGATCAACTACCTGCTACTGTATCCAGACCAGAGTCCCAATGAGGGATAAGATCAGGTCTCTCAGGAAGTTTCCTTCTGAGACTTTTCATTCAGCAACCTCCTCCACGCTTTCTCTCTGGAAATAAATTTGATATTCCAGGAGGTTGAAAAATTTGTCTTCATGTTGCTAAAGACAAAACAAAAACAGAGATCCTTTTTGTTCTAGTGTGTGTGTATATAGGCTGGCTCAGGCAGCACTTGACCCTCCCTTGATCTCATCCACTTGGGATCAAAAGTGGATGAGGTCTTACCCTGTTACCCAGGAGAGCTATGCTGTTACCCTTAGTATATATAGTAATATCATGCCACTTGCATTTTGCTATTGAATGAATCTATTCAAAAAGCAGTTAAGTGTACCAAACAACTAACATTTATATGCTCTGCTAAGTCTCAAACTCAGTTCAGATGTTTTCCCTTATTTCAACCAGAAGATTCCCAACAATCTGGAAAACAGACAATAGAATCCAAATTTGATTTACCCAATTAAGTCTTAGTCTTGGCTCTAATGTCTAAAACAAAGCTTGTGCTGCAGGGCAATTAATAGCTATTAATTATATTACAATGTTTTGAGTACACAGTTCATGGAAAACTGATATTCTATCCATCCAAGGTAAAATGATTGATTTGCATGTCCTGGGTACAGCCTGGGAGGAACTGGCCAGAAAAGAGGGCACAGCACGGAAGTAGTCTCCCTCTCACTCTTCCTTCTGTAGACAGATCATTCTCCTGAATATGTCTTTGAACTTAGAGTTACTCAAGATGATTATGATGGAGTGGCCGGCAGGATATGCTGCCATGATTTCCTTCACCACAAAGAACTGATGACTTCTGTATGGAATTCTAAATGTCATATTTGCCATGAAGGCAGCAAAGTAAGAAACAAAGAAACAGAAGAATGTTGTCACTGTTTTTAATGCATTTATATGGGCTTCAGTTCTGGCATTTGACAGCTTGTGAGATTCTGTTTGCATCCGGTATATGTGCTTGTAAAGAGAAACGAATAACAAAGAGGTGCACATCACAAACACAGTTAGGGGAAGCAGTAAGATCAGGTTGATGAGGAGCAAGTCATTATTTCTCACTAGTTTGACATTACTATTATTTAGTCTTGACTTTCTCAGGACATACCCATCCTCAATTAAAGGGAAACCTACCTCAATACACACAGTTGCAGTGCCCAAAGAGGCCAGCAAGCTGCCCAGAAGCAGCCAAAATATGAGCTTTGAAATTCTGAATTTCAGCCAAAGAAACCAGGGCTGAGTGAAGGCTGAAATCTTGAGGCAGTAAAAGACAGAAAGACATGTGGCAAACCAGAGGCCAACTGAGCTGAAGAACATCCAAACGAACATTATCTTTGAACTATAAATATTTTCCTCATAAGAATATGGAAAGAACACAGAGAAGAAGCTCTGTGTCATCAGCATTATCTGCAGCCCGAGTCTGGACAGCCCTGTGCACATCAAGAGGGTCTGCAGGATCAGGAACGTTTGGCTCCTGAACAAATCATAGCAGTTCACAACGATAAGGAATCCATTCACTGTCGTCCCTATGAGGAACTCTGCTGTCATGATGACCATGTGATAAATAGCTGGGAAAGTGAAGGTCATGATGAATCTCAGCGTTTTTCTGAATGATCTTAGATTCTTCCTCTTGATAGTCTGCCACACAGAACCATAGGGTCCTAAGGAATCTGGCTGGCTGCTGACCTGTGGATTGTAGTAGAGCCTTGTGCATGCTTTTCTGTAAGAAAAAAAAATCAAATTGCTTTTCAACCCAGTGCTCATCATGGGAAACTTGGAATGCAAATCAAAACATTTGAATGATGGCTGCTCTTTCCAATTATATTTGGGGAAGAGGGTTGCCATGTCTGAGCTACTCTGTTTTCTAATTTGGTCTGCTTGTGACTATGTTTCATTTTGACTACTGCTATTATGTCTTTTTTTCTTTTTTCCCTAGTGCCCAAGACAACAGACCTATTTTTCTTTATTGTAACAATGTCCAGTCTCAGCTGTCACTTGTCCCAGCATATGTAGCTCTCTATTCAATACACTTTTGAGTTATATTACTTCTGGAAAATGTAAATAAAATTTCTTCTCTCGATGCATGGGTAGGACAGAGGAGGGAGTCTGGGAAGACTAAACAACACTGAAGATGTTTGAAGAAAGTTATATGGAGACTTACTGTTTTATAAGCTTTCGTGTGTGTGGGTGTGTGTGTGTGTGTGTGTGTGTGTGTGTGTGTGTGTAGAGGAGATGAAATGCAGTTAACCCTACACAGGGGATAGCATTACTTCTAGAATCCATAGGTTGTCAAATAAAAATTTCTAGTTCCAAGTGTGGGATACTTCCCTTGAGTTGTTTGTCAGAGAGGTCACAGAAACCCATCAAATAATACAGGTTAATGCTGTTACCTTTCCTTGTTCACCAGAACTTGATTATAAGGGCCTATTCCTGAAAATACCATGCACTTTGTCATTGAATTTAGAGAGATCAAGCAAGGACTGATCTGGAAACTTTCTTTATGCTGCCTAGCTTTTATAGCACCAGAAGCTGCAATACAGGCTGCTTGGGAAGAAAAGCCAAGCCATCATCAATCTACCCAAGCCATGAACCTGTGAACTACAATAAACATTGGCCTGGCAAGACATGCCCATGGGTATAATAATGACTGGAATGTCATAGGAGTATTCAATCACTTTCTGGTGTGGTTTAAGGCACACTCCACAAGAGGGAACTTGTATCTGACAATGTAAATCTGACCATGAACTCACTCACGTCTGGGAAGGTAATAGGCTCTAGGGATGAACCTACTACTATTATTTTGCTAAATAGCCATAGTATCAAAGAGACTTAATTATGTACTTTCCTTCTATAACCAGAGATTTGTGCAGCTCTCAGTCCTTATCAGAGAAGCGCTCTCTCTCTCTCTCTCTCTCTCTCTCTCTCTCTGAGTGTGTGTGTGTGTGTGTGTGTGTGTGTGTGTGTGTGTAATAGACAGTATTTAAAAGAGATAAACAACTGGTCAAAGTGCTAGTAACAAGTATCTGTGCAGTGTTCATCCAATTGGACATTCCCAGTTGAATATATCATAGTCTTTTCCCAACCCAAGGTTTAACTCAGAAAGGGGTTGGAATGATTGTAAAAGCCAGAGTAAGAGAGTGAAGTACCAGTGACTTCTGGATGTAACAAAATTATTGTACTCGTGAACTCATAGCAGTTGACCTTGGGAGAACATTGCTGTCTCTGAGTACCTGTACAAGAGTTGCACAGTATTAAGCCAGTCAACATTCCAGCATAGAAGTAACACAACACATGTATACCACTTCTGGCTGCTAGGGGAGAGAGAATCAGTTTTCTTTAGGTCTATGGTCCCTGATAGGTTGACCAGACTCCAGTAGATGCTCCACACCCACCTTGCACCTGTGCATGTATGAGTAGCACTAAGCAGACTCGGAGGAGGACGAAGAGGAGGAGGAGGAGGAGGAGGAGGAGGAGGAGGAGGAGGAGGAGGAGGAGGAGGTAGAAGAAGAAGAAGAGAAGGAGGAAGACGTGATGTTGGAAATGCTAAATGGGGAGATTCACAGAGGAGATGAGGGAACAGGAGTGAATATGATAGAAGTAAAATCATATACATGTATGAAATTCTCTAAAATAAATTTTAAAATATTATATTACAATAAAATAGAACAAAAGTTTCCCTCCCTTGAACTAAACTTTCACCTAAAAGAATTGCCACATTAGACTTCAACAGCAATTTCTAGGATGTAATGCCTTAAAACAAAAGCCACTTTTGCCCCAAATTATACTGTATTTTTATTGCTTTTGTGTTGGTACAATGTTGCCAGGATATCCCGCTATACAAAATAGAAGGTTCAGTAATGTTGACAACCAATAGGGGCCATAATCACTGTGTTAAAATGAGCTCCCTCCCTGGGTTAAGAAGAAGCATACATATAACCCTGTTCAACTCACACCACATACAAAATGTAATAAACTATTACTACATAAGATGTCATGAATCCTGGTTAAGTCACAGCAGACACTTGACAAACATTAGTTGCTACAAACATTAAAAATCTGTCTTTGTAATGTGCTTTATCATATATGTATACATATATTACTTAAATGATTTCTATCCTATGGATAGGATAATATATATTATATAACAAGTAAGTATATGTTAATATAAAAATTTATATTGTATATTGATACACTATAATATATAATGCATTAATATGTTAGCATATATACACAACCTACGAAGAAATAATTTCTACAAGAAGTTAAAAAGACAAGTCTCTAAGAACACTGAAAAAGAAAAAAAAGCAAACAATTGAATTTGCCATCCACTGTCCAGACTCATTATGGCTTCAGAAAGCCAGAGTATTCTATAAAGTGTCCCCTACTATCTCTTGAAAGCAACTGTCATTACTCTGTGCTCTGTTCCTCTCTAAATGCTGGAATCCTTGACATCTTTCCCACTTCACAACTCAAGACATTGGAAGACTAAGCCCATCTCTGTCTCTTCGAAAATTCTACATTTATGAATCATAGTGTGAGCCAGATTTCATTCTGTCTGGCTTTTGGTCTTGGCAATTGTTTTAGAAAGCACAGTGTTGATATTTGCCTCCTAAAAACATTACCCCTTATAGGACAGGTTATTAAACTTCAGCAGAATTCCAAACGCCTGGTGCGTGTCCTAACTCTGAGATGAGTGGAAGATAAAGAAGAACTCCATAGTTTACATCTTAGCCTAAGTCAAGTGTTAATTCTAAGCCATAACATTATGTTTTGATACTTTTCAAATACTGTAGATCTAGAGATAATTCTTGCTGAAAATAAAAATTCTCTCTCACCAGTTTTTCAAAACTTCTGTTTTGGTTTTTTAGTAACTTTGTTTCAATAAAAAAATCTTGCTGAACTGAAGTTCTTGAGCCAATGAGAGGTAGCAGTTGGTATATAAGTAATCCAGATGATAAGCAGATGCCAAATTATTAATTATATAATGTAATGCCAGACAAAAATCTTAGACTATGTACAAACTCTAGGCTATTTTATATTAAATAAGGACATATTCAATGTGGTTTAACTATACTGTTTGATCATACAATTATAATGAAAAAAATACACTAATATTCCTCTAATGACTTTATATTTTAGTGCAGCAATGGTGATCATTTTATATGTCCAATACATTTACCATTATAGGCAGTGTTTGAGTATACAGCAATTTACATATTTTCTTCCTTGTTTTCTGGGTGTCCAGCTATAGAGTCTTCCCTCAAATTTTCATGGAACATTAGGATTAAAATGGATGAAGTAATACACAGACATTTTTATTTTTGTCAAAAATGTTAATATCGAAATAAGTGTATTTTTTCTGATGATTGATGTGGAACTGAATTTTTACACCTACCTCAGAATTCATATATCCTATGAATATGATTTTATGTAGCTTCTTTTGGTGTGCCATCTTCGATAAATACATAATATATTGGCTAGAATTTATCTCCCTTAAGTATTGACATGCTTTAGAGTATATTGGCTAAGTTAGCTTCAACCCACCTTGCCTTGGTCACCGTGACTCTGGTGCAGCTGCTTTCAGGGAATGGAGCTAATGATTCTCTTCTGAGATTTGAATTTCCAGAACCTATTTCATTGTGAAATCCTGGATTCTAGCTTTCATTTGCCTCTTTATCTACATCATTTAATTGAAGGATAAGAATGACTTTGTAAGAACTGCTCTAAAAGCATAATTGACATTGAGCTTCAATTAGTTTTACATTTGCATTTGTGATTTTACTGTCATATGGCTGATGGTTTGCATTTACCCAGTCCAACCCCATATTGGAGATAAAGTTTTAATGACGAGCTTGCTCAAACAGTGAGAACGTTCATGGTGACTGAGATAGTCTTACTGTGAACAGCTCATTGTCATTTTCCTAAGTTTAGAGAAATATAGCAATCAAATAAAGAGAAGCGGGTTTAAAATTAAGAAATGTCTAGCAAATTTAATGTGACAGATTTCTTTTATTAGGACACTGGACATTTATAGCTAAATTAGCTTATCTAGTCTCAATGAATATAAATTGTGATAAAGACTCATAAGGTTCTTAAGAATTGGCAAACCACTAGTGAAAGTGACTGAGTAAAATCTTCTGATTCTAAGGTGAGGGACATAATTTAGTTGGGAGATTAGAAGAGGGAGGCTAGCAACATGTCTCACTGACTACAGGCGCTTGCCACCAAGTGTGATGACCTGAGTTCAATTCCCAGAAGCCACATGGGGAAGGAAGAACACTGAATCCAAAAAGTTACTCACTGATTTTCACCTAAGCACACAGGCACTAACACATAGTAGATAGGAAGACAGGCAGACAGACAGATGACAGGCAGATATGTACTTAGATACATGCAAGAAACAACAGCTATAACAAAGAATTAAAATTAAGATGTACTTTAATTACTGATATTATTTCCAAGCATTTCCCTGGTACAGAATATGGTTCTTACTTATTGTAACTGCACAAGTGTTAGTGGTTTTTGAACAAAGCAAATTGATTACGCTAGGTGATTTATAGACATTGGAAGAAGACTGAAGCTATGTTTATTATTAAAATTGAAAATATTTTTGTTGATAATTCATCTCCTACCTTGGGTTTACCATCAAGGTTTTATACAAAGAAGTTTTTTTTTTTTTACTATTATTATTTTCTTTAATATTTTTTTTACAGTCCAGACTTTATCCCCCTCTCTGTACACGCTCTGACTCTTTCACTTCCCATACCTCCTCCCCACCTCACCCCATCCCCAGTTGTCAAGCAGATGTCACCCCTCCCACCAGATCTCCCCACTCCCTGGGATCTCAAGTCTCTTGAGGGTTAGGTGCATCTTTTCTGACTGAATCCAGACCAGGCAATCCTCTGCTGCATATGTGTTGGGAACCTCATCTCAGCTGGTGTATGCTGCCTGGTTGGTGGTTCAGTGTCTGTGAGATCTCGGGATCCATGTTAGTTGAGACTGATGATCTTCCAATAGGGTTGCACTTCTCAGCTGCTTCCAGATTTTTCCTAGTTCAACCACAGGGGTGGCACCAACTTCTGTTTATTGGTTGGGTGTAAGTATCTGAATCTGAATGTTTCAGCTGCGTGTTGGGCCTTTGGAGGGCAGGCATGATAGGCCCCTGTTTGTAAGCACACCACAGCATCAGTAATAGTGTCAGGCCTTGGGGCCTCCCCTTAAACTGGATCCCAATTTGGGACTCTCACTGGACCTTCTTTTCCTCAGGATTCTCTCCATTTTTGTCCCTGTAGTTCTTTCAGACAGGAACAATTCTGGATCAGAGATTTGACTGTGGGATGGCAATCCCATCCCTCCACTTGATGCCCTGTCTTTCTACTGGAGGTGGACTCTACAAGTTCCCTCTACCCACTGTAGGGCATTTCTTCTGAACAAGGGCAGCATGAGTTTTTCAGGCAAATGGATGGAACTAGAAAATATCATCCTGAGTGAGGTAACTCAGTCCCAAAAGGACATGCATGGTATGTACTCACTAATAAGTGGATATTAGCCAAAAAAGTACAGAATACCCAGGATACAATCCACAGAACTCAAGAAGGCTAACAAGCCAAAGGGCCCAAGTGGGGATGCCTCAATCCCACTTGGGAGAGAGAAGAAAGCAATCACAGGAGGGAGGACCTGGGTGAGAAAGGGGACAGGGAGGGGAAGAGGACAACATAATCAGGTATTCAATGGGGGGAACAGGACAGAAGACCTGAGGGCCAGCAGAAAGAATGGAAACAGGCAACCTCAGGAGTTAGGAGGTAGGGGGACCCTCTAGAATGTATCAGAGACCTGGGAGATGACTCTCAGAATTCAAAGGGAGGGACCTTAGGTGAAAACAATTGGCCTCTTAAAAGTCAAATGCAATCCATTAGAGTAGGTTGATTCTATAAAAATACTCAAACTCCTTTTTTTTTTTTTTAATTCTGTAAAGCCTGGTGCAATGTTCACCCGAAGTTTTTTATCTAGTAGTTATGGGAAGGAAAAGGAGCAATAACAAGTTTAAAAGAGATACCTTGCGGACATATGGGTAGGTAGCATTTCATGAACTGTCTCCTTGCTGAAACTGTGCGGAGAAACTGCTCCAGATTCTTTTGATATATCCTCATGACTCTTTTGTGTTATGTGTAGTATTTTATTACGATTTTATTAAAAAGTGCCAGTAGGTTTTCTATATAAATTTTGATCTGAGAGATGTTGAGTTTTCTTTTGCTATTTAGTTTCTGAGTTTCCTCCCTGAGTTTGTGGACTAGAAGCAAGCACTGAATGTGTGACAGAAAATCCAAGCAAGGTCATCTCTCATACTTCCTCCTAAATCTTTACTTCTGTATGTGCTACATTGTATGTATACATAAACATATATATGTATATGTATATATAAATTGTTCCATGGAAGGTTAGATATCACATCAGAAATTTGATCAATCTATTTGGCTTTGATAATAGCTCATCACTTTAGTTGACACAATAGTAGCAAGTGGTTATTGTTCTCCACAAATTTAGTTTCCTTTCATACACAGATACCCTGTTGCAGGAAATCTGTGTAATTGACCTGTAGCTTGAAAGCCATGGCAAGGCTGAGGCTTAAGGACAGGTAAGGAAGGACTTGAATGTAGGCAGAGGTTGGTCACTGATGACTCTTTCCTTCTAAGAAGATATCTTTGGAAGGACCAAGAAAATAAATATAAACAATATTTTCTCAACATATTGCTACACTATTAACTAAAACAACAGAGTATATTCTTAATGGAATACTTTCTTAGGGAAAAAACTACCTAAAACCAATTGAGAATCACAGTGCATTTACTGTAATCCATTTCCCCCTTTATGCAGAAATAAGAAATTAACACAACATTTTCTAGGAGGATAGGTCTGTGAAGTATTCAAGCTAGACTTTGGCCTTGAGTTGTTAGCCCATGTGATTATCCATCATTACCATGGGACTAGCATAGTAAATAGCAGGAAAAGCCCAGGCATAATTTAACAAATAGTATTCATTTAATACATCTGTGAAGAGCAAGGTACAACTTAGTTCACATGCAAGCTGCAGAAAGCTCCTAAGGGAAGTGGTTCACATTCAGTCACTCTTTACTTCCCTTACAGAGCAAATTATTACAGACCCTAAAGGACACAGAAGTTTTTCCAAATTACATAGCTGAATACTAGCAGAACTGTTGAAGTCCATACCCTCCCAGATAAAACAAACATATATGAACAAAAGAAAAAAATCTGTATTTCAGATTTTGTCACTAGCAAGACTGATATTTGGACAAAGCTTTGAAGTAGCTGGTATATTTTGCACGAGCTGTATCTCATCTAGGAGCGATAAAGAATAAGATTCTGTGATATAAAGCTTGCTATTCAGAATGTTCTGCATGTATTCTATTGCACCACCAACCTGAAATAGACTAGTCCATCAGCAGAAGTAAAACAGCCTGTGGTAGCAAGCATCGACTCAGGAAAATAAGTTGCAAGCAGAAAATATGGTAACATTTATCCTAGTGTGCTTTGTATTGCTGTGATAAAACACTAACCAAAAGCAACTTGAAAAAGACATCTTATTTCATCTTACATTACCAAGTAAGAATCTACTAGGGGACTCTAAAGGGCACATGAGTTACTCCAAATTACATAGGCAATCTGGAGAAGCCAGGGGGAAGCCAGGGGGAACTCAAAGCAGCAACCTGGATGCAGGAACTGAAACAGAAGTCATAATAGAGTACATAAAAACAAAAATTTGGTGTCAAACAATGTAGGTTCAAAACATTAATCTATGCTGTCTTCAGAAAGTATTGTGACAGGCAACCTATAGTTCCCTCTGCTACAGCTTAACCACTTGCTGATTTAACTAATAAATAATTGATCTGTTTTATAATACCTATTTTCTATCTTTCAAATATATGTTATTCTAATGTTTACATTGTATATGATTTTGCATGCATTATATTGTTACTTTAATTAGTTTACTAATTTTTAATTAATATGCCTGTATGACTTTTCCTGCATCTCAGGCACATGGGTGCATGTAGCAGCCAGACAGAGTTGGATTCTGTGGACCTGGGGTTACAGTAGGTTTTGAGCCACCTAATGAGGGAACTGGGAACCAAACTTGAGTCCTCTACCAGAGCAGCCTGTGCTCTAAACATCCCTGAGCCATCTCTGCAGCCACTCTATTAATTTATATAAGGCGGGTGCAGCTACTACAACTCTTGATGCAGTTTGATTATCATGCTATTTTCTAGTAAATGAAAATAATAATGCTTATGGTATATTTATTCATAAATATACTCTGTTTTATTTTCCTATTTGAAATTTTATATGAAGATTTATAATATATTTTGGGTGTCGGTAGACAAACACACACATTATTTCCAATATTTAAGGCATCTTTATTTTTAAAATGACAGCCCAGCATTAAGATATATACTTTTAATAAATACAAGGATGTTACTAGTAACTTGATCATGATACAAGCTAAATCTTAAATCTCAAAAGAGACTAAATGATAATTTTACAGAGGTGAAGTAGTGTACTGTGGTTTTCAGGTTCATGCACCTAATCTTCATTTTGTTAAAGAGGTAGTTTGTGTATGCACAAGCATGCATATTTACATGGAGGTGGGTTGCAGTTCCTGCCATGCCTACTTACATATTGACTCATAGTCTGTAGGTAAATGCAGGTTTTGCTCTATGTAAATAAGTTAGATGATGGGTCTTTTTACTAATCCATATTTACATGTATTTTCTGAATTATTACTAGTAACAGCAAACCTAGTTAATAGCCATGGTCCTTTGTAAAAAAAAAAAAATACACTGAAACACTAAAACATGCTATAAAAGCATGAAGAAACATTCCCACAGGTGAGTTACTCATTGCTCTTCTTTGCTTTTATGGTAGAATTATAACCTAAAATGATAGTCTGATACAATACTGAAGTAATATCTCTAGTATGTAGAAAGATAAATTCCTCAAGTTGTGTGAATGCCTTGAGTGATGGGACTTTAGCCAAGTCCAGGAAGAGTTGACAGCCATGGTGAGAGAGGTGTAGCACATACAGGATTCTCAAGATAAAAATGTATCTACCACTAGGCTGAGGATGCTAAGTGTCTGGTTCGTCTGTTACTACTAAAGATATTCTCCCTAGAACCTGCAAGGAACTCCAGAAACGTGCTGTATGCCTTTATATTTACCAATGTGACATTTTTTTTTTTAATTTTGCCTTTTCAAATGTAACAGTTTTGTGTGAAATAAAGTAAGACATATCTCTTCACTTTGCTTCTCTCGTACTTTGCTGTAAGAACATTAGTGTGGCCTCTAACATTTCCAAGGGCATATCCTAGAATTTTGATCTGGCTAGAAGGAAGGGTAGTTAGGAGACTCTGAGATATATGCATGTGGTTCAGTTTCTTTCAATGATACTTCTGGTATCCCAAGGTTTTTATGTAGGGATAGTTTTCTCCTCCATCATTTTGGGTAGGTAGGGTTCATGTAAGAAGTCAGTATGTGAGCCTGGAGTATATCCAAATGTTTACAGTAAACCCATCTTTCTCTGGCCTTGAACTTATCAGACTGGTCCATAAGCAGAGAGCCCTCCCAGCAGGAGTGTTTTGTCCCAGCAGCTGGTCAGGAGGGTAAGGGTGAAATCAGTCATTTTGGAAGTTCACCATCATTTTTACCTAGTCATGGTCCTTTGTTCTATTTGTCTGCATACCAAGGAATCTGTCTAACTCCTCATCCCTCATGCTCAAGTCATTGTTTACAAATGAAAGGAGTAACAGCCCTAAAGATTATATGGCAGGACTACTGACACAAAAATCAGCTCTCCCCTTAAGGGAAACAAGAGAGCTTATTCTGAAGCTGCTTTGGGTGAGCATTGCCTGGAACCATGGATTTAAGTTACTCCAAATTTCATGTTCCAACGTGGAAGCAGTTTCATGAAGCTTTATAGTTCAAAGAAAGTCACAAATCAAAGTGAGATAAAAATACATTGGTAGGTAGTTACAAGAAGACAGTGGGGGCTTCTCTATAGGCCTTAGTTACTATCTGATGACATCCTTAGCTTCTGGGTTGGTGGGAGCTAGTAGTCTGCTAAACTAAAAAAAAAAAATGTCAAAAGGATTTGATCTGTTAGTTACTGGATGCTAGTTCTGACACGGAGGCAGGTAACGAATGGCTATTCGGGGTCGGGGAGGTACTAATGCTCACCCAAGAGAAGGTACTAGTTCTGAACTTGCAATATTTCAATCTCTATAGTATTGAAGCTCTAAGCAATCAGTTTCTGCAGATACAGCTTTGTTCCAGTAGTCTTCTTTGACAGAGCTAATGGTGACCTGTGAAGTCAGAGATGTTCCTAAATAATTAACAATCAACATTTCTATCAATTATGCTGAAGTTGGAATTATTTTCCTATTCACTTTATACAAAATATCATATAAACAGTACTGTCATCAGAGGAGATCCTCTGAAAGCACACAGTCAAAAACTGTAGGGAAATATTGTAGAATGGCCTGAGTTATTAAAAATGTACATTTTAGGCTTTATGGTACATCTGATATTTGTCAGCTTTCCTATATGTGTATTGAATTGTTGTTTTTCTTACCATAATGTTTACTTTTGTATCTTCTTAAGTAATATCATCTTATATTCTCTTTAATAAAGGGTTCTGGATACTATAAGCTCTCCAACTGTCTGACTCTGCCCCTTAAGAATGTTATGAAGGACACAGCACACTGCTGCACTCTCAGGCACGCACACTGTCTAATGACCTTTCACAGAATTTGTTAACAGATGTCTGCTGTTATCACTCAGATTGGTCTTCAGAATATAGATTTCTTGGTTTCTTTTCCTTTATTTAATCTCTGCTCACAAAAAAACAAAAACAAAACCCTAGTATTTATTAAAACTGTTTCAACCACCTTTCTGTGGCAGGATTGTTGATAGCATAATATATGTACTTTTTAACGTAGAACATGAGTTACCTTAAAAATAAAGAGTTTTTAAAAACAGAGTTTAGCTGTTACCTTAAAAATAGTTATTTACAGAATTTGATTCAAACACAGAATGTTTTTAATATGTTTATATACAACATAATATGTAAAATATTGTTACATAGTTATATAACTATATATTACCTAGTATATTATGCTACATGCTTCTGGAAGCCAAGGCACTGAATTACCCAAATAATTATTGTTTGCTTTAATATACAAATACATTTTTTAAAATTTTATATACAAATACATTGTATTTCAATGCCAAGGAGGAGGAAGCCAAGTAAGAGAAATACATGCCACGTCTAGACTGCCCTTCATGTTTCCACTTTAGTGGCCTTTGACCATCACTTGATTGAATTCTTTTGGAATTTCTCCCTCCCCACTTCTTACTTTGATCTCTCTGAAAAGTCATGGGCCCACCGAATTAGTGAGAAAAGTCTAGTACTGAAGGCTGCAGAGACCACATCACTCCAAGCTGGTGTCCAAAACAAGCCATCCCCCAGGACAGTTACAAAAGTTCCTTTACCTCCACCTTCTTTATTTCTTCTCTTCATGTGCATAATATTGTTTTTCTCACTTGGAGAGATTTCTCCTTCACTAGTGGGAAGGGCAGATCCTCTCAGAACTAACGGTGAGAGGTCGTGAAAAGACAACATTTTGTGTCTTGTAAAGGATGGGTTAGCAAGATTTCACTTGATTCAAGGGACCTTGGAAGACCTCTGCCTTTAGAAAGACAGAGTTTGCAATAGGAAGGGCATCTTGTCTTCCAAGTGGAAATTCTGACAAGAGAAGTAATGTGGAGGTCTGAGGGGAAAGTGAGAGGTGCTTAGAGATGAAAAGCAAGCCCAAATGCCTAACAGGAACCTGTACTGTGAAGGGTGCAAACAAATCACTTTGCTCTTCTGTGTGGGAAAGTTAAGAGAATGAGCAAATGGTTGCAAATGTTGTTTTAATATTTTTCTCTGTAGAATATAAATGTAATCAGTATTTATTAGAAATTATCTGGTAAGTACTTCAAGGGAATCCACACGGCATGAGAAACACGTATTTGAGGAACAGCCAGAGAGGAGATGACATCTACCAAAAGAAAAAGATGTTTCCCCATGCAATATTCAGCTAATTCAGATCTTCTGAGTGATCGGCAAACAAAGATGTGGCCACATAGTAGTCTAGAAAGAGCAGGAAGAAGGAACATATGGTGGGGACCCTGAGGAGTTCAAATATTTAAGACAGAAAAGCTTCCAGGTATTCCTGGTTTATTGATTATGCTACCTTCTTGCTTAGATATCTGGAAAAATACAACCTATAAAGTTGTTATTCACTCAGAGAACAATACCCTTCAATAAGCCCTTTTAACCCTTTTGATCAATTACAGCTACTTGTAAAGCAGATGCCCTAATTTTTGTAACTTGCTGCCACCTATTGATAAGAGCACAGTAGTACCATTTGTATGTTGATATCCCCAAATCCAAGAGAGCATTGGAGGTCTGATGAAGGCTTGTGTTTGCGAAAGTTTAGTTGAGTTGAACTCAATTCAAAGACTGTTTATGTCAACATTAAATTAGATACATAAGGTTTCGAATTTTAGGAGTTCAAGGTCACTTGGCCAAATAAACTTGGAAGCAGCTAATACCCTGAAACTAAGACAATGTGCCTTGCATGTAATAAAGACACATGCTCCACTATGTTCAAAGCATCCATATTTATAATAGCTAGAAACTGGAAACAACCCAGATGTCCCTCAACAGAGGAATGGATACAGAAAATGTGGTACATTTACACAACGGAATACTACTCAGCTAAAAACAATCACTTCATAAAATTCTTAGGCAAATGGATGGATTTTGAAAATATCATTCTGATCAAGGTGATTCAGTCACAAAAGAAGGAACACTGGATGTACTCACTGATAAGTGTTTATTAGCCCAAAAGTTCGGAATACTTAAGAGTCACTTCACAGCAACCATTAGGCTGAGCACGAGGTCCCAGATGGAGGAGTTGGAGAAAGGACTGAAGGAGCTGAGGGAGTTGGCAGTCCGAAGGAGGGAGCAACAGTGTCCACTGGCCTGACCTCCCGATGCTCCCAGAGACTGGATCACCAACCAAACGATACACATGGAGGGACCCGTGGTGCTGGCCACATATGCGGCAGAGGAGGGTCTTGTTAGCCATCAGGGGGAGGAGAGGCCCTTGGGCCTGAGGGTGTTAGATGCCCCAGTATAGGAGAATGCCAAGAAGGGAAGACAAGAGTGGATGGGTGGGTTGGGTATTACCCCCATAGAGGAAGGGGGAGTGGGGAGGGAACAGAGAGATTCCAAAGGGAAGATCTGGAAAGGGGGAAACATTTGAAATATAAATAAAGTATCAAAAAAATTAAAAGAACAAGGAAAAAAAAGACAATATATGCATAAACAAGAATAGAACTCACACTTAAGGATACATAAAGATAAAACAAGAAATTTGAGGCCTAAAATATAGTTTAGAAGTCAAAAGTGCATAATGCTCTTGTAGAGGACCAGAGTTCAGATCCTAGCATCCATGTTGCTTGACTTACAACTGCTTGTTACTCCAGTTCTGAAGATATCAGGTGTCTCTGAGCTTTTGCACTCATGTGAATATATTCACTCACATACATATACATGACTAAAATTCAATAAAATAATTTTAAAAAGAGAATTGTGAGTTGAAGCTTGTAATCACACAACTGAAACCACTGGAATCCTAGTGTGTGGTAAGTTGGATACACTAAAGTAAAGACCTAGATGTGTGGAATTTGGAGGCTGGTGACATGAATATGAATCTCAGCAAAGATCAGGAATGAAGATATACACCTCTCATTTAGTAAGAAAAAATAATGGAAAAACCATGAGAGAATAATTTGTGTATGAATAAAATATTGCCAAGCACGATGGCATACATTTATAATCCTAGCATTCAGGAGGCCGAGACAGGATGATCTCTAGAGAAAAGTTTGATATCTGGTGAGGTATCAGCAACATTGACACTCATTGAGAACAGGCCTCTTCCTTTATAAACAGTGGATTATGAAACCAATAACTGAGACTGCAGGTCTCTGGACACTGCTGATCCATGAAGGTATCGCTTTCCACTGTTTTTACTGAAATTGGAATATATCAGGAGACAGAGACTAGAGGGATCTCTAGTCAATTTGATACCTTTATTAGTCTGCATTCTCTAGAGTGACAGAAGTTATAGAAAGAATCATATCTAAAGGGGATTTCTAAGAATGACTTACAGGCTGTAGTCCAGCTAATCCAACAATGCTGCTGATTACGATCAAAGTCCACCATGACCGGATAGCCTCTGAGCTCTTTGCATTATAGAGGATGCCTTTCATTGGCAGGGATTCTCCTTCTTGACCTTGTCTGGGAAATTTTAAGTCCTCACACAGGGATGTACATGAGGAATGTCACATAGTCTTAGTTAGATTACAAGTTCAATTTTCTTTCTTTTAGTAAGAACCCACTTGGCTAGCACCTGAGATTCCTAAAATATTTCCCCATGTTAATGAGGCATTTCAATACCTTAAACCCTCAGCCAGTGAAAAACTTTTGCCCATCCTGGATGTGCCTATGCTCAGTCCTCCAAAATTTTATAAGCATCAAATCACACCAAGTACAGTTGATTTACCTTCTTATAGCTAGTCCTGGTGAGGTTATTCAGTGTACATACTCACAGGGCTTCTAAGCCCCCCTTTCATCATCTCTGCTACTTTTGCCTCCATGAACCATGTACGCTAGCCAACCATCCACCAGAGCAGAGAGAACAACAGCTAGATGTGAATAGAAAGCCCAAGAATTCAATAGTTGTTCAGTCCTTGAGAGTGGATGTCTCAACTGATCTTCAGTACACACTGGGATCCTTAAGTAGGCTTTAAAGCCAATGAAGGAATGGACTTGTTAGCAAGGTGACAGCAAGCAGACAAAGAGGAAATGCCTCTTTCTTCCATGTCTTTATATATACTTGCAGCAGAAGGTGAGACACAGATTAAAGGTGTGTCATCCTGCTGCAAGATCCAGATAAAAGGCTTTGGTCAAGTAGACAACCAAGAATATCAATCACAACACCTAAATTGTTCCTTTGTCCCCTTTCCTCTCTTGTCTCCATATGCCAATGGCCAATTAATAATATAAAAATTCGTTCAGACTAACTTCAAAAGTCTCCATAGGCGTTAACATCCCCAGCACTGTTCCAATGTACAAGTGCAGAATATCTTCTGAGACTCAGATCATTTGACTGTGGTGTCAGTGTCATGTACAAACAGAAAACAAGGTACATATTTCCTACATGCAAAGGCACAGAGTATTCATTGGCATTTCAAAATTAGGGAGTAGAGACAGAGCAAGTATATGTTGAACTAAAGCAAGATTAGATCTCAGCAGAGGAAACATCAAACCTGTCTGAAATCTGGACTTCATAATAGAATTGTCGGGGACCCACAGTACTTGGGTAGAAATTCTCTCCATCTCTGCTCTCTGGGGTGCACATAATCTTTCTCTCTAGCCAGTTCTACTCTATATATGTAACTTTATTCTATCTCCAGTACCCCTAGCCCTCCACTATAACTTAGTCTATACATTTATAGCTTCATGCAGTGGCCTTTCAGGGTCACTTTGAAAGGGTCCTGGCCTTTTCCCCCATTGTCTGGCCTTACAATTGCTATTGCACAATATTCTATGATTCTCATAGTCTTGACTTTTTCATGTCTACCAAAACAATGCTACTTTGTTAATGATGCCAATGTCTGCTTGTTTCCAGCATAGGCTGGAGCCTCACCCCCTTTGGGTCACTGTTGTGTTAGTTTCATGCTGTCCCTGTCAAAATACTTCCCTGGACTGTATTGTTTGAGCAGGCAACCACTCCAACAATATGTCAGCCTAGGATATCTTCTTTCAAATGAATTTGCAAGATGCAAGCTTAGATGTATGAGATTTTTGTCATCAGGACACTATTCTAGTTGACCCTATGAAGTGTTAGGGTTCACTTTAAAGGTACTTATCTCTTTAACACTTTAAAACTACCCTCTTTTCATATGTTCTGCTCTACTTTTTGCTCTTGTACTGTAGCTTGGATGAGGGAGGTAAGCACAGTCTGCATGCTCCCCTGTCCTGAAGTTTCTCCTACTGAATAAATTTGACCATCACTCCGGTATTCCGCTTCACTCAGTTTCCCAAGACAGGTAGAATGAAGTTGGATTCTTTGTTGGACTATCACATAAATGACTAGAGACTCTAACAAAGATAGAACCCCTGTTCCCTTCTAAAACCTCATAATTAGAGCCATCACTGCCTGAGTTTCTCTTCATTCTGCTCTTCCAAACTCCCACCAAAATGGCCCATTAAGCTCTACTCACAGATCTTTAGGGTTGTTTTAGCCCAAAGTTCTAGAATGCTCCCACATTGCTTCAGCAAACCAGTTATAAAACCTGAAGAACCACATGTTAGGTTCATTACACCACTGTCTCTGTTAATTTGAGATCATATTAATTTCTGAGCTTCTCAAAGCAGTGGAAGGGGGATTGTGTTTAGTAGTAAAATGTTAAATTCTACTTCCTCCTACAATCTTTCTTCAGTGAGGTATAACATGATACAACTGTTCTTGGAAGCACACTTGCCCTCAGAAGCATAGCACTATGATGGGTTAAGGATTTGATTGTAGACATACTAAGGGGAACTTACCTTCTATCAGGTTGGATGGCTATTTGTGGGTTGCATAACTGCACTGGAGGGGAAAGAGGAGAGTGGAGGTATGGTCCTCTGTGACTATATGGGCCCCATGGCTGCAGATAAGATAAACTGTGTCTGGGTATTAATGACGGTCTTGGCTCACAGGAAAGGAGGTAAACCCTGTAATAGACAATATCAATCTATTATGCAAAACTTGCCCCTGTACAATAGTGACATGATTGTTATGATGATATCCAACTGCTCTCTGCCTATATTTGAGGACAGCTTCACAAAAAGAATTCCTATGTGGTACTGTAAACCTAGTCATAAACTCATGGCCATAAAGATCTTATGCCTTAGAGGCTAATTTACTGCTATTAGATTTTCATGGTACCAAGCTACTTTCTAAACATTTATACTGGTAGATGTTACCAGTTACAGTTACAGAATGTAACAGATGTTATGGTTACAGAAGAAAAACCTCTTCTGTAATGGATAGTATTGAATATAAGCACATGCCTGCTCAAGGTGCTAAGAATTTGTGAATATTGAGTGCGTGGAATTAAACAGAACATTTAAAACTCTATTAAACTCTAAGGATCACTCCCTCGAGGGATCAGAGAATGTTGTGAAGGCAGGGATGGGATGACTTTAAGAGCTGAAGATGGATAATAGGGTTACCAAATGGTATCTTCTGGACATGGTATAGGTGAATGAAATTATGATCTGACTGCAAATGGTCTGCTCCAAACCAGGTCTATCAACAGTCAATTATGGAGTGAAGAAGAGCACATGGGGTTAATTATTGGCTCCTGATGGGTTGGTAAAGAGAAACAGTCATTGTCTTCAGCTATACAACCAATATGAATCCCACTAAACTCCAGTGGATAGCTCTAAATCTGTACATACACACATAAACCTAGTCAATGGGTCATAGACAACAGTAACAATAACAATAACAACAAAATTGTGAATGTGAGATGAGGATGTATAGGAGAGGGAGGATAATAGAGTTTTAAGTATTGCTGAAACTAGCTGATGTTAATGACAACATTATTGGTATAAGTTTAAAACATTAATTCTAACCTCTAGAGCATTCACTTGGAAAATAATAATGAAATACAGAAGAAAATAGAAGAAAGATTCAAAGCACACCACCAAACTCAGTTCAACACAAAAGTAATCAGTAATGGAGTAATCAACAATAAACAGAGAATGAATACAAAAATAGCACAAATCAGTGTCTCACCAGTAACTATTTATTATATAAAATAGTTAATTATTCCAATGAAAAGCAGGATTAACTTGAAAACTTGCATAATTGTCTGAAATCTAAAACCAATTCTTGTTTATAACTAAAGTCATAGATATGTTGGAACTAAAACTTTATAAGAAGACTTTTGTGCAAACAGTGAACAAAAGTGATCAGGAACAACTATACAGGTATCAAATAACACATTAAAGATAGCAACAAAAATGATAGCAGAGCAAAAGAGGACATTATGTATTAATTAAAATATATTATCAGAAAAAAGTGTAATATTGCATTAGGCTGAAATGTAAGGGTGATGATGGGTAGTGAACTAGGTGAAGTAAAAATAATGAAGTTAGAAAAGTGAATGTAGAAGGATTTTAACCTAGCAGCACGGATGCTCTGGCAAGGGATCACATCTAAAGACCAAGGTTTGTGTGATCTAGCTGGATCTGAGAGACACCATTCACCTTTAATACCTCTGGCTAGAATACAGACATGTCCTTAGCACACAACTTTAAAGTAAAATTGTTTTCAGAAGGAAGCATCCATGTTTGAAAGTGATGTCTAATTAAGAGGCAGACAAAATGATGAATCAGAAAAAAAGATTTGACAGAATGAGTTAGAGACAGGACAGGCCCAACTCTCAGCAGAACAGACAGAAGAGAGAGATGATTTAAGGGAGCAATACACACACACACACACACAGAGAGAGAGAGAGAGAGAGAGAGAGAGAGAGAGAGAGAGAGAAAGTGAGTTTACTAGGATAGTTTTACAGAGACAGGTTACAGTTGAGGATGGAATAACCCAGAGGATGACAAGGAGCCAGAAAATCAGAACAGATTGTCAGAGTTAATCTGGGCCAACCAGAGCAAATTAGTTGGAAGTAGAGAGAAGGCAGTTAGATTCAGTCAGCTTGGAGAGGAGTTTAAGCCATACCAGCGGAGTTGAGTCAGCCAGTCATTGTTTGGATATAGCAAGAAAGGATAAGTTTATTCAGCAGGAAGCCTCTAAGACAACAATTACATCAGACAAATAAAAGTTTCCTTTACAAGTGAGAAATGTAAGATCTAGTTCTGTAGATGAACCCAAAGAGGTTTCAGGACCATAGACAGAGACAGCCATGGCACCTGCATTCAGGTCTTCAACACATGACTGTTAGGTAGGCTGAAGGTCAGTAGTGAAAGAGTAATGAGGGTTTTTCAGGACTTATACGCAGAAGACTTGTAAGTTGACAGTATTTTGAAGAAAAATTCCTATATTAACTTTCAAGCTCTGTCTACTGATAAATTGTCTCACAGTTATGACATAGAATACTATTATTATACTATTATTAGTATATGATCATTATTATATTATTAGAGTATGATCATCAGGAGAAAGGGAGGGGAGAACAAGTAGAGGAAGGATTAAACAGAACTAAAAATGATATGTGATCAATAATATTCTGTTTCAGAGAACAGAGTTGCTGGAAAGACAACTGGTAAGAAGTATAAATTCAGTCAAAACAAGGGTGTGAACAGCAGAGTGAATATAGTAAATATTTTCTTCATAAAATTAACTGACTTCTTAAGTATGCCTTGCACACTGTCTGTTGACATCAGATTCATCTCCATATCCTTGAGCATACACCTTCACTTAATATAATAGAAAAAAATTCAAACAATGCTTCCACAGTCTATTTAAGCAGCTTTCTATATATGAATTTGATTCTCATCAGGAGACATCCCATGTGGTATTTCAAAGACAAGAGTAATGCAAAGCCATATTTCTACCACTTTATGTTTATTTCCAAGAAATGTTATGGGATAGATTTCTAGTAGCAGTGCTTCGTGCCAATGTCCAATCCTTGGTTTTGTGTGCCCAGGGTCATTTTAATCAGTTCCATTTGTTATTCAGTAATATTTCTGCCATTAAGAGCAAAGATAGTGGCTCTAGGTACATAGAAAGCTTCCTCACCTCCCTCCCTTTTCTGGTCAGTTTCTTGTACACTGAAATTGCTACATCCAAACCTTGCAATAAAATCATGTGCATACAATTTCTCTATTAAATCCCTTTCTATACACTGACTAATACACGGTTTTCTACTATACTAATGTCACACATATGTTGTCCCTGGTTCAGCTCTGTACACACTAAATCATGCCTGTCCTAAATAAATGTTTATTTTCAATTTCATAAACATTTTAAGTTTTGTTATGAAAGTAAATGAAACTCAGTTGTTTTTAGTTTTAGCTTTTACTCTAGTATATTGCTTTTATAGGTTATCAGGGAAATTTGTCCATGTTGATTTGTTAAAGGAATTTTATCATTCTTTTGTAACAGGGATTTCATGAAGCCCTGTGAAAAGAGATGATTCTGCCATATCCTTTTAGAAACTATGTCATATGTAACTTGTATGGCATCAATGATAAACCTGTTCTAAAGAAATGAAACTTTAACTTAGTGATTTATATTTTCCTGCCATCTTTAATTCCTATGATATACTCTGTTATCTCTACTAAATCCTTTTATTATAGTTGTTTAGTAATATATGACTTTTTTCATAACTGCCTAGAGTTGAAACTGCCACTCAGTAGATATAACTTTTGTAAGTCTAAGAAGTAAGAGACAGGAAACCCAGGTTCCTGAGAACTAGAAGTGTTGCACTTTGGTTTTGATGTTATAGAAGAAGAGTCTTCTTTTGAAAGGCTTCATCTGCCTGCAGTCTATGATTAAGGCCACCTTAAACATGGCCATTACAAACAGCTTCATGTTTCCACAACATAGCAATTTTTGGCAGCCTTTTGAAGTAAATTATATTCTTCTGAATGCTTATTTCACAACACTGTCCTTTTACCTTTCAAATTAAATATCACAGTGGTATAAATGCAAAACAGATTAAGTGTGTTTCAGATTGACTGCCCTTTGTGAGTCATGGTTGGCATTGAAGGGTAGTTCAATTGAAAGCAAATTTTAATTTGAATATAAGATACGGAAAAATTCATTACAAAGAGAATAGAAAGATGATGATATAGAAAATAAGAATCAACTGACTCAATTTGAGGCTGTTCTGGAAATAGACTGATTTATTTTAACATTCTTATTACACTTGTACATGAGTGCCTGTGTGTGTGCAATTGTGTATGTATATATTAATACCAGGGCATGTATATGAGAATCAGAGCACAACTTATGGGAATTGGTTCTCTCCTTCCAACATGTGGATCCACAGAATCCAACTCAGGCTGTCAGAGTTGAGAGCAGAAACCTTAACCTGCAGGGGTGTCTCACCTCTCCCAAATAGACATGTTTTAACATGCAAACAACTGTTTTCACCTTCTTATCTAGGTAACTCTGGTCAACTGACCTGAATTTTCTTTTATTTTTAAGACAGAGTTAATACTAGCTTTTGCCTAATAAAACTGCTTAGGGGATTAGACAAAATAATACATGTGAATTCTTACCAAACATGGCATGGAGAATTTGTTTTTGTTATTGTCAGTGTTATTTTTTCACTGTCTTATAAATGTATCCTTATTGATTTGATGTATATTTGTTCAATGAAATATTGTTCCTAGGGAGATGTAGTATAAACACACACATGTACATGTGCGCGCATACACACACACACACACACACACACACGGGGGGGGGGGGATCTTACTTACCCCAGAAAAGCTGCCCGTAACAGACCAAATTAGCAATTACACCAAAGTCTAACTTGGTGAACCAGTGAGTTTTTATTGGGATAACTATCAGAAATACAGATAAGAAGTTAGTTACAGGAGTGAACGCCACTCAAAAAACAAACAAACAAACAAAAAACCCAACAACAACAAAAACCCAGCTTTGTCACCAAAAGGCCCACCCAACATGGGTGATGACTCACAAAAGTTGCAGCCTTAGAGTTTTTTGCAGCCCTAGAGAGTTTGCAGAATATCTCTCTTCTCTTTCCTTCTCCAACTGCTTCTATTTTGCTAGGGAAGGGGCTTCGAGAATCATAGAAGTTTTAATTATTCCTAACATGTGACATCTTTGTTTATCTCTGGGGTCTCACGAGCCCACCCCTTTCTCCTGGAGAGAAAACTTCAATTAGGAGGAAATCACCCCATGATGCTGAGGAAAAGTGAATCTCAAGAAATGATCAGAATGCTTAGAGATGGCCCAAGGCCTCTCTGTATATGTGTTTATCTTTTTCTCCCACACTCCTTATATTTCGCTAATTCATGACATAACCTCTAGCAGACATCACTGAACCTTAATGTCATGGTAGGGCCCCCTTCTTAGAATATGCTTCCATGAGTTCTTATTACCTTGTTATATCCCGCTAAGTTTAAATTTGACATTACACATGCTATTTAAACTATCTAAAAATAGAAAATAATATGTTATTTCCTACCAATGGGAGAGTACAAAGATTAAAAAATATTATGAACATACTATATACACTGTTATATAACATTTTAAATGTTAATAATTCACAGACTACTTTTTGTGTTGTGTTAGGCAGCTATACACCACGATGAAAACTACCTGAGATGAGCTATTTAGAAGGAGGAAAGGCTTAATTTGCATCCTAAGTTTAAGGGGTTCAGGCCATGGCCACTCACACCTGCAATTTTGGGTTTATGGTGACAATCAATATGGTGCAAGCAAGTAGCAGAGGGCCTGTTTCCCTCATAGTAGCCCAGAAGCAAAAAGAAAGAGTAAAGGAGCAGACTCCCAATGTCTCTGAAAGCGTACCCACCCCCTGTAATCTACCCTCTTTCCAATGATCCTCACTTAATAAATAAGTTTTATCACCTTCCAATAGTGCTTTAGGTTTCATAATCAAGCTTTTAACACAGGTGTCTTGGGAGAACATTACAGCCTAAGCTAGCCTAGCTAGCCACAAAAACATGCTAAAATCTCTTCATTTGTGGTATCCCAAATGAGAATTAGCGGAGAAACAGATTCAACGTTCAGGCCTAGAGGTTGAAGTGGAGAGTAGTTATGAATTGTCATAGTATTTCTCTTTAGAGTAGAGGTTCTCAACCTGTGAGTCACAACACCTTTGAAGGTCAAAAGGCCCTTTCACAAGGGTCACATGTCAGATACCCTACACAGGGATATTTACATTATTGATTCATAGAAGTAACCAAATTACAGCTATAAAGTAACAATGAAAATAGTTTTAGGAATGGGGTTCCCCACAATATGAGTAACTGTATTACAGGGTCTCAGTGTTGCAAGGTTGAGAATCACTGCTTTAGAGTGACAGAAATGCCTACAAAATAGATAGATGTTGCTGATTGGATAGAACTGAAAATATGTTAATGCATGCCAAGATATGTGTTAAAATTAGGTGAACCTATGTATATACTATATGTATGTAAGCATAGGTTTGAAATTCTAAAAATAAAATAAAAATAGTTGAACATTATTATTTATAAACTATGCTTCAATCAGGATATTGTAAAATGGGTTTGCATCTACTATATCTGGTATATTTCAAATTGAAATACTGTGAGTTAAGAATAGTAGAGCAAGTAGGGGAAGGGAGAACTGGAATCTGTGTGTAGGATGGGCATCTCTAGGATGAGCTAGAAACCTCGGACAATGAAAACTCCCAAGAATCTATGAGGGTCGCTCTAGCTAAAACTTGTAGCTATTGGGGGATATGGAACCTGAACTGGCCATCTCTTTTAACCGGAAAATATTTCCAATGGAGGGGCTTGGCAACCTACCCAGCCACCAAACTTTAGACCCACAATTTGTTCTGCCTATGAGATGTTCAGATGGAGTAGAAATTGAGGGAACATCCAACCAATAACTGGCCCTGCCTGAGACCCATACCATGAGACAGTTCACCCTTGATACTGTTAATAATATTCTGCTATACTAGCATAACTGTCATCTGAGAGGCTTTCACCCAGCAACCGATGGTAACCGATGCAGAGACCCACAGCCAAACATTTAAAAAAGCCTAGGGGAAGCCTATTGAAAAGGAGGAAGAAGGATGGTAGGAGTCAGAGAGGTCAAGGACACCACAAGAAAACCTACAGAATCAACTAACATGGGCCCATAGGAGCGGAGAGACTGAACCGCCAACCAGACAATATGCATGGGATGGACCTAGGTCCTCTGCACGTATGTAAGAGTTGTTCAGTTTGGTCTTCATGTGGCACTCCTAACAGCAGGAGCCCCGGCTGTTGCCTGTTCTGCTGCCTGCCTTTTAATTCCTTTCCCCTAATTGTGCTGCTGTTCCTTGCCACTCTAGGAGAAGATGTACATAGTCCTACTGCAACTTGATTTACCAATATGGGCTGATTTCCATGGGAGGCCTCCCATTTTCTGAGAAGACAGGACTGTACTATGAGAGTTGGGGTGGGGGAGAGGAGATGAGAGCAAGGGGCTGGGAGTTGAGAAGGGAGGGGAAGATGCTATCTGGATGTAAAGGTAAAAAAAAAAATAGCAGAACAAAATTTAAATTTACAAACATCTTTTAGACTGTTTTGCAAACCTAACCTTCTTCCAGATACAAACCATGCATTATGTTACCAGGTATAATCTTAAGGCTCAAATGCTTTGTGATTTAGAAAAAATTGCATACAGAAATCACATAAACAAACCCAGGGTGTCACATGGCAGCACCACCTGCTACAGCTTTTCAATTACAGCTTCTGAAAGAATCTAAATCAAACAGAGCCTTAGCCATTACTAGTCAGACACTTTGATTTCAAAAACACTTTATAACATATACTTGAAATGTCTCAGTGTTACTTGCTGTATGTGGATACTTGCTGAAAAGGTAAGTTACACACTTCTTCAACTTCATTCAAAAGAAAAGCAGCACTGCAAATCATATTTAAAATCATATTGCTGGAGCAAATTTAATTTCTCCATTAACCATTTTAAAATTGGCTTTTGATTAACATGCTAAAAATTGCACTCTTGAAACTAAGTTTCTAGTCCTCCAGAATTTATTTTGTTAACATTAAGTTATTTTTGCACATTCAAATGCACACATTTGATGGTAAAAGAATTCACAGCTATTATATAGTTCAATTCTCTGATACAGTTGGTAAGAAAACAATACACTAAAAACTGTTATCAAATTTTTTTTAACCAATGTAGATATTATGTTTCTATTTTGGTACTAGCTCTTAGTCAAACATTAGTGTGTTTGAGAAAGATATCTGAAGTCTTGAAATCTGAGCTATAGTAGGAGGAACAATACACACACACACACCATATGTCAAGATCCTAATGCAGCAATTTCTATGTTACTTCCCATGTAAGTTAGTTAATATAGCAAAGGAACTTGTAAAAGGGATTAAATTACTGTGGAAGATTAATCTATGTAACAGTGCTGTAATCCAACTCTTCTTTAAAAGGACAATCAGAGATCTAAAGAGTGACACTGAGGTCAACAGACAAGAGGCTACTTTCCTATTGGCTCTCTGGGTGTCAGAGAGGCATGAAAGCCAAGGCATGAAGGAGCTCTCTTCAAGCTGGACAAGGCCCACAAGACAGTTTTCCCCATGCTCCCCCATAATCCAGAGTCTCCAGGAAGAATTTAGGTCTGGTAGAGAACAAGTTGATTTTAAAGTGAATCCCCTCCCCCCTTTTCTGTTCTTCTTTTTCTCATTTTCTTTCCTATTAACCATAGGGTTTTGCTTGCTCCACAGGCTACTCTAGTCTTGAAGGTAAATTCTTTTTCCTTAACACGATGAATGGTGGAACGGTCAGTAGATTTTTAGGACAGAAGCCTGACTTCTTGGAATCTAAATACACTAGTCAGAGGACCCAGTTGCAGGGTGTAGAAAAGGGCCTGAATCAGTGTAATCAGTGTCTGCTCCCCCTGGATCTGTCCTAAAGGAACTTTCAGATTTTATAGAAAAAGGAAACAGAGGAGGTGGTTGGGGTATGCACAACTGAGAGCAGATAGTTTTGGTCAGACCAGTGGTCTGAATAATCATGACCCAGCTGTTTTTCTAAAGGTGTTAATGTTTTCATTCCTTGTGGGGAGCAGTGTAGTTCCCAAAGGTGATTTCTCTAACTCTTTGGGGCCCTTGCTTCCATCTTGGCAATTTGTTCTGTGAGGTGTGCCACTGCTTGTGTGTAGTTTCAAATGCTTATCATCTAGATGTTAATTGATCAGTCTTGCCATTCTTAGATGGAGGGGTAATCACAGAAGAGAATAGAAACATTTTTAAAATTAGTTCTTTGAGTCTGATAATATTCGAAATATGTATCTCGTAAAATAAGACATGAAAATATATTATGGAAGCATAAAAAAATGTCCACATCATGCAAATATAAACCATAATGACCTAGCTAACATCCCACACCCGTTAGAATGGCTGCCATAAAAAACAAAACAAAACAAAAACCAACACAACAACAATAACAACAACCACAAAAAACAAGGATTGACACATTTTGGCACCTATGTGAAGAAAATGGAACTCTCACATAATACTGATATAGCCATTGTGAAAATCATTACAGAGATTTCTAAGAATTTTATGACAGAACCTCCATATGCCTTAGCAATGCCAGTAACAGGTGTATCAAAATGAAATGAAATAAACTGAAGGAGAGGTCTGTACTCCCGTGGTCATTGCCACAACATGGAATTAAGCCAAGTGTCTACTGATGAATGAATGAATGAATAAATAATTTTATGTCTGTATATCTTATCCAGCCATAAAAAGAAGGAAGTGCTGGCATTTATGTCAATGAATTCGATAGCATCATTAAACTCAAACACAGAAAGGACAACCCTTCATGATTTCTCATCCATGGGAAAAACTCTAAAAACTCAGTTGAATGGATAGAATCAGGAAGGAAACAGAATGGTGGTTACCAACCAGGCTTTGGGTAAACCAGAAGAGGTTGGTCAAAGGACATAATGTCTCAACTAGGTGGGATAGGAGAGTTTAGAAGGGCTAATGTCCATTAGCATAACTACACGGTACTATTTGCTTGGAATTTGCAATGAGTACATCTTAGGTATTCTCCTGATAAGAAAGAAGGCAACAATCTCCTGATAAGAAAAGAAAGAGGAAATTATAGGTATATTGATCAAGCTAACGTAGAGTTTATGTTTATCAAAACAAATTGTATACTGGTCCAGGACGATGGCAGCAGGCACTTTAGCCTGACTTCCTAAGTTACCAACTCCTGAAAAAAGAGACTTTTCTTCTGCAAGTTGCCCTCTTGCATTTATACCTGTGCCAAACCACATGCACACCTCTCTCAAATAAATAAATGTAATGAAAAATCCATCAGACTATATTTATTAACTGAATGTTTTAATTTGTCAATTATACATCATTAAAGTTGGGGGAAAGAAAAAAGAAATAGTTCGTAAAAAATGAAAGTCAACAATGTCAAATACACATCAACTGATTTTATACTTCTGTTTTCAAAGGTGGAAAATAGTAAAATGAAATAATTATATTAAAACTTTGTCGTCTTTTAAGTCACTAAATTTTTAATTTGCTAAGCAGCTGGAACCCAACAATTTTCAAAATGCTAAGAATTATTGTTCTTATTTTGAAAATAAAATAATAAAGTTATTTGGAGGTATTTGTATGGCTTGATATTTAGAATGAGAATCAGATTTTCTAAAAAATCCTAATGTTAGATTTATTCTCACTAGCAATGCAGACATGAAGACCCCTATTCCCTACCCCATGGAGCTTACTCCGCGGGTATTAGTCAGGGTTCTCTGGAGTCACAGAACTTATAGGTAGTCTCTATATAGTAAGGGAATTTGTTAATGACTTACAGTCTGTAGTCAAATTCCCCAACAATGGTCAGCAGTAGCTGTGAATGAAAACCCGAGGATCTAACAGTCACTTAGTCCCACAAGGCTCTCAGGGGAAGAAGTTTGAATCTTCCTCCTTCCAATGTCCTTATGTAGATCTCCAGCAGCCGGGTATGGCCCAGATTAGAGGTGTGTGTACCACCACACCTGAAACATGTGTCTTCCAGACTCAAGATCTAGATCACAGGTGAGCCTTCTAATTCTAGATTGTTATTCACTCCAAACATAGTCAAGTTGACAATCAGAAATAGCCACTACACCGAGGAAGAAGAAAAACAAAGATAAAGATGAAATATTGAGTTTGCTTTAAATTCTAAAAATGACATAATTGGCCCAAGGCTAGATCATGCCCATGGAAGATGTTTTCTGTACTGACTCACGAGCTATTAGCAGTGTTCTGGACCAGTAGAGAAACAACACAATAGTATCTTTGAGTTTCTTGCCAAATCTTATCTTGCCAAATCTTATCAAGGTGTAAAACAGGTAAAACAAGGTCTAAACAGTGTAAAAGAGCTAGTGACCAAGTCATTCCTGGTTTGTGATAACGAATAGCAGCTATTGTCTTCTTTTCAAGCAAGGAACATCCAAAGAGCACCCAGATATAAATTCTCAGGCCAAATAAGTGAATGCTTTAGCTTTTTCAAAAAAAAAAAAAAAAGATTACAGCATTACACCCTTTTAGATCTACATGGAGTAGGAACAGTATGAGTGAAAGATTTATAAAACAGGTTCCAGGGCATTCTCTTTTTAGCTACCAGCCACTCTTCTTCATTAATGTATTCTAATGGACTGAAGCTGGTCTTTTATTCATCCACATTTTTCTCATTAACTTTTAATGTATTAACAAAAAGGAACCATTTTAATTGGAAGATAAAGACAAAGTGGAAACAGCCTGGGAATCAGAGTATGTTGGCTCATCTCCCCTAAGGTATTTCAGTTACACCATAGCTGACTACAATATCATTGTTAATAATCTCCAGATGGCTATCCCATGTTATTCTGCAAAGACCCAACTTTTTTTGTTGTTCATGAGCAAGTTCATGAGCAGCGTATGGAGAATCTCACAAAACAAAGAGGATTGCTAGTTGGCATTAGGAGAGCATGTTGCTCTGCTTGTTTCTGTTTCCCTCTGACTCTGACTCTGAGCCTTTAAGATCTTTGTGTGTGAGTGTGTGTGTGTGTGTGTGTGTGTGTGTGTGAGTGTGTGTGTGTGTAGGGGGTGATTGCTGTTATTGCTCTTGTGTGCCTTTCATTCTCTTTGAACATTCACCTTGTTCTTCTCCCCCCAGCATTCACTATTTGATCACTCCTAGAGTAAAAATGACTTCTCATCTGCTTTTGAGTACCCTTATTATTTTTAGCTACAATGAGCCACATAAGCAGCCCTATCTTTTTTTTTTTTTTTCATTTTTGGGCAAGAGAGTCCTTCATCTTGATTCTGTCAGTACTGTGGCTAACATGACTTTGGGATAAAGCAAGATTGCTCTTATTTAGTAAAACATGTAGAATCTGTATTATATAAATGTGATTATTCACTGTGTTCTGGATAATGCAGTACACTGTAATAGAGTAATAATGAGAAACTACACATTTTTATGTAATTAGAGATAAAGGAAGACATAATTACATAGGTTTTATCCATTGTTTTAATAACAGTAAATTATTGTGTTTATTCAGAATAGCTACTCGGAACCAGGTGCTAGACAAAGTACCCCCTCCTTCCATTGCTTCACCCACACACAAATACACATATTCTTTTGATTCTTAAACTCTGTGTAGTATTATTTTCATTTCTGTTGTACAGGAAAAACTGAACTGAAGTGAGTATAAGCTTGATGTTCAAAATTACACAGATAAAAAGTGTGTGTCAGATCTGTAATCAGAGCCCAGGTGGCCTGTGCTCCCAAAGTTAGTGTGCCAATTCTGTCTCTTAGTCTTTCTCAGTGATATTTCAAAGAAAAATTACAAGTTACATAAATATTGATGAGGGCATCACACATTATTCTTTCATCTTTTCAACAAAACTATATGAATCAAAATTTATACTGTTTTATTAACACCGTGACAAATGATAAAACATTTCATTGCTCTTTGGTTTTTTTCAAAATACCCTTATATACATGCTTGAAGTTCCAAGATTAATTTTCACTAAGGGGTGAGAAACACTTCTAAGTAATGTTCAGTGTTTTGCATGTTAATTCATTTAATTGGAGAGTGATTGCTTTTGGTTTTTGGTACAAGCTTATTGTAAACTCATAGACTGACAATTGTAAACTTTACACTGAGAGAAAACTAAAGACTAACTGTCCTGTAAACTGTATGTTTGCTGGAAATCATATAAGTGTTATTTTTGTTCAAGAAAGTAACAAAATTATTCTACAGATATTGCTAATTTAATTCACAAAAGCTGAATATAACTTGATCCTAATAAGGATCCTTGATCCTTGATTTATTATATTATACCTGAAGGTTTAAAAAAATAAACCAAGATGATTGATATTTATTTTTCTTTCCCTTTTATTTGTAAACTGAAACAAGAAAAACCAATAAATTAAAAAATTAAGAAATCTTTGAATTTTTCTACCTGTATTAAGTTAATAATTACCATGCAATCATAATATCCTAAGTAAGAAGCTAGGTTTTTATTTTTTACTTTGCAATTTGAGTGCCCAAAAAAACCTTACAAACAAGTTTCTATGCTAAAGAGAAATTAGTTCCCAAATGGGTAAATGATTTTAATTTTGAGACATGGTTTAAACTTTTCATTTTGTTCTTCTCTCATATAACATTCAGACCACAGTTTTCCCTCCCTCCCCTCTCTGTAGTTTCTCTCTCCCAACTCCCTTCTCCCCCAGATCTCTTCCGCTCCTGCCTGTCCTCAGAAAAGAACAGGCCTTCCAGGGAAATGAACCAAACACTGCATAATGTGCTATAATAGACCAGGCACATACCATCACTTCAAGGCTGGACAAGCCAACCCAGTAGGAGGAACATAGTCCCATAAGTAGGCAAAAGAGTCACTGACAGCCTCCATTCCCATTGTTGCAATTCACACAAGAACACAAAGCTATTCTGCCATAACATATATGCAGAAGTCTAGGTCAGACCTCTGCAGGCTCCCTGATTCCTGCTGCACATTGCCACCAGTCCTATTCAATTGATTCTGTGGGTCTTATTCTCATGGTGTCCCTGGTCCCTCTGGAGTCCCTTTGGACTCCACCAAAGTTTTCTCTCCCCCCTTTCTTCTCCACCTCCTCTGAGGGACTTTTAGAGCTCTGGCTGTGGGACTCTGCAACTGCTCCCATCAGTTGCTGCATGATCTCTTTGATGATGATTCTACTAGGCGCCAGTCCCAGAACACTGCAGGTAGGACAAACTGTAGGCTGTAGGTTTTGCGGCTAAGTTGGTGTCCCAATCCCTACATTTGAGGCCTTGTCTGGTTATAGAAGATGGCCAGTTCAGGCCCCATGTCCCCTATTACTAGGAGTCTTTGCCAAGGTTACTTTAATAGATTTCATGGAATTTCCATTACACTAGTTCAACCTTGCCCTCAGAATGTCCCCCAATTCCAGTCATTTCTTCCAGTATTTGATCCCTCCCTGGTCCCACCACCTGATGCCTCCTGCTCATAACCCCACACACCCCAAGTCTACCCACTAGAGCCATTCTCTTTCCATTCCCAGGGAGATCCTTTTGTACCCACTTCAGCCTTCCTTGTTATCCTCTCTGGGTCTGTGGACTAATCTTTTTAAAACAAATATCTACTTATAGGTGAATTCATATTATGATTGTCTTCCTGGGGCTGGGTTAATTCACTCAGGGTGTTTTTTTTTTTCTTGTTCCATTTGCCTGAAAATTTCATGATGTCATTATTTTGAACAGCTGAGTAATACTCTGTTGTGGGAATATCACATTTTCTTCATCCGTTCTTTGGTGGAGGCCTATCTAGGTTGTTTCCAGTTTCTGGCTATTATAAAGAAAGCTGCGATGAACAAGAGTCCTTGTGACAGGATGGAGTGTACTTTGGGTATATGCCAAGGAGTGGTATAGCTGGATCTTGAGGTAGATGGATTTCCAATTTTCAGAGAAACTACCATATTGACTTTCAAAGTGTACAAGTTTTCACTCTCACCAGCAGTGGAATAATGTTCCTCTTGCTCCACATCCTTGCCAGCATGAGTAGTCACTTGTGTTATTGAACTTAGCCATTGTAATAGGTGTAAGATGGAATTTCAAAATAATTTTGATTTGCATTTCCCTGATGGCTACAGATCTTGAACATATTTTTCCTTTCCATGGATATTTTCTTTATTTATGTTTCAAATGTTATTCTCTTTCCAGGTTTCCCCTCTGAAACCCCTATCCCATTCCCTCTCCCCCTGCTTCTATGAGGGTGCTCCCCCACCCACTCACCCACTTTCACCTTCCTGCTCTGGGTTATCAGGCCTTCACAGGACCAAGAGCCACTCCTCACATTGATGCCCGACAAGGCCATCCTCTGCTACATATGCAGCTGGAGCCATGGGTCCCTCCATGTGTTGAACATTTCTTTAAATATTTCTCAGCCACTTGAGATTCCACTGTCAATAATTTTCTGTTTAGATTTGTACCCCATTTTTACATCGGAATATTTAGTTCATTGGTGTCTAGTTTCATAGGTTGTTTATATATGTTGTCTGTAAGCCCTCTGTTAGATGTGGGATTGGTGAAAATCATTTTCCTATTATGTAGGCTGCCATTTTGGCCTGTTAACAGTGTTGTTTGCTTTACAGAAGCTTTTCAGTTTTTTGAGGTCCCATTTATTAATTGTTGATCTTAGTGCCTGCACTATCTACATTATCAGGAAGTTATCTCCTTTGTCAATGAGTTAAAAATGATTCCTCACTTTCTCTTCTATCAGGGCTAGGGTATCTTATTTTATGTTGAATTCTTCGATTCACTTGGATTTGGGTTTTGTGCATCATGATAGATAGGGATCTATTTGTATTCTTCTATATGCAGACATCCAGTTAGACGAGTACCATTTGTTGAAGATTTTTCTATGATATATTTTTGGCTTTTTTTATCAAATATCAGATGTGCATTGGAGTGTAGATTTATATCTGCATCTTTGATTTGATTCTATTGATCAGCATGTCTGTCTGTTTTTATGCCAATACCATTCAGTTTTTACTACCACAGCTCTATGGTACAGCTTGAGATCAGAGATGGTGATATCTCTGGAAGATTTTGTATTGTATATGATTGTTTTAGCTATCCTGAGTTTCTTGTTGTTTGCTTGTTTTGCTTTTTATATTAATTTGAATATTATTATTTCAAGGTTTGTAAAGAATTGTGTTGGAATTTTGATGGTGATTGACTTGAATATGTAGGTAACTTTTAATAGGATAGTCATTTTCTCCATGTTAATCCTACCAATCCATAAGCATGAGAGATATTTCTGTCTTCTGATATATTCCTCAATTTCTTTCTTCAAAGACTTAAAATTTTTATTATATATGTCTTCTACTTGCTTGGTTAGTTACTCCAAAATATTTTATATCTTTTTTCTCAACCTGAAGACACACACACACACACACACACACACACACACACACACACACAAACAAACAAGCAAATACCACCACCAACAAAACAACAGGAATTAATAATCACTGGTCATTAATATCTTTCAATATCAATAGACTCAATTCCTCAATAAAAAGACACAGGCTAATAGAATGGATACAGAGAGAAGATCTACTTTGGGCTTCTGTTTTTTTTTCTTCCTGGATATCTGGTAGACTACATGACCCCCTAATCAGAAGGGAGTCTCTGACCAGGTTTGGGCTGGACTTCTGGGGGTTGCCTGGCCTTTGGCAGCAGGGACCTTTATTTTTCTGACTTTTGTGGATGGCACTTGCACAGTTAAAGTCTTCCAGAAGTGGGGACAGCAGCCTAGCGGCAGGGCAGGCATTGAGGAATGGAAGGGTATTGGGATGGGTCTTTGGGCCTGAATCTAGGGAATGAGGCAGTTCAGCTGACAGGTAGCTTCACTCACTTTTACTGACTGGGGTGGCCTGCACCAAGCGGAGGAAGTCCACGAGAGTTGAGGGCAAGGCCCTGGCCATAGGATGAGGTGGTGGAAGTAGTGGAATAGGTCTTTGTGACAGAGTCTAGGAGTGGGGGCAGATCTGCTAGTAGACTGGTCACTCACACATTGTCTGTATAGTTTTATAGGAAGAATTGTGATATGAATCCAGCAGGTCTCTCCAGGAAACCCTTTGTTCACTAATGTCTCTTTTCCCCTCAGGTCAAGACTGGTCAGGGTAAAGTCCTAGGTGATGGATCAGGGGACTCTGGATCTGAGACTTCCAGAGAAAATCTCTGCAGAATGAGGATTCATTTTAAAACATTAAACAACAACAACAACCACACACACACACACACACACATACACACACACACACACAATTATAAAAGGATCTGCTTTCCTTACAGAGACATCTACACCTCTGCAGACTCAAATGACTCTCAGTTACCAGCAACCAGGAAGGTCTTGCTTGTCCTTTGCTGAAGAATCCTGGGTCAGCACTAGACAACCGAGTCAGCTCTAGGATTCACACTCAGTCTCTCCACTCACAAAGAGCTGGCACTGCTCTGACATCAGTTACTCTCTCCTTCCTGCCCCCACAATTATTCACTGAATCCTAAGACAACAAGGGCATCTTCTGGGAAACAGGTTCACATGAAGAAGCAAAGCAAAGCAACAGAAACATCTGAAAGTTTAGAACTGCATCTATCCTGTCAAAGGAAATGATGGTTCAGGTCATAAAGTGCTTGCCTGCAATAATAAGAATTTGATTTCAGTCCCCAGAGCTTACTCCTCACTCAAGAAAGCCTTCTTGTAATCATAGCACTGGCTGAGATCCCTGGACCTCAGTGGCCCACGATCCTACACTATTTGGTAGGCTAAAGAGATATACTCTATCTTAAAATCATGTCACCACTGCTTAAGGATTAACACCTTTGGTTGGCCTCTGGTCTCCACGGGAAAAGATGTGTTGTCTTAACCAGATGGTGATGTCTTTTTCCTGTAATCCCCTAATTTAAAGAGCCAAAGAAGGAGGATTGGAAATTCAAAGCAGCCTGACCTAAGATGTGGCACCGTACAGCCAAAGAAAAACAAAAAATCCTTTGCAAACCCCACCAAAACAGTTAAGATTTCTTAGAGAGTTTGCATTCTAGCCGTTTCTCACTATTTGTTATGACAGCCGAACCCTATGTCAGAGCTAAAACTGCCAGGCTATGTTAATGCAGATGACATCCTGAGAGATGGGATATCCAAGATCTGCTGTGTACTCTGGGTCCGCATGGACAGCTTGGGCGTGGCTTTCAGAGAGGTGGGTAGCCAGGGTTGGGAGGAGTCTAGAGCTGGCAGTAGAGACCAGAAGTCTCCCTTAGAAGGACTGATTTGGTACAGAGGACTCTTAGCTCCTATGAAGGCTGGGCTGGAACAGACTCTGAGAAAGTCCAGGGAGCAGAGGGCTGAGGCCAGGTTCTCCCGATCTGTGATACTCTCTGTGACTCACGCACAGCCTCAGCCATGCATGGCAGAGCCTGGGCACAGCTGGTGACCACACTGATGCTTCTGGTCCCGGGAGAAGGCCAGCAAGGTAGGTGGCTAAAGAGGGTGCATAGAGGCTCTGCCTGGAGCTGAGCATTAGGACCAGCTTTGCAACTGAATCAGTGGCATTCGTTCATCTGACCTGGCACCATCTCGGTGCCTTTCGCAGCTAGCTGCTCCTGGAATTTACTTTAAGCTCAGGATGCCCGCACTTCTTTTTGGAATTCCTTGGTTCTGTTTTGGTTTCTTTTGTTCCGTGCAGATCTCCTGATCTTTAAACTCCTCTAATTTGCTGCACGAACCTTTGCTGAATCTGCGGGATACCATACCGGAAAGTGGATTCGAATTAGTTAGAAACTAATGATCGCCACTCCCAGACTACCTCTGGAAACAATTGGTGAAAGTTGCATCTCCAAGTACAGCATTGGGCCAGTATTGCATATGATAGCTTTCCCATCATTTAGTACAGTCGGTTTCCTGCCGTGAAAGGGAACTTGATGGGAAGGAAACCCTCTCCTTCTTCATCAAAACATGGCAGAGAAATGTTCAGCAGAGTGACATTAATGACACAAAAAAGGCATGTCCTTTAACCTTTCTGAGCGTCTTTGTGCTCTTACCGATAGGAATATTAAACAAAAGGTCACTTAGTCTGTAAGTCAGTATTTTTGCGGGAAGTAAATGATGTGCACAGCTATCTGCAGCTTGAAGAAAAGCCACATGCATCATTTCTAAAGGTTGAAGATAAAATTGTCTTTTTACCTTCATGCCGATCGTGAGCAGTTTTATTAACATAAGTTTGACCTGAAAAAGCAGGAGTGAGAAAGAAGCAGACATTTCCCTCGCAAACAACAACAACAACAATAATAATATCATCAACACTTGATTTATTTCTGGAAATGCATTTCCTTAACCAGGTGGCATTTATATGTGGCTTCTTAGTTTTGTTAGATTTACTAGGTACTCAGAAAATGCTTTTCTTAAACTAACATGATAGTTGTAAATATTCATAGACAGAACAGCGTGACTGGATCCAGGTATCTAGTATCTAAAGAGCAGATCAGTCATTATGATACCTGTCTTCTTAAAGCTATTTGTTTTAAATCATTGTTTCTGAGGATCTCTGATTTTTTTTCTCTTTCTAGTTCTTTATAAGCTATAGAATACATTTTAGCCAACTGTAGTCAACACATTGTATTGGAGAACATTATATTATTATATTGCTATATATTATTTCTTGTAGATATTCTCAAGCTCATTATTTAATCTACTTTTTTCTCTCTCCCTCCTCTCCCTACCCCATAGAAGGAATGTCATTAAGCATTTCTAGAACTCCTGAACAATAAGTACTAATTATATAGCCATCATGTTTCCAGAAAACGCTTCTAAATATATTTATTAGTATATGCTAATATTAAGAAAGATGTTTTTATGTTTACTGTAAATCAACTCTATTAGGATGGTATGTACAGATCACTCACCTAAAGTGTTCCATATCCACAAATATGTACAGCCATTTCATAGTTATAGGTAATTACTAGTCTGCTCTGTGTTTAGGCATTTGTCTAGCCTGTCTATTCTAATAAATAGGATCATATTAAAGGAGTCATTTTCACATAACATAATGTTTTGAAGATGTACCATGGTACAGTATGGATTAGGACTTCATTTATTTTTTAGTTGAAAAGGTATTCAACTCTAAAGAGACAGTGCATTTTGAGCACGCATTTTTCTATAAATGGATTTATTTGTTTCTTTCTTTCTGCTTTATAGATAATGTTGCCACAAGCATCGCTATGTAAGTGTTGATATGAACATATGTTTTTATTTTTACCCAGGAAGAGGTTCACTGGGTCAGAAGACAGCTATGGTTAACTATTATTGACATGGGTAGTGCCTTCCAAGAGTGGCTACACTGTATTATATTCCTACAGCAAATTCCTATATTTCAGTTCATTCACATACCTGCTAACATCTGGAGTTACCTGACATTTTGATTTTAGCCAACCTAGTGGATGTCAGCTTTTACATTGTAGCTTGGTTTATATTTCCCTGGTGACTAATGATTTTAAGCATGTCTTCTTCATTTGTATATTGATGTTTCTATGTATTCTTTGGAAAGAGTCCTACTTAGATCTTTGCCCTTAAAAAATCAGTTCTTGAGGTTTCTTTTTTTTTTTTTTCTTGTTGGTGATTTATAGGTGTTGTTTATATATGTTAGAATTACTTTTCTTACTGTCTGTATAATATGCAGTTATTTTTCCCATTTTGTTCAATGGATTATCTTCTTGTTTTCTGTATCCTTTGCAGTACAAAATTCTCAGATTTTCTGGAGACAAGGTTTTACTATATAGTCTATGATTTCCTGAAACATTTACTCTACTTCTTCAGTGTGCTGGGGTTACAGGAATGCACTACCATACTAAATTTAAACCTTTAATTTTTGATGTTTATTTCTATTTAATTAGTGTCTTAACATATTTCTCAACTAATTCTCAGCTATGATCTGCCTATTGTACTGTAACCAGAGAGCAGTGCATTATAAGTAACAGACAGTGAAAGCCATTTGCATATGCTGCCACTGTGGTCTATCATTTATAACCTGACATATTCTCAAAGTAATTGAAATCTATGTACTGTAGATCTTATTACATACTGCTTAGTTGATCTAAGTCACACCAGAACATAGATGAACAAACAGTAGTGTAAATTTACATGAAATTTTGTTTGGGGCAAATATACTGAGGCTTTTCTAGAAAGCATGTTGAGTCATGACATTGATGACTATGACAGATTTGCAGAGCTATTCGTTCAGTACTGGACAAAGATAAACTTGTCCTTATATGAGAGACTAAACCTCATTATAAAGCTTACTCAACTGTATAATATATTTTAGAGCTAATACCAGTCTTTTGCTTGCTTTTAGGACTTTTTCCTTCTACTGGGTTGCCGCATCTAGCCTTAATGTGAGGGGATATGTTTAGTTTTATTGCAACTTGCTATGCTATGTTTGGTTGATATCCCTGGGAGGTCTGCCCTGTTCTAAAGAGAAAGGATAAGAAGGGAGGTGGGAATCAGGGAAAGGAGGGTGGATGGTCTGGGAGGGGAGGAGACAGGAGAAATCGTAGTCTGGATGTAACTAATACATAAGAGAAGAATAAACATACAAAAATGACTTTTAGAAGTGTTATTTTTTCCTTACTAAGATATTTTAAACTTTCTACTCAACATTCTTTAAATGATGAACATTTTTAGGAAAGAAATTTCAAACTAACATTAAAAATAGGAACCATTATTAATTTTATTTACTAAGGACTTTTCTCAGTAAAATAAGTGAAATGAAATTTTCATTCAAAATTATATACTCCTCCAATATTGAGAATGTCACACAAAGATGTTGCTTACAATTATTCCTTATGACCCTTTGGATTAAGGAACATTATATAAAGCAGGGAAAGAAGAAATGTGAGGACTATAAGTGCTCTGAAGGAAATATATCCAGGGGTTGGGAAAATCACTCAGGTTTTAGAATACTTCCTAAGCCACTATGATGACCTGAGTTCAGATGCCCATGACCCATATAAATACCCTACAAGCATGCCTGCACAACACGCTAACATGCATAGACATATCACACATGCACACAAGAAAGAAAATGAATTTACTTTTCCCTAATGAGAATTATGTTGGATATAATAGATCACAAAAAATATTCCAGTAATTCATGTAAATCCCAGTATCACTATCCTTTAACATAGCATCTTTAATTTTTTATTGGTTATTTTATTTATTAACATTTCAGATGTTGTCCCCCTTCCCAATTTCCCCTCTGCAAACCCCTATCCCATCCCTCCTCCCCCTGCTTCTTTGAAGGTGCTCCCCTACCCACCCACTCCCTCCTCTTCACCCTAGCATCCCCCAAAACATCTTTAATTTTTAACCACACAATGTTCTTACATGGAAGAATAATAGATTCTTTCAAAAATAAGTGAACTAATTGTGTGTGTGTGTGTGTGTGTGTGTGTGTGTGTGTGGTGTGCGCGTCTGTCTGTATGTAGATATTTATCTGATGCTTATAGTTTGTAATTATCAATGTTATTGAAATTGCTGAGGTAAAATTCTTCCTAGAAAATGCACATCTATGGAGAAACAAGGTCCTTGAAGTATTCTAAAATCCTATAGTAAACAAGAGGAAACTTAGAGAAACTGCAGGCACAGTTAAAAAAAAAATAAGAACAGCATTCAAAAAATAAGTTGAGGCTATGACAGAGCCTGATAAATACAGAAGTAGATGCTCACAGCCAACCATTGGACTGAGCATGGGAGTCCCCAATGGATGGAGGAGTTAAAGAAGGGACTGAAGGAGCTGAGGGGGTTTGCAGTTCCATGGAGGGTGCAACAGTGTCAACAGGCCAGACCCCCTGGAGCTCCCTGGGACTGGACCACAAACCAAAGAATACACATGGAAGGACCCATGGTGCTGGCCACATATGTGACAGAGGGTGGCCTTGATGGTCATCAATGGGAGAAGAAGAGGTCCTTGGGCCTGAACGTGTTAGATGCCCCAGCGTAGGGGAATGTTAGGGCAAGAAGACAGGAGTGAGTGGGTAGGTGGGTAGGGGGGCACCCTTATAGAGGCAGGGGGAGGGGGAATGGGATGGGGGAGTTCCAAAAGGGAGACCTGGAAAGGGGAAAACATTTGAAATTTAAATAAATAACCAACAAAATAAAAATAATAATAAAAAAAGAACCAACATAAAAATTTAGTTGTGCATATTGCATTCTGCTATCTGGCAGAGGTAGGATATTAGTGCCTACTTTAGAGAAAGTTTGTTCAAGAAAGGCCATAATGACATTTAAATCTAGATAACTGGGCCCAAGAGGAATCCATTTAGTATTGATGACTTCTGGTCACAATAAACACACCTTAACTCAAGAACACTCAGCTCTCTTGTTCCATCAGCTCAAGTCAAATGAAAAATAAAAACCTCACAGCTTCAGTATCTTAGAATCACACTGTGACAAGATTTGCGTTGCTTATTACATCTTTAGAAAGTGCAATTTAAGTCATCTTTGACTTGCTAGGAGTCTCTAATACTCTGAGGGCCTTTTGTGTGTGTGCAACAGTGAGTATATTTGCTTACACTGGGAGGGAGAATAAAATATTAAGCATAGACTTAACTATGCTGGTGAACAAAACACATGGCATAAAAATTCTTATCTTTCTGTCTAGCTCAAGAGTGCTCTCCTAAGGGTCACCAGTTTCTTCAGAGTCCTTACAGAAGCGTTCACTTTGACTCCGTATATTTCCATCATTCAGCTGCTCAAAACCTGATCTGTGACCATTCTCTCACCCCTGGATGGTACCGATTTCTCATCTTTGACAGACCTGCTGAGATGCCAACGAAATGTGTGGAGGTACTTTTTTCTCTTACTGAAGTGTTATATCCATTTTTATTAGATTAATTTAATTTGAAATATTACTGTAATACCTACTTAAATGATAATAGCTATGATAGGAATGTTATGCTCCATTGGCTCCATAAATGTTTTAAACCACAATATCTTAGATAATTTCCACAGTTGTGGAACACAATGTAATAGAAATCATTCTCCATCAAATTATGCAGGACACATATATTCCTATGTTAAGTCTCCTGGTTACCCCTTTAGTAGGCCAAAGAGCCAAAGTTTAAACATAGGTCCAGGTATATAAGAAAACTGCCATTAAGAAATGCTTTTGAAATTCTGCTTCAGTACTTTTCATATTTTCTTTACTCAAAACCCACAAGTCCATCACCTTCTGTTAAAGTGAAGAAAACTCATACTACCAGTGAAATTTCAAATCACACTATATATGTGATGGTGTGTGTGTGTGTATGTGTGTGTGTGTGAGAGAGAGAGAGAGAGAGAAAGAGAGAGAGAGAGAGAGAGAGAGAGAGAGAGAGAGAGAGAGAGAGGAAGATGGGGAGGAGGAGAAGGAGGAAGAGGAGGTTAATATTGGACGTCTTTTAAAATTGTTTTCCATTTAGTGTTTGAAACAGGATCTGTACTGAATCTTACCTTCTCCAATGAGGCCAGAATATCTTGTCAGAAAGACCCAGAGAACCGGGCAGTGGTGCCTACGCCTTTAATCCCAGCACTTGGGAGGCAGAGGCAGACGGATTTCTGAGTTCGAGGCCAGCCTGGTCTACAGAGTAAGTTCCAGGACAGCCAGGGCTACACAGAGAAACTCTGTCTCGAAAAACCAAAAAAAAAAAAAAAAGACCCAGGGATCATTCTGTCTCTACCTCTCCAGTGCTGGGATTTATAGACATGTGTCATGCCTTTTTTCTTTTTTTGTGGTAGACACTGAGGCTCAAACTCAGGTCTTCATGTTTGTCCATCAAGTACCTTATTAATTTAGCTGACTCCCCAGCAGTCAAATATTTCTTGGTTCCACTCTACAGACAGTATACCTTCTATAAATCAGTAATCTGGAAGCCTATGATTTCAGCACATAGTGTGTGTTCTTCAGACCTACTATGTGTACAGCCTACATGTCTTGTTTTTCCTATACTTGTAAACAGACTAGCATGGGTTTTTCTGGTATGTCACATTTAATTCAATTTTTTTATTTTTCCATTTTGCTGTCCTGGGAATTGAACCCAGGATATCATACACTCTAGGCAAACACACTACTACTGAGCTACAACTTTAACCATGTGTAAGATCTTCTATACATAACATCAAACCAGATGTGGTTTTCTGAAGATAACTTCTCTCTAAACTTTCTTCTACACAGGTAATGGTGCTTGTCATTCTGATAGTCTTGCCTAGTCACTTAGTCCAAATAGCTTTGTTCACACAAGGATTGTTGAGAAGAACATTTTTTTCCAAATTGCCTCAAAGAATAAGCATAAGAAAAAGAAATGAAAAACACTATTTCTTGAGTATTCATCAACTTCTATGAATTTGAGAACTCTAGTTGTATGAATCATAATTTTCAAATGAGAAGTCACCAATAATTTAGCTAATCATACTGACATAATATTGACATCTCCCCTACCTCTGTTACTTGTGACTAAACTGCCCCAGTTATTGCTACTGTAATCTCATCCACATAATTGAAGGAATAAAACTAAGTTTAAATATTGTAAAAATACATTGTTTCAGAACCTCTGTTTGCAGCATTAAAATGCTAACAAAGTATTTAAACATGGCATTTATTTTATAACTAATATGATGCTTGCATTGTAAGTACTGTAGGTATGTAGCCTCACTTGATTTCACAGTGAGACTTTGTGGTAATATAGGTGCAGACAGAGTTTGAATCATGTAACCAAAGTCATTACCATTAGTGGCAGAATAACATGCAATGTAGCCACACCATGGGCCCTTTCCCTTATCTCAAGCTTCCACATAGCTTTCCAAGGGCTGACCAGACACAACTGGTGTTTGGTTGAAATATAAAGCTTTGTGCCAGGACTGTACTATTCAAGAAATTCATCTAAATTGATAATCATCACTAATGACTGGGCACCGCGTCTTTGTGTATTGTACTATTCTTACATTTTAACAGAGAAGACACAGAGCTACTAATTAAGACATGGACTGAGAATTTGCCATATAAAACTAAGTCTTTTCAGATCACCTGTTTATCTTATTTTCATTTGTGTTTTGATGATTATTTAGATATAAGCTTTTCCTTTCTCAACACCAATGTAAAAACAACAAAACAAAACAAAAACTCAGAAAAAGCATTCAATTGTGACAATATTTAATGTTAATGCTTGCCACTGTGGCTGTTTTATTTTCTCCTTTTTGTTTATCTGATTTTATTTTTATCATGATTGTTATATTTTTTTTGAAGGAAACAAAGCCATCAGAATTTAAAAGTAAAGCTTGAGAAAAAATGGGGGTAAATCACAACATTCTTAATATTTGGGTTATCTTCTTTTGGCTAAATTGATTGATTCTAGAGCCTTATAGAAATGAGAAGATGAAATGGCTTCCCTTGTTTGTTCCTGAATTCAGCACATGGTTAAATGTCCTTACGTTGTTGGTGGTGAATAAGTGTCCACTGTTTACATGGTCTTAACAGTGAAAGTGGACAATCAATTTTTTTTTTCCCACAGGATGATACAAACCCATTAAAATAAGTTTTTGCTTGTTGGGTTTAAAGTAAAATACATGAATCATAGGAATCAGCAAAGAAAGGACAGGGAACATAGCAGTGATATTTTTCATAATCCACTTCAGTTGTAGTGATTATTAACATGCTTCCTCTGTTTCCTCTTATTTAATTTTTACAACATGATTTTGTAGGTAATTACATCATTACCATGTTCCTATAAATTATTTCCTGTGACTTTTAGAAATAATGTATATAATCATTGTAATTTTAATATGTTTAATAAATTTTTTGTAAGTAAAATTAATGAAGACATATCTTTTAAAGTGTTAGAATATATAAGTGTTATTTAGAACATAATGACAATTTTTAATTCCCATAACAATAGATAAAAATATGCCTCTTGATACTGCATATTCTCACACATCCATTAGTTGTTTGTATTTCTTTTGAGTCTTATGAAATTGTGGTCTAAGAGTTTGTAAATAAATAATATGACCTGAATAAAAGAAAATAAATACAGTAATTTAGCAATAAATAACAGCATAGTTAAAAATAACTACTTCAAATAGTTTCTTCATTTAATTCTTATTTATTCTATTTTTATGAGATAAATAATATGACCTGAATAAAAGAAAATAAATACAGTAATTTAACAATAAATAACAGCATAGTTAAAAATAACTACTTCAAATAGTTTCTTCATTTAATTCTTATTTATTCTATTTTTTATGATTACTAGTTAATCATATCTATCAACTTATACTTCATAATTTTCTTTTGCTTTTAAATATGGAGATAACATTATTGATGACTGTATCCTCATTAACGATTATTGGTTATTCCTGCCTAGATGCTGCCTTTATATTTATACTTTAGGTGAGCTTTTTAAGCATATACTGCTGTCTACACAGTACCAGAAAAGGATGATGGGTATCTTGTCCAAAGTCATGAGTCTTTTAGCTATTCTCAAAATTTTGTCTTTTTTACAGCTTTACTTGCCATTAAGTTACATTTTTCTACCTGGAAAGAATCCACTTTTTTATAATAAAATTTAATTGTTAGAAAATTTTAGAGAAATATTCCATATAACAGTACAAATCAATACAGTACTTCTAATGAACAGTTTACCAACAAGTACCAAAGTATAAATTGTACATAAAATTTTATCCAATAAACTTATTTCTAGGAATTTATGTCGACAAAAATATATGTACTGTGGGATATCTATCAGTATTATATACAATGGTGAATTATAAAAACCATGTCAAAATTAAATATAGAATTAATAAATTATGAAATTACTTGTAGACATTTCTATAATAATTAAAATGCTATTTTTAGGCTAAAACTTTAGAAGATAATATTATCATCATCTTATGCTTTCATATTATAAATATGATTAAAATAAATTAAATCACTTTCTCAGAACATAATGCAATTGGAAATTATTTCTGACGGATCAACTCTTACAGTTTTATAGGCCATTCATTTTTTTCCTCCTTTGAAATGACAAAGGAAAGTTGACTTCAGTCAAAATAGCACACACAACCCAATCTCAAAAATCACAAGTTTAATGTTACTTGTTTTCAGTAGACTTTGAAAACCTTACTACTGTCACACTCAACTAGAAATAAATTGACAACTCCTGACTAAATTTAGAGAAAATAAATACTAGACTTCTAAAATATACAGAACTCACATCCCTAATGTGAAGATAAAATTCAAATACCTCTAATTTTCTTCCTTGAAGATATGTTAGCTTCACTCTGAGCAAAGAGCAACATTCCTTTGCATATCCCAAGGCCATTACACTGAGACTCACCAGATACCCGTAACACTTGCTGAAGTTAGCCCTTAAATATTTCTAGTTCTGTAGTGACTATTTCTGTAAAGAATGAAGTGTGGGATTTTTTTCAGGACATTTAAGTTTTTTAATTGTTAAACTACAGATGTAGAAAATAAAATAATTCAAAATATTAGCAACAAATAAAATTGTACTAGTGGACTTTGGTAAAATTCTATAAAATTATAATCATTTCAATGATAATCACTGTTTAAGAATGCTTTAGAAAACAGTCCCTTGAGTCCTATCACTTCTGAATGTGTCACTTACCTGAACTGTGCCATATTTGTGAATTTTAAACATATACTATTTTATTATTATTATTATTATTATTATTATTATTATTATTATTATTATTATTATACTGCCTGCAATTTTTAGAGCATAGATGTTCAGAATTGATAGCTCATCTTGGTAGATTTTTCCTTTGACGAGTATGAAGAGTCCTTCCTTATCTTTTTTTGATAACTTTGGTTGAAAGTTGATTTTATTTGATATTAGAATGGCTCCTCCAGATTGTTTCTTGGGAATATTTGCTTGGAAAATTGTTTTCCAACCTTTTACTCTGAGGTAGTGCCTGTTTTTGTAACTGAGGTGTGTTTAATGTATAAGGCAAAATGCTGGGTCCTGTTTATGTGTCCAGCCTTTTAGTCTATGTCTTTTTATTGGGAAATTGAGTCCATTGATGTTAAAAGATATTAAGTAAAAGTGATTGTTACTTCCTGTTATTTTTGTTGTTAGAGTGGTATTATGTTTGTGTGCCTATCTTCTTTTGGGTTTGTTTAAAGATTACTTTATTGCTTTTTCTAGGGTGTAGTTTCTCTCCTTGTGTTGGTGTTTTCCATCTATTATCCTTTGTAGGGCTGGATTTCTGGAAAGATATTTTGTAAATTTGGTTTTGTCATGGAATATCTTGTTTTCTCCATCTATGGTAATTGAGAGTTTTGCTGGGTATAGTAGTCTAGGCTGGCATTTGTGTTCTCTTAGGGTCTATATGAGATCTGTCCAGGATCTTCTAGCTTTCATAGTCTCTGGTGAGAAGTCTGGTGTAATTCTGATAGGTCTGCCTTTATATGTTACTTGCCCCTTTTCCCTTACTGCATTTAATATTCTTTCTTTGTTTAGTGCATTTGGTGTTTTGATTATTATGTGATGGGAGGAATTTCTTTTCTGGTCCAGTCTATTTGGAGTTCTGTAGGCTTCTTGTATGTTCATGGGCATCTCTTTCTTTAGGTTAGGGAAGTTTTCTTCTATAATTTTGTTGAAGATATTTACTGGCCCTTTAAGTTGGTAATCTTCATTCTCTTCTATACCTATTATCTTTAGGTTTGGTCTTCTCATTGTGTCCTGGATTTCCTGGATGTTTTGGGTTAGTAGCTTTTTGCTTTTTGCATTTTCTTTAACTATTGTGTCAATGTTTGCTATCGTATCTTCTGCACCTGAGATTCTGTCTTCTATCTCTTGTATTCTGTTGGTGATGCTTGTATCTCTGACCCCTGATCTCTTTCTTAGATTTTCTAATTCCTGGATTATATCCATTTATGATTTCCTTATTGTTTCTATTTCTATTTTTAGATTCTGGATGGGTTTGATAATTTTCTTTGCCTATTTGATTATGTTTTTCTGTAATGCTTGAAGGAATTTTTGTGTTTCCTCTTTAAGGGCTTCTACCTGTTTACTTGTGTTTGCCTGTATTTCTTTAAGGGAGTTATGTATGTCCTTCTTAAAGTCCTCTATCACCATCATAAATAGTGATTCTAGATCTGAATCTTGCTTTTCCAGTGTGATAGTATATGCAGGAATTGCTATGGTGGGAAAATTGGGTTCTGATGATGCCAAGTAACCTTGTTTTCTGTTGCTTATGTTCTTATACTTGCCTCTGCCATCTGGTTATCTCTATGGCTACTGGTTCTCCCTGTATCTCACTGGAGCCTGTCCTTCATGTGATCCTGGTTGTGTCAGAACTCCTCAGAGACCAGCTGTCTCTGGGATCCTGTGATTCTGGGTGTGTCAGAGCTCCTAGGAGTCAAGCTGCAACTGAGACTCTGAGATTCTGGTGTGACCAAGCTCCTGGGATCCTGGGATCCTGGGTGTTTTAGAGCATCTGGGAATGGAGCTTCCTCTGGGTGTTGTGGGATTGGCTGAGGAGCTAGTGCCCAAGGTCTGCACAGGGCACCAGCTCAGATCGGAATGAACTCATGCCACTGGTTGGCTAGGGTTCCTGGGTCCCTGGATTCTACTGGTCCCAGTTACTCCTGGTGTTGGGACAGATGTTGTGTCCCCCTCACCTCTGATCCTATGATCCTGGGAGGGTTAGAGAGCCTGGGAGTGGAGCTTCCTCTGGGTGTTGTGGGACAGGCTGAGGAGTTAGTGTCCTAGGTCTGCTCAGGGAACCAGTCCAGACAGGATGGAACCAGTGCTACTGGTTTGGCAGGGTTCCTGAGTCCCTGGATCCTGCTGGTCCTAGTTACTCCCGGTGTTGGGACAGATGTTGTGTCCTTCTTGCCCCTGATCCTATGATCCTCACAAAGTATCTTGATAGCAGGCTTCAAACATATTTTAATTCTATTTTTCCAAGTTGCTAAATGATTTTTCTATATCAGATTATAAATAACACCTTTCTTCTCTTACGGTTTTTGTTTCATCTTTACTCTGAATTAATATCAAATATATGTTATTTCCAGCAATTGTGAAGAAATTCTCATGATCAGTTGGCATCTGTGCTATAAATTAATACACTTTTAGTTTAACTTGCTTTGTTATCTAATTTAACAAACTATCTGATGTTGAATTTCTTACTTATAATATAAATATAAAATAAAGATATTTTCATTGAACATGTTATATTCGTATTAATTAATATTAGGCTAATTTAATATTCTTTAAGCTTACTTTCTTATGCAGTAGACATATAGGTAAACAAATGTTTTCCCTGAATGTATGCATTTATACCACATGCATGCCTGGTTCCACAGAAGTCAGAAGAGGCTGTTGGATCCCTGGATCTGGAGTTTCAAATGGTTATGAGCCACTCTATGAATGCTGGGATCCAAATTCTGGTATTCCAGGAGACCAGCAAGTGCTCTTAACTGCTGAGCCACAATTCAAGCTCCAAGTTATTTTATTTGTAAACTAACTGATAATTTACAATTTTGAAGATTATTCAGAAAAATGTAAAGTTTTTTCTATTTGTATGAAATTAAGTGAATGTTCAACTTTTATTTTCTCTGACATGAAAGATGCACCGCTGTGGAACACAAGCCCCCATCTGGCTGTCTCTGAGTGATTCAGAAGCCCTGCCTCTTCCTGGCGAGGTCAAGAAACTGACAGCTTGTGTCACTTGGCAGTTTTTGTTTAACAATGAAAAGGACTGCTGCCTTTTTCAAATCCCCCTGTCTGTGAGAAACTGTGGGGACTTTTTCGTGTACTTACTGAAACCCACTCAAGGATGTATGGACTACTGTGCTGAAGGTAGGGGACCCTCTATAACACTATGAGCTGCTAACTGTAGAGATGTGCATTCGTATTCTGAATAGGCTGTCATGAGCTAATGTGAGCAGGAAACTTGGTCTAACTTTATTGATCAATAAATGCCAACTTTCTAGCTTAAATTGGCCAGATTTGTTTAGAATATTTATTAATCTCTTAAAATGCTCAAAAAAAAGTTGCTATAAAGATATCAAAGCATACTTATTGCACATAATGCTTGAACTGCTTAAGAAACTTGGTTTCTTTTTGCCCTTTCCCTTTCTAACTAAGACATGATGGATAGCAAGCAAATATGTGAAAATTTGGACTTCTGTATTATTTTATTTTTCATTAGCAATTTACTGAGTGTTTTTACAGAGCCAAGAATTACTTTAGGCCCTGGTGTTGGTTGCTGTAAGAATCAAGATAAGTATGATTTCTCCCATAGAAGAATACTTCAAGCAAGTCATAAATAAGCTAGATATAGCTCACAAAGAAGAGAATAAATATCTATGCATTCCACATGCAGAGAGTTTCCCTAAGAAGAATTTGTGATTGTATTTGTAATGTACTTGCATGTTGGAGTGCTTGGCTAGGATCTACAGAGCTTTAACCTCCAGTACTAAAAAAACTGTAAAACTAGAAAAAAAACAAACAAAACAATATCAAATTATGTTTGTAGCTTCTGTGCCACTGGGATAAATCCTTTTATTCTGATTGTGGTATGGACTACACAACTAGCTTGCAAGTAATAGTGTATGGAAAAGAAAACACAACAGTGACTGCATAGAAGAAGACTTGCTGATGCTATGTTCGATCACACCTGAAGATGGAACTAGAAGACAACATGAGCATCTGCAAGTTTGCAATAAGGAACTGGATGTGTTAATTTTCTCCAGAGACCAGTTTCTTAACTTAATAATGAAAAAAAAAAAACCCCACAGATTAAGAAATCTTCTACAGGACAAATGAGAATAGTAAGTTTCAGAAGAAACAAGAGCCAGAAAACCCCAGAAAAAAATGAGAAACTGTCCCGTATACTGAAGAAAAATGTTCTGAGTGATACACTGTGATTTCCTGAAATGGATATTGGGACAGAAGAGGACACCAGTGGGAGAAATTGTATTTGTTTTTGTCTAATGTTGTCCTAAGATCAGCTTCCTAATTTTGACAAATACATCCTGGCCTTATAATATGCCAACATTTTTAGAAAATGGCTCAGAGGTGTATATGGGGATGTTTTGTGTTATAATTTTTGTGTGTATGAATCTAAAATTACTCTAAGCTAATATGTTTATAAAATACAAAACCAAATTGTTTTGAAATTAGTGCCTTATTGATTTAAAAAAAAATAGGCATTACAAGAGGCACAAGGACATTGTCTTTAAAAATTAGTTCAGTAAATCTCTGAACAGCTGATGAGTCTGAATTGATATCTGGATGAGGAGAATTAGACAAACATGAAAATATGTGATGGGAACAGAGTAAGGAGACATACTGGAAGATTAGTTCAGAGAACCAGAGGTAACAGCTGTGGGATCTTAAGTTCATTTAAGAAGTTAGGTCAAGTCAGAACCATTGTATAAAGTCTTAGAGGGTTTTCAGGTAGATTGATAATGCAATCGGAGGATTGTATGCTCAAGGCATTACTCCCAGACAAAAGTTTCTGTAGACTTCGCATTTATTCCATAGTGAAGCACGAGTGGGCTTACAGGGAAGGGGTAGAAATGGCTTGTACAAATGGCAAAGCAAAAGGATCACTGAGCTTAGGGCAATTCTCAGACAAAATATGCATACATCACCTCATCTGTTTATATTGTTGGAGTAATATTAATCTTCTAACCAATACAGCCTGTCCTTAATATAGGTTACAAGATAAGTTTAAAGTCTTCCACTATTCTAAGGGACATTCATACATTTACTAATTGCAATTAATCATATTAATGGAAAGACTAAAAGTTGCCATGGAAAAGAATGCTGCTCGCAAGGGAAGGATGTAGTTCACATTCTGGAGCCCATAGAGAAAGCTTCTTCAGATCAGATGGCACTGACTCTAAGAGCTAGAGGGTTCACAGACCATAGTCAGAGCAAGTGGGTCAGGATCAGCTCATAGCAACAGCAGGCAGCACATCCTCAGGGGGAGGTATGCTTAGAGTAGAAACACAGCAGAAATGTTGAGTGCCCACGAGCAAGGGAGAGCACAGGAAGGCTTCTAGGGTGTGACAGTAGTGCCATCTTCAGGAAGCTCTTAACTGTTTAATGATATTAGGTGGAAAAGTTGCTACAGCTACTGGCAAAACACTTTGGAAAAACTCACCTGACAGATAAAAACTATAATGAGTTCAAGGGGACAAGGGATAGCAATTTTAATTGTAACACCAATTAAAAAGTTGACAGTGGAAACAATATGACTGGAGAAAGTAGAGGGTGAAAACTATTAAGACAGGAAAAACAAGGTTTTTTCCTTGTGATAAAATAGTTCTATAGCAGGATATAGAAATTCAAGGGACTGAACCAGAACCAGATGCACACTGTGAATCTGAAAAACTCATGGATCTTATGTTCAAGGAGAAACAGACAAGCCTCCAATTAGACTGCATATCATCAACCACTCTGAGTAATAAAATGAAGCCAGCAGAAGCAAAGAGGACTGGAGCAACTCTGTCAACCAATTTAGTCTAAATGACTTTCAAGGCAGCTCCACACGGAAGCAGAATAAACATTCTTTGTAAGTGGGCATACAACATTTACCAAGATACACATCATCCAGAGCCCAAATCAAGAAAACAAGATATTTTTTAAACAAAGTTAATTAAAATTAGTGTTGTTGAACATTTATTTTATAAAATAAAAGTTTACAAATTAAGTACTTTAACTTACAAATTTAGAGACTAAAAGAAATATAAATGAGAATCAGAACAATAAGGTGAAATAACGAACAGAATAGAAGTCAATAAACCCTAGTTCAAGTAGACAACAGACAATCCAATCAATCAATATATAGTTCTTTGAGTAGTTCAATGAAAGATATAAATTTCTATCCATAACTATGGTTCAGAAAAGACTACATTGGGACCAGCTGTGTAGAACATGTGGCAGACCAAAGCTTAGCATACAGATAGGTTCATTCTTTAGGAACACACAAATTGAAAGGGAGTTGGGGAGAAAGAGAGAGTGGGAGAGACAAGAATATTAGGGACACAACTGAAACAATGCACATATGAGCTCACAGTGACTGAAGCAGCAATCACAGGGTCTACTTGGGTCTGTACCAGGTCCTCTGTGTATATATATAATAGTGTTCAGCTGAGTGCTTTCATGAGACTCCTAATTGAGAGTTTGAGTGGGTCTGACTCTGGGTCCTGCTCTTGGGACTCTTTTCCTTCTGTTGGGTTGTTATGTCCAATTTTTTGCTTTATCTTACCATATTTTATTTTGTAATGTTTGATTGTTAGCTCTTAGGAGGCTGTTTTTGTCTAATGAGAGACAGAAAAGGAGTGGGTCTGGAGGGAAGACAATATAGGATGGAACTGGGAGAAGCAGAGGAAGGGAAACTATTGCCAGGATATGTTATATGAGAAAAATCCATTTTCAATAAAAGGAAAAGAGAAGTAATAGTAAAGGCAATGAACCCCCAAAAAAGACTTCACAGATAACATGAGAAGAAGGACGAAGGTATAATTAGGAACAATTCTATTATTACTTTGACATGCTAGATGAACTTTTTAAGTCACCTAAAATATGCACCAAGCCACAGTCACTTAAAAGCAATGACTCCATTTGTATTTAAGTTATATTTCTAGTTCAATACTATTTCAAAAGGATCACCCAGGTACCAGACCATTCTGAGTGGGAATGTTCCAAACTTATTACGTAGAAAAAAAAAAAACCAATTTTATACAAAATATTGTGGATAAATGAAGAGTAATCTCTAGTCCTGAGAAACTAGAGCTAAGCCTCTGCGAAGCCAGTGTTACTTGAAACAACGAAAGACAGACACACAAGAGAAAGAGATTATTGCAAAATGTTTTGGAGGCTTTAAGGTGAAAACCTAGCACTTGGGAGGCTGAGGTGACATGAAGTTTATTAATTTGAGGTCAGTTTGGGTTACATAGCAAGTTCCCAGCCAGCTTGGGCTCATAAGTGAAACCCTATATTCAGAACAAAAATACTATGACCCATTCACAAAAATCTAGGCCAAGAGACCAAAATTACTGTCTGCATAAAATCCCTATAAAATGAACAATTATAAATATAACTTTTATTCAGAAGAAAAGTGGTAGCATTATGGTAAGAGTGTCTTTAGGATCATACAAAAATCCTAAATTGTCCTGCAAAGTGATACTGTCACTTTGTACTCCTGCAGCCAAAAGTTTGGAATTATCAGTGTGTTCTGATGTTTAATAGTGAAGACCCCAAAGAAGGTATGAAAGCTCCAAGTGCTTCAAAATATACTCCCTGGCCATTTAAAGGGTATTTAAATAAAAATGCAAACTTTAAACTTTTACAGCTATTTCTGATGTGAAGTTACATGCATGTGGCCCTGGAGAAACAGAAATTGAAGGTGGCTGTACTGGTGTGTATGACATTGTTTTTATATGACGTAGTTATATGGTAGTGACTTTTGTGAATATTTTTGTTCTGTGGCTTTAAATGTTGACTTATGCAATCATCAACAGTCTGATAGACATCAGCAAGAACAATAATTTTTGTAATGTATGTGTAGAACATATCTCTGAGAATGGTAGAAACACAGTTTTTTATTTTTAAAGCCTGTAAATATTGGCACAATCATTCACAAGAAAATTGATGATTGAACTTAATTTTTGTAAAACTTTGCATGTATTTGTACCGATTGTTTTACTTTCAAAGATCTTCCTTCTAGATCTGTTCAAGTGAATATAAAGCACAATATTTAATACAACATTTTTTAATAATATGGAAAAATGTTGTAAAAACTATAAATAAGCCAGGCACAGTGGTATGTATCTTTGATCATAGCTGGAAGATTATTGCAAGTTTTTGTCTTTCATAGGATGACCATCCCTCAATACAAGCAAACATTAGTCATTTCATTGTGTTTATAAACAAATACAATTCCCGAAAATTAGAAGGTAGAGTTTTCATCTGGTTACTGTGATTAATAGCTCTGAGTTATTTCTCCACACTCTTCCAGTAGCAGATTGATTTTGCAGGCACCTTTACCAGCATGTCTGGTATCAAAACATTATACTATCTCAAATTCTCAGCTTCATTAGAGCCTGTGATTTAAATTTTTTATTGTTTTTTTTAAGTATTTTTAGATTATAATATAAAAAAGTAAAAACAATATTCCTTAAACATTGTAACCTTAAGCACATGATATGATTATTGATCTATTATGTGTATTAGACATGGATTTTCCTAATTAGGGATCTGTATTAAAGAAAAAATTCTATTACCTCTCTTGAATAAATAGCACATTTCAATTGGTAGTTGGGGTGTACTGTGTAGGATAGAGCTTCTCTGTCTGTCCTGTGTTAAGCCCTGGGTTCAAAATGAGCACCACAGAAAGCAATATGCAAACTTACTTATTTGCTTATTTCAGCAAATTGTGATTATTTAAAATATTTGTGTAATTATTTAGAATTTAAGATATACAAAACTGTATACAAATCGAAGCAACCTGAGCAAAAAAAAACCCAAATCTCACTATGACTATGGTCACGTGGCTTGAGAATTATTAGGATATTCGTAGAGAGTTATACATTAATCTCAGCATTTAGGAGACTGATGCAGGAAGATCAAGAGTTTGAAGCCAGCATGAGTTATGTAACAAGACCCTTCCTCCAGAGACTCAAGCATGTTTGTTGTTATTATGTTAATTGCAAAATAATCCATTTGAAGCACTCCTTGGGATATGGTGTCTAACAAAATGATCCTTTAAATAATCTCAAAGTAAATTTCTTTATTTAAAAAGGCCTTAAGACAAGATTTCTCGGAATCTTCCAGTATCTGTGTGACAGATTTAGAAAGTTAATTTTGTGATTGTCACAAAGTAATAATGTATATAATAAAAAGATGTACATTTCAGAATATACTAAAACATCTTGTTAAATCTTGCCAGTTGGATATTTTTCTATATCTAAACAAAACAATCTTTACTGACTCCTAGATTGAACTTTACAAATGCCTGGAATTTAGAAACAAACAATCTGTTAACTCTTCTTACAGGTCCTCAAAGAAACTTCAGGAGTATGTGTAGCCTCCGAAAAAAATTAAAAGAATAAGGTAGTTGTCAAGCACTGAATACAGTTTACTGACAGCATAACCATGACACATGAAAAGCTCTGTCAGCCCAAAGTTGTGATGAGTAGCGTTAAAAGCAAATTATAAAATGCATATTTGAGTTGATGTTGTAGTAAATCATTATCTTTATAGCAAGGAATTAAAAAGGCTAGTGGCTAAATTTTGTCTGTTCTATATTTTAGAACCGAGATGATTGCCTGAGGAATGTGAGTCCCTTTTGTTTTCACAATCCAAGCTTTGCCAAGGTTCCTCATGACTAATGTAAGCTTGAGTGGTTATGCCAATCAGTATTCAGCATAGTTTAAACCAGACTATTTCCCTTTGTTGCCTGATAGAAAATAATCATGTTTTTTTTTTTTCCAAATTGCTTCCTTGTCTTCTTAAATTAAGTCCAGTATTGATAGTCTTTGGGTCCTTTTTTCTAAGATTGTTTTCTTTTCTTTCTTTCTTCAAGATGCCTGATTTACCAACTGTACTTTTTCTTTCCAGGCCAACTCTCCATGGTACTGCCTCCTCTTCCTCCTCCTCCACCTCCAAGAAGGCCCAAGGTCATAGTGGAACTGGTGGGCTCCCAGGTGTTTTGGGAGTGTACTTTTGATGTTTCCCCCACAAACAACTCAGTAGGATTTCTGATAGCCTGGTCTAGGCTTTCTTCCCAAGGAATCAAAGAAGAGCTGAGACAGGAGAGCAGTCTCCAGGCTTTCTCGCTTCTAGAGCTTGAAGGCATAAATCTCAGACTTGGAGACAGGGTATGTAAAACAAACAAACAAACAAACAAAGAAACTTGCATTCTTTTCATGAATATACTGATTTTCAAAAATTGATTTCAAACCAAACACTGAAAGCTGTTTTTACCCTCAACATATAAAGCAGTGGAGTCTTGGATTTTCCTTTTCTCTACTTGGCAGTTGTGCGAATTCTAGTTACAGTTGGATATGTCAGTAATGTATGTTTGGTGACTATGTTTAAATATCTCCTTTTAACAATCTGCTAATTTTTGATGAATCTTTAAAATTATATGTCTCTTTCAGATTTTAAGATTATACTCTTATATATTGAAAAGCAGTGTTTAAATTTTTCAATGCTAACACCTTTTTTATATGTGTGTGTGTGTGTGTGTGTGTGTGGTGTGTGCTATCCTTTATATTGAGGTTCAATACACTAATAATTTATAATAGAACTTTTATCAAATTTTAGGCAAGTATGTAAACTGTTTGATTCCTTTTTTATTGGTTATTTTGTTTATTTACATTTCAAATGTTTTTTCCCCTTCCTGGTTTGATGCCCTTTTAAATGTTATTTTATTTATATTTTCTTATGTGTGAGTGTAAGTTCGTGTACCATGTGTACATTGGATGTCCATGAAGTTCAGAAAGAATATTGGATCCTCTGAATCTGGAATTATGGGTAGCTCTGAACCACCATGTGGGTGCTAAAAATGGAAACTGAATCCTCTGTAAGAGCAGCAAGTGCTTTTAACTGCTAGCCATCTCTTTAACCCCTGAGCCCTTAATTTTATAATTTACTAACAATTAAATTAAAGATTTAAAGATAATTTGCATGTTACTTTATAGTGTTTATACCAAATGATTATTTCTTACCTGTATTTGTAGATATTCTGCAATGCTGCCAACTTTTACTTGGAGAAACCAGACGTGCAAAGTATAGCTGTTGAAAGCCAGGAATTTTTTGCTGGAATTAAGGTGTGTAGCACTGAGTATGTGCTAAAAAGGGTACTTTCTACACTTTGCCCTTAGTAGTTTCTAGGCCTTGTCGTAGACTGAATCAGAAAGTCTAGACTAAATTTGCATTTTTGAAGAACAACTTCAATCGTTCTCATGGGTAGCAAAGCTGGAAGTCACATGGCAATGAGCTGAATTTGGGGTGTTCCTTTGCTTATAATGGCACTGTGTCCCAGTAAACTCACCATAAATTGAAAAACAGTGCACATCAAAATTGTATTTACTGCAGCAGAGCGTAGCAATAAGCACACAGTGGAATATTAGATGTTTACTCTTTGTGACCCATTCCTTACTGGGAGCTGTAAATGGCTACCACTACCTAGCATCATGAGAAAGTATGTTGCACAATACTGCCAGTCTCAGGAAGGGCATGCATTCAACGTATAACTTCTACTGAATGTAAAAGTGTGCGCTATGATAAAGTAAAGCCTTCTGAGTCAAGCCATCAAATTCATGGACTTATGAGAAGGAAGGACTAAAGCTCAAAGTAGAATAAGTCAAAGGCTCTATTTTCATAAGTCACTCTACTAGATAGTCTATTAGGCATTATCAGAATGCCACTATTCAGTTGTTGTAAATGTTTGACAAGAAGGACCAGATGAAGGGCTCGCTGAAAGGACTCACAGTTCTGGGCTTTATGGATTGCCATGATTGCTCTAGCTAAACAACACAATTCTTTTGGTTACTGCTGGTCACACTGGATCTAGAGAGTGATGAGTTCTTCTGACAGGTAAGCAGTGTCAGGAAATTGTATCAGTGGAAGGCACTGTGAGGTACAGAAAGACAGAAGCTAGAGAGCAACACCATGGAGGGGGGTGGTTTGCTCACTAATGGAATTGGAGATTGCATGAGGTACATTTCTAGTTCAAAGACAATATGGGAGATAGGTCAATTGTGAGGAGAGGACTTAGGGACAGGATAAAAACCTTTGTCTAGCTAATGTCCATGTACACACGGACAGAGCTCAGGTAAAGAAGACTGAATTACATTGTCAGAAGTTCTAGCAGTGGGAGAGAAAGGAGAGCTCTGACCCTGGGAGCAGAGTAACCTTTATATCTGCATTGGTAGGGTCACAGCCAAACAATGTCAGTGGTCAGCCACTGTTTCTTATTAGACTAAGAACTGCACTAAGAAACAATTCTTAGAGGCTTCCACTGAACAGCTGATTCAGACAGATATAGACACCCACAGCCAAACAGTGGATGGAGCTTGGACACTCTTACAGAAGATTAGGAAGAAGGATTGTGGGCCCTGATGGGGATAGGAGCTCCACAGGAAGACCAATAGTGTCAAATAACCTGGACCCTTGGGGCTCTCAGAATCTGAACCACCAACTAAAGAACATACACGGACCTAGGCCTCTCCTCATTTATGTAGTAGATGTGAAGCTTGGTCTTCACGTGGGTCTGCAACAAGTGGAATGGGAGCTGTTGGCCAAGAGCTGTTGCCTGTTTGTGGGATATGTTCTACTAGCTGGACTGCCTTGTCTGGTCTCAGTGGGAGAGAAAATTCCTAGCCTCACAGAGACTTGAAGTGCTGGGGATTGAAAGTGGGCCGTGGGGGTGGGAGGGAGAATACCCAGGGGGAGCCCCACCTGCTCAGAGGAGAAGCTGAGGGGAGGTAGAGGAAGGCTTGTGGGAGGGTGCTACCAGGAGGGGTCAGTAAGCAGGATGTAAAGTGAATAAGTAAAAAAATTAAATTAAATTTTTAAAAAAGAAGAAGCAGCAGCAAGGCTTCTGAGAGACAGTTAAGACTTGAGGCTGTGGGAAAACAACAAAAGATCTCTGGTTCCATCTATGACTGCCTGGTGGACTGGAGTGGACTTAGTTTGTAGCAATACACCTCAGGAAGTCTAACTTAGAAGGCAGAAGGTCAGAAACAAGCTGAGGAGTGGAAGAGTGAAGGTGATGACATTTTGGCTTGCGTATTAAGTAAATACATATATTTCATTGGTGAGGTGACAATACATCCTTGAAGATCACCAGGTTCTTCTCCAGTTGGGTCAATAAGCATCAGCAAACAAATGAAAAAAAGACATTTCTGGATGCCACTGCAAAGTGACTTATACTTTTTTTTTTTTTACTGGTTTGATGTTAATTGGCCTTGTTTACTTAAATAAAACTGAATAAATAAGATATTAATGGCTCACTAAGCGAAAGATAGTCAACTGGGGTAACAACAACAACAAAAAAATGCCTTCAAAATTAACTCCTAGAAATACATTTGAACTTAAATGCTGTATTTTCTCATGCTAGTTAAAACCTGAACAGGACACTATATCAGAAGATGGAAAGGGATACCAGCTGAGGATAGAGAGTACAATTCCTACTGTTTGCTCTGAATTTAGCAAGCATGATCAAGGATGCAAAATCTCATTAAAACTGAAAACCGTCGAACAAGGTAATACACTAAGTTCATTTTGGTTTATTACATTTCAAGCAATAACTGATCCTTGTTCAGTTTTATACAGAGTCCCTGGAATGTGCTCACATAAGAAAATATGTTCCTTGCTTACATCAAACAATGACTGCATCATATTAATGATCTGATATAAGGTTGAACCAATGATAGGCAAAGCAATTCATGGTTTTTTTTTGTTTTTTTTAAAATTTTCTTCCTTTCTGGGCTCAAACATACTATTGAACTATCTGCTCTGTGCTGTCATTTGCCCTCTTTCCTTTCCCTCTACTTATTCCTAATTGATCGACCCCCTTCTCCTCTGTCTTCTACCTTTTCTTCTTTTTGACTTGTTTTTGGAGATGGGGACAACTTTATGGTTTTCCAAATCACCTTCACTGAAAATACTGTTTTGTGATGTACTCAGAGTTGAAGTTTATGAAACAGGGATCTCAAATTAATAAATTATGAAAAATGGTTATTAAATAAATTGTCTTCATATAAATGATTAATCCTATGGATACTGTGATACATGACAATTTATACATTACTACTAAGGCAATATAGAGAGGGAAATCTCTCCCTAGAGTAAGATAGACTACCCAAGAGAGCAAATTGTGTACAGCTGTGGCTGGGTTGCTTGAGTTCTTTTCCAGTTTCCAAATTGCTCTCACCAAAACAAAAGATTTTCTGATTAAAACAGAACCTGTAAAGAGAAATGATAGGTTTGTTTGCATATCATACATTCTTCATAGAATAAAGCATTTTCAGTCAAATCTCAAACACAGGGCATCTAGGTGTTGATGGCCTTATATCACCTAAATGAAAGAGATGAAAAGATTAACAGGCCCAGGTTAGTCTTCTGCCTAGTGTATATAAATAAATAAATAAATAAATAAATAAATAAATAAATAAATATAAAAATTATAAAGGTGAATAAAAAGGCATAAAAAAAACCTCAAAGTTGTCATGCTAAGACACTTGAGAATTATATATGCTTAGAAGATACTTACCTGGGCAGTTAGACTTCTGGAGGCCTGTGTACATCAGGCTTGTGAATTTTTTTCACAGCTCACACCTTTGACACAATTCCAGTCCAAACTACTTTTAGGAAGCATAGCGACACATATTACATTACTGAAGCTGTCCAAATAATGCTAAGCAAAAATTTCTCTTGATTAAAAGTATACCTTCCAATATACTTGCACACTCTCAGTTTCTTTAATTAAGTCAATTATTGATATAATAATAAAAACAGCATAAATATGTTCTTATATTATGTGTTATGATTTGTCAATTAAAAGTTGCTCTCTTGGAGCTGGAGAGATGGCTCAGCAGTTAAGAACACCGACTACTCTTCCAGAGGTCCTGAGTTCAATTCCCAGCAACCACATGGTGGCTCACAACCATTTGTAATGAGATATGAGATACCCTCTTCTGGTATGACTGAAGACAGCAACAGTGTAGTCATACACATTAAATGAATAAAGCTTTTAAGAAAAGTTGCTATCTCTATTTCATAGAGAAATTTCTGATTTCATTCTGGATATTCTTTCCCTTCTCTTCTTCCCAGTGTCTACAATGACTGAGAACAAGTTTACATGTCTTTACAGAGGCTGTGCAGCTATTGTACAGTCTCCATAGAACAACCTTGGCCTTCAAACTGAAAGCTTGGGAAATGAAGTCATGGACTGTACCTGAGCCAGACATATTATTCCACACTCTCCTAAGGGAGCTAGCTAAGGAATTTGGATGTGTCCATTATTTTTTATGTGTATGATAAAAATGTATTTCTAGGAAAATAAAAATGGAAACATAGGCCAGGCAGTGGTGGCACACACATTTAATATCAGCACTTGGGAGGCAGAGACAGGTGGATTTTTGAGTTGGAGGCCAGCCTGGCCTACAAACCTAGTTTCAGAGAAACCCTGTCTCTGAGAGAGAAAAGGAGAGAAAGAGAGAGAGAGAGAGAGAGAGAGAGAGAGAGAGAGAGAGAGATTTTCCCAGGATCTTGAACCCAGTACAGTATGTGGGTTTTATTCAAATACTGTAATTTCATACAAAATTCACGTGGGTGAAAGGAAGAGAGTCCTTAGAATTAATTTCTTCCTTCTGGAATCTCAAGAAGGCTTTGTAGTCCTGAACTGAATTTGAAACCTGCTTCTTTATACCCAATTTAAGGGCATGTTCTTTCATTTATGGGAATAACAGAAATCGTGCAAATGAGCTATATCACTTTTTAAAATTCTGTTTTTATTTTCTGTTCCTGTTTTCTCTCCAGATTATTTCCTTTTTTCATTGTTACTTAAGCAGAAGATCATTTTGAAGTTCTGAATATATTCTGATGCTTATGAGAGAAAATAAGTTTATTACTCATGATCACCTTCAAGAGGTCCACATCATTTTCTAACTGGATGTTGAAATTTATGCTTCATAGAATGTATACATTTATGTTGATGAAATATTCTACTAAAATACTTATTACCTGCTCTTACCTGTTATGTATTGCTTTTGAATTTTATCTAAATGCACATGTATTTATAACTTTATTGAAAATAGTAGTGTGTTTGTATGTATACCTATTTAAAATTAATATTTATTTATAAAGATAAGGTAGATTCAGTAGCTTTATTTTAATTTAAACAACCATTACAGTAATTTTTAAAGAAAAATATTTAAGAATAATATTTTAGTTTGTTTCATATTGATCAAGTAACTACATTTGATTTGTATGTATCTTTAAAAAAAAAAAAACTTTTAAAATTATCTTTTTTCTTCCTAAATAGGTAAAGAACTCCTCGGTTTAAATTTGGCATTGTCTTCCTGCAATGTGGACCTTGACCAGAACTCTTGTGCTGATGGAATATGTAGCCAGGCTGTAGTATACTACACTGCTGTGACAGACTTTTCCTGGGATGGAGACAGACTTACGGACATCATTGTGGAACCTATAGTTAATGATGTTTTCCTGTGGGACAGATACACTCCAGACAGCATCCAGGTTGACTAATCAGAAAAATAACTTTTATAACTTAAGATGTAAAGATACGTTTGTGTCAACAATTATTTTTTATTTATAAATTAATTGAAGAGATGGCTAAAAGGCTAAGTTTATTTTCTTGTCTTCTAGAGAACTCGTTTGGTTCCTAGTGCCAACTGAGGCAGCTAACAATTGCTTGTAACTTCTGCTCTAGGAGACCTGATGTCTTCTTCTGGTCTTTGAGGTCACCTGCTCATACTTGGCATATAAACATATACAAATGCATTATAGAAACAAATAATTTTTAAAATTACTTAATATTTTTTATTTTAAACAATTCCATTTCAGTAACTATAAAAAATTATTGAATATTAATTTCAGTTGCTAAATAATTTGCTACCCAGCAATCAATGTTAACTTATAAATATATTATTCTTCTGCAGATCAAGGTCAAGGATGTCCCATCTGCTTACTGCTATTCATTTAGTGACCCACACATAATTACCTTTGATGGCAAGTAATGTCCTGATCTTTTCTTCTTTCACTGGCTTTTGTTTTCTTTGGTTTTTGCCATGTTTTGTTTTAAATGTCCCACTCTTACTATTTCCTTATCATTTCAATGGTTTTCACTTTTACTGATTTCCTTCTAGATATTAGTGTATTTGTGTAGAATATTTTTGCCTTAATTCCAGTCCTTATTTAGAAATGCAGACAATGAGTGGACCTGCATTTTTGGATTATTACAAGTGAAGTTGTATTGAAGAGTAGTAGTACAAATGTACATAATCATTTGTGCTTGGCCACCTACTTATTTTGATATTAAGTCATTTATTTTCACTAAGAGTATTTATTTTATTGTATGTTTATAGAATTACAAAATAATCTATGAGGCTTATGTGAAATGACTAAGCTAATTCATTAAATTTATTTTAATACTAATTACCTTTGATTAATGATAAGAATGCCGGTTTTCAAAATCGAATTTTTTTTTTCTACCATGAAATCCTTTATGATTGTTTCTGGAATTTAAGTAAAATGTTCAAAGTAATGAAAAGGGTATTAAAATGATATTACTTTTACTGTCTGCATAGGAACAGGTAAGCTTAGTGATGCTCTTCTGGGGGCCTCGTGATGCTAAGACACGAGAAGAAGAGACAACTCACTGTCTAGTACAAACTTTCTTCATGATACTTGACAGGTGTTTTAAACATAGTGTGATAGCTGTCAGTAAGATTATTCCTGAGTGACAGAGTGGTAGAACCCTCCCCTATAATGATGAGTATCAAAAAGTTGTCAGGACTAATCAGTTATGCAGAAATCTTTTGTGGTTTGGAAATTTAAAAGACTCCTCAGTGAGGAGTCCTGAAGAAAGCATAGTGGTAGTGTACTTAATCTGTCTTCTTTCAGTGAGATTACTTGTAAAATATCTGGGTGACAATTCATGCTCTAAGTGCTGAGGGTAAGGCAGTGAATGAAGTCAAGTACTTTCTTTGCCCTGGTGCTGAGCTTTGGATAGGAGAAGAGATACAGACACATGATTCACACCAACAATAGTAGTACTAGAAATAAAACAGTGTTGGAAGCAAATACATGTCAGGAAGAAAATTAAAACAGATAGAAAATAAGGGAAAGAAATAGAGCTCATGATTTTATTAAAAGAATCCAGTTACTGAAAGCCAGTAAGTAACACCCACGTTAGAAAATTCTTTCTGTAAGGAAGACAGTCAAGTGCCTGTATACTCAGCAAGCATATTCTCCTTTAAGAGTGAAGCCTGCTGAGTGGGCAAAGAGGCAGAGAGAGACGTGGGAAAGAATTAATGTATTTGTGGACACTTTGAGTCAGTCACAGACACATATCGATCTTCAGAACCATAAACATGCTGAAAATACAAATTTCTTATTTTAGAACAAAATGCAATGCCTGCTTATAATACATTAAAGAACTTTGTAATATTACAGTTATATTGTTATAATATTTTATCCTGACTCTTAATGTAGTTGACCTTTGTCCATACCAGGGTATATGACAACTTCAAGACTGGAACGTTTGTGCTTTATAAGAGTATGTTGCGTGATTTTGAAATCCATGTATGTCAGTGGGACTGTGGGAGTCTTCACTATCCTGTGTCATGTAACTGTGGCTTTGTTGCAAAAGAAGAAGATGACATTGTTATTTTTGATATGTTCAGTGGCAAGTTACATGAATACCCACCATATTTATTTGTAAAGAGCCAAGAGTCATCATCAAGCAATATTAGAATAACTGAATCTTATTTAGGAAGAAAAGTCATGGTATGTGAACAGTTTTACTATGTGAACAGAAGTAAAAATTTAACATTAGAAAGAGTTTTTGCTTTTGGTAATTTTGGACGAACTTCTATACATTCTTACATATTAGGCACTGTTATGTTTTGATATTAGTTTGCTGAAAAAATTTGCATTTAGAAGATAATGAATGAATATAATCAAAATATATTATCCATGTATGAGAAAGTAAAAAAGAAAGAAAATAACTTTAGATTCACTCAGATATTGGAAAAGAGCTTATATTTTAACCTAGTATTCAAAATGGAACATATCCTTATATCCAAATTGTTCCTTTAAAACATTTTAACATTACAGTTTTGGTGAACAGACATACACACTGGCAAAACACCCAGGCATGCATATAAAATTAAAAATTAGAAGAATTGAAATTGTGACCAGATTTCAAATCAGTGTAATGTGAAAAGGGATTTATTTGAAATAAAATTTTAAATGAAAGTTTACATGTAAAAAAAATAAGCATTTCATTCTTTGTATGTATAGAAAAATAACTTTCTTATCTTATATGACACTCTTCTCAACCCAATGAATCCAGCTTGTTGTATCTCAGTGTGGGCTTGTCTGCTTTCACATTTGGTTTTCTTCTGGAGCGTTCGTCCGTGCTGACCTCAGTGAGGGGTATGAGTATAAAGCTCAGAATCCGTAGTTTAGACTACAGAAGCACATTGGGGCTTTGTGGCACCTTCGATGAAAACCCTGAAAATGATTTCCATGACAAGAATGGGGTCAAAATTGATCATGACATCAACGATTATACTGCTTTTATCAATGAATGGAGGTGAGAATTATCAGTTGTTTTGTGTTACAATGAAGCTTAAGTAGTGGCCATTCAATTTTCTGCACATTCACAATAGATTAGTGGAAAAAACGTTCTTGTTCAAATAACTATCCTGTCTTTCATCTGGAAGGCTTCTCCCAGGAAGAAGCATGTTTGACAAAATATCAGCTTCCTCGTGGTTTCCTGCAAAACTATCCTACTGCAGCTGCTGTCTGGGTACCTCCATTCACCATCTGCCTTCTCACCATCTGGACAGCAGATCTCACTTAGAAGTGGCTTCCAGCTGCAAAGATATCAAGCACATCCAGTTCTCTTCCTTGATACCGAACCGAGATATTACCTCTGAATATATCAATTCAGAAGCTTTTGTTGAAAAAATAAATAGGGAAGAAAATAATTTGAATTTCTTACTACAGAAAAATGCCCACCCAAATCTATCCAAACTGGTGTTAAATTTACAGCATCCTGGGAATAAGACACAAAATCCTCCTACATATCTGAGTAATGAGAAGCATGCACAGGACCAGGAAATGAGGAAGAATTTACAAAACAGATGGAAACGACAAAATCTGAAGGACTTTCATCCCGTATTTACTTTCCAGAGTTTTGGGCAAAGCAACCTGGAAGATTTTTCTTATTTTTTCCCTGAGGATCACACTGAGGACAGCAGGCAGGAGTTTGTTCCCTCATGGCTCACAGCATCTGGCCTCACCGAATTCAGTGTTTTGACGATCTGTCAGCAGACTCTAGCCAATTCCAGCATTGGAAGGCTCTGTCTTCCCTTTCTTGGCAGGACACTAAACCATGTTATGGACATGTGTGTGAAGGATGTTCTGTTAAAAGACAACGTGAGTTGGGCAGAGGCAGGAGTGGCCTTGTTAGAAAACGAATGTGAGAGACACGTTTTAGAAGAAGGAAAACACAACATAGAAGAACACAGGAAGTCAGTAGAAGGCATTCTAGAAGTGTTAAAATGTCCCAACTTATGCAGCGGACATGGGCAGTGTATGGACTGGGGGTGTGAGTGTTTTCCAGGCTACAGTTCCTATGACTGCAGTCATTCATATGGTATGCAAATGCTCTGAACCTTTGATATTGGGGGTGGCATTTGACTATGGACATGTCTTTGTCCTTTGTGTTTATTAAGTCTATAGTGAAAAATATACTGGTTAATATCCTAATGATCTCCTCCAAATGTTTCATCTTATTCAAATGTCAAAGCTAAAGTCCGTGAAACTGCCTGTCTGGTACCATTACCACTTGACGGCCTCTGTTGCTGTTCATTGGAAATGCCAGGCCACCCAGACACAAGATTTTTGCACACAGTTGCTGCTTCTGTCTGCAGAGAATAACCTTTCACCTAGACCTCATATTCAGTATATTTTAAGCACTATTTTATGTTATTTTCCTAAGTACACTAATCTGCTTGAAATTGTTTTTTAAGTATATTTTGAGATCTCTTTTGTCTGAGTATTATCTTAAAAACTTCCTAGTGGTTTTTTTTCCCTAGTAGATTTTTTCACACTATCCCTTATCTTTTTATCTCCAATGACAATTAATATAAAATTTCTACATATAGCTGAAAACATATTTCTATATTTTGTATTTTTTCACATTTAAAACAATCTTTGTCATCCTATAGTAAGATGTAAGTTCTACGGAGGGTTCATTTGGTTTATTCCTATGCCTTGTGTAATGATTCTATACACACATGCATCAGTGAATAGATACGTGTTACAACTGTGACATGATAAACTAATACAAATTTATGTGAGAATTTTGAGAATCCAGAAGTCATAGGCTTGTGAGTTTTCCAACAAGGCTAGCTGGTAAGTTCTCTTGGGCTTTGACAGGACTAGGGCAGCGGGATATTTTTCACGGGCATGCATCCATTTTAATAAGTAGATCTCATGGATGCAGATAGAATGGGCTCGCTAAGGCCACAACTAGAATAAGAGCCATATGAAAGTCAGTTAACTATAAGTTCTAAGAGATATTTCCTGTCAGTGATTAATATACTCACAGCTATCCTTATAGGACAACAAAAATTATGGACAGAACTGAAAAAGGAGTATAAACTATATTCCTATATGTGTATATACATACACATACATATTTAAATTATACTTTGATAATTTTTTTGTAATATTGAAATGATTTTTGAAATGTGAATATTGCACTGTTAAGTAAGTTATGTCATTACAGAAGCATAGTTTGCCTATAATCCATCTATTTGGTGCAAACTGATACAGCCAAACCAAGGTGTATTTTAGGTATAATTTGTTAACATTTGCTCTTAATTAGTAACAAATATCACTGAAACATTGGAGACATGTGTGTTTAAGTGTTGCCAATTATGACAATGCTTTTGTTTTGATGGCCAGCAATATCTATTTAAACACAACATGATTAAATGTTTAATTGGTTAATTGGTATAAATAGTGTTTTGAGTACATTTTGAAATGTTATTAGAACTATGCTTTTAATTTAGACACTCAAAATAATTATGTGGTGCTTTTTCTGTAATTCACAAAGCATGTGGTGTTTATTTTCATTTTTTTCTCTAAAGACATAGCTCCTGAAATTACTGAGGTTGAGAATGCTGGATTCTGTGATATTCAGAAGCAGAACTGTGTCACAGTGAGAGTTTTTGGTCAAGGCTTCAAAGAGTCATTGTCCATCAAGTGTGAAGTTACTAAACTGGAGGTATGACAATGAGTGTTTAAAATGATTGAGTTTGTGCCATTTTAGGTTATTTTTTTTCTATCAGAGAGCAACATGATCTTAGGCTGTTCAACCCATGGAGAGTTACAGGAACATGACCACACTGCTTCACTAGATAAGCTACCCTGTGATCATTACTAAGTATTTTATGTCATTTTTATTGAGGTGTTGGGCCATGGAATTTTCAGTCATGATTAATAAAAACTAAAAGAACAACAAGCTTCTTATATAGAAGCATCTATCTTTCTTGAGCTGTAAACCACAATGAATGGTGATGGGTTTCAGCCACGATAATCTGGCAGGGAATGTAGGTTATTGAGATACCTGAATATGCCCTTCCAAAGCACAAGCGGGGATAACCGTGCTCACTGCTCAGACCTCCCTTGCTTTGATTCTGAAATACCCCATCCATCTCCCACCAGTTATTTGTCCCTCAAGATTATTAAAGCAGAAACGTCATTCAGCTTGAATGTGAGCACATACAGATGTATGTTATTTTGTGAATTGTATGACCTTCCTTTTCTTTATTCAAGTAAAAATGTTTATGATTAGGACATGCTTTTCAATTTAGATGCTCATTTTGGACAAGTTGAAATTTTAGAACATGTTTTTGCATTCTTTATCTCTAAGTTGATGAAGTGAAGTGTGAATCTGGTACTGAGAATTTGCTGAAGGAAATAATTTTGGAAATATTTTTCTTGTGTAATTAATTATGCACAGGTATACTCATTGCATTATGTTATACATGTGATCTCAATATCAGAAGAGAGAAGATAAGTGGCTTTGGCAGATTTGATAATATGAGATCATGCTCCTAGTAAATGATTGAACAGAAGAGAATTTTACAAATTCATATTTTCCTGGAAAGTACATCTTGGGCTTACTTTCAGATGTATCTTCTGTGTTGTGATTTACTTCTCTCCCTTCCAAACATCTGACAGGGAATTTCAGAAATCACTAAATATTATAGTTAATTGTAAAAGAAAAGAAAGAAGTTTAGTTGCCAAATCCCATGCCGTCCTATGTAGCAAATGTGTATGTTATATTGAAATTGAATTAGTCTCTGCTATCCCTAATTTTTTTTAAATTGACATATATTTTCCCATATATATATGGTATTGCTTGTTTGCATATATTTATGAGGCTGTCCATTTGCTATTGGGAAAACCACTTATCTAGGCGTAATCTTAAAATCTAAACATAAAACATGTCCAATGTGGCTTTCTTGGCTCACTTTTTATTAAGCATAATTTGACACAATTTTCAAATCATACAACCCTAGTCTTTTAGGATTTGCAGAAAGCCTAAGGCTTCACTTGAGCTGACGGTACTAAGCTTCCACTTAGCTAATGTTTTCTTCTGGTTTCATTATTTATTACAGGCGAGTTGTTGCTTTTAAGACCTCTCAATGGATCAAACATGAACACATATCTATTTTCTTTCTATCATCTATCATCTGTGTATTGATCTATGAATCTATCATCTATCTTCACCATCTTTACCTATCTACTTAGCATCTGTCTAGTCTAACATCTTCAGGATATTGACAGCAATGTCTCTGATTCTCATGGAATGGAACATGGTTCACTCTAGTCTACACTTCTTATTTGTTTCTCTTTTCTTCACAAGTGAAAAAGAGTTCTCGTCATTTCCAATATATAAATCTATTTTGATATTATTTGCATATACATATATTTTCAGATACTTTACTTTTGAAAATCAAATTTATAAAATGACATAATGATATAATAGACAATGATGTTTCCAATATGATATACACTACTTTGTGATTTCATATTCATAGCAGTTATGTATTTCACTGTAATATAATTAGTTTAAATGTTTCTGCTTCTTTTTGAGTTTCTAGTTGATTTGCACTAAAATTATTTAGAGAGCATCTGGAATATTATCATAATTCTAAACATTTGATCTGTATGAAAGGTATTTACAGAGAATTGTTTATTTCTTCTCTTCTATATCACCCACTTTTTTTATTATCTTTTATTGTCCTGAGTAATGAGTTCCCATTATCCCATATTTTTATAGTATTCTCTCCATATACTGTAATATGCATCTAAGATCATTGTTTTCTAGTTAATCCTCACTATATTTCATTTGTACAAAGGCACATATACATATCTCCTACGTTCCAAAAAGCACAGACAATCACAGCTTACAGCTCTTTTCTACAATTACAGTAATACTTGTAAACAAGTCTTGGTCTAGAAATCCAGCTACCCACTCATTTCCTGTTAAAGTCAAGTCCAACTTTTAAGCTGCTGGTCCATAGTAGTGAGTTCAAGCAATAATCCTGCATTCAGAGGGTTCTTTCTGACCTAGGTCCTGACTCCTTTTGTGGTCAACTTAAACATGCGTCTCATCTTCATTCTGCTTTACCATAGATCATGATGTTTTGTGCTTGCTTCATTTTCAAATGCTGGTTTTTCCAGCCATGTTGGATATCCCTCTCTCTGTTTCAGTTTTCATTATCCAAAAAGAAGCACCTTTAATCCCCCAGGACGAAAAAAATATGACCCCCTCTTCTGAAGCCTTCCGTGACTAGATTAGATTTGGGGCTTCCTCTGTGTTAGATCATATTTCAATCTCAGTTAACACAGCAAAATTATGTACTCCATATCTTTTTTTGTTATGTTTTGCCTCAGCAGAATACCAGTAGCTAGTGTGTATGTATATAGGGCTGACCAGTTGGGATTGGATGGGTATGATTTAGTATAGTACACATGTGTGAAATTCTCAAAAATTAAAATATTTAAACTAAAAAACAATATCCTCAGCACATAATAGACACTCACAAAATATTGAATATAAAGAATGTAGAATCATATTTATCCACCACTTTGGGTCAACCTTTTCATAGAAGACTAGAACTCATATCTTAAGGACCAGTTATTGGCCACAATCTGATTTCATGGAGGCAAAAAAGAGATCCAACATGCCTTAAGCATAGCTATCATGACAACCTTGTCATGATATTTTTGTCATTCCTCCTCTGTTAGAGAAACTGACAGATTTGCTATAATAGACTGTTTCTCCATAACTATGGATATCTGTAGAACTGCGAGCTGTCAATCAAAAGTCTTGTAAATGAGGTCACACTTTATTCTACATAAACTAGAGTGATATCTCTGTCCTTGCCTTTTCCTTCTAACCTACAATACTGAGGCACTATCAAGTTGTATGGCCGATGCTATGTTTGAAAACCATTGTGCAATCAAAATGAATATTTATACATTTGAATATACTTATGAATTCAGATGTCAACAAATATGCCCTTCTAGTTTTCAATATAGTTATCAGTACTCAGAAAGTCATTCTGCTCTTTTCTGTACATGCACTAAGACATTTTACAACACTACTAAGTAGCACCCAAAGTATAGCTTAAGCATGACACTCCACTGGCATTGAATAGGATAAACTAGCTAGAATTCTACTCAAATGACACAAACTAGCTAAAGCAAAATGGCACATTTTATTGAGGATTTTTTTTTTTTTTTATAGAATCAAGAAATGAAGTTAAATTGGGGAAAATCACTAACTTGGGAATTGGGCACCATGAAAAATTGTTACGTGTGTAATTATAAATGTAAATATCTGCTTTTAGTCCTTCTATTCTTTGTATACTTCAATTTTATATTTAACTTTATTTGAAAAAAACACGGCCACCACTCCCTAGTTTTATATCTTGAAATGTAATCCATATGGGTACTCTGACCCCAAATCCTCTGGCATATAGTTAATAATATTCAACTAGTTATTTTTCTGGTTCATATAACAGCATGAAAGCCTAGGTGGCTGCCAACATACTGGAATGGTGTTCTAGGAAGATTAAAGTGGGAATTTTGGGGGAAGAAGCTCTTACATAGAAAATCTGTTTATCACATGACAAATATGCATTCCATTGCTTTCCTCGTGCTCTGAAATATATTTTGTGGTGAATGAGTATATATGACCAACCTTGGCAACCTTTTTGGAATGAATCTGTCAATAATATATGCTTTGGGAGAAGTGTTGATTTTGTTTTTTAATTACCAAACTATGGTGTATACTTTTCTATTGTTTTGAATAAAACTTACTTTCAATGTATTTTTCTAATTATCTGATTGTGTGGGATCTATATTTTAAAATTTCTACATTGACTATATATAAGTTAGTAATTATAAAATGTACAATAGTACTTCTACAATTTAGAAGCAATCAATTGACTTTTTTTATCATTTCTTCAGTATAATGGCAGTAAGTGGGTGCTAGGAGCAAGTGTCTACACACAGGCAGTCTTTCAAAATAGCAGAGTAGTTGACTGTCAGCTGCTCCCAGATGGCCAGCATTCTGATACCATGGATCTGACAGCAGAGAAACCCTGGGCAAAGTTGCAACTAAAGGTAACTAATGAAAGATATCATCTTATGCATAAATAAAATTTCTTAGTGAATTGATGAGGCAGCATTTAGAAAAAAATAATCTTACCATAGAACTATATCTCATAGGTATCTAATGATGGTTACGCATTCAGTAATTCCAAGATAATGATCATATATAATGGTGCTTGTCAAGTCTGTGGTCCTTATGAAAATGATTCATGCTCTATGAAGGTACATATTTTTACTTTTTCATGGAATATAATACATATATCCACATGTCTTTTGCGTATTTTGCTCTTTTCCCAACCTTATGATGTAATGACATGAATAAATTCTTACTCACATTTGTGTTAGTTTACTTAAAATTAATAAACTTTCTGGAACTCTTGTTGATTAAACAAGGATGGTGTTTCTTCTTTTAATGTCTTAAAGTGGCAGATTGTTTCTCCCTGAAACTTTGAAGGAGGAGCTATGTTAAAGAAGCAAACATCTGTAGTTCTAACACTTAGGAGAGGGAGGCAGGAGGATCAAAAGTATAAGGTTGTCCCATCCTGGAGAACAGCCTGGGCTACATGATACCTCGCCCCTCTTCTCTGTACCCATCCAAAAAAGAATCACAGAAGGAATTTCACATTTAATTATTCACTCATGTGGTCATACATACATATTTTTTTCAGTAAGATTTGTTTTTGTGGTTGACTAGTTCTTTAAGTAGCAAATGATTTGCATTCCAAAAGGGTTTTTAATATGGATGTAATGCTTTTACTGTTTTTCTTTGCCTGTTTTCTGGCTTTATTTTTCCTTTGGTTATCTAGAAGACTTCCTACATGGAAATTGATGACTTGATAAACACCATGGACTTAAAATCAGCCAACCCTTCAAAGTAAAGAACATGAAACTAGTGAACACATATAAGAAAACAATTTGTGTACTCTTTTTCTTGAGATAAGCATTCAGAATATGTCAAGAAGACATTTTAGTCCTTGAAAATTGATTTGGGGTTTTATTTTATCTGAAATATTTTGTCTCTGCCTGTTTAAAAATACTTTCAATGATGTCTTTCAAAGTTGTCTTGTCCTCTTGGACAAGTGCTCTATTTCATAGAGCACTCTAAGTGCTAGCAAAGGAGTTGACATAAAATGAGCAGAAGTGGTAAATAAGTGTGAATCTTCAGAAGTAGTTAATGGACAGTTGCACTGTGCTGCTTTCTCCATGTAGCAGCATTGCTTTCAGGGATGCCTTGTAACTGTATGAGGTGACATGATTATGCCATGAATCTCGGCTGATGGTAGAATTTAAAGGACAGAATAGGCTACAAAGGGAAACAGAAGTCTGCTGTAAATTGATATCATTCTTTCAACTGTACATAAAAATGCCATTTTTATTAATAAAGCACTTCCAAGAGAGCTGACAGAAAAAACATGGGGCCTATGTTTCCTGTTACTCGTAAGCTATGCTATAGTATTTCCTGGCTCTCCTGCATCTTCTTATTCTTCCAAATTAATCAGTTTTATTGCTTTTTAATACTATGAATAATTTGTTTTCAAAGATGTACTTGTGTTCAGTTTATGAAAACTACATCCAAATCCAAATATATATGCTACTGTCTTTCCGTTTGTAGTTTCCATGTATTAAGCATAGGATCTTATTGATTTTATTTTAATTTCACTAGGATAATGTTTGTATTATTGATGATCTCTGCTACACTGGTGGGGATAAAATTCTTACCAGCTCTTGTTTGATTTGTAGACCTCAAACTTCAAATTCTACTTGGTCAGTTTTAGATGGTAAGTTCTTTTTATTAATTCAATTATTTCTTATACAAAAGTCTTAAAGTCATTTTAAGTCATAATTGATATTAATATATTTCAGATAGATGAACAATGTATTTAATTTAGAATCTCTCATTACTTCATAAATTCTTTAAGAAATCAAGAGACAGGAGTATGTTTTTATATGTGGTCTTGAACACCAAATAACACTTTGGCTAATAATAGGCTTCATATATGTTTATATTAAGTGATTTCATAGCTCTCTTAATTTGTGACTATACCCGTCATGGTGATACAATGATAAAACTGACCAATGATGTATATTGTAGAACTTACTTTACTATTAAGTGTTATAGTACTATATATAATTTATATCACCATATTATAATAGGTTATGATATATATTTTAATATTTAATAATGAATATTTGAATAGTTCATACAAGAATGAAATGGGAATTCTTAATTCAGATATACATAATTTACTATATCTAACTTTACTTTGCTCAGTTTTGTGGCAAAAAATTCAGTTATTTCAGCTCCAATGGACAGGGATCTATCATTTGATAGTTAAGATATTTAGACTCGGTACTCTATGAAATGCCTTTCAATACCCCTCTTCTGTGATTCAATAAATATATGTACAAATAAATTCAGGATCCACTCTTCTGCCCAAAAGTTACCACAAATAGTGGTCACGTATCATAATGTCTTCACTTTCCCAAGCCCAGTGTAATTTCAGGTGTCTGTCTGAATTCTTTCCTTGTGTGTGATCAGGTATTATTAGTTACATGGAATAGTAAATAATATGCAGCAAGATATAACTCTCTGAGTCTATATAACCTTATCTATGATTAATACTTTATATTTACATGCCATTGTTTATATAAATTCTATTATGTTGTTAGATAATTTTTTTCATATTCATTGCTTAGCAACAAGATTTACAGAGCATTAGCCAAAGCCAATGAAAGTTTGAGGGGAATTAGCATGAGTGATAAAGAAAATGGAGCCTGGAGCCTGCTTTCAGTGTTGGCGTCTTTCTTGTTTGTTTGAGACAGGGTTTCTCTGTGTAGCCCTTGCTGTCCTAGAACTCACTCTGTAGACCAGACTTGAACTCACAGATCCGCCTGCCTCTGCCATCCAAGTGCTAGAGGTGTGTGTCACCACCGTCCGGTGAGACTCTTTTTTTTTTTTTTTTCTTTCTTTCTTTTTTTCTATCTTTCTTTGTTTCTTTTATTTTTAATTTTTTACTTTTTTATTCCTCTTTTGTTAATATTGGATATTTTATTTTTTACATTTCAAATGTTATCCCCTTTCCTAGTTTCCCCTCCAGAACCCCCCATCCCATCCCTCCTCCCCCTGCTTCTATGAGGGTGCTCCCCCTCCCATCCACCCACTCCTACCTCTCTGCCCTGGCATTCCCTTATACTGGCGAATCGAGCATTCACAGGACCGAGGGCCTCTCCTCCCACTGATGCCTGACAACGTCATCCTCTGCTATATATGCAGCTGGAGCAGTGGGTCCCTCCATGTGTACTCTTTAGTTGGTGGTTTAGTCCCTGGGAGCTCTAGTTGGTTGATATTGTCGTTCTTCCTATGGGGTTGCAAACCCCTTCAGCTCCTTAGTCTTTTCTCTAACTTCTCCACTGGGGTCCCTGTGCTTAGTCTGATGGTTGACTGCAAGCATCCGCCTCTGTATTTGTCAGCCTCTGGCAGAGCCTCTCAGGAGATAGCTATATCAGGCTCCTGTCAGCAAGCACTTCTTGGCCTCTACAATAGTATCTGGACTTGGAGTTTGTATATGGGATGGATGCCCAGGTAGGGCAGTCTCTGGACATCCAGAGTCTTTCTTTTAATGGCTGTGGTATGACTGATTTGTGAGTATCTATCATGTTCAGTGGTATAAGTAGTCTTAAAATAGGCCTCATGTGAAGGATGAGGGAAATAAAGTCAATAATGAGAGAGCTTTCAAAATTATACAGCGACATATTGGGAGCTGGACCTGGGGTCTCTTTGGCACCAGTGCATCATGTATGCACATAATGCACTGTTGTAGTATAGTTGGATCTCTTATTTATGTTTAGCTAGCAAATGAGAAACGTTCATATAGTTTAATATAAGACAGTATAATATATATTTTAGAATGTTTTCTCAGTTTAAAGAGAACATTCCTTATTCCAGACACAGCTTCAATGTGTGTGTGAGAGAGAGAGAGAGAGTCTGGACACCAGAAAGAGCTCAGAGGAATAGGAGTTTGGTCTGAGTGCTTTCTTCCATTTGTTATAAATTGGGAAGAAGGCAGAGTGAATGAAGTGTTAGGATCTGGATGAGGAGTATAATCATAGAAGGTTATGGCAGATGAAGAGGGAAAAAGTGAGGCTGAGAGAGTACACACAGATAGAGTTACAGGGTCCAAGAGATCCAGGATGCCCAAGCCGTGGAATGGTCAACACAAAGTTATTTAAGACCAAAGAAGAATATCCAACCTGCAGAGTGCAAAACTCTCTGCATGTGCTATACAGTATCCAAAGTATTTATAGACTTGCCTCGCAAAACTGACCCTGAACCTGCCAGTGTCTTTTACTTTTATACAGAATGGAATACCATTTATGAAAAAAGAAAAAAATAGAAGCTAATAGAACTTTAAGCAGAATTAAGTCTTTATTAGACATTTGTCCCTGTGGAGACTATCAGAATTCTTTTATTTTCTATGCAGGTAAATGTTTTCTCTGGTAAGAGTAAATGTTTTCTCGGTTACAGATAACCAGCCCCCAGTGATTCAAACACCGCAAGACAAATTAAAGGCATTTTATGGTGAAGACTTTGAATATCAGTTCATAGCCTGGGATCCAGAAGGCTCTGAGATACAATTTACATTAGATTCTGGTCCTAATGGAGCAGGTGTTTCCTCTGAAGGACTTCTTACATGGAAAACAGAGTCACAGACTCCTCAGAGATTCACGCTGCATCTTAAGGATGAATGTGAGGCTGAAACTACAATCACAATGGAGTCAGAGTTATAGTTACATAAACGTCACTAGACCTTTTACAAATACAGCCACTTTATTTTAAATCCTAGCACAAAACATAGTCTTAATGTCAAAGAGCAATGGAGACATTAAACTTTGCATGTTTGTATTAAATGTTGTTTGTAATAGCATAGCACCTTAGGGACACTCTTAATAAGCCCTGAAGCATGGGTCTAAATTGATAGCTGACATCATGCTCTGTACTTGCCGACAAGGATGAATATCTCGCTTATTTCCCCTACCAATGAAGTCCTGACTAAAATAAGATGGATAACTATATCTTTATCCCTTCAAGTGAGAGAGTCTTGGATGCTGAATTAGAAACCACGAATACAGAAAGAAGACATGAAAAAACTAATTGACATTTTTTCCTTTATTGATATATATAGCATGTTTGTCATGGGGTTTAAATTCTTATAAACTCCTTGTGATGTGCATGTGTGCTTGAAGTTTTGCATGCATATTTTCACACAGACACATGTAGTGAGAAATATCTATGCTTGACCACATTACCCTAGCAATTGAAGCTATTGTCTGCTCTTAAACTGCGCTAACATGGGTGGTTGACTGCCTTCCACATTACTGATTTTGTTTCCTAGTGTTCTGCTTGCATTTAGAACCTGATGACACCACAGGGTGTGGTTTTACTTACCTAAAAAAAAAAATATGTTCTTCGGAAGATGAGGAAGGAAGAATATAAGTTCAAGGCACTTTGAAATATTCTTGAATCTATTTTAAAAATTAGAAAATAAAAACAAATTTTTCTACATGGAACATTTCTGAAAGTATTCCAAGTAGCACCTATATTTTAGCTTTCCTCTTGAAATTTTTTTAAACAATTTTATAGAGAAACATGACTTGATTATCCATGTTCATAAGCCCTCATGCCTATCCTAATTTCATGGAGTGACAACTAAATATAATTTTTTATTCAAAATAACACATTCATTTCTTTTCTTTTATAGATGACTGTGAAGTCTTGTGACTGCTTGAACGGTGGATCATGTGTGTCTGATAGAAAATTTCCTTCAGGAAGTGAAGCCTACCTTTGTGACTGCTTGCCTGGTTTTTATGGTGATCTTTGTGAAGTTGAAGCCAGTGAGTGCCAATCAAACCCTTGTGGCCTTGGCAGATGCATTGAAGGCTTACACAGTTACTCCTGTGACTGTCCTCCTGAGCTCACAGGTCAGTTTAGGTTCTTTATGAACTAAATAAGAATGTGAATGAATTAAACAGAAAAGTTTCTTGGAATATTCTTTTAGGAAACTATGTAAACCTATGTTCTTAAAATCTGGCAAAAAGTAACACAGACATAAATACTGCATATATTCTCTTGTAATTTTTACTGTGGGCTACTTTCAAACACTTCTGCACTTTTTTCTTTCATACATTCTTGTGATTTTGTCTGTTTTACAATTCTGACAGCAACGAAGGAAACTCAGTTACATGTTTATAAGCATTTCTACATCTATTTGGCAAGTAAAAGTACATCTAAGTGTATTGCTATTTAAATATAAATCAGGGAACCCCGTGGAAAAGGAGGCAAAAGGAGAGTGGGAGCCAGAGAAGGTGGAAGACACCAAGAGGACAAGGCTCTCTAAATCAACTAAGGAAAGCTTCTGTGAACTTACAAAAGCTAAATCAGGAAACACAGGGCCTATATGGGTCTGCACCAGGTCCTTTAGGCATATATTTTAGCTTTCAGTGTAGTATTCTAGTGTAGTATTCTAACTCCTGAATATGTGAATGAGTGGGTCTCTAAATCACTTGCTCATTTACTACTGTTGGTTTATGCTGACCAACTTCCGTGTGATGGTTTTTGTTTTATCTTTTTATATTTTATTTTATTAAAAAAGAGAAGCATTAACCTAAAAATATCTTTAAAACAAATATAATGTAGAATAATAAAAAAATGTTTCAGGAGAATAAAAATTTGATCACGTAAGAAATGTTTTATTAGTAGTTTACTAATATAGATACATCGTGGGTTAAATCAGAGTTAGAAACAAATAAAATGCCAGCATAGTCACTATTCATTACTTGTCCTAAAATTTCGGATTCCATAAATAAGCATATGATAATAATAACCCTTTAAATTATCAAAAACTTAAAAGTTGTGTGTGAATAGCTTTTTGGGTATAGAGATGTAAATATTAGATTAATATATGGTCATTGAGAATATATATATATATATATATATATATATATATATATATATCACTGGTTTTATGTTATGGACTACATTTAAAATTATTTAAATATTAATTTCCTCAAAAATACATGCATAACAAGAGCTCTTTTCTTCTCATAATATTAATGTACTCATTATTCAAGTAAGATGCTAAGCATATCAAAGTATCTTATTGGGAAATTTTTGACATTTTTAACATGCAAAATTATAATTTTCAGAATCAAGTACTTTGATTGAATTAATCATTCTTAACATTAGTAAGAAACATTCTAAACAACCATTCAAAAAATTTGAGTTTTTTTAAAAGTATAAATTTTATAATTATATTAGATAATTATACTGTAATACTTACTTCAAATATTAATTGGCAGTTTCTTGAGACATATCATGTTGTGTTATCTATCCTGACCAGCTCAAAGTCTTCCTATCTCACCCTCCTTGGTCATGAGATTGCTCACCTTATTTATAGAAAAAAACAAATTTATGTGTATGAAGAGTTGAGTTTACTATTAAAAGAAGTCCAAATGATTTTATATTTGATTGTATAGTAGTTTTTAAATAAATGGTAAATGTGTTTCCTCAGTAGAGGTTTGAAAGTGCCAAACAAAGAGCAGGAGAACCTGCCAGGCAATCCCAGAACTCAAGAGGCAGTAGTATGGTACATTTTTGTTTAACCTGAGCTACATAAGAAGTACCAGAAGAGTTAAGTAACCAATGGGATGTTAGACATTAAATAATTTGAACTATTGGTCTGTCTCCTATAGGCAAAAACTGTGAGAAAGATGTAGATGAGTGTGAATCCTGGCCTTGTTTCTCAGGTGTGGAATGCATCAATGTCTTTGGTTCCTATCACTGTGGTCCACGTCCAGAAGGGTTTCATGGTGATGGAAACACATGTCATGGTAATAGCCCTTGCTTGCTGCTGTGTTTGGTGCTGAATTTATCTACTTCAGGTCACTCAATAGCATTTTCTTCCACTCGTGTGTTTCCTCAGTATATATGCATCATGTTACATGAAGAACTAGATGCCAGGATACCGAATTGTATCTCATATGTCCTCATATTTAATTAGCATGTGTTAGCAAGATATGTGATTAGTAGCTCCATGGTGCCAAAAAGATGTTTTGTATATTTTGAATGAGGGGCACACAAGAAGTATCATTCCTGCCAGGAAGGATAATGCAGGACATTAAAAGACCCATGAATTGAGTGGAGAGGGGAGAGAACTATCTATATGAAGGTCAAGAGAGAGGACTGAGTTCTTATGATTATTATCCAAGGAGACAGAAATTTTAGGGTGACACAAGAAACTGAGGGACATCAATATTGTAAAAGTTAGTTCCAGAAGACAGCATTAAAGAACTATATATGTGATATAGTTAAGTAAATAAAGATTCTCTTTTCATGAGATATTTACCAACCACCCAATCTTTACACCATGGTGGGCTTATATATGTTGAGGTAACAAATAAGAAAGCCTGTGCAACTTCCTACTTGTTTTCCATAAGACTAAAGTAATTAACCCTGGAGTATTTTTTTGTAGAAAGATAAGAATTATATAAAGAACCACAAAATATCTCCTTTTCTTTCATAATCTATGCAATCTTAAATTTTCTAATACAGAAAAACATTGGAAAATTATCTTTTACTAATTCTGTACTGTGGAAATTCAAGAGCAAAGGTGTAGTTTAGTTGTCTTTAGAAATACTGTCGTTTTCCCCATAAGACAATAATGTCTTCAGGCTTTTCTTCTGTGTGTGCTTTCCTGGTATCTCTGACTCTTCTGAGGACAGTTATCTGCTTAGAACAGAGATGCACTTTCTCACCTTGTGCAACCAGAATCCTTTTTACAAAGGCCCTCCCTCCAAACACAGCTATGTTCAGGATTCACACATTTTACAGATGAATTTTCAGACACACAATTCATTCTAAATCTGAAGATTTGTGGGGGGAAACACTTAACTTTGATCTAATTTCCAATATTATGTCCAAGAGACTCATATATCCCAGATTATGACTCATCAGATTTTGTTTGCAATAGTTTGAACTCTCATATGTTTGATGTACTGATTTGCAGTTGAAACAGTTTTTAAATGACTTTGCTATACAAAACCATGGTTCTCATGAGGTCTGACAAAAGTATAACTGAAGAAAAGGATGGTAAAACTGCCAAAAAGATAAAACTCATATTAGACCAGTAGACAAAAATGTCCCCAATAAGTCATGATCTTGGATCAAGTCTAATGCAGAGTATTTCCCAGTTGTTTTCCCTAAGATTAACAAGTTATATCTCAGTTATTTTTAGTTTTAGAAAGATATCCTGAGGGTTATATAAGGTAACTCAAAATACATTTTTCCCTTGCTAATCTCCTGAATGCTCAGGTATATATTACAGAAAAGTGAACAAAGTGGATTTCAGGGAAGCTTATTAGTGGATATTCCATAGCTTTCAAACCTGTTAACTTTGTGTGTTACCTCATTTATTCAAGTATATTACACAGTTCTTGAAAGCTGAACACTATGAAGACTTTTTATTACTATATGATTCTTAAGTTATAAATGTTATAAATCACAAACGAGTGAATAACTTGGTATCAAAATGTGAATAGGGTAAAACATTAATAAACATTCTGATGAATGCTTCTATTTATTTCTTTGCTCTTAGACTTGAGCTTCCAACCACCATCAAAGGAGCCTTTACTGACGAACCCAAGCTTTACTCAGAGTCCTGCAACAACTTTCAATGAGTTCTTAAACTCAATAGGCACATCCCGTTTGTCAATAAAATCAGTTACAACTCAAATTGATAATATGAAGAAGGGTGTTTCTCATCAGACAACAGCTTATGAGCATGTGGATCATGTTCTCAGTACGGATCTTACTGTTGATGAGCTTGAAGTTCCAGCACACAGTCGTAGTTTTTTCAGCCTCAAACCTAACAGTTCTTCTGGCCAGGTAGATCCTGTCCAGAGCACTATTCCAACAGAGACAGGAGGGCATAATGCTCAAACTAGCAAACCTTTCCAAAATTTCTCTGGGTGAGAGTTTTCATCACTGACTACTAAAGCAGCAATCACTATTTTGCCAGAAAAATTTGGATCAACCAAAATATCAAACTGCACAGAATCATCTTGTTTCCCGGGTGTTTCCTGTGTGCCAACCACAGGTGGTCACTTCAGGTGTGGACGCTGCCCATTTGGGTATTATGGAGATGGTATCATTTGCAGAGGTACTGTGAGAATTTTTCACCACACATTATGAAAACTAACTCACTTAAGTTTAAGCAAATAAGAAGTTGTACTTCTCTGTTTGCTGATTTGTACTCACTCTGCATAGTTTAAGACATTTTGGGGAAAAATGAGTTTTCTGAATTACTTTTTAAAGTTACTGTTACAATTACAAATATCATGACTATAAAGTATTAATAATACCTGCTCTATTCTAAATTCTATAGTAACATTCTGGTTTAACCATCATATAATCTGTAATAACCTCACATTTCGAGTGCTATTTTCCATTTGCACAGATGACAGAGCAGGTCTTTGTGAGTCTAGTTATCTAGTATCAAGCAGCTATGGAGATGAGACACAGTTGTAAATACAAATCTTATCAGTATTGTGGCCCAAATTCTTGTCAGTCCACAGTTGGCATGTAACACTTCAAATTACTAATTCTGACACACTCTCTGATTTTTATAAACTGAGATTTTCTGTACTGCCTCCAACACTTTTGACATTCAATTTTCTGTCATTTCAATTTTATAAGCATTGTTTATATGTTTGCTCTATATAGTCATTGTTTTTGTTTTCTACAAATACAAATTTTGGCTTTGGCAAGGAATAAACTGTTTCTCAGATGTTTTGCCATTGCTTCTACTATTGCTTTGTTAAGAGTAACTGCATCTTTTATGGTTAACAAATAGAGCAAAGACATCTCATATATTATGGGTACATGAGAAGTGTTAAAGGTCCAGTGGATATGTCAAGTGGTCCAGGATGCTCAAGGGACTCTAACCAGTTAGCTTTTGACTCACTGAAACCTTGCTTTTTGATTGAGCACCACTGTCTGTTCATCAATATTTAGCTATATCCCATCTGAAACTCCATTGCACTCTGTAACACAAGTGTATGGCTGGTTGCTTCTTCTACTGCAAGCTAGGGTTGTTGGAATAATAGCCACATAATGTGTTTCTTTCTGAGCCTAGTAATGGTTTTTCTCAACCATCCTAATCATGATGGCAGGGTACAGAAAAGAGGTATGGATACATGTAGTAGCTGCGCTTTAATACATCATTAAAATGTTCACATTAGAAAACCTCAGATTAGGGGTTGGAGTCGAGTACTGAGTATGGTGACCCCCAGCCATTATAACCCAGTTCCAGGAGATCCTACGCCCTCGGTTGGGCTCTGAGGACGCTGCATGCTGCCCAACACCCACAAAATAAAAATTAGTAAAACCAACAAGAAAAAAAGAAAAAAAGTTGTCTGAATAGTAGTGGTGCACGCCTTTAATGACAGCATTTGGGAGGGAGGTGGACCTCTTTAAATTTGAGGCCAGTCTGATCTGTAGAACAAGTTCCAGGACAGTCAAGGCTGCATAAAGAAACCTTGTCTCAGAGAGAGAGAGAGAGAGAGAGAGAGAGAGAGAGAGAGAGACCTTTAAATCAACAGGCAATACAAACACACACACACACACACACGCACGCACACACACACACACACATGCTGTTACAATTCAGACTTTCTTCCTTGTTTTATGCAGCATTTTGTAGACACTCCTGTGGAAGAAACAGGGAATGTGTTGCCCCAAACATATGCAAATGTAAACCAGGTTATACAGGTTCCAACTGCCAAACTGGTAGGTACATGATTCATTAGTTTGTATAATAAATTTTATTTGATAATCAATATTTCTAAGCCATGGGCTTTATTTTTATGTAGCCATCTGTCACCTTGTTTGCAAAAAGCCTGGAAAATGCATTAAGCCTAACATCTGTGAATGTCCTCCAGGGCATGGTGGAGCAACCTGCGATGAAGGTGAGAATTCTAATTACAGTCTCAAATATGGAACTGAGTACAGTGTTATTTCCTTGAAAATATTTTTTAAAGGAAAATTGACTTGCTGTGTTTGTGTTAATGAGTACTCATCAGTGCTGGGATAAAAGCTCTAAGTTTAAAAAATATTCATACTTGTCCCCTGTGCCCATGTGTTCAAGGCTTTCCCCCACTTTCTCTTCTATTAGATTCAGTATATCTGGTTTTCTGAGGAGGTCCTTGATCCACTTGGACTTGAGCTTTGTACAGGCAGATAAGAATGGATCAATTTGCATTCTTCTACATGTTGACTACCAGTTGAACCAGAACCATTTGTTGAAAATGCTCTTTTTTCCACTGCATGGTTTTAGCTCCTTTGTCAAAGATCAAGTGACCGTGTGTGGGTTCAGTTCTGGGTCTTCAAGAAGAAGAAGAAGAAGCCTAAGAAGAAGGAAGACCAAAATGTGGATGCTTCAGTGTTTCTTAGAAGGGTGAACAAAATACTCACAGGAAGAAATATGGAGACAAAGTGTGGAGCAGAGACTGAAGGAAAGGCCATCCACAGACTGCCCCATCTGGGGATACATCCCATATACAGCCACCAAACCCAGACATTATTGTGGATTCTGGGAAGTGCTTGCTGATAGAAGCATGATAAGCTGTCTCCTGAGAGGCTTAGGCAGAGCCTGACAAATACAGAGGTGGATGCTTGCAGCCAACCATCAGACTGAGCATGGGGTCCCAGATGGAGGACTTGGAGAAGGGACTGAAGGAGCTGAGGGAATTTGCAGCCCCATGGAGGGAGTAACAGTGTCAATTGGCCGGGCCCCCCAGAGCTCCTGGAGACTGATCCACCAACCAAAGGATACACATAGAGGGACCCATGGTGCTGGACACATATGTGGCAGAGGAGGGCCTTGTTGGTCATCAGTGGGAGGAGAGGCCCTTGGGCCTGAAGGTGTTAGATTCCCCAGTATAGGGGAATTCTAGGGAGGGAAGATGGGGGGGGGGCACCCTCATAGAGGCAGAGGGAAAGGGCATGGGATAAGGGGTTTCCAAAGAGGAGACCAGGAAAGGGAAAAACATTTGAAATGTAAATAAAGTAAATATCAAAAACAAAAACAAACAAACAAAAAACAGCAAAAATATTCATACTAATTCTTTTTAGGGGGATTTTTGTTTTTAATTTGAAAAATTATTAACTCTATAGGTGTTTTGTCTGGATGTATATCTGGACACCATGTGTATACATTGTCTCCAGAACAGAGTGTCATATTTCTTAGAACTATATTTACAGAAGGTTGTGAGCTGCCATGGGTACAGTGGAATATCTGGAAACTGGCTTATCTGGAGCAGCCAGTGTCTCTTAACCATTGAGCCATCTCTCTAACCCCTAATGTCAGACTTTTAAACACTCGAACTTTCGAAATCATAGATCCAAAGAGTAGTTGTTTCTCTTCCAAAATCTTTGCTTTTTGAGATTTAGGTATTTTGGAAAATTAATTATTTAAATGACTTGTGTATTAAATGCAAAACTCAAGGGTATAAGATAGTAAGAAGAAACCTAAAAGATGACCTTAAAATATATATCTGTAGCCATATACACTCTTCATGATTTAGGATAAATTATTAAGTAGGGAATCTACAGAATAGAATTGATAAAAGGAGGTGCTTTTTAAAATTAATCTGCTCTTTCTTAAAGTTTTTGAAACTGAATTTTAGTAGGCAATACATATAATTATGAATGATCTTAGAACCGTGTTAAATACTTCAATGACAAAGAAAGCTACAAAGTAATAAAATAAATTTGAAATGAACAGAAGTCTTCAAAACTAATAGCAAATGAGATTAACTATAGAATATATAAATCTATTCTTGGAACAGGAATTCATACATCCAAGTTCACATTTTAGAAGCAGAAGGTCCGGTGTTTTCATCCAATTAACCAAAGTCTTCATAAATCATTTACACACCAGTGTTGTGTTTTGTAATTTCCATGTATAAACCAAAACATGGTGCTGATTACTAAGCTTTGGAGTTGTAAATTCACGTAGTGGAGGAATAACCACACAGTGAAGGGAACTGAGTTTACCCTAAATTGTTCTTATAATGTAACTTTCTTTCAGGCATGCTTTACACATGCATGTATACTGATTTCTGAAACCTGACTTAAAACTATCTGTGTTTGCAGAACATTGTAGCCCTCCTTGTCAACATGGGGGCACATGCTTGTCTGGCAATCTCTGCACTTGTGCTTACGGCTTTGTAGGACCAAGATGTGAAACACGTAAGTAAAGCTCTCTTACAATCTGCTATAATAAACATCTTCCTCAGAGAGTTGATGGCTTTCGTGCTAAATAAAACAAACCAATCCCTAAACAGCATTGATACACTAAAGGAACCAGGGGTTCCCAGAATGGAGATAAAGACGTTTAGATGGGTGTGGCTATAATTCTGGTATTTGGGAGGCTGAGAGGCGAACAGTCATGAGTTGAGGAATAGTCTGAGTTATACATAATGAAACTGTGCCGCATGAAAAAATAAAGAGATTTGCATGAATAGTAACATCTCTTTGAAATAAGTGGAAATCAGACTTATTAATTTGCTTATAAGTTTATTTTATTTAATTTATATCTGATTATGTTCACTAATAATTTTTCTAAATAACTAATTCTTGTCTGATGGTAATAATTGTCTAATTTCTCCATCTCTATCAGTAAGAAAATAGCTAAACAAAAGAACCTGAGTTCTTATGAATGAATTTTCCTGGTCTTTCTCTATGGTCAAATTTCAATTACTATAAGTATTTGACAGTTACAAACTAAATTTGTCATTCTCTTGTCCTTGTTCTGTGATCTTAGTGGTCTGTAACAGGCACTGTGAAAATGGTGGCAGATGTGTTGCACCAGATATTTGCCAGTGCAAATCTGGCTGGTATGGACCCACCTGTAGTACAGGTAAAATCAGAATTATGTGCGATAAAAGTATCAACAAAAAGAAACTTCAAATGTCCCAAAGAGTCACATCTAAGAAACAAAACTGAGCTGACAGGCAAGATATGAGGTGGTTATGTCTAATACATTTTAAAAATTTGTACCTTTTAGCCTCACCTTTTTTTGTTATCTTGAATCTTATGTGTTACGTTACCTAATCAGTACCTTCTTGCTGTTGTGTTTCTATGGTATGTGTTACATGGTATGGACACAGAAATCTGTCTTTGTTGCTATTTCTCCATTTAAGTTTCTTTCTCCTTTTCTAACCAGGACATAGACATCCTACTTTACTTAACATCTGCCCAATTCTGGATGTCAGGGACAGCCGTCACATAAATCCACTTATTAATCGGTATCAAATGTGCTTCCTTAGCAGGAGGTTTGAGGTTGGTTAGCCTAATCTAACTTCCTATCCCACCTAAGATCTATCCTCCTATGCCTAGAAGGTACAATACGTTCCCTATTTATTACAACTTCAATGTCCTCTTTAAACTCTAACTCCATAATTTCATCTGTAATCCCTATCTAATGACTTTTCTCAACAAAACTCTAACCCACCTTTTATAATGTGCTGGCTATATGTAAAGCTTGTGGCAGAAGAAAAAGATAAAGCCCATTCTTGCCCTTAATTCAAGTCTCATGTCAATATTGAGAGAGACAAGAGATATAATTATATTTCTTAAAATACTACTGTGAAGCAAGTCAGTTTATGATAAGAAATATAAGTAAGCAAACTACACATTACAAGTGAAAACATTAATACCAGCAAGTGGAGTCTGAGAGAGAACTGTGTCTGTATGCCTTGGAGACTGGATAAAATCTAAGCTGAAAGCAGAACTACAAGTGCTTTCAAAGCAAAACATTGGTGATCAAGCTTAGCCGTGTGAGCACGGAAGGGCTTGAGTGAAGTGCCCATGGTTTTTTTCAAAGGGAAAACGATGTGTGCATAGCTACATCGTTTTACAGGTGCTGTTGAGTTGAATTGGCCTTTCTTAGCCTACAATCATTACCAAAGGCATTCTAAATTTTAATCACGCTCACTGTACATTCTTAGTTTTATTGTTAACATTATTAGCACACCAAATAAACACACGTACAAGCAATTACAAAGTTACTTTGCTTCCTTTCGTTTGGTGAAGTCTAGAACATTATTGGCTCTTTCTACTTGTTGCTAAAATATACCATCATGCTTCCTTCCATCCATCTGAGCCACATTCACCCTTAAAATAACAGAGCTTGCTTTCTATCTCTTTCTCTCCTGTTATTCATTAGCTCTATGTGATCCCATTTGCCTCAACGGTGGTTCCTGTTACAAGCCAAACACGTGCCTTTGCCCTGGTGGATTCTTTGGTACACAGTGCCAGAATGGTAAGCATTCCTTATGCCTAAGTACAAAAGGCAAGTGGAAAACTAGGAATACAAAATGGGAAAGTGAGTGCTTCAGAAACACACCAAGTTTCAGATGGAAAAAGAGAAATTGTGTTCCCTCTCTGTTTCTTATTTTTATGTAGCTATGGCCATGTAAACCAGCTGGTACAGATGTATCAGAATTGTCAATTATTCAACATAAGTTAGGCTAACAACCTGGGCATGGTCTGTGAAGTTTTGTTAAGCCAAGACATGAAACAATGTACATCCTTCTAGTACAGTTCATAATTAATGGTACTGTTTCCATTGCTTTCAATCCAATAATTTTTGACACATATTTTATCTAATATCTAATGTTTTCCTGTGATCGCTCTTGATTTTAGATTCATTAAACATTTGTGAAATGCAGCTATGTATAACTCTATGCAAAATGACATATTTCTTACTTTTTCTTTTCTATGTTTTATTTATTTTTTATTGTTTATTTAAGATTTATTTATTCACTTTATATATATGAGTACGCTGTTGCTGACACACCAGAAGAGGGCATCCGATCCTGTCAGAGATGGTTTGCGAGCCACCATGTGGTTGCTGGGAATTGAAATCAGTAGAGAAGAAGCATAGGGACTTGTTGGCACCATAGAGGCAGAACCGGGGAGGGTGAGCAGACAGCAGCAGGGCTTGGGGCTAGGAAAGGAGAGGAAAGTGAAGAGCAGAGGCTAGCCAATGCAGTAGCAGGCCTGTCAAGTCCAAAATAAGATCGGGGGAGAGTAGCTAAGAGTCAGTGGAGCTGGAAGCAAGGAGCATAGGGTGAAGGGTTTTTTTTGTTTTTGTTTTTTTCTTTATTGGTTTTTTTGAGACAGGGTTTCTCTGTGTAGCCCTGGCTGTCCTGAGCTCACTCTGTAGACCAGGCTGGCCTCGAACTCAGAAATCCGTCTGTCTCTGCCTCCTGAGTGCTGGGATTAAAGGCGTGCGCCACCACTGCCTGGCTGAGGGTGAAGTATTAAAGTGGTGAGAGCTAGGCTGGGAGGTGGTGTGGTTCAGGGAGAGAAAAGAGCCAGAGAGAGGGGAAGGCTGGGTCTTTTGAACTAGTATCTGGGGTTACACAAGATCCTTGTGGATCTGAGAGGGTCCTCAATATTCATGTAGCCAGTGTTCTTAACCACTGAGCCATCTCTCTAGCCCAGAATCATTTTCTTTTCTGCAGCATGTTTTAATACTTTTCTTTTCAGATTAATAGCAGTATCTCAGGCATGAGCATATTGGTAGGAAACAGAAACTATTCTCAGTAAATTAAATGCACGAAATACTTCCTGTATCCTTACCTTTAGAATTATACCAAACATAGTTTTAGAACATGTTTGAACATCTTCATAATTCAATTTCTAAAATTAACAGTTATGTGATACAGTTTATTTTTCATTTATAAATCTTAAAATCAATTATGTTTTTAGAGGAAGTGGAAATTATGAAAGCAGTTATTAAGGCGACCTAACCCAAGCTGGCAGTGTAAACAGCTCTTTTACTAAAACACATTAATTTTAAAACAAACTAAAATCCACGTAACAATCTACCAATCAAGGAGAATTAAAAATTTAAATTTAATTAAATAAGTAAACAACAAGAAAATTCAATAGAGTCTATCGTGTCTCTGACTATCAGAGCACTTGCTTAGCACATACAGAGCCCTGGCTTGATTCTCAACACTGCATAGAAAATCAAGTAACATTAAATTTTAATGTTCGGGAGAAACACCACAATCATAATCATCTCATAGAAAACATTTGCGTTTGTTTCCTAATCTGGCTTCTCCAGTATGGCCAATATGAGGAAGGTTACACTAAACACCTAACAAATATTTCCAACAGAGGAATTTTATTTTATTGTTTGAAAGATTTTTACCCAGCATTCACAGGAAGCAGTCAGACAAAGTTGTATTGTGACGGGACTAGATTAAAGTTCTTTTAAAGGGTTTCTTACTAATGAAGTTACATTTCACAGCACACTCAGGATTATGGTGAAGACTCCAGCATTAAGGTGTTTTAGCTATGTTAACCTCCTAGCAGCAGATGGCTCCAGAACTCAGAGCCATTTTATTATTTAGGAAGGACAGTTGCAATGGCTTGAATTTGTGATCTTTCATTTTTATAGAGCATTTCTCTATCCTATGGCTCCATAGATAACAAACCCATGAGGCAATATGCAATATATAATAATTTAATATGTACTGGTCACACACTGCTGTCATGTGTTCTTTTAGCTGTCAGTCACCCTTCCTGTAAAAATGGAGGCCTGTGCATGAGAAATAACGTGTGCACCTGTCGTGGTGGGTACACCGGAAAGAGATGCCAGACAAGTAAGACACCACTAAAATATTTGCATGCCACAGGTAAAAATGGATCTTTGTTGTTTGACACATGTTTTTGTTGGTTTTGTTTTTTCAACCAAAGGCATCTGTGAGCCTATGTGCATGAATGGCGGAAAATGTGTGGGACCGAATATTTGTTCTTGTGCTTCCAGTTGGACTGGGAAACGGTGTAATACATGTGAGTAAAACAAAGACTATCAGAGTGTCAACACAGACGGTCATGAGGGCAGTACGCAGCAGAATTTAAGACAAACAACATTTTTCTGGTTTTATCTGTTTCTTTTTATTTTTGCTCTTTTATCCCTGCTCTGGGAGATAGCACTTTGAAATAGTGAAAAACAGAGTCATCTGACAGTGTCCAGTATTTTCTAGTTTTTCAATCACATATGCCATCATAAGCCATAGGTCTGGACTAATCTGAAATTGGGTTGTAAGGAAGAGTTGAAATGAAATCACCTGAGCTCAGCAGTTCAGGTCTTTGCAGGGTGAGGTTCTACCCATTCCAACAGATTAGTTGCAGAGCTAGTGATAACTCCCCTCATCCAAATAAGCCCTTTATTCTTCATATAAAATTGTTATTTAATCTGAGAATTGATGGTCCATGACTTTAACCCCTGCACTTGGAAACCAGGGAAGTTGGACCCCTGTGAATTCAAGACCATAGTGATTTCCAGGCTAGGCATGGCTACATCATAAGAGTCTACCTCCAAATAAACCAAATTTTCTCTTCTTCTTTATCCTTGTTTCTGACACTGTAATACAATGACATCATCCCTCCCTTCCCATTCCTCCCTCCAAACCCTCCCATATGCTGCTTCTTGCTCTCTTCCAAAACATGGCCTCTTTTTCCATTGATTATCCTTTTGTGCATCTCTGACTGTACATGTGTAGAAAGATACAGATAAATAGATAGAAAGAGATTTAAAAGGAAAGGTAAAGAAAGAAAGGAAAGAAGGAAGGAAGGAAGGAAGAGAACCTACTCAGTCTGTATCATGTTTTTTTTAGGTATGTTCTCAGGGCTGACATTTGCTATTGGAAGACTTGATGTGCACCTTTCTGGAGAAAACTTTCTCCTGATGTCAGTATTCCTCAGTTGCCTGTGGTTCTTTATGTAGAGTTAACACCTCTGGTCTTTCCAGATTCAAGGCTCTGTCTGATATTGAGAAATGCTAGTGATCAAACATTTTCTTTTTAGTTTTTTTTTTTTTTTTTCACTATGGAGACAGGTTTTGATATCATTTACCCTGGCCTTGAACTTGCTACTGCTATGTAGCTGAGGCTGAACTTGAACTCCAGATAATATTGCCTTAGACTCCAAAGTGGTAGGATTATAGGTTTGTTCCATCACTCCTGCCTGAGGAAAGAGCTTTTAATTCTTGATTTGTAAACTTTTCTTCTTAAAAAAAAAAATGTGGATGTTTTTGTAATTTACATCTATAACTTCTTTACCTTTGTATTTTCAGCAATCTGCCTTCAGAAATGTAAAAATGGGGGTGAATGCATAGCACCCAGCACATGTCATTGTCCTTCCACCTGGGAAGGGGTGCAGTGTGAGAAACGTAAGCAGCATTCTCTACTTCATCTTCTGTGTGTGAACACGTTGAAATTATCAATCTGTAGCTTATGGAGAAGGCCCCAGTAGAGACAAAATTTTAGATTACTGATCCCTTTGTAATTAAAAAGAGATGGGCCCACAAGATGGCTCAGTGGATAAAGTCTCGCGTCTCATGAGAACAGACCCCACATGCTGTTTTCTGACTTCCACATATGTGCCATGGCATGAGTGTCCCCTTCCCATACTATCCTAATTTTATTGCATCACTCTGATAAAATACCCTGTCAAAAAGCAGCTTAAGACAGAAATCATTTACTTTAGCTTACAGTTACAAGTTATACTTTATCACTGCAGGGAGGTCACCGTGGCAAGAGCTTAAAGCAACTAGTCACATCACATCCGCAGTGATGAGAAGAGAGAAGTAATGCTCCAGTGCTTGGATAGCTTTCTTTTCACTCTTACACACTCAGGGGCCCTAAGCCTGGGAGTGGTGCTATCCGTTTTCAGGCTGGGCATTCCCACATTATTTAAGACATAATCAAGGTAATCCCCCATAGACATGTCCATGGACCAACCTGATTTAAGCAAACCTTCATTTGGACTTTTTCCCCAGGTGTTCCTAGGCTGTGTCAAATTGACATTTAAAGCTACCTGTAACATATACAAAATTAAAATATACTTAAAATTTAGAAGTAAAAATAAATGTTGGGCAATTTTATATCCATTTGATATCCGGAGGTCATGTGATAGTTTATTTTCCATTTCTCTTATTTCCTTTTAAAGTTTTAAAATGGTATATTAATCATGCAAATAATGGGTTTCATTATGACATTTTGATACATGTGTATAATGCCTGCTGGTTGTATTCATTTTCATTGCCCTCCCTTGTCTTCTCTCTGCTCTTCATGATTCTCCATGAATGCAGAAGCTTCTATTACAGGTGTAGACTGATATTCTTTAAGCACAGCCTGAAGCTGGGACTGTGGATTCTCCACACTGAGGGACATTTGTGTGAATCGAAAAATAAGATCTTTTCCTTAAAATGTGTTCTTTCCGATTTTCTAGAAACTGTCTAATGTATTGACAATTCTAACTGAGCCTAAATGTTACTGCCATCTTCTGGGACATGGTGGCAATGCCCATTCAAAAATAAGTCTAGAGGATGAAACCTTGTTAGTGTGGAACCCAGGAGTGTTCCTCCCCAACCACATACAGCAGCCCTGATGAAAACAGCCTGTCAACTCTTGAATTATGAAAACTTTCACAATTACATTTTATAACAATGCAACTCCCGTGAAAAGTAACTGCATATATAAATTTTGTTATGTTTATTTTTACTCAATATTAATTAAATACTATTAAAATATCTTTAAAATATTATTTTTAAATGTCCTTTACTGATAGATCTGAATTTTAAAAAGATTTATTTATTTTATGTATCAGTACACCAAACCTGTCTTCAGACACACCAGAAAAGGGCATCGGATCCCATTACAGATTGAACTTAGGACCTCTAGGAGAGCAGTCAGTGCTCTTAGCCACCAAGCCATTTCTCCAGCCCCTGTTAAAACATTACTTCAAGAATTATATTAATTTCTGTAATGCCACTACACAGTATTTATATTTAATGCAATGAACTTTCTATTTTCCTTGTGGTGAGCATTTTACATATTTACAAGTAATTATCCTATTACAAGCATTTTTATAGATGATGATGCAGAGATAGATATAGAATTTTTTTAAAAAAAAATTACTTTAGGAGAGATTTCTAAAACACTTTTCTTGTATGGACAGCCCAATCATGTTCAAGAAGTAACTGAATATATGGGCATGGTAGTTCACACTTGTAATCCAAGCACTTGAAAGTTTGGGTCAGGGGAACTGCAATGAATTTGAGTAATTTCTGCTACATAGGGAGTACAAAGCTAGCAAAGGCTCACAGCAAGATACTGTCTCCAGAACAAAACAGAAAGGGAGAGAAGAAGTCAGGACATTTCCAGTTACTGTCCAAAGTAGGATATAAATTGTTTCATATACATACCAGTATCAAATCGTCTCTTTGAAATGCTTTTTAAAAGAAACATTTCAAATATCTTAGAAAATAAGTAATACAGTTTTAGTTTAATTTAATAATGTATACCTTGAGTTGGGAATGTGGGTTCTGGAGTTAAGAGATAATGTAGATTAGATTTGCCCATAGACAGATCACTGACAGATTCTTTATATCATCTATTTTTTTCTACTCTAATGCAACTACCAGAAAATTTAAATCATGAATGGTTCATATGCACTTCTTTCCTATGGTCAATTATAATTTGTTTTATTTGTTTTTAAGTGGCACAGAAACTGTACATATCTCTGTGTGATGTTCCAATCCATATATGTATCATATGAAGTAATGACCATTGAGAATCACAGTAAAGGCTCCAATCACAAGATAGCTTCAGGATAGTGGAATACAGTGCATTACAGGATTCTATTGTAAGGAGTGATGACTATAAAAATCTGCTTGTTGCAGCCACTTGTACTCTGAAGTGTCTTTATGGAGGAAGATGTGCATTTCCTGATGTATGTTCTTGCCGCACTGGATATTCTGGAGCCAAATGTGAAAAGAAGGTACAGGTACTTACTTGATAGTAAAAATAATAGCTATAGGCTTCTCTGTGTGTCTTCTACCTGGTAATTGACTACCATTGATATCTTATTTTCAAAACAAAGCACAGATGGATTCAATATTTGCCTCCAAAGCCAGAAAGTATTATCATTTTACACTCATACAAATGCCTTATGTGTATATAAATGAATGCAATGTATGGGCCCCACCGTACAGTGGGATGCAGGATTCCAAGACACCAGAGGCTAATGACATAGGACACAGTTAACTTATGCTTTGGTCAAATGTCAGCCTCACATCTCTCAACATACCCATCCCTTTAAATTAATGAGCCACTACCTCCGTGATTAAAGTCCAGTCCTATACAATTTTAATGGCCATGTATCACAAAAAATCCAGCCTGTGTTCTCATAATCCTCCCTCCCCCTGAAATTCTCTTGCTTTATTTGCTGTCTATTGAAATCCATTTCTAGGAAAAGAAATATGCCTATCACTAGAATTGGGGATTCTTTGTGTCTCAGAAACCAAAGAACCAAAGGAAGAAGAAGGTTTCTTGCTGTAGGAGATATGCTCTCACCCTGGCCTATGGGGCAACTGTTGTAATGCATTTATTCCAAAGCTTCTGTATAAACATTTGCACTGTATCTGCTCACTCACTATTCAACACTAGCAAGATGGTGTTTGGTTCTGATTACTATACATATTAGAGGTGTATGGTGATGACATACAAGTCCACACATGTGTGCACATGCAGAAGGCTCTTCAAAAATGCCTTACTCTATGAGTTATCATATAAAAGCATCATGTATTGCTCAGTACTTCAAAAGGCCCAAGGGCCAACATGCGAGATGTGAGGGCTGGAGAATCTGGGATTTGAGTTCATCTTTAGCTATGTAATGAATTGAGACACTATGCCAAAATAAAACAAAAGAGCCCAGATATCATGGAGATCTAAATATAGTCAAACAGTATACTGCTTAAAATGTTAAGAAATGCTCTTCTTGAAGTTTGAACCTGGATCGATCTGTTTTGGGTGCAAAGTCAATTTCTGTATGTTTTTCTTCCTGCACTATTGTTCATCCAGGAAAAATATGGCCCCATCCTGAGAATAGTAGGGACATAATGGAGTCATGGTGTGAAATTCAAGATGTCAAACTGTTCCGTACTTAGCTGGTTAGATCTGAGCACAGGACTGGGGAGTGGCGAGGGACGGAAAGGATGGAAAATGAGCTGAGATAGATGTGTGAACTGTTCTGAAGATGTAGTCCTTCCCAAAAGATGTAAAAATCGGTTTTATTGGACACTGAGCATTTTAATGTTATACTTTCCCAGCGTGTATCACATTGGTATACAAGCTCCAGATACAAGTGGGCTTATTTACTCTCATTTGTATCTATTTTATAAAAACAGTGCTAAGTATAGTAAATGTGGCTTTCAAATTGACAGAACTGAAGGGCTATGTGTGCCATGCCAGAGGAAGAGAAAATAAATAGATAATAATAAGAGTTTCTACTGCTTATTGGAATGTGACTTTCTCTTTCTATTACAGATGAAACATCATTGAAAAACATATACTATTTACAAGCCTCTATCATTAGAAATGTGTTTTATTCAGAAGGAGTCAAAGATAATTTTTGAAGCTTATTTGATTATTTGCTTATAGTATTATAAAGACCAAAGAAACTAATAAAATATGGAACAGTCTAAGTTGTCAGTATCAAGGAAAAACAAAAGTAAAGCTCCATGTAATTTGAATTTGACTCTGAAGTATGGTTTGATATTAAGTTCATACCCCTGATACTACAGCTTATTTGTAAGTTTGCGTTTTTATCAGTTCTAGCGGTGACTATGTCTGCATCAGAGGTCACCTGACATAACATGCTACTTAATGTCTCCTGAATACACAATGCTTAATGCATAAGTATGGATTGTCAGGGTTTTTATAAGAACTGTGCGTGAAGATGGAGACCTAGAGGTGGGGAAGAGAATGTCTGAAAGATTGATACTGAGGATTCCAATCAAAAACACTCACCCAGTACTTTCTAGAACAGTACTTCTCAAACTGTGAGTAAGGACCTTTCACAGGGTTGCATACCTGATATCTGGCATATTGTATATTTATATTAAGATTAATTAAAATTGTGAATCATTTAAGTTGCCAGTCATTAAAATACAATTATAAGGTAGCAATAAAATAATTTTATGGTTGGGGGTCATTACAACATGAGAAAATGCATTAAAGGGTTGCAGTATTAGGAAGGTAGAGAACTGCTCTAGAAGCTTTGCTGTTGCTGTTGCTGCTGCTGCTGCTGCTGCTGTCCTTGAGAATCTTCAAAGTCTAGAATCAAATCTCAAACACAGTAGGATACCCTGATGCATGGATTACAAAGTTGCCGTGAGTCTTTCAACTCTCCCAGCACCCAGTTATAGATACCAGTAAAAAAAAAAAATGTTTCATGGGATACCAAGGAAGAGGTTGAGGGAAAAACACAGAAGCTGTAGGATGGGGACAAGTATCTGAAATACTGACTTCTGGATGTGACATTGGCCTCACAATTGTAAACACAGCAAAAGGAGTTACTGTACACAGGCTCCACAAGAACAAGTCAGCCAAAATTCCAGCATGAATTGCATAGATGGTTTCTTGCCCCACACATGACTAGCTATTGGCAGTAGATAGTTACTAGAGAATCATTACTTTCTGAGAGTGTAAATATTGATAGACTTCTCATGCTCCAATGAATAGTTACAGACCCAAGTACACATGGACACTGCAAACTAGACTGGGCTATGCAAAACAAACAAAAAGATTTACAGTTAGTAGAGGATTCTTTGGGGAAGAATGCTGAGAGTTGGAGATGGCACACGGTGGTAGATGCAGAATACGTTTTCACACCTGGCCAGATATTACTAAGACCACAGTGCAGGATCAGGGCTGAAACAGGAGATCTACTAGAGGACACACCCAGTTGAGACCTGTGATGGGCACACTATGGGTGCAATTCAGACTCAAATTCTGACTCTACCTCATCCCAAGCATGTGGAGTTGTGAAAGAAACTTTACCTTCCTATACTCTTGAATCCATTCGTTTGCAAAATAATGGTGAGCATACTTTTTCAGGGGGCTAGTGGGTAATTTTAAAGGTAAAATTAGATTATTGTAAATTTTTACAGTGAGTGGCACGAAGCATGTCAAGGCCAAGCATGATTCTAGAGTATAGCTCAGTAGAAAGCACTGGTCTATATAAATGTGTCTTTTATTTGATTACTGCTGAATAAGCTTATTTTTTCTAGTTCTTTCTGAACATTGGCTGGCTTGTTCAACTCAGCTGTTCAGGCTCGGACTCCTTTCCAAACTGACTGATGCAATCTGGCTTCTCTCAGTTTCTCACTAAATTGCTCTGGTTGGCCTCCAACTAACTCTAGCCATTTGTTCTGGCTCCTTGTAATTCATTGGCGTCAACTGCCTCTGCTGATCTGCACTGAACTGCATGAACCAACAAAGAAACTCAACTCCACTGCACTTCACTCATTGCACTGACACCCAACTCTAATTGAACACTCTCTCTCTCTCTCTCTCTCTCTCTCTCTCTCTCTCTCTCTCTGTGTGTGTGTGTGTGTGTGTGCTGCTCCTAAATAGCTTTTCTCCTGAGAGTTGGGTATATCCTATCCCTGACTCGTCATGTCAAATCTTTGTCTGATTCATCACTTTGTGATGAATCGTCTCAATTAGAAGTCATTGTTTGAGATTAAAGGTGTATAACCAGGGGCTTGTCTGCATTCCTGCCAGATCACACAGACCTAGAAGCTCTTTGGATGTTGTACTGGCTAGCTTTGTGTGTCAACTTGACAAAAGCTGAGGTTATCACAGAGAAAGGCATTTCAGTTGAGAATATGCCTCCATGAGATTCAGCTATAAAGCATTTTCTCAATTAGTGATCAAGGGGGGAGGGCCCCTTGTGGATGGTACCATCCCTGGGCTGGTAGTCTTGGGCTCTATAAGAAAGCTGGCTGAGCAAGCAAGCAAGCAAGCAAGCCAGTAAGAAACATCCCTTCATGGCATCTGCATCAGCTCCTGCTTCCTGACCTGCTTGAGTTCCAGTCCTGACTTCCTTTTGTGATGAACAGCAATTGGAAGTGTAAGCTGAATACACCTTTTTCTCCCCAACTGGCATCTAGGTCATGGTGTTTGTGCAGGAATAGAAACCCTGACTAAGCCATATGTGATCAGAGCAGCCATGTTTCTGGATTAAAATTCCTCTATAAGTCTATCATGCATGAAGCCCTGGGTTCAATCCTCAGCACTAAAAAAAAAGAAAAAAGAAAAAAGAAAATCTAACATATGGATCTTTTTCTTATTGATAATATTATTACTAAAATGTGCCAGTTAGACAAGCTGGAGCATTAGTGAAGAGAGATGTCTGTATTTGCTTTCATATTTTTCAGTGATCACTATATTTTGTTGGAAAATATATATTGCCAAGTTTAAGTATTTACTCCCAAAAAAGCCACCAAGTCAGTAATGTGTGAGTTAAACAAGATAAAATTTGTGGTCAATACTTAATAACTAGACTATTCTAATGAGGGCTAACATATAAAGAGGAAAACTAGATAGCTGAGTACATACTGAGCTGGTCCACATAACAGACAAGTTGATGGATCCATGAGGCTCCCTGTGTACTTTCCCCTCTGTGGTTTCTCAGCATTTAGTAACTGAAATAAAAGTCAGACCTGGGTGCCTTTAGTGGAACTTCAGGCCAGTTGTCATCCTGTGCTTTTTCCATTTAAAAGTATTAAAACCTAAGCCTGGGCATGGTGCTCAAACAAAGTATACATACTTAGCATTCAGGAGGGTTGTAGTTCTAATCCCTTCCAAACTAAACAAAATTATGTATTATAGCCATGTTGGTATAAAGATGAGTGCCATCAGTGTTAAGTTAAACACACACACACACACACTAAACTCCATTCTTTCCATTTCCATGGCCGTCTAAAGCATCGTGGGCCACAGCTGCTGTACCTCTTTGCTAAATAAGAAGTGTTCTGCTGCAAGACAGAGGTAGACTCTTGTTTGGTGTTGTGTTTTGATGTTTTGTGGGTCTCACAGCTTAGGCTGGCCTCCAGTTTTTCATAGTACTCTTTAAATCTCCACTGAAGATATCTCAAGATAGTTTAAAAAACATAATAAGAACAAACTATGTGCCATTCCAGTGTGTGTGCTTGTGCGTGTTCATGTGTGTATGAGAGAAAGAGGGAGAGAGGGAGGGAAGGAGAGAGAGAGAGGGAGGGAGGGAGGGAGAGAAAGAGAGAGACAGAGAGAGAGAGAGACAGACAGAGAGAGAGACACAGAGAGAGAGACACAGAGAGAAACACAAAGAGAGACAGACAGACAGAGAGAGAGACACAGAGAGAGACACAGAGAGAGAGAGAGAGAGAGAGAGAGAGAGAGAGAGAGAGAGAAATAGAGAGGGCCATATCTGCCATTCCTCAGTTTAAATCTATTGTAATCTCCTATAGTCTTTACACTGAGGTGAAATTAGCAGACTTGACCTGCAGATGGTGCTAGAGCTTCAGTTCATCTTATGTGCCTTAGGTACAAAGACACAGCTTTGATAAAAGCATAGGAAGCATTTACTGCAAACATGCCACTTTCAATAGGAAAATCATTTATGAGCCTAGACATTTCCATTACATCGGGTGATTGCCTGGTAATTGTAGGCACTTACCTTGGAAGTTCCCAGTTCCCATTGTGCTAGTAAGGGATATTACATCCATGTAAAGATGTAGTGAGGTACTGAATTTATCAGAGGTTCACATTGTCTTGAGTAGTATTTAGTCAGACGGAATTTTCCCCTTTATTCTGTGAATTGGGAAATGTTGATGAATTAAAAGAGACAGTGTGCCAGGTAGTTGAGAGTATATATTCTGGTGCCATTGAGAAATAAGAATATAATCAAGCCATATAAATGACATCTGAAAAGAATCTCTATAAGGCAGAGTACTTGCCTGGCTGTGCTCCTTCTCTCCACTGTAGTTTGTTTGTTTGTTTGTTTGTTTGTTTGTTTGTTGAGACAAGGTTTTTACAAGGCCACAAGCTGGCCTTGAACTCAAGGTGAGGCTCCTGCCTCAGCTTTAGGTATACTTCTATTAAAGATGTGTTCCTAGATTTTGTCACTTCATTTCTGTCAAAAGTAAGTGCAATTTCACTGGCTAACTGTGCAACTAATCATCTGGAGAATCTGATTTGAGACACTCTGAGTTTAAGGAATAATAAACTTATAACTATTTTAAATCAGTGCTAGAGATCAAACCATGGCCTCTTGACTGCTAGGAAAGGCTTTGACCACTGAGCCAAAACTTTAGCCATTTTTCTCCAACTTAAGTTATGATAGATATAAATAAAATATGTGAAATGTTATGACATCAAATTAAATTACCTCACCAAAGCATCAGCAAGAAAACTCTTGTCTAGTATGCTCAGCACTGTTGTAACTTCCCAGTTTGCTTTGTTCTGTTGGGAGGTCAGCTCTAACATCTGCTTTTTCCTTCACTGACTTCTCTCCAAGTTATTCATGCTGAGGTTCTTTCCTGGACAACAGCTCTCATGACTACTGAAAGCAGAACTGTGAATTATTTTATATGACTGATTCTGTGTTGACCCAGTTAATGAAGAGGGTGACACATGTTCCACTCCATTATCCAACTGCCCTGTGGCTTGTCAGCATCCCTGCTGATTCCATGACTAAAATGAACTGATGACTGTAGGATTCAAGAGGAGAAATTTTTAAACTCTTTCTTGAGATAGGCCAGTTATTTCTTTAGATTTCATGTGGGACCCATCTCCCCAAATTAAAGCATCAATACAAAACCAAAATATTATCATTCCAGATGAAATAGGTATGCTCACTGAGTTTATAGTCTTACCCTTTTCTTTATGGTAGAAAACAGTCCCTTCAGAGGGTTTGAGGGTAAGAGATTAATGTTAACATTTGGAGACAAATGTAAGGTAGCCACAGAGCTTGCAGAGAGAATTTTGACTTTTAGGCCAGCATCTTGAAGCAGTTTCATTTCCAGCTCCTCACTGTAAACAACAATATAAGCCTAACTGTAAAAGATGAGAAGTTGCAGTACCCAAATGCACAGCCTAAACTGGTTATTTTGAAGTCATAGAGCAGATGTACACTTGGCTCTGTTCACTGGGCTTCTAAAGGCAAAAGATAGCATCAATAAGAACACAGGGCCAGAGAAGACAAAAGATGGATTGCAGTTCAGTGCTGATGTTCAATATAGTGACAAAAGCTTCCACACATAGGTCTGAAGGGAAGGGGATGCCAAGCCAATCCTTTAATGATTTTTGCTCTGAAATAAGGGGACCGATTCAAGCCGGGGGTAATGATACACACCTTTAATTCCAGCATTCAGGAGGCAGAGGCAGGTGGATCTCTTGAGTTGGAGGGCAGCCTGGTCGAGAGAGAGAGAGAGAGAGAGAGAGAGAGAGAGAGAGAGAGAGAGAGAGCCTAAGAGCTGTCCCCACCAGTCCTACCCAATTGAGCCATTGTGAACCTGTGAATGATGAAGAAGCAGCTCTGCTAAGCTCTATTACTAAGCATCAGTAAGAGGATACGTTAGGAAGATGTTTCCTCTCTCAGGGACTGCTAATGTGACAAGCATGCTTGAAGCAAAAAGGAATAACCATTTTGTGGCTTCCCACAGAACATTCATGTTGAAAATATACATGTACACTTCCAGCTAATTAGTCCTCAAGTTCTTCTTAAAAGCCGCATTGTGATTCATTAAAATGATTGGCACTCATTACTTTAAAAAGACTGAATTCATTATTATGTGTACACTTAAGGTGCCATATTACAATTTCTATGTTGAACTATCTATAAGATCTATTTTATGTTATTATTCAGCTGTCACTTTGAGTTGAAATTGTCATAATATTATAAATCCTTTGGCTAATATTTACCAGAACTTGAACTAACAACTGAAATTTAAATTCAAGATTTGTTGTTTTTTATTGCAGACCAATTCAGGAAGAATGATCACATTCAGTGCTGTGAAGAAGGACCAATCAGTAGAAACTTTTACCACTTACAGAATAATTTAATTAAGTGTGCCCCTCTACCACAGATTAAAAACAAAATGGCTGGGTGTATAACTCTCTATATACACATACGTATATGTTTATTCAAATACTCTCTGAAGTATTATTCTTATATTAATGATAATTTTATTGCCAACAGTATGTATTATATCCACTTTAATATAAAACAAAAATTATTATAAGTAATAGTATATATGTACAAAATGAAAATTGACAAGCAAATATTCAAATATTTTAAATAACTATCAAATGGAAAATAGTTAACTAATTTCATATCCATAGAATTTCTATGCATCTAACACAACAATCACTAAACTAAAACTGCCTTAATCACACAGAGAAGTCTGTGTTACTTCATTAGTATTATTACTACTTTTATCTTTTTACAGTCCAGTTGTTACCTCCTCCCAGTCTTCCCTCCACCAGTTCCACATCCCATTCCTACTCCCCTCTGTCTCCAAGAGGATTTTACCACCACCACCCCCACGCCACACCCCTCCCTGCCAGGCCACCACACTCCCAGTGAAAAGAATGTGGTACTAATCTGAGTTTCTTCAGATCAACAGTACTAAGACAACAAATAAATGTGGCGAACATTATTTGATAGGTTTGGGTAGGCCAACACAACTGTCTGCATACTGGAGAGGCTAGGAAATCTGATAACTGCTCCATCCACACGACTGCATGCCTTGAGGGTGTCAGTCTAACACCAGAGGTTGAGAGGTCTTGTGGAGAATAGATTGCCTATATTGAAAGTGAAGGTAGCTGGGTCCCAATATCAGTGAAGAACTGCAGCAGTGGTGGCAGCAGAACAGATAACTCATCAGCAAAGAGGAAGGCCAGTCGGCCAAAGCTGCACTGATTCCCTCCCAGATCACTTTATGTGTGGGCAACAGTTATTCAGGTATTACATGGGCTGAGGGAAGCTTCTTCTCCTCTCAGTTTATCCAGGACATGCCCTCTCATGCCCACCCAGGGGTGTATCTCCTAGTTGATCCCAAAGCTAGACAAGGTGATACTGAATGATCATAGATATAAAGGAAAGTTTCCAGACACAGTAAAAATACACTTTAATTTTATTCATGCTGTCCAACCAGTTGGGAAGACACTCACTAACAATCCCATAGTCCCAACACTTGGGTAGTTAGACAGGAGGATTAGAAAATCAATATTATCCTAGCTACATAGCAGAATTGATGTCAGCCCAGCCTACATGAGAACCTGTCATAAAACAAAAGGACGTAATTCCATATATGAAACCACATACAACCTTTTAAAATCATAGTATGCCTAAAAGTACAGATAGCTACCTTTAAAAATGATTATATCAAGAAAGAGGACTGTGCAACAATGGGAAGGCTGGGGGGACTTTACTTACTACTTTATATATAGCTATATTGCTTACTAGTTTATTTCATGTCATTTCATTTCATGGATATAGGTATTTTACCTGCTGGTATGCTTGTGTACTGTGATGGTGCCTGATGCATGAGGAGATCAGGATCTGGAGAACTACACAAATGTATATTCTGTGAACCAAATCAAGGTCCTTTGTGATTAACCACTGAACAATTTCCTCTTCAAACTTGACTGCTTACATTTTTATATTATACTGATATAGGGAAGGGAAAAGAGAGGATCAAGCTCAGGGCCTTGTGTGTTCCTGGCAGGAGAGAGACCACTGAGCTCTATCTCTACTTCAACTACGGTCTTAAAGTGTTCAGGATTTTTGTTTGTTTGTTTGTTTTCATTTCATTTTCATTTCCCCTTTTTTTTCTCTACCCCACTTGATCTAATACTGCTTATACTCTAATGTAAATTTGGGTCTTCAAAATTGTTTGCGTGAGAGAGTCCACGTAGGTAAACTGAGGGACCCTGCTTCTAGTTGGTTCTAATTGGTAAATGAAGATGCTGGCAGTTAATGGCTGGGCAGGGCAGGCAGAGGCAGGACTTTAAGGATTCCCAGACTTGAGACCCAGAGAGGGAGAGGAAGGAGAGGGAGATCTGCCTTGCTAAGAGAATGTGAAGGAGAGGAGATACTATGCCTGAGAAGAGTGCAGGACAAAGAGGCATGGCCCCCATGTGACAGAGTCAGGAGAGCTCAACCCAGAGTACAGGCCACTTGTTCAACCATCTGGGTCCAGAGCAGCCAAGATAGAATATAGAGTTTAGTAAGTAATAACATGGGATTATTGGCAGGAGGTGGGTTAATTCATGGCAGTTAGGCAGTGGCCCAGCTATTGAGCTGATTAAGGTTTATCAAAATATAAAGGATGAGTGTGTGTGTGTGTGTGCGTGTGCGTGTGTCTTTCATTTGAGAGCATAAACCTTAAGACAGGTAGCGAACCCATTGCTGGGATTTTATTAATTAAAAATATTGCTACACCCCACCCCAACTCCTCTCTTCTCTCTCCAGAATCTCCAGTCAACTACAGTCTTAGCTGCTGTTCTTAGTGTTATAATAAAACACCATAACCAAAGGTATTTTGGGGTAGGAGGCAGAACTCAAAAAAGGTAGACAGCTAAGTGTGGGAATTGAAGCAGAAGTCACTGAGGAGTGTTGTTCACTAGCTTGATCTTCCTGGATTGCTTAGGAGTCTTATACCATCCAAGACCACACAAACAGGAATGGTGTGCCCATTCCTGTCAATCAAACATGAAACAAAATAGATGACAGACTTGTCCACAGACCAATATGGGCAGAGCATTTATTCAATTGAGAGTCCCTCTTTTAAATGACTCTAGCCTGGGTAGAGCAGACATAAAAGTAATCAGCACAGCTACAATGTGTCTTTATGGAAATTAGAACCAAACCAAACAAAATAACACACACACACACACACACACACACACACACACATGCACAGACAACCAAACCAGAACAAGTAAATTGCATTTTTTGCCTTAAAGGAAACAATTTAAAAAAATAAAATTAATGTTATTTGTGTAAAATGTTATTATGTGGTGGGTAAATTATGCTTGAACACTTAGGTCTTATTATTAGAAGTCATAAACTTGGAAACTGGGCAGTTTAAATTAGGAAAACTTGCTTACAAACCCATCAATTAGTTACTTGGTTTTCAAGTGAGGCTAAACTGGACAGGAGGTATCAGTTACAGGCTGGTATTTCTATTATGAATAACCATTGCTGAACTATATCCTCATAACAGAGAACTGGTAGGACATATACAGGTTCTGGTATCAAATGATATGGTTTTGTTTCCATCAGTTTTAGTGTTTGAAGGTCTCATTTATAACAAAGAGTTAAGTTGATAAACTTATGGGTATAAATAAGACTATAACCAGTGTTTGTTTATTAAGCTTAACAAGCATCTTTCACTGAAAATTCTAAGACTTTCAAAGAATTGAGCCATTATTATGCCAATATTAATTGACAAATATTTTTATTTAAAAGGAAGAAGTAAAATGTACAATTATGTTTATTTGAGCTACATGTGTATGTTAATTAGGGTTTCCATTGCTGTGAAGAGACACCATGACCAAGGCGTTTCTTATACAGGACAACATTTAATTAGGGCTGGCTTACAGGATCAGAGGTTCAGTCCATTATCACAAGGCAGGAGGCATGGTAGTGTCCAGGCAGGCATAGTGCTGGAGGAGCTGAAAGTTCTACATCTTGGTCCAAAAGCTGTCAGGAAGACTGTCTTCTGGGCAGCTAGGAGAAGGGTCTCATTGCACACCCCTCAGTGCATGTGTCCTCCAATAAGGCCACACCTACTCCAACAAGGCCATATCTCCTAATAGTGCCACTGGGCCAAGCATATTCATATCATCATAGTGCTACATGCAGGAATAAAACCTTTCCAGAGACTAACAAATCAGATGACATGTGATCATCAATTCATGGTAAGAACAAGTCATCAGGACTCAATGCCATTTTCCTACTTTTATTAAATTATTAGATTCCTTTCTTATACAATATATTCTGAAAACAGTTTTTCTCCCTTCTACTCCTCACAGTTCTTCCTCATCTCCTATCTCATCCAGATCCACTCCCTTTATTAGAAGAGAACAGGCTTTTATGTGATAACAGGAAAGCAGAACTATAAAATACAATAAAACAAAACCATCACATTGAAGTTGAGCAATGCAAGCCAACAGAAAAAATGAAGGAGGCCCAACGCACAAGAATCAAAGACCCACTTGTTTATACAATCAGCAGTTTCACAAAAGTACTAAACTGATAGCTATCTGCAGAGCTGTTGCAGACCCATGCAGGCTCTGTGGTTTCTGCTTCACTCTCTGAGTTCATATGAGCTTTGCTTAGTTGTTTTAGAAGTTCTTGTTATTCTAGTGTCTTCTGTCCCCTCTATCTCCCCCATTTCTTCTGCATCTTCAGGTTTCCTTGAGCTCTGAGAGAAGGAATTTAATGGAGACATCTTATTTACAGTTGTGTTTTACAAGGTCTCTCTCTCTCTCTCTCTCTCTCTCTCTCTCTGTTTTGCTGTGATTCTCTATATTCATTTCTATCTGCTGCAGATAGACACTTCTCTGCTTATGACTGATTATGGCACTGATCTATGACTCTAACAGAATGTCAATAGCAGTCATTTTATTAATACCCTAGGTGTCCAGGCTATCTAGTCTCTGGTTCTCATTCACCCAAGCAGTGTCAAGTTGTGGGTTTCATCTCATGGAGTGGGACTGAAGTCAAATCAGACATCAATTAATTATTCCCACACGATTTGTTCCACCATTGCCCTCAAGTATTCTACAGGCAGGACAGATTGCATATCAAAGGCTTTATGTTTGGATTAGCATTTACTTTTCTTTTTTGGTAGCTTGCAGAGTATCTTTCCTTGTAATAGACATTAGAATGGTTTATATAGGTGCCAGTTCTAGCTCTCTATGTTCAATGAATTGTATAAGTGTTGTTTTCAGCAATGGTACCTTGTTAGTTTTTGGAGAACAAAATATTGTCTTGGCAAAGGGCTGGGTTATTTGGGGATTTCCACTGGACCCTTCCACCCAACACCTCAGTTGGATGAAACCAGTCCTGAACAAAAGGGGTTCTGTCTCCCTCATTATTTGGAGGTTTCATTAGGATTGCTTTCATATATTAATAGGATGTTTTTAATGCACTAGGGTTACATACTGCCCCGCAAATGTTCTTCAAATCTAGCTGTCTCTCACCTAATTTCCTTCCTCAGTGAAATCTCCTGTCTCCTTTCCCATCTGATCTTCCCATTCTTTTTCCTCTCCCTGACCACTGTTCCAGTCTACCCATAAAATCTATTCTACTTCCCACTTCAAGAGAGATTCATGAGTTTCCCGTAGTACCTTTTCTATGCCTAATCTCTCTGGACTAGTGGATTATAGGTTGGTTATTATTTATTTAATGGTTAATATCGAGATACAAATAAACACATACCAAATTTATTTTTCTGGGTCTGTGATACCTTACTCGGGTTGAATTTTACCCCCTCTGGTTCCATTGTACTGGCTGGTTTTGTGTGTCAAAACCAACTTGACACAAGCTGGAGGTATCACAGAGAAAGGAGCCTCCCTTAAGGAAATGCCTTCATGAGATCCAGCTGTAAGGCATTTTCTCAATTAGTGATCAAGGGGGGAGGGCCCAGCCTCTTGTATGGTGAGATCCCTGGGTTGGCTGGTAGTCCTGGATTCTATAAGAAAGCAAGCTGAGCAAGCCAGGGGAAGTAATCCAGTAAGCAGCATCCCTCCGTGGCTCTCCATCAGTTTCTCCCTCCATGTTCCTGCCCTGTGTAAGTTCCAGTCCTGACTTGCTTTGGTGATGAACAGCAATGTGAAAGTGAAAGATGAATAAACCCTTTCCTCCCCAACTTGCTTCTTGGTCACAATATTTTGTGCAGAAATAGAAACCCTGACTAAGACATCCATCCATTTGCCTACAAATTTCATGATGTCCCTTTTTTAAACAGCTGAGTAATATTCCATTGTATAAATGTACCACATTTTCTTTATCCATTCTTTTGTTGAGGGACATCTAGGCTGTTTCCAATTTCTGAGTACGATAAAAAGAGCAGAAATGAGCAAAAAGCACACACACACACACACACACACACAACCACCACCACCACCACCAAAAAAAACCCCAAAAAAAACATAGAGTCTGTTTTGAATTGGCCAATGACTTCTGGTCATGGGGCCTGCCCTGAAGTGGGGTTTATATACCCAGTGACATTCCATTGGAAAAAAGAGATTTCCACTTTCCCAATAGGTATCAATAAAAAAGAGCTTCTTGGTCAGTGGTTGGACTTTATGTTCACTGACACTTCATAATACTGGGATTTTGTCTGGTTTGAACTTGTACAGGCCTTCTGCATACTGTCATGGCCTATGTGAGTTTGTGTGTATTGATATTCTTGTTCTTCTGTGCATTCAGGCTGCTCTTCATCTTAAATCTTGAGCTCAGAGAGTAATATTTTAATGAAGACATTCCATTAAAGTTTAAGTGCACCAAATTTTTTCAGTCTCTGCACAATTGGCTGGAAAATTTCTTTTCATCTATTTTTCAAATCTCTCATTATTTTGTAGGCTTTGTATCTTGTGCTGTCTAACCCATCTGTGCTAGTGTTTAGCCATGTGAACATACTCTCCTTTCCACTTGCTCATTAGCCCTGCAGACTGATTGTCCATCGGGTGCCTTGGATATGTTTCCTGGTAGTATGAGAACAGGTGTATGAGGTAAGAGTGACCCCAAAGATCAGGTCAGGAAGAGAGGTGTCAGGCCCTTTTATCTTGTCCTTCACCCAGTGTTAATTAAAGCATTTGTGTTTCAAGAGTTAATGCATATCTCATTATGAAGTTGTGATCTCTTTTTAATATATGAAAGGTACAAAGAGTACTTTACCTCAAAATAAGTGCAAGTTAAATTCTGCAGAATCGTGACCAATTTCTAAAAAAATGAGAAAACAGAAAACATTTTTTGCTTCACTTGACTATTACCATACCCATCATCACTATTTTATGTGAAATTTCCTCAAAAATGTTAAAGATGAAACCCTTTCCACTCTAAATGAGAGGCAGAACAATTTCCTTTAGTTGCACCACATCTGGAAACAGAATAACCATTGTTGAGTGAAGATGGGGAAACCGATTACAGAAAAAGAAAAACATTTAGCAACTGCAGAATATGATCAAAAGCTTTCAGAAAGGAAATGATGCAGATAAACGAAGAGGAAATTTCTGAAATAACTTCTGTTTCATTTTGCTGAAATAAAATATGGATGATGATGATAAAAATGTTTCCTCTTTCCTAAAATCTTGTGTTGCTCATTTAGAGGCATCTGCTACAGTATTAATGGAGACATAAGAGAGGTTGAAAAATTATGAGTTAACTTCTAATAGAATTATGAAAAAAACAGAAGCTACTCAATGTTATGTACTTATATCTCAGGATGTGGAGCTAGAAACAACAGATAAGAGAGACAATGCTCTGTTTGTCTTTCAGAGTCTTGGTCACCTCATTCAATAAAATCTTTTTTAAGTCTGAAATTTTTATGACTTTTCTTTAGAACAGAATAGTATTGCATTGTGTATATGTACACATGTCATTGTCCATTCATCAGTTAAAGAGCATTTAGGATGCTTCCATTTCCCAGTCATTGAGAATAAGGCAGCAATGAACATGGCTGAAGAACTATCTGTACAGTAGGATGTTGAGTCCTTTAGGCATCTGCCAAGGAGTGGTATAGCTGGGCTATATGGTGGATTTATTTTTAGTTTTTTCAGGTTCTCCATCCTGATTTCCAGTCATCTGCACCAGTTTGCATCCTCCCAGTAGTGAGTGAAGGAACCTCTTTTCCCACAACCTCATCAGTGCTGGATGTCAGTTGTTATATTGATCTTGGCTTTTCTGGCTGAGATGAGATGAGATCTCAAAGTTTGCAAATCACCACATGGAAACACATGCTTACATGCACCTGCCCTCTCCTAATGTTTTAGAATCCCAACAAAAGGATATCACTTTGTAGAGAGGCCTTCAGCAGGGAACTTCATTCTGCTTCTGTCTGTTGGACAAAAGCTTAATCTGAAACAAAGGTCTAAAAATGTTACTGATATGTTAGAAAAGAAACTAAAAGAAACCAGGCCAATTTGTGAACCCAAACCTTGTTAGATAGCCACCTCTTGGTACTTTCTTTTTGACCTAACTGCACTTTAAAGTAAGTAAAATGACCAGAAATAAAATAGTAAGTGATGCCTTTATGCCTTGAGTCTACCTTATATATACAGAGGTCTAGTGTCATGTTAAAATGTTACTTACAACTTATGTGAAAGAGACTGTCTATATTTTTTCAGCAAATATGTGATTAACCAGTCAAAAATATCAAGCACTTACGGGACATATTAATCAGGTTTAAACATCAAGTTCCTTGTGTATTTATGTACGTAGACTGCACAAACACAGACCAGACTAATAACTAATGATACAAATAGTTGCATTTTAGTCATAGGAGTTGAACTTGGGCCAACCTTAGATTGATTTCAACAGGGTAAAAACCCACCCATATGCAGGTGACTGTGCTGACTACATGTTGCTTCCATTTACTGTCTAAAATGCCATATGACCACTTTGTCTCAGGAGGATTTGTCTTTACAAGACTTTTCTATACTTGAATTATGAATACAAATTAATCCAGATCTTTAAACTAAATAAGCTATGATTTTCCTTTAGATATAGAAAAAATCAAGTGAGATCTGACTCAAAGCAGTCCATGAAGCTGAAGAATGATAAAATGTACATGTCTGAGTTGATGAGTGAAGCTTATCTCAGAAATTATAGATATATCCAGGCAGGAACCCTAAATTCAAGACTTTATTGGCTAATGCAACAGTGTAGGACTTGCTTCAAGTCTACCAAGTCATGTGTTGCTTCCTAAGTGCACAGGACAGAGCAAACCGTGATATTTCTAAAAACAAAAACAGTTCATCCTCATTCTGAATAAATTGACTGGAGCATACCATCTGCCTGACCTTATGAAAGAGTACTGCTGGCTTTGCTGAAAGAGAAGCATGGGAAACCATGGATAAATGTATGTGCTTTGAAAAATATGCATTTGGCAAATGAGATGCATTTTATTAATTATTAAGGAGGCGTGGAAAGGGACTCTGTTCAGCACACTTTTTCAGCATATCCTCTCTATGTTAAGTATAATTTATTGTTCTGTTTGTGCTTTCTAACCCCAGAGTCATCATTAAGGGACAGCTAAAATTAAGGGACTAAGGAAAACTCTGTCAGTATTTGCCCATGGCTGGAAGGCAGCCACGAAAAAAATGAAAAAATGAAGCACCATTAGGAATAAATTGTAGGTTTTTAGTGCTCTTTTATTCTCAAAATGGGTTTCTGTTTTAAGATTCGCTTCTTTCCATTTGCACTGGCTTATGTTATAAGCTGACGGTGCCATTCTGTTCCCAACTGAGTCTCCCCAGATGTTCCCGACATTTACAGGGTGAGTTTCTACTCCCCATACAAAGCTCTTTGTGCATCAGCCCCATCTGTGCCATTAGGTTTTAAAGACTTTAAAAAGTTTTCTGAAAGTTCTTAGAAAATTGTGAATGTGTCAACATCAAACACAACTCTCACACAGAAAAAAAATAGGAAGGACATCGTTTGTTTTGAGTCAAATGTGATCAACTATGACATGGTCTATGGATTTGGGTCACCAGAGTGACATGTTCCACCATGAAAGTGGTTGCATGAATATCTGTAGTCTCAGAATGAAAGGTACTTGTGCACAAATTCATGCACAGAGAAACACTGGTGGAGACAGAATGTTAGAGCAAATCAGAGTAAACTGCAATAGGCAGATGCTATGTGAGGACATCCTTGGATTTTTGTTTAATGGAAGCTAGTTGTCTTCTTATGAATACATTGAAAATCTTTTACCTGATGCTCAAAGGGAACATGAGGTTTGATACAGAGATGACTTACAGATGTATCACTATACTCCAACCAGATGTGATTGTTAACTATTGTGATCCCAACACGTATGCAGAAGGTTGAAGCCGAGGGATCCCTTCAATTTCCAGGCTAGCCTGGCATATGTAGTGAATTCTTGACTAATCTGAGATAAAAAGTAAGCCTCTATTTCAGAAACTAAAATAACAAGCTAACCAAAAGACAATCCAAGGTAATCTGGGCTCTCAATCTGCAACAACCCAGACTCCACAATCTGGAAGTTCTAATTAGTCAATCAATCTGCAGAATCGTCAAGACCAGTGTACCTTCTTCAGATAACATTTCACTCACAGATCTGTAGTATGATTTCTGATGTGACTGGAACATATAAGTCAGGTACTAGTTTGTTTCATTGAGCACTGAAAGTTTTTCTGTAAAACCCATGACCATCTCCGGCCTCAGACTTTCAGGTGCTGGATTACAGATGTAAGCTATCTTGACTGACTATTTATTCATTTTTCACTTCTGAATATGAGAACATGATAATTACAGCAAGAAAGTTAATAAGTTATAGTCTTCAATATGAATCAATGTAAAATATCTTCTGACTTATAGAGCACATAGAAAATAGTTTCAGACTTTTCTTCATAACTCTGTTAGTCTTCATGTCAGTTATTGCCTCTGAGTCCTTTGGGTTACACACATAAACTTAGTCCAAACAAACATTAAACATTCTGTAAAAGTTACTGGGTAGAAGGGACAGCTGTTGTTGCTGCTATTGTTTGTTTCTTACCATTCCTTTATTTTCTTTTGATATTAAGCCCATACTGCATGCCTTATCTCTTCCTTTTGAATAGTAAACAAATAGTGTAAGAATGCTTGTGAGTTATGCTACTTTAAGGTAACATTAAGCTTCACTTAACTTTGTGTGTGTTCTTGAACATTTCTAGAGCCACCACCACTAAGATCTTCTGTGTCTCTCTTTTACGCTACACAGAACTCATACGTTCAGCCCAAGTGTATTTATTTACTACAACTTGTTGACTCCAGGAAGAAGATTAAATATCAACATCCTTGAACCTAGTCTAGCTCCTACTGTTGTCATATTACTTCATGAACTCTTAGAGGTTGTCACATCTTGCCTTTAAACAGTGATCAGAAATATCTGGTGGATTTATGAAAGGATCAACAGATCACTTCATTTTATTTACATTCTACACTGATGCAAGGTTTAAAAAAATAAATGGATGTGTGAGTTATGGTAACTCTTGACATTCTTAAAAGTGATCATCAGTTTCATGTACTTTTAAAGTATACTATAAACCACACTATAAAACTTAACACTATAAAATCTAGATGTAAATTTTATAGTACCAAAATCATCTAAGTGATACTGCTATTAGCGTTCATGAATTCAAATATTCACACACACACACACACACACACACACACACACACACACACACACAATAGTAGGCCTCTCAGTTACCCAGTGAGGAGCAAGTTTCAAGGCATCACTTTAGGTCCTATTGGAGAGTTAGAGAGTATAAGAACTTTTATCATAAATAAGCTCTAAGACTAGAATAGAAGTCACCTATTAGAATGTATTCACTGTGATTTGAAATATTACCCATCAAAATAAAACTCTGAACTTTTATTTCTAGTTTCTGAGTTGTTCAGGGCTATTCAATTATAAAGTGATTATATACAGATTTTTATGGGTCAAAAGTTGAGCTTATATTTAGAAAGAGAGCAATTATTCTGTGTCTATGTGAAAGAGAGTGTAGAATAAAGAACTATATTCCAGACAAATTTATCAACATTATATTTTCTTTCAAATTATTTTGACTTGTGCATGGGCACCCTTATGACTTTTATGCTGAGCCTGGGCATACAATGGTGTCTGTTAATGTTTTGTCATTTCAAGATAAGGGAGGAAAAGCTCGAAGTAAATTTATAGAGATAAAATATTTATAAATATGTTGGGATGTCTTTCTGTGCACTGACTGGAGAATTGAATAGCCAAAGACCACTGTGTTTCTTTTTAGAACCTAAGCAGGTTAATTCTAATAAATTTTAGTGTGATACTATGTATCCCTCTAGTTTCAGCATCACTTACACTTACCTATCACTTCAGACCTGTGTGCTATCCTGATTTAACATAGAAAAAGATCTTGATCCTGCAGAATCCTAAGGGATTACCCAATCTTTTGTGACAATTGTGTCTGGATTTTGATGGTCTTAAGCTGGTAAGTTGTTCAATTCTTCTATCTCATCATAAGAATTTACCTTAGGAATCCATGGTCAGTATTTTTTCCATAAAAATGCAAAGTTTATATTACCAAGGCTCAAGGGGTACTCCTGTTTCACCTTCCTATGTAGCAGCTGCACTACAAGTGTACAATACCATATATGGCTCTTACTTTGGGTGCCAATAATCCAAATTTCAATTGTTCCTACTCTCTGTAGCCCCTAAAATAAAACTTTGGACACAGATAGATGATAATAAGGATATCCTGGGGAGCACTCTAAGGGTAACGAAAAATTCATCAAGAAATTTACTACTGTTCAATTTCTAAAGCCTTGGTTCAAGACATTGTATGAGTACCTTCAATTTACTTAGAACTGGAAATAGCAATGGAATTTATCTATAAATTCTTATTAATCATTCAGGGAAACAGAAGGCATGTATTCAACAGAAATTAGTCTGTATAGACATAGTAGAACAGCAAGAATGCATATATGCTGACAGCTGAAAGTCAGGTTATTATGCTGTGTGAGTCCATTGAGCAAGATTCAAAGGCTGCCCATGAGGTTGTTTCTTGATTTATGGAACCCCCCATATCAAGAGCAGGTGGGTAGCAGCCTGATAGCCATTGCCACTAAAGGAACATTACTGACTTTTTACTTAGTTTCTAGATCTAAGTCACTTTTTGCTCTCATTTGAAAGAAAAAATTGGCGACTTTAAGGGAAAAAAAAACCCAAAATAACAAAAAAACCCTGTGCTACCATAAAAGATATGGGAACTATTTTGGAGTCTATCACCAGAGGGTTTAATAAGTGTGTAAAACAATTTTTTTCCAGCTTCTATAGATTCTTAGTCAAAATGAACTTCTGTAACAAAGTTTAATAAGAACAATTAAAAAAAAAAAACAAAACAAAAAAAACAGCTTACAAACACATTGTGGGGCCAAAAAGCCATGCAACTGGGGGAGACATTCTGGAGCAAGGGTGAGATCAAGACTCGTCAAACCCCTTAAAATCTCATCCTGAGACTGGCCAGAGTAGGACTGTCTTTTTTCTTGCTGTGGGTCCGCATGTTCTAGAGCACACAGCCCGTATAACCCTCACCTCTGCCACCTTTGAAGTAGTTAAGGAGCCTGGTGGCCAAGTTACAGGTTTAACTTCGCCTTTCCCTATAAAGATGTGTCCAGCAAGCATCTGGAATTCCTCGTCATGCAAATGAAGCCTTCCCAACACCTAGGTGCCAACCAAAAATGTACAGTCACCTTGAAAAACCCTACCCACTCCCCAAGATTTATATAGTCCTTGTCACCACCAATAAAGGAAAGCTGTTTCACTGAAAATTGTCTCAAATAAGGCTGTTCCTTCCAGCATTCAAGCTGGCCGAGTTCCTTCCTACCAATCCTGCCTGGCAATGCTTCATTTCTTTGAGTCCAGCCTGAACACCCTGTGAGCAGAAGCAGAACTGGGCTAGCATCTGGGCAGGGCACACTCTGGTGTTGGCAGAATATCCTAAAACCTGTGCCTGGACCCTGGCAACCTGCCAGACGTTGGAAACACCTATCTTTAAATTAAATTAAAAAAAAAAAAACTTAAAAAAATTTAAAAACTGGTTATACAGCAACCAATAAATACTGATTAGGGTGTATGCCAGAACTCTTAAAACCTGCGGGCAGGCTGAGGTCTTGGGGCCATTTTGCAGTTCGATGATAGCTATGAGGCTGCAGGAATATTCTTCTTTAGACCAGGCATTGCCTTTTCTTTCTTTATCATTAGAAACAACTCATCACATTAAATAAATAAATAAATAAATAAATAAATAAATAAATAAATAAATAAGCAACACAAAACACAGCCCCTCGGATGTAAGGAAATATGTGCCCTTTAAAAATGATTGTGGAAAAAGACTCACCCAAAGGCAAGCCTCCTTGTTTTGGTAGGAGGTCCTTCAAATACTACCATGCATAGCCAGAGGTGATTTTTCCAGTCCTGACTCCTGGACCCGAGTTGCTTCTTTCACCTCAAGCAGAGATCCTGGAGAAGGAAAACCTCCCTCCCACCATTTCCTGCCTGTCATAGATGCAATCAGTGCACAGGACTGCTTAGAACAAGACCGGGTAAGAATTCTGCAACCCCTCACCCCCTCAGTCAGGTGAGTCTGAGAATCAGATCCTTAAACGCCACCCTATTCCAGATCTCACCACCAACACCTAAACAGGAAATCCATGCCATATATCCATCCCTATCTCTTATATGACCCCCACACACACACACACACATACACACCAATAGAATACTACACAAGCCCCTGGGCCGGCCCATCTCTCTTTCCTTCCCCAATCAAGCTTACATTCCACAGGAATCCATTAAAAAGATGAACCACTATTCCATGTCATGGCTTCCCTTGCCCCTCCAACCAACCAACCAACAAAATTATACTTTTCAAGACTGTCAGAAAAATGGAGAAAATAGCATGTACAACCCTTACCCCACCTTGGCTTCCTACCCACAGCCTTCTACTACACAATGGCTTTGCAATCTCCATGATTCTGTTGCAAAAGCAGAACAAAGACCAGTTTCTCTCTTCTGGTTCACTTGGCCACCCCCTCTACTCATGACTTCAATATAGGCCAGAATTCCAGGTATCTCCAGTTAATATTATCTGCTTTTCTGGTACCTATACTAAGCCACAGACTTAAAAAAAACTCAGACAAGAAATAAAGGAAGTTGGCATTCACACACCCTGGACCAAATACCTCTTACAAATTCAAACTGCTCCTGTAAACACGCCCCAGGATTGGTGGGATATCTGTAGCCCCCCTCCCCCCCCCTCCCGTCTTCTGAGATGAATGCCTCCAACAAGGCAGGCAAAATTGGGACAAAGATGACATCCCATGGGTATTTCATGCATTTTTTTGTCGAGGCAGTTTTTTTCATGGGCACAGAACAAGCAACACAGACATCCAGTTACTGTGAGCAGGTGTGTCTTAGTGCACTCCAAGCCTGGGTTAGAATCGCCCCACCCTCCCACTCACAAGACCCTGCCTCCTTCTTGCTATTTCTCCACCAAAACCCAGAGGATGCTCTATCTGATTTTATTCTTAGAACTAAAACAATCTTAGAGAGAAAAATTACTGACCCTTCAGTCAGAGACCTCCTTCTTAAAAACATCATCTGGGAAGGTATGACTTCCGAGTCCAGGCTAGCTTACCAAGGTCTCAAAAATGAACATTTAAAAGGTGAGTTGTGGCTTCTCAAAAGAAAGGAACAAAATCACATCAGGTTATCTCTAGACTCAGGTTATAGCAGCAATGTAAAATGAAAGGATCTACTTTAAAAGTGGTGGGAAAGGACACTGGAAAAATGAATGCCCCAAAAAAGACCATCCCCCACAAAGGACTCCAATGCCTCTAAGATGGTCTGCCCCTGTTGTTGAAACGGTTTTCACTGGAAAAAAGATTGTCTCCCCTTTTATAATAAAGATAGCAAACAACTAGAGCCCTTAAACATAAAACAGGGTAGCCATCACCCCTTACAATAAGAGGAAAAACTGGTTCCATAGAGACTATTGGGGGGCAGATAAGACATTTTTAAGACAGCAAGAGATCCCACAAGATTGGCAGCTAATCTCGGGGCCCAGCTTCAAGGCACAAGGGGCTGCTCTCATGCATTTATCACTAAGCAACACTACAGATGGGAAAACCTTGATGGAGCTACCAGACTAATATGCCCTCTAATAGCTAACATCACCACCAATCTTCCAGGGAAAGATATTTTACAACCCCTAGAGGTGCTGCTTGCAACCCAATCAGAAAGAAATTGCATCAAGATAAATGATCATACATATAAAGAAAACTATACCCAAAGAAGCCTTAAAAACTCCCCTCCAAATCACCACAATTCTAAGGGCCACTGTTAAATTTAATACTCCCTGCCCTGATTAGCTTGCAATGAAGCCATTTGAGTTGAACAATGGCCTCTATCTAGGGAGAAACTTGAAGCCCTCACATAACTAGTAAAAGAGGAGCTTCTACTACAACTAATTTGTGGCTCCCACAGTCCATGGAACACCCCTGTGTTCGATATATATATATATATAAAAATATAAATATATATATGTAATATATATAAATATAAATATACATATATATTATATATATATATATGAAGAGCTCAGGGGAATGAAAACTGCTGCAACAATAAGGGCAATTAACAAAACCAAGAGAATCTGGCGTTCTTCCCAAAGGGGGCTGCCCCATGTCTCAGCCATCCCTGCCCATGTCCTTTATTGGCAATAGACATCAAAAACTGTTTCTTTTCTATTTCTCTCCATCCTTGAGACTGTGAATGTTTTGTGTTTTCAATACCACTCCACCTCCCATTAGCAACTCTGGGCTGACCTTGTGATATGAGTGGACAGTTCATCCTCAGGGGACAGCTAACAGCCCCATCATCTGCCAGGAGGCTGTGGCCATTGCATTTAAACCATATCTAAGTACCTAAGGACTCACATAGATGACATCTTGGTATGGGGAGATTCTTCCACCTCCTGCTCCCAACTTAAAGATCAATTAATACCTTCCTTATCCCCTTTCTTAAAATTTCCATTGCTGTGAAGAGACATCATGACCAAGTCAACTCTTATAAGGGACAACATTTAATCAGGGCTGGCCTACAGTTTCTGAGGTTCAATCCATTATCATCATGGTAGCATCCAGGCAGACATGGTGCTGGGGAAGGAACTAAGAGTTATATATCTTGATCTGAAGGCATCCAGAAAGAGACTCTCAAAGCCTACCCACACAGTGACACACTTCCTCCAACAAGACCACATCTATTTTAACACCACACCTCCTAATAGTGCCACTTCCCATAGGACAAACCACCACATTTACTCCATGGCCCCCGTAGGCTTGTTCAGACCCATGAGTCTATGGGGGCCATTCCTAACAATGGTATAATTCAAAATTTTAAAAAGCTCATAGTCAATAACAATCTCTCAGGTGACAGCAGATGTTGGTGAGGATGTGGCGAAAGAGGAACACTTCTCCATTGCTGGTGGGAATGCAAGTTGATACAACCTCTCTGGAAATCAGTTTGACAGACCCTCAGAAAAATGAACATAATACTACCTAAAGACCCAGCTATTCCACTCCTGGACATATACCCAGAAGATGCTCCAACATGTAATAAGGACACATGCTCCACTATGTTCGTAGCAGCCATATTTATAATAGCCAGAAGCTGGAAACAACCCAGATGTCCCTCAACAGAGGAATGGATACAGAAAATGTGGTACATTTATACAATGGAATACTCAGCTATTAAAAACAATGACTTCATGAAATTCACAGACAAATGGATGGATCTTGAAAATATCATCCTGAGCAAGGTAATGCAGTCACAAAAGAATGAACATGGTATGTACTCACTGTTAAGTGGTTATTAGCCCAGGAGTTTGAAATACCCAAGAGTCACTTCACAACAACAGTAGGGCTGAGTGAGAGGGCTTGGAGAAGGGACTGAAGGAGATGAGGTAGTTTGCATCCCCAGAAAGGCAACAACAGTGGCAACTGGCCTGACCACCTGATACTCCTGGTGACTGATCCACCAACAAAAGAATACACATGGAGTGACCCATGGTGCTGGCCACATATGCGACAGAGGAAGGTCTTGTTAGCTGTCAGGGGGAGGAGAGGCCCTTGGGCCTGAGGGTATTAGATCTCCCAGTATAGGAGAATGCCAAGGAGGGAAGATGAGAGTGGGTGGGTGGGTGGGTGGGGGAATACCCCAATAGAAGCAGGGGAGGGGGGATGAAATAGGGAGGTTCCAAAGGGGAAATCTGGAAATGGGAAAACATTTGAAATGTAAATAAAGTAGAAAAAAAAAATCTCAACAATGTTAAAAGTCCAAAGTTCGAAGTTTTTTTCTAGATTCATTCAATTACTTAACTGTAATCCTGTATAAAACCAAAATAAAACTGCAGATCACATACCTCCAACATGTTATAGTGAGGAAATACTGGACCAAAGCGGACCCAAAACCAGTTGGGCGAAAGTCAAACTCTGTATATTCATGTCAGACGTAAAAGAGCTCTTCTTATCTTCAAATCCACTCATCTTTGTTGACTGCAATAAACTTCTTCCTCTTGGGTTGCTTCTACTGCTTGTGAGCAACTTGCCTCAACAGGTATCCAAGGGTCTGGCATTTCTAACATCTTGGGGTCTCCATGTGAACTTAAATTTACAACTTCTTGTTACAATGCCTAGAATCCACATATGAACTTCTGGTATCCTCCAAAGAGCTTGGGTCACTTCACCAGCCTCTTCCTAACCACCACTAATTTCTTAGCTCCATCTAATCAGCATCAGTTGTCCCAGTAACCCCTTCTATTCTTGACTCTAAAGTCAGAGCCACATGGCCAAAACTGCCAAGTTCTGCTGCTTGCTGGGGCTGGTACATTGTCCCCGTGTTCTATAACATTATCACTAGCTTTCTGTTTTCCAACTCCTTCACTGCCTAAGCTTGGTTGTCATAGAACTTACTCTGTAAAATGACCTTTAACTAGGAGTTATGCCTGGTTCCTGAATGTTGTGATTAAAGCTGCATATCACCATGCATGGACCTAAGCTTTTCTCTCCTTGGAATTTGCTCTGTACCAGGCTAGCCTTGAATTCAGAAACCTGCTTGTCTCTGTCTCGTGGGATTAAAGGTGTGTCCTACCATGCCTGGACCTAAGCTTTTCATGGCCACTCTTCTTCAAGATCCAGATCAAAAGCTTGTATCCTCTATTTCTGGATTACAGGTCATTCCAGATTAAAAGTCCAAATGAAAACAATAACCGAGGAATAACAAATAGCTGCCAAGGCCCAGCCTTGGCATGGAGAGAGGTTCTGAGAGAAGTAGTGTCTGGGAGCAGTGAAAAGGACTCGAAGTCAAATCATGGATCCAAGCTTAGGACCTGTATTCTGCTTGATCCAGCTGTTCCAGTCCGCTTCTCTTTATGTTCTGCTTTCTCTCTGGAGATTTCTCTGTCTATTTGCTGCTTTCTTGCTATTCCCAGAGATCTCTAAGTGATCTCTAAGAAAATGATATCTCTGATCCATGTTCTGCTTGCTTATGTGTGTGTCTGTTTGTCTGTTTGTCCATTTCTGTCTGTATTTCTCTGTGTCTATGTGTCCATCAGTTCTCCAAGCAGTTCTCTTTTTTATCCTAAAAAAAAAATTCTGAATAGCTAATCTCCTGCAGAACACAGGTCCAGTCTTTTATCTTACATATCAATCAAGTCATTTACACTAGGTTTCTTTTAGATTATTTTATGAATCGCCATCCCGTGACCCCAGCCCTTGGATTCTTAAGAGACAGCAACATATATTTTTTTCTTAACATTGGAAAAAAAAAAGTCAGAGATCTGTCTGTCTTTGTTCAGCACAAATGATAAGCTAGTTGGCTGGGACCCTGCTCTGAAATTTCCAGTTTTACCAGGTTTAACCTTGCTGTGTCCCAGGCTGGCCTTGATCTTAGGAATCTACCTGCCTTTGTATCTGCCTACCTTTGTATCTTTCTGACAAGCTGGCTCATTAATGCAATTGCCTTTGTTCCTTTAAATTCCTCATAATTCACATTTCATCCTTATATTTTGCATAGTTGAAATATTATATATTTTTGAACTCCTGTATCTAGAGCTCTTTCCCATAACGTTAAGGGCAGCCTTGAAGGGCCCATTTTGCAGAGGCATAGCCACATCCTTGACTCCTGGACTAGTGCTATTTCTAATTCTCATGGAGTCATTAATGTAAACAGGGAGGACATTCCTCAGAGGAATGTGAAAATATATACATTATTACACAAAGAAGCCTTATGACCACATCAGCCATCTATACTCCTGGAAGCTCACACCGGTGCCCTGTCCCAGGGGTAGGAACCATGTCACTCTGTCCCCACCAGGGTCATGTCCGGCTTGGCACCTAACATGACATAAGTATTCTTTGTTTAATGGCAACACATAAACAGTAAGGTTAGGTGATTGGTATCTTGCCCCAACACCACCACTCCCTTAATCTGTTGATCTCCTTGAACACATTATGTAACTCCATTGTATTCCTGGTGTCCTTTTATTACTTGAATCATACATTGTGTATTTTTTCTTTCTAGCTTACCATGCTTGATCAACATACTCTTCATGAGAGTAAACCACAGGTTAGAGTTTATGCTAGGGTTTTTTTGAGACTTCCTTCCTCAATGCAACCCATCTGAATCTCTTTACTCTAGCCTCAGGCAGACTCTCCAGAAAAGGGCAAAAAGCAGCAACATTCTTCACCATAAAACATTCTTCATCATAAAAACAATCTCCAGTTAACATACAATTCTTCTCTGAAACATCTTAAGCTGGTCCCCCATAGTTCAAATTATTCTTATCACCAGTGTCTTCCATATTTTTTCTAGGATAGACTATTAAGCCCAACTTACAGCATTCTACCTCTTTCCTGTAGTAGTACTCAATTATCATTACTTAAATCAAACTTGGAAGTGGCAGTGCATTCCTTGCTACCCACCCTGGGTTCCTGAAGGAACACACACACACACACACACACACACACACACACAACCTTTATATTCTAACATGCGCTGAACAGCTCATTGGTTGGGCCACTTCCTAACCTCTACATGGCTGATATACCCTCCTCCAATTTTCCAGAGTTATTACTTACTAGAATCTATATTCCATCTTTGCTGCCCTAGACCCATTTCAGGGGAGAGGGTCTCTTGGGGCCACTCTTCCCCAGATCTTACATGTCTGCTGTCTCTCTGTCCTGCACCTCTCAAGCATGATGCCTCTCCTCTGTTCCTGTCATGGCAGATTTCTCTCTTCCTCCTTCCTCAGTCACTTGCCCAAAAATTCTAAAAGTCCTGCCTCTGTCTCCCTACCCAGCCATTGACCACCAGCAACTTTATTTATCAATCAAAAGCAACAGGGATGACGGTTCCCACAGTGTCTTACATGTGGATGTGTAGATTCTTGTGCAATTTTGGGGACCAGATTAACATAATACAAGCAGCAGTAAACTAAACCCACAATATTTCCTCCTTTTTTGTCCATTTAAAGGACTCTTTTTTTCTCAGATATTTGTTGAACATCCTTATAACAATTATGTAAATTATAAGGTATGCTATGCACTTATAACATCCAGTCTATCATTTTTGGCAATTTAGATAAATTACTTTATCATCTATACTAACATAAAGCGATTACAATTCTGTCCCTGAATTTTGTTGATTTTTAATTTTTATTACGATCTGAAAAATATCCTTTCAAATCTACATCCTCCTCCTTAATGCTGAACCACTTAGATTTGCTTATGAGACTGTAACTAGTATTCAATCCCAGCAGAGATTCAAGAACAAATTAAATATTACCTGAATATGTAGGAAACACAAAAGGATAGCTTCCAAAACTTAAACAATTAAGAGAGACAGCTAGCTGCCTGGACAGTCCTCCATATGCCTCATAATGTCTTCAGCCTTCTGGACCAAAACCATCTGACCAAGCTTAAGTGACGCAGGAATTATGAGGCTTACCAAGTCTTGGCAGAGCTAAACTGTGGACTATCCCACACTGTATGTCTTTTCTTGGACAGTACTTTTTGTCTACAAATGAATTAGGGCAATTCTTACCCAGTAGCTACCATGTCAGAATTGGAACAACTCCATATGGATGTTAATAATGCTCAATATCTTCTTTGAAGTGTGAAGTACTGTCAAGAGCAGACATGCTTCCTAGTCAACATATCTATTAATAATGAAATAACTTTAAATACCATATTCTGTGGATCTCTTATGCTTTTGAAGTCATCCACAATGCCTATGTAAGAGTAACAAAATTTATTTTAAATTTTGTATACATATATAAAATTTTATACCAATGAAACCCTTAAACCTGTACCAATATATAAATTCTGTACCAATGTAAGAAATTATAACTTCAATTTTGCATCAGATATAAAGATTTATACCAATGTAAGATTATGGCTATCCAATTATTTGTTTAAAAATAGATTTAGGAATCTATTCCCATATATCTAATTTCTTATAATATTACTCTATTCCCCTTTTTTCTTCCCTTTACCTAAGAATGAAATAATAGAGAAGAGGATAGAAAAGACAGAAATTTTCAAGTCTAAGCTCTCTATTTAGTTTCTTCCCTGATCAAAATTATGACCATTTCCAAATTATTCCTTAAAATGATGATCTAGCTACAATTTATAAAATGACCATAACCAGATACTCAAAATCAAGGACTAGAGATAAAGACTCCATGGCTTCTTCCTGCTGAATAGGGGTGGTGAAAATTTTTAAGGGGTATGGAAGAGTAGGAAAGTTGGAAAACTTGGTTGGACTAAAGAAACCTACTGTTATTCAGTCTCTGTATGCTTAGAAAGTTCAAGGCTTGACTGGAGTTCTGACTGGATCTGTCTGAAAGGCAGGATGAACTGAGTTCATTGGGAATCAGCAGCTTTTCTTGAAGCTGTTCTGGAAGCAGGTCTCTGGAAACAGCATCAGATGAGGCAGACTCAGGCAGGGAGCTAGAACAGCAGGTCTTTTCAGCATTCCCAGGGATGAATCTTGCCAGAGTTGCATCTTAATGTTTCATTCTGTAATGTAAGAATCTTACAACCAATTTTTTAGTTCTATAAAGATATTTGTATGGATTGTGCAAGGTGCGCGGATCCATTAAGGATGGATTTTTGTACTTCATTTGAGCAGGTAAAGACAACTGTCTTTTTTATGAGTTAATTTGATCAATAACCAAATGTAGTAAGTCTTCATTCATGCCATGTGAAGGATGGCATGAAGAATCTTAAGGATTTTGTAACCACCAAGATTTATTGGCTAATTTTAGCTAATCTTTAGGCTAGAGACATTTTTATGTCTAATCCAGTTTCCAGGCTGTTCTTATATGGAGGAATCAGCAAATCATGTTACCTGTCCTGTTTGGTCTTCTTGAATTTCTCTTTCCTGTCTGAAGCTAAGATCTTCAGGGGGTGTTCCCCTATCATACTTGATTCATTTCACTTTGGAAGAGGTACAAAGCCTTCTCTTCTCTTCTCTTCTCTTCTCTTCTCTTCTCTTCTCTTCTCTTCTCCTTTCTTTTCTTTTCTTTTCTTTTTTTCTGTTAACACAAATATGGAGCCTCTCTCTCTCAAAAATAGCATGTCCTTGGTCCAGAAACCCAAAATCATCAAAAGTATAGATTGATTCAAATCAGCAGCCTCCTTTTTCTTTAGGCCTGCTCTATTTTGACCACTCTCATAGAGGATTTGTAATGCCATAACCACCAAACTTATAACCACCTGCATTTTTGGTAATTAAAACAATTTAAAGCAATCTTAAACAATTATTATTATTTGTTGAGAAAGGGCTCTTCCCAATCTCTTGCCCTTGTTTTTTTTGTTGTTGTTGTTTTTTGGTGTTTTTTTTTTGAGATAAAAGACCTAAACTTATTTATTCATTGATACATATTTAAAAATCATGAAGCAATTTTCATTCATTCTCCTTTCTGTGGATTAATATCTCTGTAGGTATACATATTATATTACCTTTCTCTGTATATGAGTTGAATTAATATCCTTTCCTATTTGACTTCAATTAAATCTCTTCTATTTACTGTATAAGCCTATTCTTAGGCTAACAGTGTCATATGCCAAGCTAAGCAATCCCAGAATTCCTGTGGAGCCCACGTTCAAAGAACCTAGTTGCTTGTTATAGCATAGACTTATTAAATTTCCATTATTCCATTTTTACATTTTATTTAGACTTGCTCTCAGTGGCCTGCTACTTCCTCAGCAGGAGCTGCCTGCTCTTTGCTGCCTGCCTTCTCCCAGCAGGAGCCAGTAGCATTCCTGGCTTAAGCTCTTGCAGAGCCTGGGAGGACTTTTGGCTGAATCTTTAGCCCACTGCCCATGTCCCTGGTTCAGCCTGGGTGTGTCCCAGCCTTAAGTCACAAACCCCAGAATCATGCATGCCAAACTAGCAGATCTTTTGTCCTAGTCCCTAACCCACAGTTTGAGCAAAAAATTTGCAGCTCTGCTACAAAACCAATTCTCCCCACCTCCTATTTCTAAAGGAACAGCATGTATATTCCATTCAGGAATTTCCAATTAATTTTTAAGAGTGAGTTCTCGCTTACACGTTGGATGCCATCTGTAGTAGTATTCAATTATTGCTACTCAAATTGACCCTGGAGGTCGCAGCGTGCTCCTTGTTACCTGTCACAATGTTCTGGGTTCCTGAATGAATGACACACGCACACACACACACACACACACACACCCTTTATATTCTAGTATGCCTTAAAAACAGCTCAATGGTTGGGCGACTTCCTAACCTCCACATGGCTGATGAAGCCTCCTCCATATTCCCAAGTTATTACTTACTAAAATCTATACTCCATTTTTGCTGCCCTAGAGCCAGTGGGAGGCCTCTTGGGGCCACTCTTTCCTGGCTCTTACATGTTGGCTGTCCCTTTGTCCTGCACCTCTCAGGTATGATTTATCTCCTCTGCTCCCATCATACCTGGTCTCTCTCTACCACCTTCCTAGACCACTTGCCTGGGAATCCTAAAAGTCCCACCTCTGTCTACCTGTCCAGCCATTGGCTGCCAGCAACTTTATTTACCAATCAAACCTCCTGGGTGCAGGGTTCCCACAGTGTCTTATGTGCGAACATTCAGATTCTCATGCAATTTTGTGGACCAGATTAACATAATATAAGCAGCATTAGATCAAACAACACTTCCTAAATCCAAAGTTCCAAAATCTATGTTCCTCAAAACTAAAACATGGTCAGGTCTATCACAACAATGCCCGAATCCCTGGTACCAACCTCTGTCTTAGTTAGAATTTCCATTGTTGTGAAGAGACACTATGACCAAGGCAACTCTTATAAGGAACATTTAACTGGGGCTGACTTACAGTTCAGTCTATTATTATCATGGCAGGAAGCATGGCAGAGTCCAGGCAGGCATTAGGATGGATAAGCAGCTGAGAGTTCTACAGTCGATTTGAAGGCAGCCAGGAAGAGACTCTCTAAGCCTGCCTACACAGTGGCATACACCTATTTCAACAAGGCCACACCTCCAAATAGTGCCACTTCCTATAGGACAATTGTATTCATATCACCACATCCTCTCTAGGACCCAAAATAGCCCCTCACAAAATATAACTTACTCTGCCCTGCATTCTTGAGAACAGAAATTTCCTTTACCTCAATGCACCCAATTAAACCCACCCTTTCCTTCTCCCCGACGTAACTCTTGCCTTCCTCCAGAGCACTTTGGGTAATCTTAACTGGCTTTGACCCTGGCTCCCCCTCCCACAAGTACTCTCTGATCCTTCTTCAGCCTTGTAAAATGAAATAAAAGCCTCTCCTTTCCATATACACTCTCCCCTGAAGTGATTCAAGCTCTACATTCAGTCAATATGGCCCTAAAGACATAATACTTGCTAGATATGTTCAACAATGCTCTTACGGTTTCTTATCTTCAATTCCTTCCTAATACCTGTGGGAACCCAGTATAAGCCCAGGCAGTACTCCACAGCCAGTGGACAACACACCTAGAATTCTAACTGAGGCTAATTAGAAATGGGAGGAACAAAGCCCAACACACCTTAGGGAAAGAACCCTCTTTTCTCTCTCTGATATTCAATTGCTACTCAGAAATCATTCCCAATTTGTTATTAGCTCACTAGGATTCCTAGGACAAATTGGTAACTATTATCCTATGAAAAATGGGTCTCTGCTCTCACTCTGTTGTGGTGGCTGTCTCCCCACAACCCCTGGTGCCTTACAGAGAAGCCCATCACCAGAGACCCCTCAATACTTACTGATGGAAGAAAGAGGGGAGTGGGAGCTGCAGGAATAATATACTATTCCCCTAGAGATGAATACTCCATTATCTGATTTAAAAGTTGCCCCCCCCAATATAAGGAACTATATGCTATCTATTTAGCCCTAAAAGAAGTCAATAGGATCCTTAATCTTTTCTTTTTACTTTTTTAAAGATTTTTTTATTTATTTTATGTCTGTAAATACACTGTTACTGTCTTCAGACACAACAAAAGAGGGCTCAGATCCCATTATAGATGGTTGTAAGCCACCATGAGGTTGGTCAGAATTGAACTCAGGACCTCTGAAAGAGTAGTCAGTGCTCTTAACCTCTGAGCCATCTCTCCAGGTCCCCTCTTAATCTTTTCTCAGACAGTATATCTACTGTTCATTTGTTGCCCTGATTATTAAGATCTATGGTCAAATCAGATGCCAATCTACTTTGTCCCCTACTCATATAGGTCTTCACCCTTTTACAGTGAAGAGCCTCTCTTTTCTATATCCAACATGTCAGATCTCACAGTCCCCTGCCAAGTCTGATATCTGAGGAAAACATCCTCTTGATTATTGAGCCACCTCTACAAGAATATTCACAGTCTCTGTCAAGCAAGCAGATCAATTCCATTCATACAAACACACAAATATAAAGGATCTTCATGCCCACTTCTCCTAATCCCACTCACTCAGTGTCAGAGGATAATAAACATATGTTCTTATTGTGCATCCCTTATTTCTACTCAGGCTTTACAAACTATGGGCACTAAACCTGGAGGTCTCAAATCCAATGCCTAAGGAAAATTGATGTCTCCCACATCCCCCAATTCAGCAGACAAAAATATATCTTTGTTACTATTACACATATTCAAATTTTATATGGGCTAAAGCCCAAATGAGAGGAAACTCAGAAAGGTTAACCCACTGTATGCTCTCCACCTTTGCCATCATGGGTATTCCTCAACAAGTAACAACTGAAAATGGCCCTGCCTTTACTAGCTCCTAATTCAAAACTTTCTGCTCACAATGGGAAATTGCCCACTACACAGGGATTCTTCACAACTCCCAGGGCCAAGGGATAATAGAAAGAACACATCAATTCCTACAGTCCAACTTATAAAGCAAAAAGTAAATAACATATAATTAATGATGGCTGTAATTACCCTACATATATTTGACATTTACAAAAGCTCCAAACTCCCTTTTATCTCCCACCATTAGCACACACCAGGACTAACTCATCCCATCTTAGTTCAATGGTGCGACCCCTTGGATAGGTTTTGGAAGAGACCAGACCACCTCCTTACAACTGGAAGAAGTTTTGCTTGTGTCTTTTCACAGGACTAGCCTAGGCCTATTTGGGTACTTTCCAGAAATGTCTGACACCACTCCACTAGCCAAGAAGATGGCTTGCCTCTCACCGAGGACCAAGGAGACAGAGAAGACACCATCCCCCAATGGAACAAGATCTCCTAGAAAGACATCAATTACTAGTGGCTGAAGCCCAGGCCATGTGCCCTCTACAGACCTTTCCTCTCTCTGTTTTTGCTAATTTTCATTCTAACTCTGCTGCTGCCCAGGTTCCTCCTAACCCTCACAATACCCACCACTGAAGATTATTTGCTAGTGAAACTTGTAACAAGACACAATAAAATCATAGGAACCTAGGACTGCCCACTTCAAGGATGCTGGACCAGGACTGTGATCCTACACCCTGATTCCATCTCCACTATCCACAGCCCTTTCCTCTGCTTTCCCTACAGCAAGACAGGGGACTGTTTCCAGGAGTTCTCCATATATGGAGGTTCCAAACACTGGGGATGCTGAATTGAGTCCACCAGTCATGGTAGCACCATGGTTGCAAACATAAAACTAATTTTCAACTTTCTGTTAGCAATAGCTGGGATAAATTATGGTGAATTGGAGTTCTGGGTAAGCTTTACCCAAATGGGTATACTGAATACCCTATAGCAGATTGACACATTTCCTGACAGCTTGTCCCTGCCTCTAAGTCAGTCTTTACCATGCAGATGTTCTTCAACAGGAAGATGAAACCCAGAAGTTATTCCAAGCCTCCCTTTCCTGGCTACGGTGCATCCAATATACAGCTGACCTATTTCTCTTAACCCTCCATCCCAACTCCTGTCAATAGACGCAGTCATGGGAAAGCTTTTGCTTTCTTTCTTTTACTTTATAGCCTAGGTATATAGCCTGTGGGACACAATGCTGAGCCTCTTTTTTACTTTTCCTCCTTTTTTCTTTTCTAATTTAATTTGTCTATATTTCAAATATTATCCTCTTTCCTGGTTTCCCTTCTGCAAACCTCCTATCCCATCCCCCCTTACCCTGCTTCTATGAGGGTGCTCCCCCACCCACCTATCCACTCCCACCTCACTGCCCTAGCCTTACTCTACACTGCCCAAGGGCTTTGAGGACCTGTAAAAAGGCCTTCTGTTTACTCTCTCTATTCCTTCTCAGCGGTAAGGCTATGCGGAGGCCATCTACTAGCTGCAACGGGGTGCTTTATGACTATTTTTGTCTAAACGTAGCAGATGTGCCCTCAGGGTCCCATCAAACTGTGCTGTAGAATCCTTGAATCTCTTCTCTGTTTTCCCCATTACCTCTTGTGCCTTTTTCTCCAAGGTTAATGATGGCTGCAGAAGTGTTTCTATGTCTGACTTCAGCTGGATTTCAGCTATGACAAACTTTCTGAACAATTTCCAGAAGTTGAGACCTATGTATCCCTTCAAATCATGCTAATTTCTAGACTTTCTCCTTTTGTCTGGGGCCAACTACATGACAAAGGCAGTGAGAGTGGCTTGCTGGTTTGGGGAGGCATCTGGAACTATGGGGGTAAATACCTGATCTGTCTCACAGAGCCCTTCCAGAAACCTTCCAGCAGCAGGTGATTCATCAACTCCTTGAGTGACTTGAGTTATCTTGTTAGCTGGTAGGTTTTCTGACTTCCATGTTTAATTCTCCCCATTATATTTGGTCAAAAATGCCTTCTTACTTTAGAACAGTTCTGAACAGGTTGATAAGGATTGTGGCTTCTCCAAAATCAGAGGCTTTGGGGTCTTCCAATTATCTTCCAATTATACAAGTCACAACATAAACCAGGAATGGGGAAGAATTTGAACTTACACACACACACACACCATGGGATTGAGGAATTACTTTTGACTTTCGTCTTCCCCAGTGCTTAAAGCAGGCTGGAAAGCACATGACTCTAGAAACCATTTTCTTCTTCCTGTAGTAGGCAGGGCTAAGAGAACAAGCAGAATTTGGGGGACTGCCTATGTGACCTGGTTGGGCCAGAAGGAATTGGGTTGAAGAGAACACAGGTCTTAAGTCAAGTGGGGATTCTAACACCAGAGAAAGCCATTGATTATTACAGAAAAATTGGTAGCTACTGTGGGCAGCTTGGGAACTGCAGCCACAGGTGCTTCCCACAGGTGATTCTGCAAGTGGAGCACTTCAGGTGGCCTGTGAGTCTGCAGGAAATTGTGTTCTACTTCAAGGGAAATCTATAGCAGTAGTCTTGGGTTTGTGTGTGTTTTCTACTTTACATCTGTTTCTCCAGCCATCAGGATGGACAGAAATACAAAGAAATACACACAGGGAGAAACAGTCATACAGAGAAAGACAAATGACAAACAAGGATGGTCAGCACACATTCATCCATCTGAACAGACCAGATGATCTGGTGACATTTCACATGAATCCTGGACACAGGATCTATGCTTGCATGCAACGTCCCTCCTGTCTTGTGTCCTAAGCAGATGTCACCTCTTACAGACCAAACTTACCTCTGGAAGTGTTCAGACCAAATAGCTTTCAATTTACACTTTTGAGGAGAGAGGGTATGGCAGTATCAGCAATGTCTTAGGTCACATGACACCTAAGAGTCTTTTCTAGTCTGTGTATTCTCCCTTATTCCTTGGGCTTCTGAGGCCCTCTATGTGTCTAGATCCAGTCTCTGGAATCTCAGTGGGACTTCTAAAACATTACAGGTAGTTCACCAGTGATTACCAGTCAGACATAGTTTGCAGCCAATTGAAAATCGTTATTCAGCCCATTGGGACCTCATGCAAGTATCTGTTGACTTATGTGTGACCCCAAGTGTCCAGAATACTGGTTATTTTTTTTCCAAAGGACTTCGTAGTATTTTTAATTTTTTTTTTTATTTTTTCATACTTCATTTACATTTCAAATGTTTCCCCCTTTCCAGATCTCCCCTTTAGAACCTCCCTATTCCCTCCCCTTCCCCCTGACACTATGGGAGTATTCTCCCACCCACCTACCCACCCACTCTTGTCTTCCCTCCTTGGCATTCTCTTCTATTGGGGGATCTAACACTCTCAGACCCAAGGGCCTCTCCTCCTCCTGACGGCCAACAAGACCTTCCTCTGCTGCATATGTGGCCAGCACCATGGGTCCCTCCATGTGCAGAATACTGGTTATTAAAGACAGAAACCACATCTTCCTTGGCAGCTACAGGAGGGCTTCGCAGGATCAAGCAGTTTAAAGGAAGCCAAGGCAAGTTAGCTAAGACACACTGACCTTTGGTTTCTAGAATAGTGTTGGGTAATTTTCCATGGGATTTTCCATCAAGGAGATAGGATTCAAGATAAGCCTGAAATGGCTAGCAAGAGTACAAGGTGGGAGAACCTTTGCACTGTCCTACCCTCCCACTTACAAAGTATCTTGGGGCAGCAAATTATGAGGAGGCAAAAAAAATAACAGAACCAGCCAGCAATCTTGCTAATGCAAATTCTTCTGGTGGTGTAACTAGAAGAGTTTAAAGCTGTCTTCAGTATTTCATCTTTGTTCTGTAGAAGGGAAAAGTGCCCTTTGTCTTGAAAAGCTCTCTCAATTGATCCTAATTAGATCAAGTCCATTTACACAAATAGAAGGAGAGTAGGGAGCTCTCTAATGAGTGCTACTTCTTATGTCAGCAGACAAATTCGTCAGAGTTTAAGTGGAACGTTCTGGCCACCCACAGATCTGTAACAGTTCCACTGAGGCAAAGGAAAGAGTGAGATTTTCCAATAACTGTCATGTATGGAATTGAGCTGTAATTGATACTGAGGCCCCGTTTGATTGGAGCAAGTGCATGCAAGGTGTCTAATGGTCATATTATATACCTCATAGTCCAAAGCGGGTAGGCTAAGAAAACTTGAGAATGGCCTCTAAAAGGACAATATTAGCCTGGAAATAAATCACAGTGTGATTGAATGATGTATCCTTTGAGATGCAGTATATAATTTAAGCCATTAATTTAATGGTGGTAGTATTTTCTCAAAAGTTAGAGTGCATGAAATTAGGCCCACAGAAAGGGAGTAGAGTCTCTAGTCATCTTCTCTACTGATCTACTTAGAAAAATGTGCACTTGCTTTCTCCACTTAAGGCAGTTATAGGATGGCAGTCTTCTATTAGAAAACAAAAGAAGCATTTTCTACTGCATCTACTACTAAAGTGCCACCTGGACATTTTCTCGTCCTGATGCCAAAAGACCAGTAGACAAGTTTAGATGTGCTATTCTGGCAAGAGTAATTGAGCTTGCCTATCATGAGATAAGGTAACTGGGCAGGGAACATGCATCTGAAATTTAAATGACAATACCATCTGTTGCTGGTATTGTCACCCTAGCTAATAATGTTAACTGGGCAACCTTGTCAGGCCATAGTTAACAATAATAAAATGACTTAAAATTTAGGATCAAGTTTCTTCATCCTGATAGGAAGACTCCCCAGATGAGCTAAGCACTGGCCTAGTGAGAGAACTTTACAGTGGGTAGTTAAAGAGGAAGAATATTGATTTTCCACTGTTGAACATCTTGTTCTAATTTGTGCTCACAGTGGTTAGTCCATCAGTGACTCAAGAGCTAAGTGGCAGGAAAGAATTTTATGTGGGGCATGAATGTGCACAAGCTGCTGGTGTTATACATACCCATTCCTACCATTTTTGCTGGAAAGATGACTTGAGTTTAGGAAACACAATAAAAGCAAATATCTTTGACCCAGAAATCTTGTTTACAACCCAGGTGATAGAGAAATAAAATACATATTTAATTAAATAAGTGTTAAGCCTAGAATGAGAAGCTGACCTCAGGCAACCTTCTGAGACTGGAAGGAAAGGAATGGTACTCTTTGATGTAACCAAGCAGACATACATGAGCAATAGCTAGTCTTCAAAGAAGAGTATTTCTCAGAACACTGTCTGTCTCATCCAGGTTATCTTAATTTTGCCTGATTGCTGTGTTAGCTGTTTGATCTTATTAAGAAAAATAAATCAAGCCTCCCCTATCTTTATGATGAGGTAGTTTCACAACTTAGGGTAATGAATACTCCATTAATATTATTAATGAATAATATTCATTATTACAATAATAATGAATACCATTATTATGGTAATGAATATGCCATAGCTTCTATGGCTACAGAGAAGCTGGGGAGCTTCCATGCTTAGATTTCAAGGAGATCTGCCCAAGTCCTTATGAAGGGCATTTCTTAGACACTTTGGATTTCTAAAAAGAGCCATATATATTTCAAAAACGAGAAATGATTTACAAAGTTTCTGAGGTAAATGTTCTGACCAGTCTATATAGGTAGAATAATTTTCTATTTTCGAGAGTGGAATTAAGCTTCTCTCTTCAAATTTGAAATTTTCTTTCAACTAGAAAAGGGTGACTCCAAGTTTTCCATATCAGACTCCAACTCCTGGGTTTAAGAACATCTCTCTTCTCAGTCTCAGTAGTAGCTGGAACTACAAGGATGATGCCCTTGGGCTTAGCTTAATTTTGACATTGTTCTTTTTTTTTTAGGATGGTTGAGGGAGCAAGGGAGCAGCGAGTACACGATGGAGATATAAGTACACATTCCACTTCCACTTCCTACCCTTGGCCCATTTACCTATTAGTAATATCTTCTATTGGTGTAGCATATTTTGTACAATTATACTCAATTATTGTAATCCAGAGTCTTTGGCTTAGAGAAAGGTCCTTCTTTGTATTATATAGGTGTCTGGCAGATGCAAAGTGGCATGCATGACATCATTGTGGAATCATATAAAGTAGTTTATTACTCAAATACCTCTGGGATAAACTTATTTATTTTTCTCTTACTCTACCGTCCTTACGATGTTTCCCTGTCTCTTTGGTTTTGTCTTTTGAAAGCTGTCATATAGCTGAGACTTTTAAAATGCAAACTTTTCTCACTGCCTTCTTTGCTTGAGCAAAATGCCATTGAGGTTTCTCCATATCTTATCTTGACTTGACAGGTGATATCTTTTAAAATACTGAGTAATAGTCCATGGCATAGATGCAGCACAGATTCATACAATCAGCTTTCAAAGGGAATCTTGGCTGCTTTTAGATTTCAACTATTTTAAATTGATTTTGTTGTGTGTATTATTTTTACTAGGACATCTTTCAAACAAAACGTTTGGTGGTTTCTCACTTTCCTCTTTCTCTGTATCCCCACGCTCTGCCTTTTAACTTCCTAGTCCCAGTGGTTCCCTTTCCAATGTCATACCACATGACAGTTTTGTGTATCCTTATTTCTTCCATTCTCAACCCCTCTTCTTCCCTCTACATGATCTCCTGTGTAGTTTCATAGTCTATACCCCACAGTGTATTACATACATGCAAATATTAAAAGTTAAGGTCTACATATGAGAAAGAACAGGCAATTTTTGTCTTTCTGAGACTGGATCGTCATATCTAAGACAATATTTTCCAGTTTCATCTGTCTTCTTTCTTGCATTTTTTATATTTTTTTCTTAAGAGCTGCATAAAATTCCACTGTGAATATGAGCCAAATTTTCATTATCCATTTTTTCTGTAGATTTGCATCTAGGTGATTTCATCTTCTCGCTATTATGAATAATCTCACAATAACATTGCTGTGGTAGGGTATGGAATCTTTTTGGTATATGTTCAGGAATGTTCTACTAGGCCATATGAGTTGTAGTTTTAAGATTTTTTAGGTGCTTCCACAATGATTTCCATAGTGGCTATACTCTTACCAGGAGTAATTGAAGGTTCATCTTCGTATATATCCTTATTAGCATTTGTTGACCTTTGTTTTTTGTTGTTGTTTTGTTTTTTGTTTGTTTTTTATCGTAGCCATTCTGACTGAACAACATGAAACCTCAAAGTGGTTTTAATTTTAATTTTCCTGATGAAAGATGATTACATACATATGCATATGTGTACATGTGTGTGTACATGTATGTGTATGTATGTATTATGTATATGTATGTGTTTGTGTGTGTGTGTGTGTGTGTTGTATTGTATTGGACTTTCCTATTGATAAGATAAAACACTATGACCAAGGCAAGTTATAGAAAAGAGTTTATTTGGGTTTATGATGATGATTGCAGCACAAAGGCATGAATGCTGGAGCAGAAGCTTAGGGATCACATATTTCTCAGTAAATCTGTCATTGGTATAAATGAATGCTATTGATTTTTGTGTGTTGACTTTGGGCCATACAATATTACTAGAAGTGTTTATTGAGTCAAGTAGAAAGTTTACAGGGTCTATTAAGTATAAAACTCTTTAAACTTTGAATAGGAGTGGTTTTACTTTTTCCTTTTGTCCTTTTTCTATATTTCTGATATGTTACTATTATGGCTAAAAAGTTTGGCACAATGTCAATTAGAGATTAGTGAACGTTCTTGTCTTATGCCAAATTATAGAGGAAATGTTCCAATTTTTCCATTTACTTTAACATTAACTATGGGTTCATCATTGTTTTAAAATGTACGGTCCATCTGCTTTAAACTTTAGTTATTTTTTTTCTCCTAATGATTTTCCCTGGCAGCTGAAGTCCTGTCTTCTGTATACCAGGAAATTAACACATTAGATATGCCCTTAGACCCAGTGGAAAATAACTCTGAAATGTGTGAGTTTCCCAGCAAGACTAAGCTCGAGTAGTCATGGGGGCAACTTGTTGGATAATTCACACTTAATTAGTTCTTTTCTTATTTTTCTGAAGAAAGAAAAATTAATACAATTCCTTTAATTAATTTGATATCTACTATTCATCTTCATTTAAGAGTATAGCAGAGCTGAATGTCACAATTATCTAAATAGTTATGGAAATGCCACAATATTTATTTTCAAAACAAATACTAAGTATTTCAGTAGTAGAATGAGTAGCCTAAAGTAATTAACTAATTTTCACTTAAGGCTGATACAATTTTTAAAAGGTTGATCCAGTTCTAAAAGACCTGTAACACTAATCTATGGTCTCTATATTTTGTACTGTGTAATTTTGAATAATGTAGATCAATGATGTGTAGCTTTAACACTGATTATTGTAAAATATTAAACCTTTTTGCAACTCAATCATATAAATCTACAGTACTAAGGCAGAAATCTCTTTTTATTTTATGATTTATGTGAGAGTGTTTTGCCCACAGGCATGTATATGTACCATATGCATTCCTTGTGCCTGGAAAGACCAGAATAGGATGTCAGATTTCCTGAAACTGGAGTTTTAGACAGTTGTAAATCACCAAGTAGCTGCTGAGAATCCAACTTCCCTGAAGAGAAGCCAGTGTTCCTTTGCTGTTGTTGTTGTTTATTTGTTTGTTTTGTTTTGTTACTGTTATGATTCTTGCCTATCTTTTTGCTGAGCTTACACTAAATAAGTTGGGAAAGAACTCCTTTGTGGTTTAAATTGTTAACAGGAGTTTAAAACAAAGTCACAGATACAGATACGAAAGCTTTTGAAGAGATGCCCTCAAGCTTTAGCAGATAACTCCTTTGTGTATCCAAGTGGCTGGTCACTACCCAATCTAGAATGTGTGTTACTTATCTTTAAAATTCTGCCTCTGCAGTGATTTGAATGTTTCCTTTCTTTTGAAAACTAATGCTGAGTCTTAGTATTCAAAGTAAAAGTATTAACATTGAGGGGTTTAGACGGAGTAAGACGTGAATTCACAAGTGATCGATCTTCTTGAGTGGAGTCTCATCGGTCAGCATGCTAACTTGATGGAGAGAGTGAATATTTTCTTTGTCACTTTTGAGGAGAACAACTTTCAAAGTGACTTTTTTTGGGGGGGGTGGGAATTTAGAGAGCATTTTCTCAAGCCACTTAACCTATTCCCTTTATCATGAACCTCCTATCCTCCAGAATCATGAAATCATAGATTGCTGTTCTTCATAAATTAACTGGGGCTGAAGATATGACTTAGTGGCTAAACCATGGGAACCTGACAACCTATCTGTTATGGTTTGTATATGCTTGGCCCAAGAAGTGGCACTATTAGGAGGTGTGATCTTGTTGGAGTAGGTGTGTCACTGTGGGAGTGAGCTTAACACCCTCATCCTAGCTGCCTGGAAGTCAGTATTCTGCTAGCAGCCTTCAGATGAAGATGTAAACCTCTCAGTCCCTCCTGTACCATGCCTACCTGGATGCTGCCATGTTCCCACCTTGATGATACTGGACTGAACATCTGAACCTGTAATCCAGCTCCAATCAAATGTTGTCCTTGTAAGAGTCGCCTTAGTCAGGGTGTCTGTTCACAGCAGTAAAACCCTAACAAAGACACTAACTTTTGATCCTTGGATCCCCAGATCTCACGCAACGAACTAGATTTGGTAGCTCAAGTTTACCTGTAATTCTGCCATGTCCCTACCAGGAGAAGGAAAACACAGAAAGGTTTTGCTAGAATACCTGACAGACACAATAGTGAGCAAAAGAAAACTTGTCTCAAACAAAAAGGAAGTCCAAGACTGAGGGTGTTCTCTGACCTTCACATTAGGCTGTGGCACATGTGTTTGCATACACATAAGGGCACACACATACACACACTCTTTCTCTCTCTCTCTCTCTCACACACACACACACAACATATACATAAATATTAGTTAATGTTACTTTTTATAGCAGTACAGACTATGTCAATCTTATAAACTGTTAGAACAGCACTATTTGATGTTTGACTAACTGATAAAGGCTTTTTGATCTATTGTTTACAAATGTTTTGGAAGTTTGGCAGTCTATGGCATAACTGAATTGCTGTTTAAACTGACAAAATATGAATTACTTTGTATTTTAAAAGGTCTTAAATAATTTTAATAAACTTGATTATTTTCCAAAGTAATCTCTACATGTTTTCATTATAGCTAAGGTTTTATGGGCAAACACAAAGGTTAACAGGCTGTTGACTACAAAATTTAACATTATTTATCATGCTAATAAAGTGATATGAAAATTCATTTCATGAGAAATGCTTGCCTTATTTTTAATTAGCCATCAAGATATGTTTAAGTTAGAGTAAGAAATGTCTTTATAAGTTATTAAAGAACAATGAATTTTCAAGGCTTTATGTGAATTTGTTAGGCCAAATTTTTTGTGTTTTCTGAATGACAAAATACAGACTATAGTAAAAAAAGAATTACTTATTACTAATGATGCTGTCAATAGAAAGGCATTAAACTAGCAAAACAGGGCCAGTGAGGTGGCTCATCAATTAAATGAATTTGTGTCAGATTGAAGACCTGAGTTTGATCCTTAAGGTTCAAATAACAAAGGGAGAGAACCAACTCGAGAAAGCTGTCCTTTGACCCATATACACATGCACATACATGTACACGTATGCAGACACAGACACACAGAATAAGTCAACTAATGTAATAATAGTATTAGTAATAGTAGTGTGTGTGTGTGTGTGTGTGTGTGTGTGTAAGGTGATTTAAGAAAACTGGGTAAAGAGTGTTCCTTCTGTAAATGAAGAATTTCAGCTTTCCAACATTAGTTTATGACCAAACAGTTTTAGCTATTAGAGTAGATAAGAAAAACAAAACATCCTTGTAGAGAAACTATGACACAGGATCCTGGTAAAGAAGAATGTGTGTACTAAAGTTTAGCTGTGAAGCTGAGGACAATTACTGCCTTTGCATTGGTACACAAGCTTTAGAGAGAAACCATCAAGAAGTAATACACACTGCCCATCCCAAAATAAGAGTGAATTCTTACTAGTTCTAGCTTGAAGACCTAGAAGAAAAAAACTACACATAGAAGGTTGTCTGAGAACCGAGGCAACAGACAAGAAGACGTGGGTAAGCACTGTAAATATAAACGAATGAATGAATGAATATATTAATGATACTTTCTTGTCTCTCTAGTTTTGGCCTTTATCTTATGGAATGAACCCAAAAGTCTGTGTGTGTGTGTGTGTTACCTCTTGCTGAAAAGAATAGTTTATACCTGTACTCAGAGGAATTAAGAGACCCAAGAAGAAAGTTTGATGCCAACCCAGGAAAGAGAACAGCATAAAAAAATATCATCTTCCTGGGCAGTGGGGGCACACGCCTTTTATCCCATCACTTGGGAGGCAGAGGCAGGCAGATTTCTGAGTTCAAGGCCAGCCTGGTCTATAGAGTGAGCTCCAGGACAGCCAGGGCTACACAGAGAAACTCTGTCTCAAAAAAACAAAATCATCTTTAGAGTGAAAATTGTAATGAATTTTTTTATTTAATTAATGAATTAACTGAATTGAAATAAGATATATAATAGTGGCTGAAATGAGGTTTCAACTTAAAATTAATTTACTTTATCAGACATCTTTAATGTGCCCCACCACTTTTAAATAAGTTAGTGGAAGTTTAATCAGAAATATGAAAATTACTTTAGAAAAAAATACCAGTCTTCTTAATGATTATGCAATAAACTAGCAGACCAAAATGTCTCTGTACAGGGACTGGCTTGGCATGTACTCCCAAGCTCTGTGGAGCTCAATATGTGTGCTATGAAGTGGAATGAGAGAATGTGGAAAAGAGAACTTCTCAAGTGATTTTAATAACCTTTGAAATTAGAAATAGATGTTCTCTGACAAATGGCTTAACCTCAATTTTCTTTTAAAGTCTTACTGCACAGCAGCTTTCTATGGAAATCATGGTATTAAAGAAAAGTCGATTTTGTATATGCAGCAATATGTCTTGATAATTGTACATTACCCAGAACACACTTTCTAATTAAAAAATCATATTCCAGAGTGATAATGGAGATTGAAAAATAATGATAACAATTAAGTTCCTTTACATTTCAGTTGTGTTTAAACTTCTGTTTTATTCAGGAACTCAAAATTCTGTACCCGTGCAACACCACATATTGGGAGTTGTCCCTACCCATGAGATAGCTGGTTTTGTGTAATCTGTTATTAGGACAGTTTAAGTTTGACCTGCATAGCATAAATGGTGAGTTATGTCACATTATTGTTAGTAGTATTTGTTATGCTGTTTATATTATTGTAGCACATAGATTTGTTATTTTTTCTTTTTTCTTTTCTATGTTATGTAATTATATAGATACATCATGAATTTTGTTATAATTCATTGCTATTCCATAGTGGTACTTCTGATCACTAACTGATGCTATTTTGTGCTAAAAGTAGTGTCTATGTTAATATAGTTTTATACATGTACTGTTGGCTTCTACCCAATTTCCATTCTTGTTGCCTTCACACAAAGCCATGGTTTTGTTCGTGTAGCAGCCTCTCCAAGCACAGGATATTACATTGTGGTTGCTTGCCGTATCCAGAGTTCTCTGGTGAAAAACAAGGCTGAAGGTTTCCTGAAACACTTGCTTTTTCTTGAAGGAGATACCACCCCATCTCTTTTACTTTTCTCTTTTACTTTACATGGACATGAGCAAACACCTTCGGGTCATGAGTTGGCAAGCCTGAGAAGGCACAACAAATGCTTAGCTGACACATAAAGAGAGGAAGGTCAGATTGTAGGCTTTATTGTGGTATCCCCAAGGCACACTAACCTTTGAAAATGTGAGGGATGAAGGTTTAATCTTATTTGTTAAGTTTCAGAGGTTGGGTTTTATGTTTTTACCAGATGAATGGGATTCTAATGTCAAGGGTCTATTGCATAAACTCTCTCTATAAGACCTGTCAAGTGAACAAATAAAAATAAATAAATAAATAAAACAAGAAACACATGATGGCTTGCAGTTTAGTGGACTCAGTATAGCACTCTTGGTAGTGGTATCAGGTCACTTGCATTATTCATAGTATTGAAAAATACAAACCCAGGTCCTTCATAGTCTATAAAAAATTATTTAAAAATTAGACAGAGTTATAATCATGAAAAGAAAGACTGAAAGACCCCTGAATTGGGGAGACCCTCACTCAAGCCACGGGAAGACACGACCCCCCAATGACTCACGAGAAACTGAACTTGCTGCAAGCACACAAGGTTTATTCGGGGAAGCAGTGCACTGGGCCGAGCTCATAACCCACATGGGGCAGAGGAGATCGACCCCGAGCAGCTGAAGTTAGGGGTATTTATAGGGAAAAACCACAAAGCAAAAGGGGGAGCAGGGGGAACGTGCGTCATGGGAAAGAGCAGAGGGGCTCAAAACAGAGGTCACTGTGACAGTTTTGGTTGATCAACAGGATAGGAGTCAAGTCAAAACAACTACTTTCCCAAAACAATTTTTAGAACAGAGTTTATCATGACATTTTATGGTGGGCCTGTTTTTGGAACAAGGTAAAAACAATCATTCTCAGAACTGTCTAAGGGGGGTGAGTTTAGCCCATCTCAGGCCCCTGGGTGGCCTAGGGCTCTAGTGCTGAGTCTAGGGGCATTTTTCTTTTAGGGTCTTTCAAGACCAAGCTTTTTTTTAGAAAACAAGAAAATATATGTATTATATTATAGTGTATATTGCATTATATTGTACATACAGTTCTTGACGCAGTATATTTTTGTGACATGCAAATCAAATTCTGCTTTTGCCATAAAAATGACTAAATTGGAGAAGAGCAAATCCATTAAGGATAAATATGCAGGTAGATTAACTTGGACGACTTGGAGCTCTGATTCTCAGCTTCCTTATCCGTGCAAAATGATGGGTTCTTCCTAAAGTTCTATTGCCAAAAATATAGTTCCACAAGGATCTTTCCAATCATCTATGCAGGCTCATTATAATTTTAATCACCTTTTCATTTTATGTATATATTAATGCTTTACACACAGCATCAAGTAAGACACACTTAGATACATGCATTTTAAAGTAAGAGTTTAGGGAAACTTCAAAGGCTGCATAACATGACTCTCTCTCCCTTTCTTCTTTTATAGTATAGTGTGGAATATTATTAATACACTTAATAATTTCTTCTCATCAAAACCTTGCACTAAGGAAAGCTATGAGTACCAGCTACATAATCTGGCCCAGCCCTTCAGAAGATAAAAGAATGTACTGAGTCTGGTAGTGCAGACTGGCAGCTACTGTGGGGTGGGGCTGGAGCAAGCAGATAACATGTTCAAGGTCTGCTTGTGTTCATAGTGAGTACAAAGCCAGGTGGCAACATAGTGAGATCTTATATCAAATAAAAAGGAAAAGGGCTGAGATACAGTTTGGTGGTAAAGTAGCATGTGGGAGACTTGCTTCAATCTTCACTACTACACAGACAAACACAAGCAATACCATAGTAAAAAAAGAATGTGAAGTGGTTACCAAGATGGGGTGGGGTGTTGACCTATAATCTTAGCACTTGTGAAATGGAGGCAGGAGAATTAGGAACAGCCTTGGGTTGTATGAGAACCTGTCTCAACCCAAAAATCATCAAATAAATGAATCTGACTTTTATCTTCATATGAACAAACAGTTTTATAAGAACATAGGATCAGTAACAAATAGTACAATTGAAAAGTTAATTTTATTGTTTGCCCAAAATACTGTGGGACAAGGCCACACGTATAGGTGAGGAAAAACATTTCCTGTGGCTTTATGGTGTGTCTATACTAACCTTGTCCACGTGTGGAATCCTTTACTCACTCAGTGACTGCACTTCAAAACCCGTCTTTAGCTTGGGTTTCAAAATCACTGAGGAGCATGAGTCTGGGAATAGGGTTCTAGTTCAGAATTGCCAGGTTCTTTGCTCTACAACTGAATGTGGCATTAGTCAAAGCTAGATCAAACATCTAATCTCTACAGTCATCATTTATTCATCTGTCTTCATTTCATCACAGCAGAATCCTAGATGAACTTTGGTCTCTTGACTGTAGGGCATCCTCAGTGCCAAGATCAGTGGCCACCTACACTAACAGCTCTTTCTTGACTACTGATAGGATTTATGAATGGAGACCAGTCCTGCACATAAGCCAGTCATTAGACTCCAGGAAGGGGGTTCAAGGGGTCAGGGAAGGAAATGAGCCTGGGGATTGTAGAATAGGTATTTTGTAGACCTAATCACTGATGGCATGGTCCAGAAAGCAGAACACAGATGTGGAGGGCTGTACAGACCTTTGGTTGAAGGAGACTTTGTACTGAAGTCCTCCTGTGTCCTTTGTTGTGTGACATTTTCCTGGAGAGATACAAACAAGCACCCACTCACTGCTGATAAGGCACCAATGGGCAGACTCAAGAATAATTCCATCCCAGTCCAACTTGGTGAACAAAGAGTTTATTAGGCTTTCATGAAAAGCATGGGTGCATTTGCAACATCAAAACACGCCGCCAAAAAGTTCTTACCCCAGTATGGACAGTGTCTCTCCCATAGCAATATAGATAAGAGTCCCCTAATTTAGCTAACTCTCAATAATCTGTAAACTCTAGCACTTCTCTAGACTATACTATGTGCTGTTGGGGCAGAACTGCATATAGTTGAGAGAAATGTAATAGGCAGCAGTGACTAGAATCCAGCCCCTTCTTCTAAGAGGGACAATCAAGAGGCACAATGTTGAGTATCTCTTACATGTAGTGTTAGCTGCTCTGATGAACTTGGCAATGGCTGTGATGCTTGGATGACAGTACTATACAGTTGCCTTCTTGCAGGAAGTCAAAACGTCTCTAAACTTTGTATGCAGTTAATATAATAGAATTCTTCTCCTCACAAAGTGGTGACCCAACTGTGAGTCCATTCCCTTTTCACTCCTAGAAGCTTCTTTTGTCAGGAGATAAATGGTATTAGCTGCAGAAAATGGAGAAGGTACGCCTTTTGGAGTTTTCATGTTGAAGGATGGTTTTTCCAGACACATGAATCTTTGTAAGGTGACTTTCTAAGTGTTCCATAAGGTTTGCTGAAAAGATAGTTTGGGCCTCTGAACTCCAGTTTCAGCTATCTCAGTTGAACTTGAAAGCAATATTATAATACCAAAGTATTTTTTAAAAACATGCTGATGTTTCTATATATAGGGCTGTGGATATATTTCACACTGGTTGATTAAGATACTATGGTATCACATAGACAGTGATGGTGATGGAGGATGGACAGAGAGGCATGGTGGAAAGCAGATAAGGATAATATGTAAAATTTATATCAAGCGATTGATTAAACAGTGACAATAAAATTTCTCCAACACAGAGAACTTCCAAAAATTCCTTTTGTCTCCTTCCTAAGAAAAATAAAGCAAGTGATTTTTCAAGGTCTCATAGACATTTATATAAAAAAATGTCATTCCAAAATCTCATTTTTTTTTAACAGCATAGAAATTACTTCTTAGAGGGGCAATTAATGACCTTATTCTCTTCCACTAATATGATAGTATAATTATTTCTCCTGGAACTACTACTATATATTATTTCATATTTTATTTCTCCCAAAGCTTTTCATATAATACCCATCTTACAAAGTAGTAAAAGAAATTGTCAGGAAAGATTTAAGGCAGAAATAACAATGGTATACGACATCTCTACTTACTCATTTATGCTTACATAACTTCAGAGGTGATCAAAAGGTTCCACAAATATTGAGTCATTAAAGCTTAGTGCCCCTGTGAGCTGCATTTGCTATTACCATTATGGTTTATTATTATTCAGACAGACCAAGTTTCCCCTGGAGTCTGGAACGACTCTTGCAGAAAGTGTTCGCTTTTTAACATCCTGCATCAGAGAGTCACAATTCAGGTTGTTAAAATTAACTCATTTTTCCTAGGATTGTCTCTAGTGAGATACCAGGCTTCATCTCCTTCAGGTAGTGTGGCAGAAATAGTGCTTGCTTTGCTCTTAGGAAACTTCGAGAAGTAATGCCGTTTCTTCCCATCTCAGAACTACAGAGAGGAAGCAAAATTGCTTTAAGAATTGAAAGGACTTGGTGCTTGAAATGAGAATTATTGATGTATTTGCTGCGATTTATTGACTAATATATCATGGGGCTGGGAATGAGGTTTAGTGGTGGAGTGCTTGACTTGTAGATAGAAGGCCTTGGCTTTAATTCTTATCACTGTGAAAGAACACATACACACACACACATATACACACAACCACACACATACACATGCACACACACACACAAATACATACACACTCATCTAGTCTAGCCTCTCCTGAGAATATGAATAGTCCATGTAAAGCAAAGACTTCCATATTTTTATAAATTGTCTCTTCTCAATATTGTTTTCCACCTTAATTACGCTCAGTACTAGGGTCACATACCAGAGCTTGACATTACCAATCTCTGGTATGAACCCCCACATAGCGTCAGTATCTCATCTCCCCAGCACAGAATTTGAACACCACCCCCAGGGATTTTATGACTCCATGTTTCTGATTTATGAATGGTCATCATCCCTACCACCATCCCTTTCTTAACACATTTAGAGTGTAATGATTCCAGTATCTTCTTCACTTTTGTATCTCCCTTTGTCATTTTCCATTGAGAAACCAAATTTATAGTTAAAACCCTCTCTCCAATTACACTGGGCTTGTATATATGATTGGGGAGGGCCACTGGATGTGGCTAGAAGACAACGTATGTTAATTAGTTTTAATTTTAGTAAATGAAGCAAGTCTTTTATGCAACTAGGCATTTCTTCCTGACTCAGTCAACCTTCTCATTTTAGTGACCACTGTTACTGAGTGGACTCTCAAGCCACTAGAGATGTACGGTGAGTCTGAGTTTTGAAAAGACTGCAGGGAATTCTAATGCTTGGTTAAAGATGAGAGGCAAGGCTTAAAGGACTCTCAGATCCAGGAATATCCTCTGTAATACACAGTCTTTGCTGAGGGTTAGAATCTTCACCATACCAAGGTGCTAGTTGGCTTTGTGAGCAGCTGCACGCGTAGAATCCTAGAACGGTCCTAGCAGATAGGTGACTGGTGAGCTGAGAGTACATTCCCACAAAGGGCAGATGATTTATTAGTCCTCAACTGCATTGTACTTTGAGCGCACATCACTCCAAAAGCTTAATCACCTTTACAGTGTCAGCATAATGCACCTATATTATCTTGTTTGTATGTAATTCATAAATGACATATTAACTTCCACAAGCATACTTCATGTGAAATCAAACTGGTTTTCCATAATCTTCAGTTGTTGGTCCAGTGCATTCATGCTCCTATTCTTTGAAAATCACTTCCTTAATGGAGGACAAACATTACAACATCTTCAACAAGAAAATTGAGTTTATGACTGAAATGTTTTATGTACTATGTTACGATGTACTACATTGCTTTGAATAATATTGGTTGTAAAACCTATTTAAACGACAGTAAATGTTTCCATGAAAAATAAAGTCTGCCAATATAGCCAATTTGTGTCAGTTTTGATTGTAATCATGAGCAATGATAAAACTACTTTAGTGACTATACTGCTTACACTGGATAGAGCTAAATGATTACACACACACACACGAATTAACATTTCATACATGTGTGTGTCAAAGTATAAAACATAGATTCTAGAGCCTTGTATATGCTAGATTGAGCTGTATACACTTTCCCAAACACCTTCAAATACCTTTCTCTGGCATATTTCTGATTTGTTTTATTTAACTTATTACTCTGAAGACTATATATAACCACATGAAAGTATAAACTATGAAGGACAATCTGAGTTATATATAGCACCCTTACTTAACTACTGTTACCAGCCTGGTCTACAGGAGTTCCAGGACACCCAGGGCTACACAGAGAAACCCTGTCTTGAAAAAACAAACAAACAAACAAAAACAAAACAAACCAAAAAACCCCACTGTTCTTAATGGGGAAATATACTTAGGCATTTTGTATCTACGAATTTCCTCCAGGCCACAGGGTTATGGGTACCACTGTACTATTTCTAAGGTGAGATTCCTAGTAGGGTAAAGAGACTCTAAGATACAGGCTCTGGAATGGAACTACTGGGAAGAGTACTGTTTATGGTCCCCTTGGCCATTCCCTAGGTGGAGCTGGTGGGTGCACCCCTGGCAAAGTGGAATGGATGGCTAATTTCTACCAACTTAAAGGAATTAAACATATGGTCATCTACATAAGCAAAGCAAAGCAAAACAAAATGACAAAATCATTTGTTTCTTTTTCCAAGAATTACTCTGTCTTGAGTCCTCACTTCTCCCTATCCAAAAAAGGAGAGGGAAGTAGATCAAGAATATGAGTGGGTGAACACCCAACCTACTTTTCCATCATTTCTGATTGGATACATTAAGAGCAGCTGAGTCAAAATGAGATTTACATTTTCATTAAATATTATAAGAGTTTGATAATGAAAATAATCCTTTTTTTAAAAAGTGGAACTGTTTATATTGATCCTAGTCACTTTTTGGAGTTTTAAAGAATATTGTTAGTTATCTTCTATGACCAGATATCCAAGGAAAGAAAGTCAAGGGCGGAGTGAATTACTTGTGCCGTGGCTTCCAGGTTTTCAATCCATGGTCTCTTGGCCTCATGAGCTTGGGCAGAGTATCACAGAGGCAGGGCCCTGTGACGGAGGACAGCTGCCCACTACATGGCAAACAGAAAGGGGCCAGGGACAAACTCAAACAAACAACCCCTCAAAACTCCAAAGTCATTTTCCCTTAGTTAGGCACTGATTTGTAAAGTTTCCAGAACCCCCAAAACAATGCCACAACTGAGGCCACATGGATCTTGGGGACACTTTATACTGCAACACAACTGTAACAGCTACATCTACATCGGGGTGTCTAGAATGTAATGGTTTCAGGGCTATTCTAGTATGAATGATCTCCATCTTAATTTTATTGTTGAGTAATTCATTGTTAGAATTTCCTGCTTTATAATTTTTGATGTCTTCTAGTTGTGCCGCATTCAGGTGAAATCACATGCAATAGTACATTGTAGCATAAGTTATATAGGTTTGTATTAGTTAGTGTAGCATAGGTACACTAGCTTTATAGTAGATGTTACAATAGCATTATAGTATAAAGTTCCCACAGGAATGTATTTGAAAAGGATGTGATCTTTTTAGTTAGGTATTTCTTGAGTGTTGGGTTACCAGTGTTCACCCCTACATGTAGTGGCCATAAACACTGCTCACTGTTTTATTTCTCAATCTGCAATATCATCCTGCTTTCTCTATTTTAGAGTTGGGTTTGGTATAACTCATGCTTTGTCCCGGGATGATTACATTGAGGTTCTCTTGGACTGTGCATTAGTTATTTTCCTTGCTGCTCTGATGAAATATCTGGCAAAAAGCAGCTTAAGGGAGAAGAGGCTCTTTTGGGTCACAATCTGATGTCAGTCCCCTTTGACAGTAACAAGAGGATGATGTGACTGGTCACATTAGAAATGAAATCTAGTGTTTGTCCCTGGTATTCAGTCTGGGATACCAGCCAGTGGACTGGTGCCACCAATGTTTAGGTTACATCTTCTATTTTCAGGTAAATCTTCCTAGAAACAGTCTCAGAAGTGTTTTTCTATGGTGTGCTCATTAGTCTTTGTCAGTTTCACACCAGGTAGAGTCACACCAGGAAGAAACGTCAACTGAGAAATTGTTTCTATCAAACTGGAATATGGTTCTATCTGCGAGGCATTCACTTCTTGTTACATGATGTGGGATGGTCCAGGCCAATGTGGGTGAGACCATTCTTAGGCAGATGGACCTGAGTTGAAAGAAAGCTGTCTGAGCAAGCAGGAACCAGCCAGTGAATGTGAAACCTGTGTTCTGTGGTCAATCCCTGCTTCAAAATATAAAGAATGGAGGTGCAGCGCCATGGGAGGAGGCTTGGATGACAGACAGGGAGGCCTCAGTTCCACCACTAACATCCTACCACACAGCACTTGAAATAAATGGATTCGAATCTATGTTTCCTCTTGGAAATTTGGTCTTTAATTTGGGCTGCAACTGTAACCCAAATAATCGCATGATTATAGTACCTATTTCCCAAAATGAAGAGCATTTCTCATAGAAAGAACAAATATGCATGGTTCTAGGCTGCCTGTATGTAACAAGCTTTAAGCCACAAAGTAACTTAGCCTTGCAAAATAATTACAGTTGAATGCATCTGTTATTTGCACTAGTCTGAGTTCCAATTAATTCTGGATACAGCCAACAGACCTGGCTAACTGCCTCCGCAGCTCAACTGGAATCCTATTAGAGTGAATGGTCTGAAACTGTAAACAGGCAGTGTAGAAAGCAGAGGGGCAGCCTGCTGCCAGCACTTCTGTCTATAGTTCTAGATAAACTAAATAAAAATGCTTACTGTGGAGAGAAAGTGCCTTTAAGTACTTCTTTAATTGGGAAGTAAAAGAAGTTGAGTCTTTCTAGAACTTAAAAGTCTTGGTGATGCATAGACCATTTTTAAGTAGTTTCCTTGCAGACAGGCAGTCTTTCTGGGCTACTTGTCAGTGTTCCCGTGTATCGAGCATTGACATTCAGATGGTTGCCAGAGAAACTGGTTATCTTACTACTGATATATATGGAGGTATATATGCTTTAAGGTATTTGCTTTTAGGATGTCATGAAATGATAACGGCAGATCTAAGACCCACAGTTGACAGAAGGGGGAAATAAGAAAATAACAGTATAACTTATTCTAATAAAAAGTGGGAAATACACTATATAGCTTATATCAAATTTAGTAGGATTAATAAGAAAAACTATTTTCACCATTCCTTAATGTACAGAGCTGCTCAATACTGTCAACTATAGCTTTCACAGAGAATATCTAATTTATGAAGACAGACCAGTGAGAGTGCTCAGAGATGCCTGGTCATTGGGGAGAGCACATGGGCAACAGGAGGCTGCCACTTTAATCCCTATCCACACAAAGTTGGCTGCGTGGAGAGCATCTTTTGTGCCTTCTATGCTTTTAATATGTTGCTTATACTTAGGCTCTGCTCACCCCAAGACTAATCTGAATAAGGGTGAATAGAGGAGGTGAAGTACAACCCCCACCCCCACCCCCACCCCCCACTGCTTCATTTAGGATAACCACTAACATTTTCTTCAGAATTCAAATAGTATCAATCTACAGGATACAAATACAATACAATCTTTCATCTGAGTTTCTTCAGACCTAAAATGAGAGGACTGATAGTACTCAGGTCACTGGTTCTGAGTAACTTCTCTGTAATGCGCCTTGCTGTCTTTCAATCACATTACAGATGCTACATTTGAATGTTTTCTAAATTGGTGGGGGGAGGGGAGGATTGAGGCTGTAAAGGCCTATGCCAGGCCCTGTGCCACTCTGCCTACTGCCTGAAGATCAGGATGTTAAGCCCTCATCTGACTTCTTCAGCACCGTGCCTGTCTGTATGTCTCAGTGTCCCTACCATGCTGGTAATGAACTAACCCTTCAAAATTGTAAGCAAGGCTCCCAGTTAAATGCTTTTATAAGAGTGGCCTTGGCCATGATGTTTCATGGCAGACATGACTTATCACATGTTGGGGTCCTATACAAAGTGTTGTCTTGAAAATTAAAATTTATGTCTTAAAAAAAATCTGAAGACTTGGATCAAGGGAAATAAAATGTACTAGAATAAAGAGCCCCATCAATATATTACTTCTTTTTCACGTTAGAAATTGTCAAGGTAAAAAACCACTTAAACCAACCAATACAAAAAAATCCCTATAAAAACCAAAACAAACTTAAAAAACAAAACCAACAAACACTATTTAATTCTTTCCATTATTCAATCAACATATTTCAGGGCACATCTCATGGAACCTCAGATCGTTCTATTTTTCACATTTTAAACACTGTGTTTAAAACAAAAAATATATCGAGAGAAAAGGTGTTTGAATACATCTTTACCGGAACAGAAATTTAAAACACTATTAAATTTAGTTTACAAGAAAAATATTTTAGGTTCGAATATGTTTCCCTCATGATTAGGCAACTGACTTGAAAGCACACACCTGGAAAAGGGTCAGCAAATGTGAATCCATTTGAAAGAAAGGGCGCAAGAGGCGGGAGCTGGGCATTAAAGATGGAACGGAAGCCAGAACTCAAGGATACAGGATTCTGTATGAAGACAAGTCTGGAATGAACAAAGAGGTAGATGTTCTTGAGGGATGGCAATTGTCTCTCAGCTTCGCCCGGACACTCACAGGTGAGGGGTACTGAGACACAAGTTGCAAAGCCAGGCTGTGATCAGATAATTAAGCGTTTCAACACCAGCAGAAGGACCAAGCCCTTTTTTCTTTTCCCTGTAAAGAATAAGGAAATAATAGCAAGAGGGATTGCACACATAAGGTTTCAGAGAACAAGCCTGGGGAGAACAGAGAGAACATGAGGATAAAATGGAAGTTCTAGATGATCAAAGAAAGACAAGTCAAAGATGAGGCTCATTCTAGGACTCAACAGAGTAGAGGGACTAAAGGATCTATACATTCAAAATTTCATGAGCATGACTCAAAGACTTTGTTGATACAAATTTTATTTCGCATGCTAAAGTGTTTTTTACAAATTTTATTTTGTCATATACAAGTATAAGAGTAACAGTTACAAGTGAGTTTAAAAAATAGCATCGGGGGGCATTTCTAATCTTGTTCCTGTCATAACCATCTTTCCCAAGCAAACAGCAATCAATCATAACTCAGAACTGTACAAAGAGTGGATTTAACACATGTAGCATACGGAGGTCGCTAAAGAGCAAGCATACAGAACAGACCTTCCACTCTCTATTCCAGAATACAAACCGACTGTTAAGAGTTAGGGATACTAGGAGTCACGTCATAAGTGAACATCCCAAACCATTTTCTAACCCTTTTCATTTAAGCTCTAAAGGAAATTATAGGATAAAACACAGACACGACTGGCTGATACTTTATGTCTGACAGCAGCCTCTGTGTCAGGAAACTCTGCATCTGTGCAGCCTGGCACTATTCTTCCTCATGCTGGAGTTACAAGATGGACAGAGCGTATGGCACTTAAGAATCGCCCAGTACGGCTGATGCAGTGTCCCCCAGTCTTCTAGTTACTAAAATTCTGGGTGTTTGAACTATCATCATCTACATGGTAGTAACATGACCTTTAGCCATTGGCACGATACTATTCCTTTTTTGTTTTACAGCATACAAAATATCTTGAAAATATTTCACTTAAACACATTTCAATTAATGTAATTAAACAGAAGGCAACTCCTTCCTTCTAGGATAGTTAGTGTGAACTATGAAAAGCTCCTCGTAATCTTGCTATGTTATCTATGCACTGCTTTGAGGGTCAAACACCAATCATACTATATCTTCAACTGGAATCTGTGTTAAAACATGTAAAAGAACAAACAGAGGAATTGCATTAACAGCTTCAAACGTGGAAATTCCACTTTCGTTCCTACAGTAATCCCATCACTGCTGGTTTTATAGAACTTAAAGATAAGCTTTGGAGCTCCTCTGTGAAACCTGTTCTCTAAGCGGGCTAAAAAGATACAATGTAGTTGCAATCAGAAACTGTGATGAAGATTGTGATGTAAATAGGTCTGTGATATAGAAGTTAAATTTCTGAGCCAGGTTTATCACATATACTTTTGTTTTAATCAAAAAGTACAACTCTGAAGAAATAGTGATTGTTATCCAGCTTTCTCAGATATGTACTAATTTTCTTTAGAAAGTTAAAGATAAATGTTTCAATTAAAATCTAATTTCACAAACTCAGTCAGAGGAATATGGCTGACACACTTTGAGGCAAGCAGCTGTGCCATTTTAGTGTCTCAAGCTCTAGCCTGGTGGCATCATGATTTACCATTTGATTACAAACTGATGACTTCTATGTTTAGCTCTTAATACTTATCAAAGAAGACAAAGCATGTATTTGAAAATATAAAAATATTCATATTTTTTAAACCATATGAATGAAACAATCTTCTAAAATAAGAAGCAATGTATAACAACCAGTTGATTTAAGTCCTTTAAAAGACAGAATGGAAAAGAGTCAGGAACACACCTGCCAACATAATATCCAAAATCATTCCACAGTAGGCTAAAAACCACAATGCCCATTAGGGCCAAGTTTCAATTGTCCGAATGTTACTTAGACTGTGTTTGGAAGTCACCTCCCGCCCCGTTTTACACTGTAACACCATTTCCTAAGCACAAATTATAAGATCTGAAGGGAGTTACATTTTACTCTTGTAATATTTTTTAAGAAAAAAATAACAACCTCATTAAGACCGTGTAAACAGGAGTCAACAGAAAACTGATAACAAAATACAGTTATGTTCTATTAAATGTAACCTTAGGCAAGATAGTCTTTCAAGCAATTTCAAGAAACTTATCTCATGTCTAGTATTTTTACACTGTATTTCAAATCTCAAATGTAATAATCTTACTTATAAATAATTCACACCAAAATGTCAGTTTTATTTTTATTGGAATGATTGTGAAGTATTAAATATTAATACACAAAAATTAAGCTCCAGCTTTGGTTCTAAAGGATTCTACAGTGTTTAATATACTTTTAGAAATATTTCAGATAGCAATTCAAAGTTACCAAAATCTTAGCCACCACTATTAACTTCAAGAACTTTTACTTTCTTTTTTACATGCATTTGTGTATGTGTGTGTATGTGTGTGTGCACTATATATGTGGTACTGTGTTGTGTGTGAATGGGCATCCAAGAACAATGCCAGTTCTCTCCTTCTACTATGGGGTACAGAGACTGAACTTAGGTCATCAAGCTGGGTGGCAATCATCCCCAACCACTGCACCATCTTGCTGGCCACTTCTTCATTTTTTTATTGTATTAACCTGAGTTACCATGGCTTTCCAACTGACATTTTAATTGAGAGGGCACATATATGAGAGACATTGAATCACCTTCTGGCAGCAATTAAAGTATTTACTAATATATAATTTTAAACCAAAATCCTGTGTCCTGTTGAGAAATTATGTAAGAAAAGCAGACAGAAGAACAATCACCAGGGTGTTGTGCACACACTATCCAGAGACGCTGGGGCAGTGCTGGGTTAACATAGAACAGAATTTACTACTGTGCATGGGGCAACATGTTAATGTCTTCATCATGTCCCTAGCTAAGCTCTGGTGGTACTCATAGAAATATATTAATACCTACCCTTTCTCCCTGCCAGAAGCCAGACTCACTACACCAGACTCAGCTAAACCAGACTCAGACTGACCTAAGAAAAGTGAGATGCCTCATTCATACTTCGAATGTTTTTATGGATACTATTCAGCCTTTCCAAAATATAGCCTTTGTTGTTGTTGTTCATTTTGTTTTGAGTTGTATTAACTTACAGCTATTATCAGGCTTACCCAGGAGTTACTTGATTTTCCTTGAAGAGTCACAGGTAATATGCTTCAATTCCAGGGATTTTTTGTTTGGTGGGTTGGTTTTTCAAATGACTCAAACATTATTAAAGCTAAACATTAAAACTAGATGAGATAAAATTTTCAATTTAAATAGTTAAGAAAACATTTCAAAACTGAATCTCTGGGAGCCAAGTTCCTTATACTGCCCTGCCTCTGTACGCCTTGTACATGAACTCTGGAAGAAAGTGAAAACCAAACTTCTTCTCTTACACAGTGCTCTCCTAGACCAAAATACACATGGGAGGAATGCGGAGGAAAGTGATTATTATATGAGGCATATGTAAGGGGTGACTTTGGAGAAATAGATGATGACTTTGTACCTTATATGGTCGTAAGGAGGCATGGAGCCAGGATGGGGAAAAAGCACAATGGAAATCATAAAAAAGGTTTATTTACAATTTGCTGTTTTACATAGAAAGTCACTAAAATATGAAAGTTAACTGAGTAAACAAGAAACTACATAGTTACTGGTCAAATAGAGATATAGGTTGAGCAGCCAAACTAAAGACAGTTGTAATTGGATGAGACATTTCTAGACAAAACAAACAAATGAAACAAAACATATGACTCACAGACAGTTACATAAAAAGATTGATTTGAAAACTGTAAGCACAACCAGACAACTGTGCAGCTTCAAGAACGGAGGTGACCAACAAGCACAGGAAAAAAAATTCCAACAAAGAGCAGCTTGACTAGAAAGTGAATGACTGCAGAGAATGATCTGGGTATAACAGGAAGGGCGGCCAACATGCCAATGCCTGAGGAATGCCAGACAAATCAGGGACCATTACAACGTTCACTCACATGGTGAAGACAGGATGGACGCTAAGGAAGATGGAAGAATGCTTAAAGTGCAGAATTAAGCCGTTAGAACTTATGCTTTATACTTGAAAACCAGACTGGTGAATAGACTACACATCACAACTAATGGAGGCACTTGGCTATGGGAAAAGGAAAACCCAACTTCTGGAATAAGGAAACAAAATGCACTCTAACGGGTCCTTAAAATTTGCTGAGTGAATATGGAAAACACTTTGTGGAAAATGACACTGAAAATATAAACTAACAAGATGAATACATCCATCATACTTGAAAACAATGCTAGTTAGACAAAATTAAAAAATAAATGTTTAATGTAACTACTAGAGGCATCAAATCACTGTGATGCACAATGATTAAATTTTTCAAGCAAACTATAGGTTTTATTTTGACATAGCTACCAGAGTTCAAGGAAAGGATTTCTTGAATAATATCTAGTAAGAAATAATTTCCTTCCCTAAAACATTCATAAAATTGATGATACCTAATCACTGTGAAAAGCATCTATATAATTAATATGAAAAGCAACATAAAAAGTAGATCATCAAAATGTTTTATTGTGCATCTATTTTATGCCAGATCCAACATATAGCTGGAACCTACTGATACTTTACAGGTTTCTGAATTTCATTTTCTTACTTTATTTTTTATGAGCAACTTGCTTTACTTCTTAACCTGTACCACTTCATTTGACATCTATCAAAGCTTATAAAAGCCATGCAGTTTATTTACAATATTGTACACTAAAGGGATATGATTGAAGATCACACAGAAAGTTCACAAAACTACACATGAAACAAAAACTGAGAGGTTCTTACAAAATGTAGAACAGAATCTGGCAGACTGTTATGGTTGGTAAATATTATGCAACCATTAGCTAGAAATAAGACAAACATGCAAATCAGAAGAATATTACAAAATTAAAGGCTAAAATCATTTAGCTAATAGCTAAGTTATCATATAGTTGAAAGACTACCATATAAGAATGGGAATTTAGAAAACAGGTCAGTTTTTAAAAGTTCTCCATGAATAATAGACTTTCAGTAATTTCATATAAAAATCTTCAGAAGTTATTTTTCAAATTATGTTCAGGACTGAACTATATTATCAATAGATATATAGATTAAATCTATGACTTTTATATAATTATTTATTGTATTCTGAGGATGTCTCAATTTTTCACCTTGGGAACACAGGTGAGAAGAAAGCCAATCAGTTAACTTAGGATGGAGGAGAAGCTCTTGGTAGGAAGGAGCAGATCGTCAACACAGAGAATGAGAGTCCAGGAAACGCGGAAGACAGATTCTGTTGGCTGAACCCTCCATGTCCCAGTGTAAACCTTAGACATGCTCAATTAAAGATGTCCTTCCAGGCAGTACCTCCTCACTGACAGTTCTGACGATGTCTCAGGTGTCATCGGCTCTGACCACATCTCCTTTAGAGTTTATTGTTGTGGCTGAAGGACATTTAGATACTCAGACTGGGCCAACTGGTAAGTGGTGTTCCTTCCACAGTCAACATACTGGTACCTCTCCTGAGATATCTGCTCAGAGTGTCCAAAGTATGCTGTTGTTACAGTAACTCTAAAAATGAAATAGACAAAAGAATATTCATTAAAGATAATTCCAAAAGGGTTATTTGAGAATAATACCATCCAAATATGAACTTATATATCTTAAGTTAATTAATGCCTTAAAATCACTTATTGTGCATTATAATTATCAGTTATTGAACATTTGGTATTATGATGACATTATAGATATGGGATTCTTAGAAGCATTTTTCTAACAGACTCAAAAATGCTAACCTAGCAAACACTATTCAATAATTATCTGCTCATACAATGTAGATAATATGTATATTTATATAAATACATATAAAATATTTATTAAAGGTTATATAAATGCAATTAAAGTTTATTACATGCTTAAAAAGAATCATATGGTTCCCTCTTCATATGAAAATGGAAAATTAAATGTCAGCCAAGGACTAAAATATCAAACATAGGCAATAATATTTTATATAAATAAGTAATAACCAATTTATAAACCCAAAGCATTACTCCTCATTGCTGTAAGCTTACTTACAAGGGCAGAAAGGAATGGCTGTGTGCCCAACCTCGCTGTGCTAACCCTGCCATTTGCCTGAGCTCCCACATCTCTGCAGGCCTTTAACTGTGGCTCTGAGCAAACCTACTCTAGGTAGCTAAATTCCAAAACATTACATTTTACATAGCACTCCTGTAAGATTAATGGCCAAGTTTTCGTGGGTGTTCACATCCTACTAGACGTTATGAACACAAAGTCTTAGCAAGAGCTATCTTTGCAAGCACAGCCATACTTACTGCATCATGAGTACTATGTTGTGTACTTTGATGGAGGTCAGTGTACAGAAATCGCTGTTAAAGAGATTAAAATAGAGCACTGTCATTACATTATCAATTTAAAATTCTATTAAACCTAATGCAGACTCTTAGTAGTCATTCTGTTTTTTCGTTCGAGATGAAATCTCCGTACAGTGGCCTCAGTAATCTTCCTCATCTCAGCCTCTGTAATCTGGGATCATGGGCCATGTGATTGTGCCTGTCAGGACACTATTAAGAATACGTAAGGAGTGCTAGGGAGATGGCTTAGGGGGTAAATCACTTGCTGTGTAGGCATGAGGGCTTGAGTCTGGATGCCAAGCTTTCAGGCAGAAAGCCATGAGTGGCAGGATGCACTCATAAACCTGGTACTAGAGGTTGGAAGCAGGCTATTAGAGGCTTGCTTGCCAACCAGCCTCACCAAATAAATGAGCTCTAGAGTTTTAGTCACAGAGCCTGCCTTAGAGAATAAGGAAGAGACTGATAGAGGAAGGCATTCAAATTCAGCCCTGCCGTCCACAAATGCAAGCATGTGTGTGTACTGTCACAAATGCAACAGACACAGAAGTACAAGTCCATAGGAGAGTTATTATTATACATTAGAAATTTCAGTACTCCTATAAGCACCATCAATATATAGTAATCAAATGATAACTAAAAATGTTTTATACACACACACACACACACACACACACACACACACACAATTCTGGAACTAAAGATACATTTTATGGATATCTATCTATCTCTCATCTATCTCTCATCTATCTATCTATGTTATTGATGGTGTACAGTGTATAAAGAAAAGCATGCTTAGAGAACAGGGCAAACATTGCAATATGTGGTCATTTTAATTGACAAGCTTATAAAAATTAAGAAAATAAAAGGTAAAGATACTAAAGTCCAAAACTTACAACATGTAACTCATTTCCTCTGCAATAACTGTGGGTACCATATAATCAATCTGAAAGCAAAAACAAAACCAACAAGAAAAACATCAACAGAGGATAGGATCCAAACACCAAACATGTTACCTATCTCTCTAAACTTTTCAAAGTTAGAAATCTTTCCTTTGATGACTTTGGTTTATACTTTTCTGGGACACATTTCCAAGTCAAGTCTTTGAGGACATCCCCCACCCTGTTCCATTTTATAATACATAGGATGGACCATTTAACTCACTCACACTCTCCTGAATGGGGCTTACCTGTTTCATATCAAGTGGGCCAATGTTAGTTATGTTGTTTAAGCGTGCCTTCCCAATCACTGTTTTTGAAAACTGAACTTGAGCAGTTATGTTTTCAACTTCAACAGAATAATAGTTGTTATTTGTTATATTTAGTGTGTTCTGTAAAAAAAAAAGAGGCAAGAAATATACATTATGTTTAAATAGGCACACAAATATAAACACAAAATTATAAATCAAATGACTTTAGTTGTAAGTATGCCTCATTTATTGGGAAAAGAAAATATTAACAAAAATGTTAAGGAATGCCGGGCAGTGGTGGCGCACTCCTTTAATCACAGCACTCGGGAGGCAGAGGCAGGCAGATTTCTGAGTTCGAGGCCAGCCTGGTCTACAGAGTGAGTTCCAGGACAGTCAGGGCTATACAGAGAAACCCTGTCTCGAAAAAACAAATGTTAAGGAACATTTATAGAGAATTATGTGTATAATGAACATGTAATTCAAATTTTGAAAACAAGACCCAGAAAATATATTACATAAAAATATGGAAAAGTAAATGTTAAAACACATTATTTTATAGTTTTAGCAAAAGTTGAACTAAACATTTTAAATTTTTATTTAAATTCTTATGTATTATATACATGTCTCTACCAACAATATAAGTCAGTACTTTGAAAAAGCATTTTTTTTTTTTTTTAAGAAAAACCAAATTTTTTTAGACAGGATTTTATACAAGCCTGCAGGCTTTGACCTCAATATGTAGCTAAGGATGACCTTGAACTTCCCTCCTATCTCCAGCTCTACAGAGCTCCTATTACAAGCCCGCACCACCATGCCAGGTTTTGTGTGACAATAGGAACTAGGTCAGATCCTTGTGCATGACAGGCAAGAACAATGACCAAATGAGTGCATTAGCAGCCTATTTTATAAGAAACTGGCATTTTACCTTACATGCCTGTAGTCATTTATACTGGATTGATATGGAGAGAGAAAAAGCTCCAAGTTGGCAGCTGACCTCTTACATCTTTTTTTTAAATTAATTAATTAATTTATTTATTTTATATGAGTACACTGTTGCTGTCTTCAGACACACCAGAAGAGGACATCGGATCCCATTAGATGGTGCTGGGAATTGAGCTCAGGACCTCAGGACGAGCAGCCAGTGCTCTTAGCCACTGCCCATTTCTGCAGCCCTAGTCTCCTACTTTCAAGCTCTCGCCCTGCCCCTTCTAGTCACAGAATTACACACATATGCTATCATGGCCAGTTTGGCTTGCATGCTTTCCATTCACAACTATTATAACAAAGCACTTCGTAAATTAGTCAATGAAAGTCTCTCATTAAGGAAAATGTAGTGTGATCTCAGCTGAAATGTACAAGAGCACATGTGTATCTTTCATACATAAGAATGAGACTGCTTGATACCACACAGAAAGGTTTATATGTAGGGGGATGTATACAAATTGTTAGCAACTGAATGTATATATTGTTGAGAGTTAAGTTTTCATAGAAGAGTCAAAATCATTATGTATTACTGGGGTTTTCAAGTGTCTAGTAATAGACATTTAAGTATTTCAGTAGCACAGTGCCAGTGAGTGGTACAGTGGTATTGTTCCTGGCTGACAATCTAGCTCATTTACATTAGATCATGATTTTTGTCTATCTGCAGTTGGCTATCCTTCTGTCATGCTGATGTCGCTAATGCTTCATAAAAGCTGAAAAGGGGTGGAGGCCAATGCCATATAGATAAAACCTATGCTGGGAGGATGGCACACTCAGGTCCATGGGGACAGAGCCACTGCCCTCGGCCCTTCACTCTATCCTTTCACTTGCCTGTGGGCCTGCAGCCCTTATAACAGCCTCTTTTAATGAACCAGGGGATATAAGTATATTGCTCCTTTGAGTTTATGAGCTGTTCAGGGAAATTAACCAAGCATAGGATCACGTTATGAGACTCCCAACTGGCAGTCTGCCAGACAGACGACATCTAAAGTGGTGAGGAGGATGTTGGGACTGAACCTCTAACCTGTGAGGTCTGAAGGCTACTGACAGTTGGTCAGTGTCAGAGTGAGTGAGTTAAAAAGCACTGAGCTGATTGTTTCTGCAGAACTGCAGAAGAAAATTCTACAAGGTGGCAAAACAGAAGTCATGAGACAGGAGACACTGAGCTTGTTTCTGGTTTGGCTTGGTCTAGGGAATCCCCATACATACTCAGTTACTATAAATCAAAGTATTAGTTATTTTGTACATTGCTATGACCAAATACTTGATAAAAAGCAGCTTAAGAAAAGATGTTATTTCAGCTTATAGTTTAAAGAAATACAGTCCACCATGGAGGGGGGTGGGACACGTTGGCAGATGTTTGAGGAGGCTGGTCACAATGCACATCCTCAGTCAATAAGCAAAAATGATGAATGTTGCTGCTTAGCTTGCCTCTGTACTGTTGGTTCAGTTCAAGAACTCATTTCACAAAACATCACAGCCCACAGTTAAGGTGGGTCATTCTACCTCAACCTAATACAGACAATAACTCATAGTGATACCCAGAAGCTTGTCACCAGGATGATTCTAGATCCTGTCAAGATGACAGTCAATATTAACACTCACTAATGCACACCACTTATCTGAAGGGGCAGGAATAATACAATTCTGGTACCTTCAGCTTTTGACCTATGACCTCATCAGTCTTTTCCTTCAATGTCCTCTAGTGAGGCCTACTGTTCATCTCAACAGAAATCCTATTCTAACCTAAAGTTCAGTATTCCTTAATTTGATTATGGGTAAATATCTAAAATTGTGATAATCCTTAATTAATTATTAAAATACAACAAGGCATTCTCATTTAAATACACTAGTATTTAAAAGGAAATGACATACTCATGAGAACTCTTCCAAAGAGACCATAGCATGTTGAGCTTGAAAGCATGAGCCACTATTATTGCACAGGCGGTTACACACTTCCCCTTTCCAATGCAGTAGTTAGCATTCCATGTTCTTTATAGCCAAAGGCTAATGTGTATGTAAATGTAGGGAGAAGATCTGTGACGTTTTAGAGTTGCAAGGCCATATAATCCTGTTTTCAAAATCACATGTGTTGTAAACCCACAGCCATTTTCATATGTTCTATCCTAAAACAATCAGGTCATCATATAAACTTCATCTTTAAATAAAATCAAGTAAAAGTCTGTTAAGAATGACAGAATTTTTCTTTCATAAAAGATTAGAAAGCAAAAATGATGTATTCATAACATCTACTGAATCAACGGTTAACACTTTATTACCTAGTCAAATGTTGAAAAGTAAATTGACTATATTTTTTTCCTTTACCACAAAATGTTTATTTGATCTTCCTAGAAAAGACATTTTCAAATGTTAAATGATTCCCAATATACTCAAGAGTTTATTTTCTATTTTTGGCAGAACCAGCCATGGTAGTGGGATCAACACAGCAGAGTCATGGAAAATACAGCAGCAGGGGTCATTAGCAAGCATTCTCTGAGCAGAGTGAATGGGTGGCTGAGCAACACAAGAACGCAGTCAAGGCCTTCGGCGCAAATGTGTACTTACTGTGATATTTAAATATATGGTTCGCTTTTGAGAGTTGTAACTGACATAGGCTGATTTTACACCAATGTACTTCACCTCAATAGATCGAGGGAAAAGAAAAAACACAGCCAATCCAGACAGGAGCAGGCAGACAAACACAGATGCCATCACATACAGCTTTCTGAAAAAGAAGGTAGAATCCTTACATATGTGTCTTCACAAATTACACAGAGCAACATTTCAGGAAACTATCTTCATTTGAAATTTTTACCACTTATATCAGCAAGAAAATACATCTAACTTTACCAAATTTTCATTTTAAAACTGTTAGATAAAGTTGGTACTATTAAGGGTTAAAATAGTCTCCTTAGAAGCTTAATTGTCAATTTTAGAAAATTAGATCTCAGACTTATAATGAAAGATTTACTTATAATGAACTGATTCATCACTTATAATGAGCTGATTCAATCCAGATTTTATACGAGAACCAAGTTTGGGACCCTTTACAAACACAGAATTCAGCTCCATCTGGATTCACTGAAGCAGGGTTTGCCCTGGAGAGTCTCACTTCCGGTCATGATGAAACCCGAAAGCTAGTCTCCATGCACTCACGCACTCAGTTGTACAGATATTGTTTACACTGGTCACCTTAGCACTGAGGACGCTCCTGTGTTCCGTTTACCTGAGGCAAGTGGCAATATTAGGCACATATAAGAAAAAAAGATAACTCATCAACATTTATTATCCATTAAACTCCTCTGAACTGTGTATGCTCCTCCAGTTACACCCAAAACTACGGTGTCAGATCTCTTGGTCACCTGAACATAGGGCACTCTGCAAAGAGCCTGTTTTATTCTAAGTCCTGCATCCTTCCCCTTCCTGCTGACCTGTCATTTTGCCCAGTCTCTCCTCCCCTCAAACTTCCTAGTTAACTGCATCTACCTTATAACATCTGTTTTAAAACTTTCTAATAATTTTTCTAGTTATTCTGGCTTCCTAAGAAAAGGAAAAATGCCTTACTAAAAAGAACTAAAGCAAATGAACGAAATTTCACTAAATTCTACCACAGAGTCCATGCTGTTGGGTGGAATAAACCAGCCATTTCCTACTCATTCACTGTGGAGTTCATTCAATCTTAGCAGCAACAATCCCCAAGTAACCAATGATCAATAACTCATGTATGTTATGCCTACAATATACTCGTAGGCAGAAAACACCATTTAATCATTATGATCAAAGATCTTCACACTGCTAGATCTCCTATTCTTTATTAGGTTGTTTTATTTACTAAACTGTGTACACACACACTTTGTTTTTTTTCTTTTGCTTCCTGTTACTGGACACAGGGTCTTAATATAGCTAAGGATGGCCTTAAACTTCTGATCTTCCTACATCCACTCTCTGGTGCTGGGATTACAGGTGTGTACCATCATGCCTGGCTGCTCTTACTATATTGAATAACTAATTTTAGTATAAACTTTTCAAAAATGTAATTTCTGAGCCAAAGACGGTACAACCAATTTAAGCTTATCCCCGACTAGCTTACAAATAAATGAGACTCAGACTATGGTTATTTTCTTTGGCTTTGACAATTACTGGGGCGAAACCCCTAAGTTACTCTTCTCACGGCAGGCCTGGCTACCTCCCCAGCTGAGTACTTGCTGTTTCTCCAGCCATGTGCTCATCATCATCTCCCCTTATGGCAGCTTCCCTGTCCCCTCCCCCCCCCCGTCCTTCCTCCTGCTCCCCCCTTTCTCTCTCTCTCTCCAAGCAGGTCACTGAAAACCCACCTTACCTCTAATCCCTCCAGAAATTGTCTTTTAGTCACTTTGATCTAACCAATAGTTTTATATCAAGGAACAGGGTTTGCACAACAAAAGCTTGTAACCATGACAAGTCCCTTGTAGGTCTAGACCTTCAGGTATAGGATTTAGCATTACAATACACAGTACAGACCAAACTTCAATAAAAGACTGACTTCTATGTGGTTTGATAGAAAATACAGAATGCTCATTCACTAGTAAGGCAGGAGAATGCCTGTTTTCACTCAGTAGTGCCAATCAAGTAAGTTGACAAAATTCTGGGTTTTTGCCAATCTGATAGCAATGATATCTCTATGTAGATTGAATTTGCATTTCTTTAAAGAAAAAGAAGGGAGTATATTTTCCTACATTTAAAGGTCATTTACACTTTGTTTTGTGGAGGTACCTTCTACAGCTTCTATTTCTGCATCCCTTAGGATAGCTGGCTTTTTTCTTTTCAAATTTTGATGGTCTGTACAGAAGAGGGTAAGTCTTCTGCATGATCTCATTTACAGACATTATTTCTTGGCCTATCATTTGTATTTTGATTTCAGTTTATATTTTGTTTCAACCTATAGATGTTTCTTTATCCTTACTGAGTTCAATGTGTTTTTTGCATCACTAGGATTTTAAATCACAGCTGTTGAAAAGGTTTTCTACTCTGAGATTATAAATGTGGCCCAACTCTTCACCTTTTTACCTGTTGTGTTTTAAAATAAAAGCCACTTTAAGTTTATGCTTGGTTGACTTCAACTCCATGATTGCTAAATATTTTACTCAACAGCTTATTTGTAGCATTGTGGCCAAGAAGTAATGAGGCAATTTGATATTCTACCCCTTATTCATTAGTTGAGCTATTGACTAATGTTCAAAGGGCTTTTCTTCTTTAAAGCTCCAAAGTCCAGGATTTTCACTAGAACATCTCTCTGGGTGAGGGTGTCTCTTTCTGGTATAAAGAACAAGATTCTTTTTCACTAGCCATGAAAGCCACTTTTTCACTAGTAAATGTCCTCAAGTGGACATTTACTCCTCAATCCTATACCTCTTATTTGCTTCTGAAGGAGTTAAAATTACACACACGTTTAGTTTCCTTTATTTTCTGTCACTTTCCTCCAAGCTTTTCATTATGTATATATGGTGGTTTGAGTAAGAAATACTACTACTTGAGAAGGATTAGGAGGTGTGGCCCTGCTAGAGAACTATGTCACTTGGGGTGGGCTTTGAGGTTTCAAAAAGTCCAAGCCAAGCCTAGTGTGTCTCTCTTCTTGCTGTCTGTGGATCCAGATGTAGAACTCTCAGCTACTTCTCCAACACAATGGCTGTCTCCATGCTGAGATCATCCTGCTATGCTGATAAGGGACTATACCTCTGAAACTGAAATTGTAAGTCAGCAACAATCAAATGTGTTCTTTCATAAGCCGTGGCACGGTCACGGTGCCTCGTCACAGCAATAGAACACTGACTATGGTACACTATGTTTACATGCCCCCTGTTTATTCCACTTTCCTTGTATTTTCTAGGGTATCTTAGTTGTACTGTACACTTCCAATTTTACAAAACAAGTATTTTTCTAGATATTTTAAGGGGCCTGTGAGATCGGTTTTCATATGCTCCCATCAGTTGCCGGATTTCTAAACTTTTCAATGTCTCTCTTAAGCTACTGCTATGTATTCTACAGTTTAAAATTTACATACATTTAAGTTTCTATCTGCTTTTTGTATGTCTTTCAATTTCCAGTATTTTCCTGAGTTTATTTTCTTCTACTTCTACTTTTCATCTACTTCACTTATATTCATGTTGCTCATGTTTAATCAAGGTTTTTGTATTTTCAAAAAATGATTCTACCATCAAATAATGGGATAGTCCAGATTTGTTGGGCCCACATGAATACTCAACCTCTTTTGACCTTCTCAAGGCCACAGTGGGTTTTCTGTAATCTTTGTTCTTTTCATTGTAACAAGCTATTCTCAAAAACATTTGCTAGGAGTGCTGAGTTTTGGCATCTTCTTTAGGGGTGGAACTTGCTTTCTATATCAGGACTCTTAGGATCATTCAAGACTCCCTTTGCTTCTCTTAAAATGCTCATGCATCTGCTAAGCTCTGCTCAGATCTATGTGGTCATTATGCTCGGAATAGTCATTACCATTATGAAGTTAGTGAGAACAAAGAATCACCTATGCCTGGTGAAAATGGCCTATGAACACGTGTGTGATATTGCCAGGATTTCAGAACTCTTTTAGTAAACAGATTTCAGAAGATATAGGTGAAATGGTATTTTCAAATCCTCATCTCAATCAGGAATCTTTTTGTTTGTTTGTTTAAACACGGAAGGCATAGGATAGCAAAACTTAACAACCAGATACATTTTTCTTCTTAAATGTCTTAACTAGAGTAATTACTCATATAAAGTTTAAAAGTAAAAACATACAGACAACAACTAAAGAAAAAAATCTTATAATCACTTACGTCCTTCTTGGCCGTAACCGCTGATCACTATATGGAATCAATGCCACCAGTTGGTTTTCTTGCCCTTGAATTGAAAGATGTAGGTTTAAAAATGTATTAACATGAATAACTAAAATAAAGTGCGGATTTATTAGAAACTCATTTCAAAAGACCAGAATTCTTAGTCCTTTAGTAAACTGTTATGTCTTCAAAAAGTATTCAGTTTTAGAGAAGATAATCTGTGTTGTCATACTAACCAAAAATAATACAAACAATGAGGGCTCTACTATCTTTAATCCACTGGTTAAAAAAACAAAACCCCTGGAAATCCCTGGCTTTCAGGAGATCTGAACTTACATGGGGTTCTCTCACCTACACTGTTTTCCATTCATCAGACTAAGTTCACTGAGGGTAGAAGAAACACTGTTACTGCAATTCCTGGATCCTCAATAGCTGGACCACAACTGCGAGTCTAAATCACAAGCTTTCGAGTAACTTCAAGTAACCCCTAAAGATGCAATTGTATCTCACTTCCTAGGTCACATTCTAAAATGACAATTTCAAAACCCAACACTCAGGATCGCCCCTTTATCCTTATTCTTGGCTCATAATGTGGCACATAGAGAGAGTGTCCCTAACAGACCCTGCTAAGACTTTTCAGACATCCTACAGTAAGTTACAGGACAGAAAGCAGAGGGAAGAAAGAGGTAAGTTCATTTAACTCATAGCATCAAAGAAAGAAGAGGAACAAGTACCCCACATTCCTTTTCTGTATGTTGAGGAAATGATGGGGGCCACACTCCCTGCACTCAGCTTTTGAAAGCAACCAATCAAGCAAGTAACAAAATCTCTTTATTTACTAGAGTGCTTTCCATGGGCTTCTGTTATCCTGCCAACTTTTCTAGACACAAAATAAGTTCGTGGAAATAATTTATAGTCATTTTTCTAGAGTTCTGTTGTGAAATATCTTGGTCTCTTAGGTTCAGCAGATACTTTTCCACTAAGTGCTATTAGACAATGCTGCTGGTGACTTAGAGATTTGTCACAGGACCAGCTCTTTTACCTTTGGCCAATATGCAACAGCTCCATACGCCCTCTATTTCCTAGACCATCTGCCTCAAGAGTTTGATTTACCAGTATCTACCCACCTCCCTGCTTCCAAGTCCCTGCTTGAAAAGCTCCGTGTTCGCTCTGCAACGGCACTGTTCTGCAGTTATGCACTACAGACCAACTATTGGCTCCAATAACTACCCATCGCCTGTGTTACCAGGGTGTTCTCCATGGATCACTTCTATCAGCATGCACACATCTGGTATTCACTCCATCTTATAAGAGATCATCTCTTCTCCCTCATGTTCTAGAGCAAAACTCACAAAACCCCCTCTCCCTATAAGATGTTATATTACCCACACCTTTTAGCATGTAAGAGCTCAAAAAAAAAAAAAAAAAAATTGGTTTCCCTTTGACACTGTCTATACATGCTCTTGAAAGTACTCAAAGTTTTCCTTTAAAGATCCCTAGTGGCCCCCACACCACCAAACCAATGGGCAGCCCTCGGACCCCACACAGCTTCATGTGTCATCAGCATTAGCAGCAGCGGCTCTCCTTCCTTCTCCATGCATTCTCTACTTATCTTCTAGGACTCCACAGTTAGACTTCCGCCTCCTGATCTAGTTGCTCTCACTTCCGCTGTTCCCCAAACTGCTTCACTGTTCCAGAGTTCACCCTAAAGTTTCTTCTTTTTCTTCTATCCAAATTGCTAAGCAGAATGTCCCCGTCTTAAGTTCCACTTCAAGTGTCATCATACATTGATGACAGCAGCTAAGATATGCTCTCCAATTCAGACCCTTACAACTGCCTATTAAAAACTCACTTTGATGCAAACCAACATCCTCAAACACATGTCTGAGACCGAATTCTTTATCTCCACTTCTGGCCTGTGCACTCAATTTTTTAAACCTGTCTTAATAAATGGTTACTTCATTCTTTAGATTGTTGGATAGAAAAACAAAAAACAACAACAAAAAACCTCTTCGGAGTGATCCTTGATTATCTACTTGCCACAATCCACACCCAGGCTACCAAAACACCTCCTGGCCATACCTCAAACACATGGCTAGGCGGACAGAAATCATACCCCACCGTTCCACACTGGTGAATTAATTCTTCAACTATATTACTTCTTATTCTTAAGCAGCTACTATCCCCACATAAAACCACCATAAATAGCCTATGCAATAAACCTCGCTTAATTCAAGGCACTTTTCAGAGACTCCTGAATTCCCCATGCAGTCATTTGTCCTTCTTCAGGGTCTCTCCAGGGTCACCTACTGACTTCTACCAAGTAGAAAGGACAGCAGCACAACAGAACCTCACTATTTTCCCTTTCTATGAGAGCAACTCAAGCACCCTACAAAGAGCACGGATGGGACTGTCTCTATCTTCTCCACGACAAATCACAGGCTCCTTTCGCCCTCTTGCTTTTCTTCATACACCATGGATTTCCTTTTAGAAATACTGGGGTAGAAACAACCTACTGTTTAGATAACGAGTTACTGAACCATTTAGCTACTAATATCCACTATGGCAAAATGACTGTGATATGGTTTCCAAGAACATCAAAAATGATTAAAATCCTCAGGGGAAACTATGGTGCATAGGAGCTATAACAGCAGATAAGAAAAAAAAAATACTAGACGTGCTAAAGTCATTTCTATTACTGCTTTAGGAAGGGTACTCATTGTTTGCGTTTGTGTTTTTGATTAAACAAAACTGGTAAACTTTAAATCTTTGAAAACAGGAGTGCCTAAGACTGTAGTTTTTACATTGTTTGAGCAAATGTTTGGAATCCTTCTTTATGAGGACAGCCAGTGCAGAAACACGTACCCCTAGGAATTCTTCCTGTTCCTTGGCAAGTGGGACAAGTGACACTATCTCGTCCAGTAAATTCCACATATGGAAACTGAGAGACGTCTCCGTTTCTTCCGTCTTCATTATGCACTTCACTGCTAACCAGTCCGTTCCTCATATTGTCTGCCGATGTAACCCCGTCATAACCATCTTCTTTATTTGAATGCAAAGGTAAATGAGAAAGAGACTTTCCCATGTCTAATGAAAAAGAAAAATCTGACAGTAAATTCTGTGGGAAAAATACTCTCAGACTCTATGGGATACTTACAGGGTTAGGCAAGTGCAAATGACTTGTAGGATTAAAATTATATTCAACCAAAGTAATATCTGACACAAGGAAGCCATTTGCTGGCATACAGAAAGTACTTTTCTAACAAAACATTATGAATGAAATCCTGCAAGACTTGTAACGAGAACAATGTTTAAAATGGTGAGTAACAGTGGGCAAAAGTCTACAGTATCCATAGAGAAGCTAGGCCTTCTTAGGGTTTTCAGAAAAGAGATATGCTTTTAGTTTTTTGTAGAGGAAAACATATTTTAACTATAAACCAGTTGGCACTAAAGGTGAAATTGTTGGCTTATGACAACAGATATGTATATCACCAGCTAATTTCAAAATGACTCATTTCACCCATTTAGATTCATACAACTTTAGTAACGTTGTCAATAAAACCCTACAATTGCATGACTGAGAAGAATATGAAAAGTCATACAATAAAACATGCTGATATCTGAGAAAAAATAATAGAAATGGCAAACAAAACTTTTATATGGTACAATTCCATTCTTCTTGTGGCTATGATATATCACTTATCAGATTCTAAATATGAACTAGACAATCTCAGATAATACTTTTAATTTAATAATGTTTTTCACTTAAAAAATACAATGATACTAAGTAATTCAGGTCACCTCATATGAAGAAAATTCATATCTGCTTTTCAAAATTTCAATCCTATTTGTTGAATTTAATCACAGTGTAGACAGCAATATTACTTTTAAAAACTTGAGTAGTATACAAAAGAAGTAAAAAAGATGAATAAGAATACTTTCATAAGTCCTGTGTACACGTTGCCTACCATAGCTCAGAAATATCAATGATTGTGACTTCCAAACACATTGTATCTTAATGTGGCTCAATGACAGCGAGTCAGAGCAAAGCCAACACTGGCCAGCCACAGGTGCACAGGGGTGAATTTTAATCAGTACTGTTTCCTCACACTGTGACCTTGGGAGCTATGGAGTTCACTGAGTGCTTTAGCATTGGCTGCCCTCTGATGGTCCCACTGATGGGCACCTTTATGGCAAAAGGTCAGGGACAGAGGTAAGTGGCTCTGGTCTCGGCCAGCTGTCTTACTCAGACCCACTGTAACCTTGACATATTCAGCTGAAGCTAGGTTAGGGTACACACCAGATTAAGCATTAACTTGAATTTTCTTGAGGTCACAGACAAATAAGTCATTTTGGAGACTTACTTGAGATTTTAAAAAGGAGTGCTAGATCCCCTTCGTCTCCTCCCGAGGCTCAATGTTTATGACGCTGTCTTGTGAACTCAACAAGGTTCTCAGATGCTCTAGAAACGGGAAAAGATAAATACAGCACGGCATGCCACTGAGAAGTGTCACACGTTTTTGTGCAGACACCGGGTTAGTTCTGAGGGGCTCAAGAGGGACGGAAACCGGCGCCTTTCAAAGGGCACCACAAGTAAACAAACCCCCATTCCCACCCCCCGGAAGAAATCATCATCCAAGCCACCTTGCAACTATTACTGTCCAGCCCCAGAGCCACTCCGACGCGCAGATCAGGGCCCGGGCGCCGCCCGAGCCGCCCCGGGAGCGAAGCCAAGGCCCGCCGCGGTGACAGCCCCGCACCCGGCCCGCCGCGGCCTCCCTCACCGCTCGGGCAGGGGACATGGGCCCCACGGCCTGGGTCGCTCACCCGCACGCGGAGTGTTGCGCGGTCCCAGGATGCTCCAGCGCCGGCGGGCCGCAGGACAGGGTCACGGCGTCCCCGGTCCCGAGGCGGGGCCGAGGGCCGGCCAGAGTGTGGCCCGGAGAGCTGCGGGGGAGGGGGAGGACAACAACTGCATCAGCTGAGCCGGGTACCGGGGTGAGTCTGCGCGTGCACTTGCGCAGTTCGCCTCTGGAAGGAGGGGCTGGGACCCTGGAATGCGCACTACGCATGCGCCCTTTTACAGATTTGGCACTCTGAAAGTTGCTCTGGTGAAAGCTTCTGGTTTTGTCACCTGTTTGTTCGCTAGACTGGAAAGTTTAGAAATAGTACTAATTGCGCCTGGCTTACGAATAAATCGGTTTTCCTCTTGTCCTCCATCAGGCTGATTTCTTTTGTAAAGGGGAGAAATGTGCACCGTCGCAGTTTTGAGCGACCTTGTTCTCAATTCTAGATTTGCAGCAACAAGACTCCCTCCCTGGGGTTAGAATGAGCTGGTTGGTGCACATTTCTGGCAGAGTTGCACGCATTTTGTTATTGAGTTTTCATTTAGAAATTTCTGTCACCGGGAAAACACACCCCTATCCCCGCCTTGGTTTAATCTTGTTTTGATTTTGTACTTAAGTTCACATTAGTCTGTGTCATGCAGTAAGGGTTGAACCCCAATGCTCATGACTAAGTGAGTTGTTAAAGAGTGTTCTGAGGACCTCCCCACCCACGCACTTCATTGTCCAGTCATAACTCACAGTGAGTTGAGGCTTCTGTGGCTCATTTTAGTGGCTCTCCACTATTAGCGGCAAAGGTTGTTACGACTATTTTTTCTCTTCCTTTCTTTTCTGTCTTTCTGATAATCAAGATACATTAAGTGGCTCAAAAATGCCTTGATGGAATTATCTGATAAAAATTGAAGCCAAGAACAGCTGTAGTTGTTAAAGGAGTTTAATAATTTCCCTATAAATGGGATTTCTGGTGAAATTCCTAGAAAATTAACAAATTTATGACTGGGAAGGGGTATGCATTCATTAATTGTGTTGTACTTTATTCTCTGAAAAAAGCAACCGGACTGAGTGAGGAGCTCCCAATTTTGCTCCGCTCCTCTAAACTGTATTGTTTGTATTTGGAAAGTATCTTGATTTATGACCATCTTCTATGTGTATAAAAGTTTCATGAAATCGTTATCACTTTGGCACATGGTATTTGGAAGAGCCTGAGTCTTTGTTTTCAGGTCATGGTCCCTCGTATTTGGCTCCAGAATAAACTCTTAGTTCTTTTGAGGTGAGAGCTATGTATTTCCCATCTACATAAACAGGGTGTTTCAAGACTATTTAAAACATTCACCTCCTTAGGTCCAGAAATTTCATTCTGGGATTCATCCTAAATTATAATGAGAATTCTAAAGTAAAGTTGTGTGCAGTGTGTGACCAGTGTCTTAGGGTTTCTATTGCTGTGACCATGGCCATGGCAACTCTTATAAAAGAAAACATTTATTTGGGGCTGGCTTACAGTTTCAGAGGTTTAGTCCATTATCCTCCTGGTCGGAAACATGGCAGCATGCAGGCAGACATGATGCTGGAGGAGCTAAGAGTTCTGCATCAGGGTCTAAAGACAGCTTTGACTCCTTAGACCTCAAAGCTGAATCCCTAGCTAGCACCTCCCCCAACAAAGCCACACCCATCTCAAGGCCACACCTCCTAATAGTGCTACTCCCTCTGGGCCAATCCTTCAAACACAGGTCAGGAGGCTATTCCTATTCAAATCACTTCGACAAGTCTCATAAACTAAATACCTGATTAAATCACATCAGTAATGCACTTGGTAAACTGATTGCTTTTGAGATGTGTGTGGCTCCTTGTGTTGCATGCACTAGCTGCCCTAAAAATTGCTGTGAGGACAGTTTTCCTTCCCTTCAATAAGATCCAATATGAAGACCACTTGATGTGTACTAAAAGGCATTTAAACGTATAGTTTAAGCATAGACTTTAATAAAATTGAAAGGGACTCAGAGAACGTGTAATCTCACCTGAGAACATGGCTGCAGGCTTCTCAGGAGAGAGTCACAATTCATTGTCTTTACGGTAGCCACACATACATTTTGGGGTGGGTTTTCAGTTACCTTTAAAGGCTTATTAAGGAATTTAAATGGGATTAGAGGGTAGCTCCTGTAGAGTCTTGAGTAGGATTACAATCAACAATATAAGGTGACGGTGACGGAGGGGTGCAGAAAGTTAAGATAAAAGTTCACCAAAAAAAAAAAAAAAAGAAAAAAGAATATTTTTGTGAGAGCTCCATAAAATATCAAGGACTGAGAACATACATGAGGTCTTATACACTCCTTCTATTGGGTGTTTTGTTTTTGTTGTTATTTTTACTGTTTGAAAATGAATATTATTTCTATGTCTACAACATTACAGTAAATGTTAATTGTGCTGGAATCCTTAACTCTCAACTGACGAAAGACTTCAACTAGACTCCAGAGTAAGGGGCTTCCCCCCCATAATTACACCTGCCTTTCTATATTATATCCATATTATTTCTATAGTGCCTCAATTTACACCCTCACCCACTGTGATGGTTTTAGTTTGCTATGGTTAGGTATGGCCCCCAAAGACTCAATGTTTGGACAAGCCTATGGGGCCCAGGAAGTAGAATGTGATGGTGTGTATATGTTCTGCCCAGGGAGTGGCACAATTAGAAGGTATGGCCCTGTTGGAGCTTGTTTTAAAAGGTTGTAAGTATAGCAGCTATTAGAGTTGGCATTTTCTCTAGGCTCCGCCCCACAGTTACCTGGCAACAGCCAGGTGTGTCTGACTCACTATAAAAGGGTCTCTTTCTCTCTCTCTTCCCCCCCCTCTCAGTCTCTACTACCCTCTCAACTCCACTCCCCATGCCCTGAATATGTTGTATGGCTGGTCCCTCAGAGGGAAGGGATGCCTCAGCATGGGCCCACAGAGGCACCCCCTTTTCCCATACCTACCATACCTCCACCAATCATATTCCTTCTCTATATATTTTTATAAAACACAACAATTAGATATTATTGTGACAAAGTTTTAATGCATGAATAGAAAAGTATTTTAAGGATAGATATTTAATGCTAGACAGGCTTTCTCCAATTATTCCTTTGTTTTATTAATTAAAGAATATTTTAAAATAAAAATTTTTGGAAAATGCCAGCAATTTTCTTTCCGGAATTTTGAGATCCATGTCAGTCTACATGCTATTGGATATTTGAAGCAATGTTTTAAATAGTGTGTGGTAACTGAGGTTGTGATCTGATTAAAACTTTTACAGGTGGTGAAATGCTAAGTTAAATCTTCAAAACAAGCTTTCTTTCCATGTTTCTCATAATTTCCTTGAATGAGAGTCACCCACATATTAACAGCCGGCGACCAAATTGCAAATGTCACTTCCTTAGAAATTAGTTGCTAAAACTTATAAGCAGACAAATAATTCATAAATAATTTACTCTCCTAATTGTTCTGAAGTATATGGCTTATTGTTAATATGCAAGTCTGTCACAGCCCAAACCCTTAAGTTTCATGCTGGCTGAGTAACATTAGGAAACTGAGTTTTCTTGTTTTTATGGATGCACACATATGTTATTTTAAACCCACACTGTGTGGATACAAAGCATGTGCTTTTTGTCCTTTTGAGTGTGGTTTATTTTACTTAACCTTCTGTAATAGAAAATGAGACCTAAAGGACAGGAGTGTTTCTGGCTAGATTCCTGGGAGTTTCCCAAATACATAGAAAAATGTATTATTCCCTGTGGCCATTTGCCCTACATTCACTGGTAGCAAATTCGTGGTTCTGTGACTACAACTTTGTCTTTCCTCTCTTTTCAAAGCAATATCCTTCATTAAATTCTGCAAACACCTCATCTCTTTGAGCCTTTGGTTCACACCCCCAAGCACCCTTTTTAGCCCAAGAATCTTCTGTATATCCCCACTTATATTAACATCAACTCAAAACTATACAGCCAAATTTCTCTGTATGTATTAAAATGTTTAAACCAGTGACTAATTTTATTGACTTCCAATTTTACAGATTCTTTGTCATAATCAATTAGTAAGAAAGTGTTACAAAATAGGTAATGTTTAATGAATGGATGAATTTGTTATGTCATGCAGTACATGAAGTGTTTTAGTTCATCTCTTTTCATTTCTATGGGAAGTCTTTGGATTATATTCTATTATTACCTCAAATTTATTTTAAACAGAGAGCATAAAGACTGGAGAGATCACTTAGTCTGTAACATGTTTGTTCTGTAAGTATGAAGAACCTAGATCAATTCAACAGAACACACATAAAATATTTGGGCCTGGAGGTTGGTATCTGTGATCTCAGCTCTGGGAAAGCAGAGACGAAAGGATCAGTGGTGTTCACCGGCCTTGGCAATTCAGTGAGGTTCAGACTCAGTGAGAGATCCTATCTTATTATAGCTACGGTAGAGAATGTTTGACAAAGAAATCCTGTATTGTCCCATCTTTCCATACACACAAGCCTGCATACTTATGCACATTCACACAACAGAAGAAAAGAAAAAAGACAGAAGATTCCAGGTTATGTAATTTATGCATGACTACACAGCTCTCAAATTGTAGAACTAAAAATTAGAAAAGCACATGTTATTCACCACTGTGGCATGAATATTTGTTTTAAACTGGGAATAATGGATTTTGTCCAAATAAAGAACTAAAACATATTGTTGAGGTCTGAGAGTAGTGCTACCAACCATAAGAACACTGACCTCAGTCAGACAGGGATTGTTTATTGAAAGCACACCCTAATACTAATTGGATCAGGGACACAGCTCAGAATTATCTGAGCTAAGACAACAAACATTTCTCAGGGCAGATTTATAAAGGAAAAATCATGAACAAAAATACCCACAATGAGCTCATACACAGATGCACCAGTTGTCTGGAGGTCAGTTCCCACACAAAATATTTTAGACATAAGTTTATATTGACCTTTAACTTAATGGGTCTTGTATAAAGCTTTGAAATTTCTTAAGATTAACAAACCTCATACAGAACACCCAGAACATGACAGGATGTGATCAGCATGACTTTGCTCTGGGACAAATTATTTTTCTGTGTCAATGACTGACAGGAATATTGCAGCAACAGTATGAAATAGCTGGCAGGCATGAAACAAAATGGCTACAGTTATGCTGGTGGTGGGGTACACCTCAACATATATCACCACTGAAGGATATATAATGACATAAATTTCCTATTACACTCTATGAAGGCATCATAATTGTCCATAATACTGTGGTCATTTGCAGAAGAGCAACAGGAGTAATTTTTTTTTAAAAACCTTCAAGAGCTGAATCTTTGCCAAATACAGTTGTAGTTACTTATATTTCTAACTCATATTTTTTTCTCAAAATTCAGAATCTCACTTGTCTTTGTATTTTTCAAATCTGAGCCCAGTTCCTTACAGGTACCTCAACAGTAGGTTCTTCTTAAAGAGAGTATAGCAGTTTTCAAATAAAAGTTCATTCAGAATGTATCCCAGGGTAACATTGTTACTCTACAAATACAAAGATCCAAATCATCTGAATGATTCCTCAATCAAATAAGTGGAAGTTAACTAATTTAAATTAGTTAACATGAAAACATTGTTTCAAGGGAGCTCTGCTGAGAGTTCCTGATCACTTTCCCATGTGTAGCCCCAAAGTTCCAAGTAATTTTTTTTAAAAAAATCTACCTAGAATCTTTATTAATTTTTTTTTCTTTTCTGAAAACATCAAATCTGAAACTGCAGTTGGAAGGTGAGAAATGTGAACCAGGTGAGCTTCCCTGTATATACGTAATGTCTCATTGCGCATGCGCAAAGATTGTTAGCAACAGTTTTAGAAAATAAAAACTAATTTAAGCACAAAAAAGAGGAAGGACTTTAAATGCAATTCAGGGTGTTGCTTTATGTCAATGTTCAATGTAATCTCTGCTCAGAGTCATGGCCTTCCCCCTGGGCTCCCTCTGCTGTTAATTCACCACAAAGTGATTTAGAAGTGAGAGCTCCACTCCACTGCTGTTTTCCTGTGTCCTGATAGCCACATTCCTCTTCCCTCAGGCAATCACTGGTGCAAACTGAAAATTTGTTCAATGCAGAACTGTGTGTCTCTAACCAGTTTCAACTTCTCACTTCTTAGTCCAGCCCAAAAGCTTCTTCTAATTACCAGAATGTCCCTTCATTCTCTGACAGGAGCTTAGAGGGTCTGAGTCCTCTCTGGAAGGCAGCCAAGAGGTGGGGGGGAGCATCAGCAGGTGTGTGCCGGGAATGGGGGCAAGACTTGTTTTCCCAAATGTAAAGGTTATTCTCCTTGATTCTTCTTTATTGTGTGGCCGGAAGCTAATGGCTTCAGTTGAATTAATACCTGTTACTTAAGGGGGCAGGGAGGAGAACTTACTGCTAGTGCTGCCTTCTCTGGCTCTCACTGACCAGATTGGTTAACTCTGTGAACCAAAGAGGAAAAAGAAAAGAACTAAAATCCTTTACACAGGCAAATATGCACATACATATATACATTTATACACCCAAACTCTGGCGAGACCCAGTTCTCTTTCTCAATCAACTTCACAAGTGATCATGAATACTTACATACATGCACATATATCTATATAAGTACATATAAACAAAACAGACATATACATTTGAATGGAGTAATGGATGGATGCATGGATGCATGGATGCATGGATGCATGGGACAGAGCTCCCCAAGCCAATCCATCATCTTTATTTCTTTTCTCTGGCCTTTATATAGACAAAAGTTCTTAGAAAATAATCTCATAGATAAAATGTTACACAAGATTGGAGTAACAAAAGGTTGTTGATATTAAGTTCAAAGCAGTGTTTCATTCTATATGATCAGTATGAATTCAAAGCAACAGTTTCATATGGCCTTGTCTTATCACAGCTCACACCTATGGCTTCATCCTTGGACCTGGATGCTTTTCCTTGAACACAAACTTGCCCCAAGTCTGTATCTCCTTTTAGTGAAATATGAAAGCTCACTGTATTTCTTATTATGTAGCCTTTACTTACTGTCCCGAGGAGTGGGCACATTCTATTCTTGATTCTAACTTTATTATATGTTTCTAGCAAAACAACTAAAACCATCTCTTAAAGCTTTTGTCCTAAGATTATTAGAATCAAATCAGGAATCCTATGAAATTATTAATTCATCTAAACAGCATTAATTCATAAAAGTTTATCTTTATGCTGATCTGCAGGAAATCTGTCTTATAGAGTGGGCTGATGCCCAGGAATTGTTATGCTATGTGATAGGACACTATCAGCTACAAGAAGCAATCCCAAGATGAAGTCTCTTGGGAACCTTGCCTCTCAGAGGTCACCCATCTCAGTCCATGCAAAAAGGTGGGCCACCTCCAGGAAGGCTACCTTCTAGCATTAGCCTTTCCTAGGTAGCTCCTGACAATGGTCATTTCAAAACCCAGCATTCTTCCTCTAACATTTTAGAATCCCATTGTCAAATACTGTGACTTATTTTCTTCTATTAAAAGCAGAATAACAAAAATATTAAAAATTAACCTACAAGTAAAGACAATCATCCCTGCAAATGCCAGTTATTAGATAATATAGCAGAGAAAAATGGCGTCCTTAATACCAGTGCTGTCCCAACCAAAATATGAGTTACCCAACAATATAAGCAGTGAGGGTATGTGCTAGTGTTCTACTGCTGTGAAGAGGCATCCTGACCACAGCAATCCTTATAAAGGAAAGCACTTAAATAGGGCTTTCTTACAGGTTCAGACAGCAGGAAGAAACACTCACAGAGACTGGCTCAGTGTTTTGAAACCTCAGAGTCTACCTCCAATGACTCACCTCCTCCAACAAGGCTATACCTCCCAATCCCTTCCAAGTAATGCTGCTCACTAATGACCAAGCATTCAAATATTGGAGCTTATGGAGACATTCTAATTTAAACGACCACTGGTAACTTTAAGTTTTCCCACTAGCAGTGTTAGAAAAAGTGGAAGGAAATGGATGAAAGAAATTATAACTTAGCATGTTTGTGGTGTCATATATCCTGTCATGTCATCAATATAAAAGTTTGTGTCCAGGCAGGGAGATTGTTCAGTGAAGTGCTTGCCTTACAAGCATGAGGACTTTGGTTCCCAGCACCAACCTTGAAAACAACAACAAAAACAAACTGTTATAGCAACATTTTTCAATAAGTGTAATCCCACTGCTTTGAAGACAGAGACAGGAAGGACAGATATCCCCAGAGCTTGCTAGCCACCCAGGCTAGCTGAATCAAACAGCTCTAGGTTTTTGATGAGCATATCCTCATCCTCATCTTCATTAGTATCTGTAATCCAATGAGGTTATACATCAGGTAAGTCAGCAAAAAGTAATCTAGTATAATAACATATGTGAATAGTTGATGCGCAATGCACAGACAAATCCTAACTTGGACTGAACGTTTGATGAAGAGCCCTTGAAAAGACGAAGAATGGGTAGAAAATGTTTCATTTATTATTTCTCTACAGATTTTTGAGAGATATTTGGATTCTTTCTATGTTTTTGTTTTTGCAAATCTCCATGAATATTAATATACAAATCTTTCCAAGGAGATAGACTTTCATTTATGTGATGTCTATACATGCATGCAAAATGGCTGGATGATTTGGCCAGCCATTATGTGTAAAGTTTGTGTAAAGTTTTAGGAAATGACCAAACTATTTTCCAAAGTGGCTATATCCTTTATGCCACTGCTAGCATTAGTATGTAGCAACTAGAGCACTCAGGCAGAAAAACTTTGAGTATCTTTTATTTTGGGTAGAAACAATATCAGGCATGTGATATGAAAACATTTTGTCCTAATTGGTAGTTATCCTTGAAAGACAATGCCTCTCAAAGAGCAAATATTGTTAAATTAATTTACTTATTTATTCAGTGTTTGTGTGTGTGTGTGTAGTGTAAACACATTTATGTAAAATATGACTGTTTCCCAGATTAGTCTCACATTCAGTTTTAAGCCCAGAAAAGAGCTTCTAATTTTTGACAAAGTATAATTAATCAAGATAACTTAAACTCTTGTAGGAGCCAAAAAATTAGTAAATGAATATTGCAGGATAATGTGATATGTGCGATGATTAGGATTTCGTAGGATGCACAGAGAAATGGCATATGATGCAGACTTCGGGGTTAAAGAAAGACCGATTAGAAAAGGCAGTTCTTGAAGAGGGAACCACCAAGTAAAGTCAGAAGTGGAGTTTGATGTAAGATAAGTGCATGTATTCGACTCTGTGCCATGAAGATGTGTTTAGATAATCACAAACATCCGTATACACAGAGCATAATTGATCTAAAATCAAAATCAGGCTAGATTCATGGAAATTTAATTAATCATAAAGCATCCTATGAAGTGAGGCCTCACAATGTTACACATTTTGTTCAGATACACACTTCAAAAGGAGGATGTCACAACTGTGGCTGAAACCTAATAGGTCAAGTGGGTGGGAAACTGTTGTTTGAGAGGCCAGAGAAGAACCATGTGACCATGGTGTAATACAAAGGTAGCGATGCCTGGAAGATAGAGGAGAGAAATACAAAACTAACGAGATGGTAGAGTCAACAATATTACTCAATATTTCCTCAGAAGCTGTGAGAAGACTGTTATAAACAAAACTTAGAGAAAGAGGTTTCGCAGCTTGAGCAGCATGAGTGATGCAGGTGAAGAATCCACATATATCATTTGAAATGTAATCATCTATTTTATGTACTTTGTTCCCATAAGAACCAATGGCATAGGATCAGTGGATGAATGATAGATTAAAACAATCAGGAGAAGGGTAATAAAGATATTAAGTGGTGATTGAATGATAGAGGAATCCCATTGTATTCACACCTTTCTGTTGTTTTGCAAAAAGACCATGGCCGAGTGCAACTGATAAAAGACAAGGTTTATTTATTTGTTTATTTATTTATTTTATGTAAGTACACTGTAGCTATCTTCAGATGTAGCAGAAGAGGGCATCTGATCTCATTACAGAAGGTTATGAGCCACCATGTGGTTGTTGAGATTTGAACTTAGGACCTCTGGAAGAGCAGTCAGTGCTCTTAACTGCTGAGCCATCTCTCCAATCCAAAGGAAAGATTTATGGTTCCTGGGGGAGAGTTCAGGATGGTAGGGGAAGTGTAGCAGCAGACAGCTAGAATAGAAAACTCAGCTCATAGATCGTATTTCATCCTCACTGAGGAAGTAGAAACAATAAGTACTGAAGATATTTTTTATTAAAAATATTACATTTAGAACCTTGACCCTTATAGGAGCATGACCATAATATAATGCAAAACACATCTGTACAACTTCAAGGTTGTACATAGTTTGTTACAATCTCAATGCCACTCAAAATTCTAAAATCTTAGCTGTGACTCCCACTTTTTAAAATTACATTTCCAATATAAAATGGAATAAAATATACATTACTATTTTTATATGAAGGAGTGAGGGGATAGTAAGGAAAGATTGTAACAAAGCAAGACAAAAATCCAGCAGAACAAACACCAAATCGTGGAACTGCCTGTCTTAGATCCAGGATTTAGTTCCAAAGGGCTTAGATGGCTTGTTTCTCCAGCTTGGTCAGTTGCAGCTTATCTCTTTTCCTTGAGCTGGTTCCATCCCCTATAGAAAGTTCTTCTTGGCTGATGTCTCATGGCTTTGTCATTTCCAACTTGTTGGGGTCTCTTCTGCAACTTGGGCTTCACCTTGGCAGAATCACACAATGGCCTCCCAGGGTGTCTTTGCAGGAACTTCAACTTTATACTACAGTGCCTGGTCTTAACTTCTCCCTAAAGAAACTGAGAAAGGATCCAAGAAGCCATTACTCTTACTTCCCTTCATCTTTCACTTCTCTATCATAACACCATGTGAATGACAGTTCCAGGTTTGGCTGCCAGCTTAAGATAGAGCCTTATGTTTTTCACATTAGTAGCAGCAGCGTTTGCATATATTTCCTTCTTAAGCACAAAAGACTCTTTTAGCCTCATTCTTTTCATGATTTGGAAGAATAGATGAAATCTTGCTCTAAACTCACCTTTTCTGCCTTCCCAAAGCCTAGTTGGAGGATTTTAGTTAATGGCACTAATCTCTTAACAATTTCTGTTCTTTTTCTTCCCAAGCTTCATGGTTTGTAATTTTTCTGTCCCACTTGATGCTGTTTCACTGTGTAAATATGTGTGGGAATAATTGGCAGTAACCATGTCACAGATGCAACATTAGGTTTCTTTGAAATGTCCTCTGCTGGAGGACTGCCTGGTCTGGCCTCAGTGGGAGATGTGCCTAAACCTCCGGAGACTTGAGGCCCCAGGGAAAGGGGAAGCTGGGGGGAAGCAACTTCCTGGAGGCAAGGGGAAGGATGAATAGGATGAGGAACTGTAGGAGGGGGAACCAGGAGGCAGGGCAATGGCTGGAATGTAAATAAATAAAATAATTAATTTTAAAAAAGAAAGAGATGTCCTCTGTTGAAGAAATTAGCTTGTTGCCTTTTAATTTAGCCTTGAGAAAAATTTTCATACCTGAGCAGAAAAATGGAGAAATTCTTTGTACATGAATGGCTTCTTGCGGAGTTGCTGAAAGTCTTTTTTCTCATATGAAACCTCATGCTCTAGATCTCCACTGTACACATTACTCCCAGTATTACTGACCTCCAAGAACGGTCGATTAATTTCTCCTCATAGTATCCAACTGCTTTTCTAGTTAAGTTCTAAAGCCTCTGATATTCTTCAATTTGTTTTAAAAGCACAACAAATAAAACATGGTGAGGTTCTTCACAGTAATAACTGCCATCTTGCTACCACATTCAGTATTAGTTATTTTCATGTTATTCTAAAATATAATTATGAAACACAACTTATAAAAGAAAGAACTTACATTGCCTTACTATTTCAGAGGAAGAGTCCACAATAGAAACAGACAGCTAGAGCAGAAAGCTCACTGATCCATGTTTTTCCACACACAGAGGTGGAAAATAGGAAATAGGGTGAGATTATAAATCCTCAGAGCCTGCCCTCTCCAGTAAGTGTCTACCTCTTCAAGTTTCTATAAACACTCAAAGCCCTGTTACCAACTAGGAGTCAAGTGTTTAAATATACAAGCATATGCCAATGTTTCTCATTCAAACTAGCAGAACTACTATACTCAAAATATACCCGTTTGTTTTGAATATTGAAAATTGTATAAATTAAAAATCTTTTTTGAAGAGTTTTGCTTAGGCCAATAATTACCTACCAGAGTTAACATATTGATTAATATATCCCTTATTGTATTAGTTATTTGTTATTCTGGGCAAATACCTGAAGAAAACAGACCAAGAAAGTTGTTTTGTTTTGGCTTGGCTTGTGTTATTTCAGTCCCTGGTAGTATGGTTGAAGGGCTTGGTGAGGCCAAACATCATGGTGTGGTGCAGCAACTGTGGCTCCTTGAACAGTGACAAGGAAACAGAGAGAAAAAATTTTAAAAAGGAAGGAGATAAGAACAGGGTGATTGTCAAGGTCACACCTCTTAGTGACCTAGTGACCTACTTCCTCCATGTAAGGTTCCTACCAGTTCCCCAAATAATGCCATCAGCTTAGGACTACATCTACAGCACATGAGTTTGTGAGGAACATTTTAAATTCAAACCATAGCTAAACTAGAAAATCAGAAGAAGCTCAGATGAGATAACCCAGTTACTAAGTAATAATGATGCACTTAATGATGGGGATAGTTGAAAAAGTGTCAGTAGCAACTTTGATTTTGTATAGACATGATAGTATGCACTTAATATCAACAAGAAAGACTTCTTCATATCTACTTTTCATGAGAGTCCCTATTGCTCCTAAGACATAAACCAGTAGAATATGTTACTATACTGAATCTAGGCAGCTGACACAGTAGCAAGTAGTATTTCTGTATAGATCCCTATCTAAATATAGAAGCGATACAATAAAAATATGAAATGATTAGAATCTTCCAGCTCTCTTGTAATATGGGATAGCTTCATATAAATCATTTTTTGTTCTTGTTGTTTACCTAAATGTAAATTGGATTGCATTCAAGTTGAAATACTCCTAGTTGAAGGAATGCATGATAGGGTAAGACTGTGCAAAGTTTTCTCCATGTATTATCCTTTTGAAGTTTAACTAGAATTTGATCCCTTAAGCAGAGAATCCCATGGAAAATGATCCAACTGTATTCTAGGAACCAAAGGTTTGGATAGCTAGCTAATTTACCTCAGCCTGTTTGTGCAGAATCCCTCCAGCTAAGGGCTTATCGTAATTTCTGTTGGACTGCTTACTTCCGTGAAGCCCTGCCCCCAAAGCTGTCAAGCAAGATACTAGGACTGGTTTTTTGTTTGTTTGTTTGATTGATTTTTGGTTTTTGTGGTTTTTTTTTTTTTTTTTTTTTGGTTTACACCTTCAAAAACCCTTGTCGTGGACACTCAGAGTCACACCTCAGTCTGCTGGGTGTGGTGTTTGTAGTTGGACTAAAGACTTTCAATTGGTTATAAACAGTGTCTGAGGGGACATCCCTGGTAGGCTACCTGTAGCAAGTAGGAGCTGACAGGATTTATTCTCAAATTAGAACAGTCCAGAAATGCACTAGTAGATCTATTTGAGAAGGTAGAGAAAGATGAGCAAGTTTTATGTGCTCATCTGGGTAATTCAGCCAATCCAAAACCTCAGCAAAAGTACTTTCAGTTTCCATGATTAAACAAGATCGTTCAAATTAAAGAGCAGGAAGAGATAATCTGTTAGACATAGTCAGAAGCCATGGACAAAGATCCAACAGAGAAAGGGTTACAGAACAAGTCAAAATGTCTGAGCAATACTTTGAAGTAAGAATCAGCCAAAGAACAGAATACTATGGTTAACTCCAGGCCAGAGATAAGGACATATTTCCTATTGAAGATCAAAGTCAGTCCTTGAGCTCAGGAAGCTCAGGATACATGAAACCAGAAAAGATGGAAATTAAACATTTGTGGAAGAAGCCATAGGAGGTAAAATAGTTTATACAGCAAGAACACAGCACCTGATGACATGGGGGGGGAGGGAGAAACATTTCTATTCTTTATCAGTGACAATCAACTGTGCAGATTAAGGGAAACATTCAGTTCCAAAATTCTGAAGACAGTGTTTTGAAATTATTATAATGTAAGAAAAACACAAAATCCAAGTTTCTCTTTAGCAAGACACCATTGCTTTACTAAGAACCAGCAAGAATTACATGTTTCAAAAACAAAATCTGATCCAGGAGATGGAGATAAATAAACTCAAATCCGGAAAGTGCTCAGAACTCCAGGGAGCAATGAGGTCTGTGGTTGTTTTAATCTCCATCAGAACCATAGGAAGAGGAGGGATGATGCTCCCTAAACAGGGGCCAAGGGAGTTTAGGAGAATGTTTACTGGCTACTATTGGAATGAGAGATTGCAAATCCCCAAAGCACCAGTCATACAGTGTGTTGGCAGCCATCTCCTAGACCTTTCCTGGAGGCTTTTAATGAGTTAGTAATGAGCTCTGCTTTGTCAAAGGCAGAGGCATGGCAGAATGGTTAACAACAATCCCTCCAGGTTCCCAGGCTTTCACCTGTGCTACCTGTCTAAAGGCTCTGGGCATGGTTGCAGGTACAATTCTCTTAAGGCTCAGAAAGACAGGCAAGTTAGGATGCATGGTAGGCATGATTGCACCTGAGGTTTTTGAGGTGTGACTGAATCAGCAGTAAAACATAAGGTAAAAAAAGATCTCCAAGGCTTGGCCACTGCTGAGAATGCTAGTTTGTTTGAAATAAATGGTAAACTGAATCGAACTAAAGCATCAGCAGATCTAAGATTCAGCAAATCTAAGGATTTGATTGGCTCAACATTTCAAACAAGAAGTCTGATTTTTAAAAAATGGGGAAGATATTTTAAAGACACACCACTTACTGTGCTTGTTTTTCTTTTTATTTTCTTTTTCTTTTTTAACAATATTTAGCATTCAATAAAAATTGTGAGGCTTATGAAGGAGCAAGAAAACGTGAGCCACAGTCAGGAGAGAAGAGTTACTAAAACAATCACAGAATTGTCACAGACTTGGAAATAGATAATGTACCTTAAACTATTTTACCTTAAAGTCCTAAATATCTTACAGGATCTATAGAAAGGGTGAAAATATGCATGAATACAGATGATATTTTACCAAGTGAAAGATAAAAATAAGTTTGTAAAAAGTTAATGTGTTGGCGAGAAGACTCAGTAACTAAGAGCACCTGCTGAACAAACATGAGAACCTGGGTTTTCACCCACATAAAAATTTACATGTGTCTGTGCACTACCTGTAACTTCAGCTCTATGGAAGGAGAGATAAAAGGATCACTGGGGCCTGATGGCTGGTGGCTTAGCTGTATATTCAGTGAGAGATTTTGTCTCAAAGGCATAAAGTGCCAGAGCAGGACACCTTCTTCCTCTGGGGACCATACTTATTAACAGAGGCCTGTATACTACACATACATGTGAAACACACACACACACATGCACACACACATACATACATGTGCATGCACATGGGTGCTCGTGCACACACAGGCATGCACACACACACACACACACATGAATACATATACCTACAAATTTTCTTTGAAAAAGAAGGAAGTACTCAAAGCACTGCTGTGTCCTACTGACCATTCTGCTTCTGTCCCTAGTACCTTTCTAGGCCATCTGACATCTACGTTGTCCCTACACACACGTACATTGTAAACTCACAGTTGCTAGAATGAAACGTCAGTTGCAGCCTGTCTCTACTTAGAATCTGACAGATTGATTACTCAAGAAACTCAACAAAGCTCCCCCTGGCTTCCACTTACAAGCTTCAGAATCCCTTTTCTTGCCTCTCCATTTCTCCTGTGCATGCTTGGGGTGTTTCACTTTCTCTGCCTAGAAATTGTGCATAATAAAATCTGGGAAAGCTTGCTGTACTTTCATTCTTTCACAGAAGGTTTTCTTTTCTGATTACCCACTAGAAGAGTGCCCTCATCTTTTCTTCCCTCTGATTCTTTCCAAAACATCACCTGATATATTGTAGCTAGTTCATCAATATTTATTTTGGAATACAGAATTTCTTAAATGTTAGTTACAGGAATTTAGACAGAATCAGAATTTTAAGAATTTAAATTTCACTTATTTGTTTGTTTGTTTGTTTGTTTTGTATGTCTTCATAGTGTGTGTGCATATATGCTCAGGCAATCCTACCATACTGAATATGTAGAGGTCAGCTCATAACTTCCAGGAGTCCGTTCTCCCACCAGTTAGACCTGGGTATTGAACTCAGATCATCAAGTTTTGTAGCAAGAGCTAGGCCATCTCATATGCTGAGACATTCCAGAAGCCCAAAATTTAATATTACCAAAGGTTATTGACATTTTACTTCATATTTTTATTTTGATCTTCTCTCCTTGAAAGGCAAGAAAGGAATGAAGAGCAAAGGCTTCTTTGAGGTTGGTAAACAAACCTGTCTTAATTGTTAGCATTAGGAACTGTTTTCTCTTTAAACAACTAGTTAACTGAACTAGTAAGGAAACCCTGGGAACATGGTTGAGGAACGAACTTGTCAATGAGGAGTTAAATAGTACTTCTGGATGAACAGTCTTTGAGAGATGAGCCAGAGAAACTGGTCCTGCTTCTGAGAACAGAATGAGGAGAAGCACGGGAGGCTGAAGATGCTCACTTTTATTTTAAAACTCTGATGGGTTTAGATGAGTACTTGACACCCAGCTAGATACTTCTGACAGTTTTAGACAGAAACAGGGTACTCTATTCTAAAATATATTATATACCACTTAACTAGAAAATAGTTGAAATGTGAGAATGGCCTGCTTTAGAAATAGAGGCCTTGCAACTTAAACAAAACTTAAAGCTAATATGATGTATTTGTGAAATTGTAAATATTTAATCTGCATATTAATTGACCAATTTTCTGTTTGCTTTGGGGTGTTACATTGTCAACATAGTGTTTCATACATGTTAGATAATTCCAGGGATTTATTTATTTATTTAGCTTAGGGGAATGGGAAAAGTCATTTTTATCTTTGTATATTGTGCTTCCAGTCTCTAGATGACTCAGCACATGGTAGAGACTCAGCTAGTATTTTGAATGAATGAGCAAAATATATCTTTTGAAGTGATTGCCCTGGAAATATTAACTAAAAATATAAGAGCTCATGGATAGAGCACTTGTTTGACATGTTTTATCTAAGTCCTGGTCTTGATTACCTAGCACTACACAGAAAAAAGAGGAAATGTTAATAGCTTTATAAGTAAATACATATATTATTATAAAAAATAATATAACTTTGAAAGGGTAATGGGCACAGGAGTGGGTAAATATGTAAATTAAAGACATTATGGTACTAGAAAATATCATCCTGAGTGTGGTAACCCAGAACCAAAGGACATGCATGTTATGTACTCACTGATAAGTGGATATTAGCCAAAAAACACAGACTACCCAGGATACAACCCACAGAGCGTAAGAAGTTTAACAAGCAGGAAGGCCTAAGTGAGGATGCTTCAGTCCCACTTAGAAGGGGAAACAAAATAATTATAAGAGGCAGAGGGAAGGATCTGGGTGGGAGAGGGGAGGGAGAAGAGTAAGAGAAAGGGGGGATAGGATGGAGGCAGGAGAGAAGCCCAGAGGGCCAGGAGAATGAAGGAAAATATTCAGCTCTGGGGGTGGGAGGTGGGGAGCCCTCTAGAAAGTCCCAGAGACCTGGGAGGTGAGAGACTCTCAGGACCCAATGGGAATGACCTTAGCCAAATTACCCAACAATGGGAAGAGGGGACTTTAGTAGACAGACAGGACTCCAAGTGGAGGGACAGGGTTAGCAACCCACATTCAAAATTTCTAACCCCAAATTCCTTTCTAAAAGAACTGCAACGACAAAAATGGAGAAGAGACTGAAAGAAAGACAGTCCAGTGACTGGCCCAACTTGGGATCTATCTCATGGGGGAGGGGTGGGGGTCGCACCAAGTCCTGAAGCTATTACTGATGCTATGATGTGGAGTCTAGCATGGCTATCCTCTGAGAGGCCCAACCAGCAGCTGACTGGGACAGATGCAGATACTTTCACCCGAAGGTTGGACTGATGTCATAGACTCCTATAGAGGAATTAGGAGATTGAAGGACTGAAGGCGTTTGATGGGTTAAAGTAAAGTGTGGTGAGTTCTGCTTCTGTCCAGGTCGTGGGCCTCTGGGAGGAGCTGGACCTGGAAGTTTGACCGTGCTCACCCCATGGCATCTCCGGCAGCTGTGAGATACTGCCCGTGGGTGGGGGAGTGTGACTTGGGGGTCCCAGGGACAGCACTGAAGCCGGCTCCCTCTGGTTCTCAGGCTCTTGGGCATCCCAGGCACTGCTGGAACCTGCCTGGTCCAAGGGGGAAAAGGCAGTGAGGAGTGCAGTGTGTCTGTGGGGCTGGCTAGCTCACTTGGTTTGGTGGCGGCCATGGCTGGGAGCAGTGGAGTTTTTAGATGAAAGCCTGTTCCATCACTCCCCACAGTGGTAGATCTGGATGCAGAGAGACAGTCCATGGTTTTAGGGCATGTATTGTCATGGTGGAGATTGTCGAGGAGTGAATCTGTAACACCCTTACCCCCACTCAGGGAGGAGAGAGGTTGAAATACCATTTGCAGGGAGGAGTGGCTGGGAAGGAGAGTGGCTAAACCTCTAGGTGCCGCCTCATTAACATGGGAATGCCATGAGGCTATGTGACCACACCTCTACCTGTGGAGGGGCTTGGGGCATTGCCCTTACATGACTAATAGTCACAGACCTATGGAGAGCTGTAGCCTTGTTTCAGGAGCCTGCGACCCAGGAGCATAGCAAAACACCTAATGTCCCTTGTAGGGTTATCCCCTACTAGGTTTGCCAGGGTTTTAAACCTTAGCTCAACCAGAAACCAGGCTGCCTTTCATGGTCTCACCAGAGTTGAAGGGGAGAGTGGCCCCATAGGAAGACCAGCAATCTCAACTAACCTGGACCCCTGTGAGCTCCCAGAGACTGAGCCACCAGTCAAAGAGCATACATGGGCTGGACTGTGTCCCCTGGCACATATGTAGCAGAAGACTGCCTGGTCTGGCCTCAGTGGGAAAAGATTCACCTAACACTTGAGGCCCCAGGAAAGGGGGATACTGGGGAGGTGGGGGAGAAGGAGGCAAGGGGAAGAGGGAATGGAGGGAGGAACTGATGGGTGTGAGAGAGGGACAACAGTTGGTATGTCAATAAATACAATTAATTAAAAATTGAAAAATGCAAAAAAGACATCAATAAATATTCTGCAAACAGAATATCACGAACAAAAACAGGAACAAATGAAGATCCAGTTATTTGTCACAATGGGTGAACCAGGGGCATATTAGCATAGTAATAGACAGAAAGAAAAGCACTACCTGGCATAACTCACAGAAAAAGTATAAGAGCTGATCTCATAGAAGCTAATAGTCATTACCAAAGGGTAGGAAGCAGTGGTGAGATGACAGAATGGAAGAAGCCCACTAGTGAGCACAATGTTGCAGAAAACTGCAAGAATATTGTGTTGTCTATCACACAATAGGGCACTGCACATTTCTAAATAACTAGATAAGAAAAGTTTGGATGTTGTGATGTGAATATGCTTGGTCCATGGGAAATGCTAGTGTTAGGAGGGTGGCCTTGTTGGAGGAAGTGTGTCACTGTAGGAGCGAGCTTTGAAAGTCTCCTTCCATGCTTAGGCTTTACCCATTATGAAAGCTAGTTTCCTCCTAGCTGCCTGAAGATGCCAGTCTGTCCTGGTTGCCTTCAGTTCAAGACATAGAACTCTCAGCTCCTTCTCCAGCAGGCTGTCATGGTTACTGCCATGATAGTGGACTGAACCTTTGAATCTCTAAACCAGCCTCAATTAAATGTTGCGTTGCTCACGGTGTCTCTTCACAGCAGTGAAGCCCTAACTGAGACAGATGTTCCTATAAAGAAATGATGACTATTTAAGGTCTATTTAATTTCTAAGTTTCAGTTTTTCAGACACTGTTTCCTCAAACATGTCTATAGAAGCTTTATACTTAATAGATCATATCATAAAGTGGGTAAAAAAAAAAAAAACAAACAAACCCACATACCCAATAGAAGAAAAAGGTGACTCGAAGTGATTTTGCATTCATATAAAAACACCAGTCAGTAATAAAAGCACACTACTGCAAATAATTTTGTTTTGTAAATGCACATAAAATTTCAAGGATGTATATAGTGCTATTTCATTTACATACATTTTAAAAACCAAAACAAATACATATTATACAAATAGGAAAGTGATCACCTGAGTTAGAGGGAGAAATTGCCATTCCAAGGAATTCTTGTGGACCTGTGCAAAGGTTCCTTTTTTGTTCTGGGGAATAGTTGTGGGGTTGAACATAGCTATCCAAACTGGTTTCCCTGGATGCTTAATATCTGCAATTTACTTTTGTATAAGTCATTTATAATGTATTAGAATCTCTATTCTTTCTTTTTCCTAGCATCATCTTCTACTTTGAATGTTCTGAGATTTTTTGTTTTGTTTTAATTTCTAAGTATCAGTTCTTCAGACACCATTCCCTCAAACAGTGAGGTTCCATGTTCACTACTACAACGACCTGCTTTATATTGCTAACCTACAAACTCTTGTTAGTATTCAGTCAGGTTCTTGTTTTCTACAGTACATACAGATTACCTTGGTCTGATTGATATTGTCCATTGCTGTCATCTCCTTGGATCTTTGTTGTTCCTCTTACTTTCCTCTATTGTAGCTCTTTTGCTTCTTTTGGTCTTGAATAGCTACATATCAAATGAACACTGAACTGTATGAATATTTAAATTCTTTTCTAGTGTGTATGTATCTTTATCATAAAGACACCTCCAACAGCGCTGCTCCATGAAACTGAAGGCAGATGGTATTTTCTTCTACTGTTTGAGACAGGATCTCATGTATATTCTAGGTTGCCCTGGAACTTACTATGTAGGTCAGGCTGGCTCAGACTTGATATGTAACACAGGCTTCCCTCTACTTTATTACCATCATAACTGACCACCTGAAGTGCTAAGATTACTGTATGTAAAACCATACTTAATATACTGGGTTTGAAATAAATATTAACATTATATACTATAAATCTGAAAGAAGTAACTTTTTTGAAAAGTAAATTAAGGTGAAGAGATGAATAATAAGCAGAGTTGATACACGTAATGTTTAAATAGATGCATTTTTCTTATATACCTGATCTGACGATAAGTATGAAAAACTGTATAATCCAATATATATAGTTAATGTCATGAAAAATAGTGTATAAATCTTCTCTTATAAGTAACCATTTTCCAAACCTCTTTTAAGATCTGGTGAAGCCTATGACTGATGCCTTGGTGTGCTTACAGAGAGGAGATTAGCATGGCTGCCCTCCGAGAGGTCAACAAGCAGCTGACCAAGACAGATGCAATATTTACACCCAACCAATGGACTGAAATTGGGGACCCCTGTGGTTGAATTACAGAAAGGCTGGGAGAATCTGAGGAGGTGGGCAACGCCATAGGAAAACCAGTAGTCTCAACTAACCTGGTCCCAGAGATCTCTCAGACACTGAGCCACCAACCAGGCAGCATACACCAGATGATATGAGGACCCTGACACATGTACAGCAGAGGACTGCCTGGTATGGCCTCAGTGAGAGAAGATGCACTTAATCCTCAAGAGACTTGAGACCCCAGGGAGTGGGGAGTTCTGGTAGGGTGGGGTGGGGTGGGTGGGGACATCCTCTTGGAGACACAGGAGGAGAAGGAGGAATGGAATGAGGAACTCTTAGAGGGCAGATCAAGAGGGGGATAATGACTGGACTATAATAAAGAAAAGAAAGATTTAAAATAGATCTGGTTGAACAAGGATGTTGAGAGAAAATAGGAATTTCTATAACATATAGAACTGAGGAATAGAAATTAAGTAAATACTGAGTACAGAAAACCAACAGAGCTTTTAATAGTTTTAAATCTGATATGGATGATAAAGCAACATGTCGTATAAATCTTAATCTGAAAACAGACTTAGTAGATGCTGTGGAACACAGGAATAGAGGGATGAGATTCCTGTTCCACAGACATGCAGTGATAATTCCACAAAAGTGTGCCTTTCTGGTCAGCTGATGAAATTCATTGCAGCTTTCCCCCTGGGTTACAGGCCAGAGTGCTCACTAGGATGAGGATGCATTAGAGTCCTGATGCTTTGGGCTAGGAAAACATAAAGCTGACAATCCCAGCAATGAGCAGATCCAGTATTCTGTTCTTCTCAGTGTGCCGTTCTTGGCGTTACAGTTAATTTCTGTTCCATTTTCAGGTTGAAATGTGCTCATCATCTGACTGTGGTCTCCCCCACTTCTTTTACTGATTAATCATCTTTCCTAGCTAATGCCATGGACCCAACAGGTTACCAGTTCTTTGTTTTATTATTGTGAGAATTAATTGCCTACATGGAAGTGCATTTTCCCACATTTCTATAGATTTTCTTGAACTTTTTGTTTGATATAATTACTGTTATGATGTCAGCTGACCTATTTCTATTGACATATTTTGTAGAAATAATGAAATACTTGGCAGAACTACTTTGAGTCACAAATACTAAAGCAAACAAAACAGAGAACATTTAACAGACTTTGGCACCAGCCAAGCAAGCCCACCAAGAAGTGTAATCTGCTGCTAGAGTGGACTATCCAACGACTAATGGAAAATTACAGAGATCACTTCTAGCTTTGACATTCCAACAAGGTGAGAGTTTCACAAGAGATCAGGCATTAGCATGTAATAACTAGAGCAGACAGGCAGAAAAACAAGCCTTGGAAAAACAAGGCTAGTCAGGAGGGTTCTACCTATTTTATCATTCTATTTCTGTTTCCAGAATTTGGCTGGAGTAAACACTCAAGGTTACTGTAAACATACCTTGGAGGGTTTTTTGTTTTTGTTTTTATTTTTGTTTTCAGTCAGGAATCTATGAGAATTGTAGCAGTAACTTTCCTGATTCCATTTCGTAAAGAAACTTCTTGAAATAGATGGCAATTAACACATAGACTTGCAGCTACACAATGTACAGTGAGAGACTTTGGAGTGCTTATCCCTAAATGAGATGTCTTATCAAACCCTTCCCTTCAAGGTTCAGGGTTTATGTGGAACAGGAGACAGAAAGAGTCAAAGAGCCAATGTGGTGGGTGATTCTGATCCAACATGGCTGACACACATATGAACTCACAGAGACGGTGACACAGTATGCATAAGCCCTGCACAGGTTCAAACCAGATAAAATCCCACAGAGTAGTGGGCACAAAGTCACACCTTTGCCAAAAAGCTATTTACGATTGGTTTCTGCTAGGAAAGAGAACAGAGGCTTTCTTCAATGGAATTTGACTAAGTGTATTAACCACATTCCAGAGCAGGCCTTTTTCCAGGAATATAGCTGGACAACAGGAAATAGACTCTGGAATCCATTTCTGTGAACATACCTAACTCAAATCATCACTCATTTAAATCAAGAATTAACATTGAGTTTCTATTTAATATTTCATGTTATAGACTATGCACCATTTAACTCTTCTTGACCAAAATTCTAAAGCCTTTCAAATATGTTTTGTTCACATACAAGTATTTTTCATGTTGATATTTCCCATTACAAAGCAAGTCAAATATAGAGAACCTCAAGAAGCACACACAATAGAAAATATTTCTAGGAAAAAAATACATACTAAATTTTGAAGAATAATAGACAATTCCAATTTTATTATTCTGATCCTTAAACACTTTTGTTTACAGGAGAAAGCAGAATTGGACAGGGACTTCAAGATTATCCCATAGGTAACTATAATCTAAAGAAATATTTTAGTTAAGCATAATTTGAAAGGAAATTTGCTATTATGAGTATTTAGCTTTTATTGTTTCATGCAAATCAGTGGATGGGGCTTAAGAATCGATCCAAAGTGTTTCTATCCATTCACTGAACAAATAGTGTTGAGCATTTTCTATGTGTTAAGTGCTACTCTAGAAAAGAAAAACAAGCATAAGCAGGAATGGGCCTTGACTCCATTGAGCTTACACATGTGGGAATGCAGGCAAACTGATTAAAACAGAACATTGCCCTAAAAATGTCAAACAGTAGCAAACTCACTAGAACAATGAAAGTCAGGGAAAGAAATAAAAGAAGGATGAGTACATTACTATTTTATGTGAATCCTTGTGAGGTTCTTCACTGGTACTTCAGTAGAGGGCTGATGAAATGGAGAAGCCTGATGCAGGCTTCCTTGGAAAAGAACATCAAACAGAGGCACAGTAACTTTGCAGAGGTGGAGAATCAACAGATCCCCCAGGCTGGGACTTTAAGAAAGAGCCTCCTGTATTTGAAGAATGAGTGGGAATAGTCAGAGCTGAGGTCTCAGAGCCTGTTTAGACAACCAGGCCTTGTGACCACTGGCTCAATGCAGTGGGAAGCCATGGAAATTCAATCTGAGGAGTATTATGATCTGATTTACACTTAAAATACTAGAGTGGTTCTTATGTAACAGGTGTTATGTTCGGTTTTATAAGGTCAGTTGAGCAAAGTGGCTATGGATGTATAGCTGCAGACTAGGAACTTCTTGGTAGCCACTACTTTTTCAGAGCAGCCTCCAGTCAGCACGCAGTAAGAAGCCTGAGTTCTCAGTCACAGAGATGAAGGAAAATTAATTCTGCTAACAATTTATAAAATTTTCAAAGACACATTCCCTGCTCAAGAATACAATAAATATGGAACAACCTTGCTGACATGTTTATTGAAGCATAAAAACCCTAAGGAAGGAGCAAGATAAGCTGTGCTTGAATTCTTGACATGGCGATATGGTTTAGCTGCTAAGCTGTGGTAATACTTTTATGTTGTAGATGACAGATGATATAGTTTCCATCAAAACCATAAGTAGATGTAGTTCACATAAGTAGATACGAAATCATGAAATCATGTAGAGTATAACATCCAAGAACTATCAATATAACTTTGAATACAGATTCCTTTTATTTACATTTTAGAAAAGATTATAATTGCTTCTTCTAAAGGCTAAATCCAATTTCTTAGAAGAGAAAAATCACATTTGCCAAGTGTAAATAAAATGTCTACTTATGAACAAAGTAAGTATAGTCCAAAGAATTCCAGGTACATAATGTAAGCATGTTGAAAAGGCTCAAGAGAGGAAGTATACAGTGGTTAGGGAAGAAATGGAGCTTGTCCTGTGCTTTCCCAATCATATTGATTACAACACAAGGCTGATAGAAAACTAACTACATTTCGTTACCTTTGACCTACAAAGAACACAGTCTAGCTCCATTAATAGAATATGAATGATCCCACGAAATAATAACTGTTAATACACAGAGTAACATTCTGAATTCCTAAAAAAGTCAAATGATGGATGTACTGTTTAGCAGGAGAGTTGACTGACCTTCCAGCCCATCTCCATGAGGAGAAAAGCATCTACACGTAACCTTGTAATAGAATGTCACTCTCTTTCAGCTAAATTTCCTTCCATGAGGCTCTTCCCTTTGTTCACAATCCAGAAAGGGACAGGTAATAGTCAACCACAGTCCAGGAAATATCATGTACTCCTTGCTCTGTGGCCATAGTTAATGGTATATGAAATATGTTTGTGAATGTAGGTAAAGTCAATCCAGTTTTATGACGTGCTAGCCAGAGGTGGCAAGTTTGGAAGTAACAATTGACCTCATCAGTTCACTACTAGGTTAGCTGTGGGTGTAAAATGGAGTGCTGAGAGCTGGGGCTAGGATAATTCATTCTAGATGCTTTATGCTGTTACTCAGAGGACAGAAATGACTCCTGACCATATAGCTCTATGGTAAAAATACACAGATAGGTAAAATGCCACTTTTGTGTCTATAGAATAAATATGCTTCATCAATCAAGAAAATGCTTGATGCCCCTGGACTAAATACACTATGTAATGTATTAGGAAGATTTATATACCTGAAATTATTCTAAGCAGAGCAGTGTATTTATTTTCATGAAGAGTTATTGTAAAGAAGTTGCAATCAATTAACATAAAGCCCATTTTTATATACTAGTGAAATGAGATTCTCTAACAGAAATAGGACACAAAGAAGTGTTCTTCCAGGAAGCAGAGTGTTTGTGCCAGCACATTAGCATCCAGAGGACGATTCAAGTATACAGTGAGTCTGTCTTTTATACCATTTAATGCCGTTGTTTCCTCAACAACATACAATTTCATTGGGTGTTCTAAAACTACAGGTTTGTGATTCAAGAAACAATGACTGGAACACGAAGGAAGTGAGTTACTAAAGGACCTTGGCAAGATATCAGATGGACACTGACTATTCCATCTAGCTATTGTCCTCCCCTAGGCCCTGAAAACTTTACATAAAGGTATTTGGTTATTTACTGTAGATATAAATGTTTTTAGTTTTGGGTGGGCATACAATAGTGTGTGCCTATAGTTCCAGCACGTACTAGGGTGAGAGGTAAGAGAACCATGATCTCCAGGCTACCCTGACTCTGTCTTGAAAGTTAATGATAATTGACTAATAGTAAAGCATTTCTTAGTACTTTTAGAGTTCTGTGTCCAACAGTAGAGAAGATAGTTCCTATTTTGTTTTTACATGATGAGATAATATAAACTTTTAAAATTCTACATTCCTTTTTTGCTTTATGTTATGAAACCTTTTAAATGAAAATGTCTTATAATCACAAGTAGAGAATATTTTTCATTTTAAACTACTTCAAAAAGTATTTTTCTCATTGTTTTAAAATTTAAAGTAATACAAAACTTAAGTTTGATTAAAATTGATACTTTATTTAACTTCATATTGCTAATATGCCACTTGTAGAAATAGTACTTAAAGGACTCTGCAGTAGTATGAGGCACATTTGTACACAAATAGAAAACTACAGATGCAGAAATGAAAACATTATATAGATCAAGACTGTAAGGATAGTTTGTAGAGGTTGGATTCTCACGAGAATTATGTTTCCAAAAACCTATTTGCAGTGTCCAGCAAACAGGATTAAAAGAAGCCTGTCCCCAGTTGGTTTTTGACTGGTCAATAAACTTACAGGTGTCCAATGACTGGGCTAGGAGAAAGAGGCAGACTTTTAGTATTCCCAGGAAGGGACCAAGGAAGGAGGAAGAGGGGATTCTGCCATGACCAGTGAGTAGGAAATGAACCACACTGGAAAGGTGCAGGAGGGAGAGACAGCTGACATGTAGGTACTGGGGAAAGTGGCCCCAGGAGGATCAGGGCAGCAAAGATGAAATATAGATTTAGTAAATATTATTCTCAGAGGGGAGTATGTGTTAGTTACCTGGAGTTAGGGAGTGGGTGGCCCAACCATTGAGCTGCTTAGGGCATATTAAAAATAAGTCTCTCTCTCTCTCTCTCTCTCTCTCTCTCTCTCTCTCTCTCTCTCTCT
>JADRCH010000027.1:8168449-8390057 GCA_019843965.1 Rhynchomys soricoides | reverse complement strand
TCTCTCTCTCTCTCTCTCTCTCTCTCTCTCTCTCTCTCTCTCTCTCTTTCATTCATGAATCCAAAACATTTGGGCACATGTAGAAGAAGCATGCACACTCTCCAGGGAGTTTAGAGCTGGCTATTTACTGCAACAATAGTTTCTAAAATATAAGGTGGCAGGGTGATTGTTTCCTCTAATTTTAAACTTTTAAAGCAAATTCTGACATATAATTAAAACAAACTCAATACAACAACCACAATAATATACTAGTACTAAGAATGTAACTTCACAATTATAGTACTTAGAGATTTCGCAAGTATAGTCTGTATGGCTATAGACAAGTAAATGAACCATAGGATATAACTGTAGTGACATTGACTTTGAAATCTAACTCATGGCCTTGTCTTTCTACCCTCTGTCCCTCCGTCCCTCCCTCCCTCCATCCCTCCTTCTCTCCTTATTTCTTTCCCCTCTTCTATCTTTCATTTCTTTTCATTTCTTTTCTTTTCTTTTCTTTTTTTCTTTCTTTCTTTCAATATTCTTTCTCTTTCTCTCTTTGTATATAATATGTGTACTTGTTAGTAAAGGTGTACAAAGGTGTGTGTGTGTGTGTGTGTGTGTGTGTGTGTGTGTATGCATCCACAAGGTTATATGAGGTTATGTTCATTGGGAGGTCAAAGGTGAACCTAAGGCATCTTCCTTGGGGGCCAGTGTCTCTCATTCAACTTGAAGATCCATTGATTTCACAAATCTGGTTAAACTTTACAGATCCCCTTTTTTCTGATCACTCCAGCACTTGAGTTTCAGGAGTTCTGCCATGTCTTACTTTTGCATAGGTTTTGGAGATCTAAACTCATGCACTTGCAGCCAGCATTTCACTAGCCCCAGCTTCCTACGGTCTAAGCAATCCTAACCAAAATGCCACATTTAGTATTCCAACCACTGTATGGAAATATCCAAGTACAAGAATCATTGATCACCTTTGTTAGGTAGTCAGTAGAAAAGTTTCAAGATGGAGTTTAGTGAAGTACTTGTCCGCATTCTGCTTTTAATGATTTATAAAGAGTCCAAGAGTGACAACTAAAATGTGATAGCACATGACATAGCAGGACACACTGCCTCATTTTACTTGCTGTAGTTCTTGAGCAGTTCCAAGGCTCAAAACATTAGAATTCAGCTTTCAAACAGATAAGTATTCTTAATGATTTTAGTAATAATCATGAAACATTCCCCATATCAGAAGGTAGACTTTGACTATATCAATGTTCTACATAGTGGAAATGTTTTACCCTAGGCACTCTTTCCCAAATTGCTTGATTAAATTTCATTTGCTTTGGTACTGTACTAATTGCATAAGATATCAACCTTATGCAATAAGATAAATGGCAGTAGAAAATTATTCCTTATACCCATTAAAGCATGTCAACTATAAAGTTATCTCACAACTTAAAATATATTATATTTGCTCACCTTTTAAATACCATCTGAGTGTTTCATATAGCAGTTTTAGGTGAAGGTGTCACTAGCGATTCGTTAGTTTCTACAGTGCAGTTTTTAAATCTAACTCATGAAAGTGTGACAAAGTCTTTGTTGTTGTTGTTGTTGTTGTTGTTGTTGTTATGTATTAGATAATGGTAAAGGATCCCTGACAAATGCATTGTGAAGTTCTATGAATTATAGTAAGGATTATATAAACAGTGTTCTCAGCTACTCACTGTTGAGTGGAATATTTCATTTTAAAATCTCTCATTCATTAATTCACTGATCACGACATCAGACTTAATGTGTTGCATTTTTGTGTCACATAGGCATTGCTTGTTCAACATCATAATACTTTATTCAACTTTCTCAACACAAAGGAGACATTTAGATATTACTAGGGTTTTTTTATTGGATGGGTGAGAATTTCCTAAATTGATTAAAATTAATTAAAAATATTGCATGATCTTTTTTTTATTATGTCAGCATCCTTCTGTACTTTTTATCTCTTCTCTTATTTAAACTCAGTAGTCTTGACTACACAATTATGCTGAACTAAATTTCTGTGCAAATTAATAGAAGGGAAGTTACAATGAGAATTAAGTAAAAGTTTACGATGCTGAGTGGTATCTGTCTTCAAAAATTCCGTGAATAATACCACATTTCATTTTTTTCCTGTTGGGTAAAAAAGATAAATTGGATTTCCCAGGAAAATCTTTGATTTAGTTCCATCAATATAAACATTATGCTTGGCTTTATCAAGATTCCAAGAGCAATTCATTTAAGGTTAATCATGTTATTGACATTATTATTTTCTATGAAGTATCATTTATCTTACAAAGAAGATGTAACATTTCTACATGAAAGTGCATACAGCATATTTCTTTTTGATGATTCATTTTGTCTTTAAAGCTTGATGAATGACCTATCACTCAATCCTCTGATATATGGCTTTAATGGAAATTTACAATTATATTTGAGTAACTTATCTTGATCAGATGTTCTTTCAGTGCTTTAATCCTGCTGTAGAAACTACCAGACTGTAAAATTTACAGCTTTTAAATAAACAGATAATGAAGAAATAAATATGTAAGAAAACTGTGATCATGTTCTTTGTTAATATAAACTCAATAACTAGTTATACATGCTTTGCTTATTTACTGGTTTTAACTAGCTTTTAACCTTTTTTTTTTTTTTTTACCATGATGGACAAAAGTCAATATTAAAAATTGTACTCAATATCCTGTCTTATTGTCAGAAGAGAACTGAGTGAAATTTTCCAATTTTTATTGTCAAGTGTTAATTGTATGTAACAATGACATTCATTATGACATTGCCATGCATGTATGAAGTATACTTTGGATATATTAAACTACACATTACCCTCTCATAGACTCCTCTTGAACTGCCTTATTTTCCAAGTAGCCTGCCTTTTACTTAAAAGTATTTAATTCCTGGATTTTGTACTTGATAAAATATATGCAATTATTTGTCTCTCTGAGTCTGTTTTATTTCCCCTATAAAGTGATACATATTCGGTGCCATACATTTTCCTGAAAACAACAAGATTTTATTCGCCTTTATAGGTGAATTATACTCTATTGTTTATTTATATTGTCTGTTGATTATTCAGTCATCGATGGGCATACAGTTTGATACCAGTTTGGTTGGTGTGGATGTTGTTAAAATGACCATGGTGTGCAAATATCATTATTATAGGCTGACTTTGATTACTTCTGTTAGACATACCCAGGAATGATGGCTCTGGATCACATAAAAGTTCTCCTTTTAACTTTTTGATGAACCTCCATACAGAGTACTACAGTGGCTGTATTAGTTTACATTCCTAACGTGTGTATAAAAAGGTCCTAGTCTTTCCACATCTTTACAAAGATCTGCTTTTTTGTTTTCTTGTTGATAGCCATTCTAACTGAGGCAAGATGGAAGCTCAATATACGCTTTATGAAATTGCTATGATGGCTGAGTATAGATTCTCATGTATTAATCAGTCATTTTCACTTCTTTTGAGAACCATTTATGTTCAGGTCCTTTCCTCACTTATTGATTTGATTACTTTCCTTTGTATTGTTTTTGTAATAATAAAAAAAACAATATAATAAGATAAAACAAAAACTAAGATCTTAGACCTGGACTGAGCAAATCAAAGTAGAAAACCCTGGGAGAAGGTACAAGAATCAGAGACTCACTCCTTCACACACTCAGGAGTCCCATAAAAACACTAAATTGGAAGTCATTTTATATATTTGCAGAGAACCTGCTGCAGGCCCTGAAAATTTGACTCAGTTTCTGTGAGTTCATATGAGCATGATGATTTAGAGGGCTTTGGTTCTTTGGGTGTTCTCTATTCCCTCTGGCTCTTATACTCTTTCTGCCTCCACTTTTGTGGGTATCTCTGATCGCTGAGAAAATGGATTTGATAGAGACATCCCACTTGTGGTTGAGGGTTCCAAGGTCTCTCATTCTCTCCATAATGTCTGGCTGTGGGTCTCTGTATTTGTTCCCATCTGCTGAAGGAGAAAGCTCCTCTGATGATGATCTATGAGTATAGAAAATATCATTAAGAGCTATTTTATCACTATATACATTTTTACTTTATTTTTTTTTCTCTTTTTCTAAACGAATAGTTTTACTCTAGGTTTTGGGGCTATCTAGTCTTTTGTTCTTAGTTACACAAGCAGTGTCAGATAAAGATTCCATCTTGTGGAGTGAGCCTTCAGTCAATTTAGATATTGGTTGGTTATTCCACAAGCTTTGTGCCACCATCATACTAACATATCTTATAGGCAAGACGCCAATGTAAATCAAGTTTCTGGCTGGGTTGATATCTATGTTGCTCTTTTGGTAGCATGCAGAATGCCTTTGTAAGATGCTAGAATGTAGTGGAGAAAGTTTTATCTAGGCATTAGCTCAACTTCTCCATGTTCAATGAGCTATATAGGTGTGTTCAGATGTGGGGCTTTGTTGTCTCTTTAAATACTAATTTTTTTCAGTTCTTTATCACAGTTTGAACATTCATTCTATTTTGAAACTAGATGACAATTATTTCTGCCTCCCTGTAGGCTGTTTGTTTACACTGGACCTCATTTCACTTGCTGAGCTTTTGGTTTAACCCAATCTCATTTTTTAGTCCTTATGGGTATTTTCGGAAGTATTGGAATTTTATTTAGAATGTCAGTTGTTATTATTAACTATTGAAGTTTTTGACCTATTTTAATTTGTGTTTTTGACAAGGTAACAGGTAGAGATCAAATTTTAGTCTTCTACTTTTAGGTTTACTAACTTAAAAGACCTGAAAGACTCAACCTGAAAAAATCTTGTTATCTTCCAGCAAAATGTCAGAATGCAAAAAATCCTCATAGAAAAATCCATTGTGTGTGTGTGTGTCTGTGTGTGTGTGTGTGTGCATGCACACAATCCATACATAATTCTAATAAGCATCGCAGGAATGAAATCAAGAAAAATATTTTTACAAGACCCTTAAATAAAATAAAATAAAATGGACTATTGAAGAAGACAGTAGAAGATGAAATGATTTCCCATGCTTGTGGATTTGCTTCATTAATATTTTGAAAAAAGGCCATGTCACCTAAAGTGACCTATATATTCAGTGTCATAGAGAAACATAAGACCCAAACAGCAAAGCTATCCTGAGTAGGGTGAACAATGCTGGAGGAATCACAATATGTGACTTCAAAATATACTACAATGCCATAGTAAAGAAAATGATGTGGTCCTGCTCCACAACAGACTAAGGACTAAAGGAATAGAAAAATAAAAAATCAGCCCATGTAGTGACAGCTATATGATTTTTCCAAAGAGGTTGAAAACTTATTTTGAAAAAAAAGAGACAACTTTAACAATGGTGCTTGGCAAGTTGCATATGTAATCTTTGACACTACTACGACTGCTATTGTTTGCCTCAAATTTCTAGATAAACAGTCTCAAAAATTCAAAAGTACTTTTAGCTCTTTAAAAAATGTCTAGAACTACTAGCAAACATAAGACAATTTGTTATTTTATGGCAGATTTTCAGATATTAAGACAGATATGAGTAAACAATGCAAAAATATTTCAAAGTCTGAAAAAAAATCTCAAAGTTTCTAAGGCAGTATAGTTGTAGTCAGGCTGAATAGCATGAGAAAACCTGTCTATAGTGGTCCTTTGTAACATATTATTTAAATAACAAAATCAAGATGAAATGGACATTGTCAATTTATTAATTAAATTTCCTCATCCCTTTTCAAAGTGGGACAGTATAGATGCTTGCTAAGTCATGTTTTGGTGGGATTCAAAACTAAGAAGTAATGCAAAATGAAGCCAACCCACTGGCTTTCTCTTAGAGGTTAGAAACTTTTATTTTGTTTTATGACAGAAAAAGGTCTCCTACTATTCCTTTGATTTTATCTTTTTTTCATAGTTTCTCTTTCTCTCCTCCATTTCTCTTTCTTAATTAAATATAATTAACATGAAAGAGAAAATTGGTTGTGCAAGAGAAATGAGGAGTGCTTTTAATATTTCAGAGTTTCAGTGACAAAGGTGACAATATTAAAGATAGGACAGATTTGTTCATTCTCTCACTTTATGCTATGGAAGTCCCTCCCCAGGAATTCTATTTGTGAGATGACAATGATTTATCTTAGCTATCCTTAGGATAACTCTTGTCTGTTGCTTTCATTGTAAGACTCTTTATCCAATTTCACAGATGATAACTTCTGCTTTGAAAACCATTGGTTATCAATTAAAACAAATCATCTAGAACTAACTCTTGGGGTAGTGCAATTAATCTTTATGTAGTCTAATCCCTATTTGATGAACTGATCTGCATCAAAGGATGGAGTATGGACTTCAGATCTTCCTTGGTTTTCTGACAATCAATTTTTACTATCATTACAGTCATGTAAAAGACGAGAAAAGGAAATGATGAAGCTCACATATTGACAATCACTCATTACCTTGCAAATCAAATATCTTTACTAAATTCATTTTCACCTTCCCATGTAAGCAAGGTCAGCTTTCAGCAAAAAATGACAAGAACAACTCAAAGCAATGAATAAATATTGACAGATTTAGAAAATATTATTTTTGTTTAGTTTATAATATAAACATTCATCACAACTGTATTCATTTTTACTAATAGTAGATAGTAAATGATTATAGTATATGAAGTGAATATTAATCACAAATAATATCTTAATTTGAATTATGTAGCTTCTTCTTTAAAATGTATATGTGATTACTTTTAGCTGATGATTCCCAACTGGGAGTAGTACTTCTACCTAGAGGACCCACACACACACACACACACACACACACACACACACACACACACACGCATACACACACATGCATGTACGCACACATGCACACATGATGCGTGCATGCACGTGTGCATGCGTGCACGTACCCACACGCACATACACACATAATGAGTTTAGCATATGCTACCTGCACTTTGTGGGAAAAGGTTAGTAGTTCTGCTGAATAGATGGGCATGCACAGGAAAGGACAGCCACCAATAGCAAAGGATTTGGGCCAAAAGGTTAGTAGTGCTTTGGCTGGAAACTTCTAATGCACAACAAAAATATTTATTGACACTTCCTATGCTTCATGTCAGACTTATAAATATTTGGGGGTACAAGATCAGCAAAGCACTCTGTACATATATCTATCTGTACATCTTTATAGTCAATATTTATTCATTGCTTTGAAAAAATATTGTCTATTATCAGTCTGTTTGCCTCTCTATTTACCTAGCTGCCTATGTATTTATTATTATTGAGCCCTGAACCGTATACATGGCAGATATGAGTTCTACCACAAAACTATAGACCTAACTCTGTGATCTACTTTAAAAAAAATCATTCAGCCATAATAAAGCCTTCATATGGCTATGTCTATATATGTGGTTTCTAATAATCACCATGGGTTCAAAACTGCCACACTCAAGCTGTTCCCAATTTTTTTGAAACAATTGAAGAGCAATACTTGTTGTGTTGGAAACATTGATGTTTGGGGATAATTTTTATGTGTATCAAATTAGATTATAAATAATATATGTGCTCTGGATGTATTTCAATTCATACTTTTAGCAAAAGTATATAAGGGAGCTTCCATATTTTTTACATGCTAGCGATCATTAAATTTTTTTTTGACACATGTTGTTCTAATGGAGCCCAGGCTGACCTCAAACTCATGAACCTCTGTCTCACCCTCCCTACTACTGGAGTTGAAAGATTTTTTTTCACCATGCTCGGCTTTGTGATAACCTGGGGGAGGGGTCTACAATGGTTTTTCCAAAAATCTATAGCACATGGGATAGCAATTGGGGGTGAAGAACTTCCAGAATGGCCTGGAGGTCCTGCATGGAATGAAAGTGAAAGATAGAAGAGGCAAGTAGCACATACAAGCTCTATTCTTGCTTAGCAAATGTGTCACTGTACTGATAGTGTCATCTGTGGACATCAGACTCCAGTTTCTTTAGTCTTTCATTGCAGACACACATTAGCAACATTACAGAGAGCTTCTGTGTTTCAAACTCAGCCTGGGACTATAAATGCTGTTCTCCTTTGTATTAAGGTTTCTTAGATTGAACAACTCCTAGTTTTTCTGATTCCCCTGTTTGTAGAGAGTCATGGTTGAACTATCTCCCCACAGTTGTGTGAGTAAATGTAATAAATATGTGAAAATTATATATATATATATGTGTGTGTGTGTGTGTGTGTGTGTAATGTGCACTATGTATGTATATGCTATACTTGCTACTAAAATAAGTGAATAATATTTTGTCACAGCTGAATTATGTTCTCTTGCTATAAGTGCAGCTGAACATATTTCTGTATTAGTAAAATTATTTAATTCAGCATAATGCAACTTTTCACCCATTTTGCTAATTTATTGACTACTGTTGGTTATTTTGTTAGTTTGAGCCATTAGTCCATCTGTAGTAACTATCACTAAATCTCTCTCTTGCTAAATGCTATTTGTGTTTCCTGATCCTCCTTTGTTATTTTGTTTGGGTAAAGAATTTTGATTATTCAGTTTCTGTTCCACTACTCTGGTGTATTCTTTTATAGAAGAGTTTATATTCTATATGTTATAGCTAGGTTGTCTTTAGAATGAATTCATTTTCTTTTCACTACTGCTATAATCAAATGCTTATTTTTTTAAATGACCTATTTGTGCTGTTTTTATCCCCTTCACCCAACCTTTCTTTCTTCAGACTTTCTACTAAGTAAGCTATGGGAATATGGTTACCAGAATGCCTACTTACATTTTTATGTGTTTTTAAATTTTGCGCTTTAAATACAGATGCTTGGAGAACCAGTATACTGTGAGTAATGTCAGGGATGTACAGCTGGGGGCATCCTTTCTCCAGTTTCCTGATGCTCTGGATTGCACCATGTTTGGCAGCTCTTTCATTTGCGGTGTCATTTTGTTAACTATGGTGTTCAGGTCTCTCTTCTAGCATTGTTTTCAGGGAGTGAGTATCATTTATCATGTAATGGGCAAGCAATAGTTTTATTCAAACCTTTAAGAACTTCAATTCATGTGCTATAGTATTTAACTTTAGGGTCAATAGGATAATGTATCAGCAGACAAAATAAAAGCAAATATATTTAGCAGTCTATTTCTAAGCTTTGAAAATGAGTGATATATCAGATACCTGGAGTACAGTGATCCTGTGCTTAGATGTTTATTCTTGAGGCAGCCACAGAAAGGAGAAGAACAGCAGGTCAGAAAGTTGGAAGCTGTGTGATCCCAGAGGTCTAGTTAGTATGCAGCTGAGGGATTGAGGATGAACTTCAAAGTTACCCTTTAACAATTTTGATTTTTAAAACCAGCACACATGCTAGGTAGGTAGACAATCCTTGTAGATTCTTGAGTAAGGCCTTTGGTATAAACTCTGGCAATTTTTCCTGGTAAGTAGAAGTCATTTTGTCTATTTAAAAACTCTGAATGCAAAATTCACACTTAACCATCTGTCAAGAAGATAAGGAATCCTTCATTCCTTCATAATTCCCATACAGTATGCACTGAACACAGATTGGAATATAGAATGCTCTGGCCATTTTGTTCTCCTGAAGACAGAATTGGAAGGGGAAAGGATACCTGCACAGCTGTTAGGAAACTACTTTATGAATAGATGCAATTATGGTGACATACAAATACATATTTCAAGGTTATATTTTTTAACCTGGTAGGATTACTAGCTTCAGGTTCCATAATCATTTTGTCAAGAATTATTATTGCACAGGAATACAATTTTTGTGTAGTAGTTTATACACGTATTGCCATTCATTTATATAATATATTTTTAAAGATAAAAATAGATAAACTGGACAAAAGGTCACATTTTTTTTTATCAGTTCACCCTTTCTGTGGTGTATGAGTCAGTTTAGTGCTGCTGTTATTACTGTTATTTTTTACTCAGTGATCATAACAGAGGTATGAAGGCAGTTCCCTGAGGTGGCAAGACTGGGGAATCAGAGGAATATTGGTTAAAAAGCATGAACTTTCAGAAATATGAAGAGGGTGCTCTGACAAACAAATAAATAGCAGAGGGACCACTGCCTTACTATGTTTTAAACAACTTGATCAAAATAAATGGCTAGCTGGGCGGTGGGAGATATACTAATTAAATCAATTACATCAATTATTTTACTATGTATACATAACAAATCTAAATGTTGTATACTTTATGCACCTATGTCAATTATACAACACACAATTTTTAAAATGAAAATGTTTACCATTTGGCATATTTGATGTTTAACATCCTCAGCACCAGGGAAATGCAAATGAGAACTTCCTTGAGATGTTATCATATCCCAGTCATAATGGCTAAGGTAATTCCCGGATGTAGGGAAAAGGGAACACTTATTCATTGCTGATGGGAATACAAAATTAGAGAGTCACTATGGAAATCAGTGTGGAGAATCTTCAGAAAGATAGAAATAGATGAACCATACAATCAAGCTATACCACTCTTGGGCATATTCCCAAAGGACTCTATAATCTACTATAGAGATAGCTACTCATCCATGTTCATTGTGTTTTATTCACAATACTCAGAAAAAGGAAACAACCTACATGCATATCAATTGATGAGTGTATAATGAAATTTCGTATATTTAGATAATAGAATACTATTCATCTATTAAAATTTGAAATTATGAAAATTTTGGCAAATATATGGAAATGGAAACAATTATTCTGAGTGAGGTAATCCAAATCCCGAAAGACAAATGTCTCATGTTGTCTCTTATTTGTAGATGGTAGCTTTGAATCTTCAGATATGTGTGCTTGATTTAGAGTAACCATGGATGTCAGAGAATTACTGATGGTCCATGGGGAAGGACGTTCAAAGGAAGGGAGATAGAACACAGGCTTTAGATCACTAACGCCTTAAAGGGGAATGAGAGAACAGGAAGGGTTGAACTGGGGTGAGAGATGGAAAGACAGGAAAGAGGAGTGAATATAGGAAGGTATAAATAACACTGAAGACCTTTTTAAAAAGCCATATGGTAACCTACATATTGCTGGTGACGCTTACAACACACACACACACACACACACACACACACACAAATAGGACAGAGCTCATTAGGTGGTTGTTCAGTGTCAAATGGTCAGTCATGAAAATATAATGCAAGTAGTATTATATGAATGGAAAGACAATTTAGGATAAATTAATAAAATAAATTTTAATTCATTAATTATTACAATAAAAGATGAATAAAAATAGAGAACATGAATTTTAAGGAGAAAGGGAAGGTTTATGAGAGGGTTTGAAGGGAGGAAAGAGAAGAGAATAATGTAATTATAATTTTAAAATGAATTAAATGGATTTATTTTATCAGGAGATCACACCGACCCAACTAGACACCTTGATTAAGAAAAAATAAGCCAAGTTGCAAGATGTAGTACATTTTTAGAGTTGATGGCCTGTGTGTGTGTGTGTGTGTGTGTGTGTGTGTGCATGTGTAAGTCTCTGCAAATGCCAGGACTAGTAGAATAATGATCTGTGTGAGGCAAGAAGGAAATCTGGTTCAATACTACTCAACATGACACTGAGCAGTTTACTTTAGGCATATTTAAGCACAGTAGAATTTGAGGAAAGTTTTTTTGATGTAACACAGTACTGTGTAGACAATGAGGCAGAATTACATCCAAATTCTACTCAAAGTATATGTCGATTCTTTTAAGAAGATAGGCTCTAAAGATAGGCTACATGTGTTATCTTAAGGGCTTAACGGGAAGGTCTGGTGTGGTCTCCATCATACAGATAGCACAAAGGTCATCTGGGCTATTGACTGCCTCTAGTTCTGCTTGTGGGAGCTTGATATAGTCTGGCCCTACCTAGGCTCAAGGATCGCTTCTATCTCCAGCTTTCAGAGCAGGAAAACAGGTCATGCATTTTTCCTTTGAAAAGAAAACACTGTGTTTAACATTCCTGGTTTCCTGAGTGCTACCTGTGGCCACAAGGACATCTGTGCTCCAAGCAAATACGGTCTCATAGACCAGTAAATATTATAGGCTATTGCCAATACTATTGTTTACCCACCAGAACTTGATGTTAAGACCTTATTGATAGATAAAGAAACTGTGTCGTTGAGTAATATAACATGAAAATGCCATGGTGATAATGATGTCCTGGTTAGTTTTTACAGTGCTGAAAGTGCTATGTGTTATACTAGAAATGAAAAGTAATCATTCTTTGTACCCAGCTGTGAACAGTATGAACTACAATAATAAAATGGCTGACCCAGCCAGATATACCTGGTCAGTCCAATAGGGTCATGAACATCATGGGACTAACCAACCACTTTTTGATTGGATTTGAGGACCTTATCATAAGATGGAACCCGTAACTGGCATTATTATTGGTATATAGAACTTGTAGTTAAATAGGTTACAGACTGCGGGGAAGAAACTACTGTAATTATTTTGCTAAATGGGAATAGTAGTAAACCAACTACTAATGACTTACTGTTACATCCATAGATGAAATCATCTGGAACCCTCCAACAGAGAAGCTTGTATTTGCAATAGCTGTTCATTAACACAGAGATTCATACCTGGCTAAAGAACAGAGACTGTAGAATGTTCTGTCCTAAGTGGGATAATGCATAATAAGTACTTCATTTTCTCAGGTCTCAGAGATTATTGTAGAAGAAGGGGCAGAAATTTTATAAAAGCCAGAGTCAGAGAATGGCTATATGAAAACACTTCCTTCTGGACACAATAGGCACAAAAACTACACAGATGAGATCATAGCATTTGTGACAACATGCACAAGAATCTGTGCAAGTTCAATCAAAACTAAACTCCAACATGGAGAAGGGAGGTGGACAGGGAGTCTCACCCCTAGTCAAGGAGCTATAGACTACTGGTAGCTTCTGTGAGAAGGTGAGTTGGTTTTCTTGAAGATACTGCCTCTGGTGTACCCACAGCTCCAGGAAATGGCCATAAATCTAAGAACATATGGGCAGTACAAATTGGACTCAATGTAAAGAAAAAAAATACAGGACACAAACTTAGTTGGGTAGGCAGTTGGGAGGGTTTGGGAGAACTGGGAGGAGGGCATAAATAATGTTCAGAACACATTGTTGTAATTTGCCAATGAACTATTACATTTTAAAATTAAGATAGAAAGTAAATAATTATAATTGCTTTTGAGTATTGACAAGCATATTATTGTTTCTATAGGATATGTCTTTAAGATCTTTCTTATCTTATATCTTTAAATCTTAAAAAAATTATTTAAAGATTTCAATGTTATTATATTCCATCATTAAATTTAAATTATTAAATAAATTATAAAATAATTATATGGTTATCCAGTATTAGGTAATTAATACTAAATCAATTGATGGCTATGTATTAGAATATGTATATGTATATTAGGAACAGAGCAGCCCAGTGTCATAACCAATCCTTCCTGTTTAATCAGTATATTAATTATTGAAACTGTGTCCAGATACCCTGCAAAGCAACTTAAGGGAGGCAGAGTTTATTTTGGCTCAGCATACCATGGAGGAGAAGATATGAAGGCAGATTAGTTTCCTTATGCATGTTTTTTTTTCTAGTGGTTTCTTGGTTTTTATAATTTGAAAGTTGAAGATCACTGATCATATGTCTTGTACAATGTTTCTCAATTGGGAACATATATATATATATATAGTTGGTTATGGCTACAATGGAAATGTATATTCTATGAAAGAACACCACAGACATGAAGTGCTTTCCTTACAGCATTCTATTATAGGCACATGACAAGGGTGTAAGCATATCTTCAATCATTGTGCCTGTCAGGCTTCCCCACTGCAAACAGTCTATTATTTGTGAGCCCATTCTCAACAGAGTAAGAATTGAGCTTGATGAAGAATCTCAATTGTATATTTATCAACAAGACATTATCATATAAAATTAACACATATAAGACATGATACTTTGGGCCATGCAAGTATCACATTTTCCTACGAAGTTTTGTTCATTAATTTTGCCATTCATTAGTAAAACTTGTATTAAATGCTTATTATTTTTAGGTTCTTCTAACTTAATTTTTAAAAGCAACACTTTAAATATATTTTTAAGAATCTATGTTGTGTGTGTGTGTGTGTGTGTGTGTGTGTTTGTCATAGGCCTGTGCACATGAATGAATGCAGGTGCCTGGGCAAGAAAAGGAATCTATATTCCATATTGCTGTGAGCTGCCCAACTTCATTCCTTGATGTAATCTAACATGGGCATAGCAGAGAACCTGACACAGGAGCGGTAGGTACTCTTTTACCTGTTGAACTGTATCTGCAGCTTAGGACACTTTTAATTTTATTTTCCTATTATTCTTGATTTTAATATTTGACCTTTGGAATTCTCCACAAGAAAGCTTTGTCTTTTCTTGTCTTCTTGATTCCTAGGATTAAGATATAATAAATATTTTAGGCTTTGAGAGCTAGACCTTAGTAGGAAAAAACCAAAATTATCTACCATCCCAAATTATGCTTATTTTGGCCTTTCTTGGAAAGTTTTGAAATTCTGCCCTGTGTTCTTCACTGAGCATGTATGAGAGAGCACTGTTCAAGGAGGTACAACTTGTGGAATTTTATAAACACAGATACCGCCTCCTGAATACATTCCAAAAAACAGAAGGCAAAATATACTTGCTGGTGACCTTGGTGTTTGAAGATTTGACATTTGAAAAATATTGATCTTTTTATTAGAACAATAATACTTGAGCTAGTTTCAAAGTTTAGGTCCTATATTTTACAAATAATAGAATAAGAGAAGTTTGAAGAACTTAACTCAGCCATGTGAAGTCACATGTCCAGCTGAGATCAGAATCTAGACTCTAATATTAGTGATATCCGTCACCTAGTGGTTTTCACCTGAGATACAAAAAGAAATGAAAATAAGATACAAATAGGATTAGACTATCCTTTAAAATGTTTTATAGTCAATACAACTCAAAAATTCCTATTAAATATAATTTTGTAAATAGAAATGTGTATTCTATTTGGCCTTTATGAGTGCTTACTGATATTAAAGAAAATAACGACTCCAGCTATCACTTATTTCAATTGTCAGAAAAATGAACCAGCAGCAGTATTACGGTTAAGACTAATAAAAAACCATACCTGGAGAGTTCCTTGGGGAGTGTGAGAAGAGCCTGAAGAAAAAATATAAATTTACAAGAAATGAAACCAATCTTTCAGAGCAACATGAAGGTTCAAAAGATAAAGGTATGGTTGTCCGGAAACCAAGGAATTGCTTCAGTAGATGTCAATGAAGTTAGCAAGAGACATTAGAAAGCTGCTAGTCACCAAACAAGCTCAGGAAGAGTGATAAACCCTGAAGGCTGCTACTGTGGGCAAAGCAGCTGGTAAATTGTGCTTCCTTTCACTTGCTCCTCAGCTGACATGGAAACGACTCAAGCAACTTCTGCCCCAGCAGGAAGAAACCTGAGTGCAGTCAGAGGATTACTCACATCTGAGTGCTATCCGGAGATTGCTCACACCTGAACTGTTCTAGGATTGCTCACATCTGAGTACTGTTTGAGGATTGGTCACTCCACTTTCTTTTTACAGGGATAGTGGGAAGCAGCTGAGGGGAAGGAATGAGGATGAAAAGTCTTATCATTAACTATTCTCCCTTGATTATTTCTCTACTTGGCTCATTGATCTAAACGCCTTCAATGAAATAGATTAGTTAAATGTCTGCTTCCCACAACAGTAGGATTCTGTAAATTATCACAAGGAAGAGCTGTCTTGATCATTCCAGCTTTTATTGTTAGGCGTTTCTCTGTCATATGATCATCTGCATTGATTCTTCTTTTGCACTCAAATGAAATCTTTCAATCTGGAGTTATTAATCTGGGCTTTTGTTACATCCTGTAGACCCTGGGATAGAAGATAGTTTCTGTATAGAGGGAAACGCTCATGTGAGGGATTCCTTACTTCATCAGAAAACATCATTTTATCTGTGACATCAGAAGACTTGTCATGTAAAACTCAGTCACATTATGATTTATTTAAATATTTTTGTTGTATAAATGGTTTCCATGTTTTCTTAACAACATTAGACTTTCAATACATTTTGAAGACACTGGAAGAGAAATTTAGAGACAAAATTGAGAAAGCATGACTGTAGGCTTCTTTCTTTACTTTTGCACACCCGTTTGTGTCAAACATTGTGTTTTTCTTTCAGTGTGATCCTGTGGAGCTAAAAACAACACTGCTAACTCCATTTTGTTTTCCAGACGCCATATGGGCCAAACTAAGGGCCTGGGAAACTAAACTTCTGACTTGCACAGGAGCAGAATGTCCCAGGGAGATCCCCTCCCTGCCCACTGAATAGAATGACTCACCTGTCCACTGAACAGAATGACCCACCTGCCCACCGAGCAGAATGTTAACATCCCCACCCCGTCCACTGACAGGGGCCAAGCCGCGGAGGGTGCATTCCTGCCTACAGCCAATTAGCTTCTCGCTACTATGGAAACCCCCTTACCACCCACCAGTGATTATTGCCTTTAAAATGCCCCTATAACTGGAGCACAGGATCGCCATCTTGTGGCGGTCCAAGCTAGCTTGCTTTCATTAAAGCCCTCTTGCTTGTGCATCGAGTCGACTCCTGGTGGTCTTTGTTTCTGGGGTCTCGTGAGTCGGGACTACATTCTGTTCTGTCTTACTCGTGTTACACCCTGCTCCTACCCCTCACATATCCCAGTACAGATGCAGCCACTTCCAGCTCCACTGATTGCTGCTGCTTCTACTTCAGCTCAAGTCTTTGTTGTTATCAAGTCTCTATAGTTCTGTGTGGTCTGGAACTCACTGTATAAAACAGGCTGTCCTCCACTTGTGACAATCCTCTGCCTCTGCCTCATGAGGTGCTAGTCTGTATTTCTCAGTCAACTCGTATTTTCTGATATTTTCCTTTTTGCAGTTTCCCAAATTCCTCGGGAGGTAGGTAAAAACTTTTATTTCTCCTCTCTGGCTCCTTCCCTTTGATTTACATACATTCTTTCTGTGGATACAGTAGTCACACTACAGTTGTTTATTGAATCAAGTTGCAGTGTTTATGGATATATAAATATTACTCACAACAGGTAGTCTGAATTTTAGAGACAAAAAATATGCCATGTGTTAATATTTTATTAAAAAAAAAAGTGGGTTCTCATGTTCTAGCCTTGAAACACCTTTCCCTTTTTCCCCCAAGGAAAATGCACACTGCAGAGAATAAGTAAACAAACCAGAGCCTGCCTCAGGACAGGTGTGTGGGTCACAGGCTGTGCATCACATAGTATTTTTAGTGTCCTAAAAAAAAAGTCCTTGTGAAGCCAGTTCTCTTAACTCTCATCTGAATAGCTTGAAAGCACATGATGCAAGGAAAGATCTCTATTTTCCTTCTTCCTGCTTCCTTCTTCTAGTTCTCTGACACTTAAACTTTGTTTTGTCCTTTCTTGTTCTGTCCACTGCTGAGTCTCCAGACACAACTTTTGCTATTGATGTTATTTTTGTGAAAGAGGTATCAAGAAATGAATGAACATTCCCTAAGTTTCGTGTGAAAAATATTTAAAAAGTATGTTTATGATAAATTAAATCGGTACCGGGAACAAGAGTTTGGAGCAGGGGGAGTCCATACAAAGTTGATTTCTGTTCCTGTGCTTATTGTAACAATAGAGGGAATGATGTGTGCCTCTTCCATTTTCATTTTATTACAAAAAAGCAAGTTAAATGTAGATTTCTACCTTAAGTAGTGCCAGGAGATGGGGCGAAAGGGAAGAGAGGATATGACCGTCTGAATAGGAAATGTCCACTGGAGGCTCATGTGCTTGAACATGCACCCAGTTGGTGGTTCTGTTGTGGGTAGTTGTGAGTTTTCCCACCTCACTGAGATCTGACCATCCCCTGAATGTTCATGCTTCTACACACCACGATGCTCAAGTTGCCATCTTTTTCCACCATGATGGCCCATAACTTCTAAACAGTATGTTAGAATAAACTTCTGTACCCTTTAATTTTTTTTTTTTTTTTTTGGTTAGGTGTCCATTTTGCCATAGCAATGGGGAAAGTGCCTAATATATGGGAGTATGGAACACTAGATCCTGATAGAACGTTTGTTAGTAGCCCTGATCCTGAGGAGAACTCTAACCTTTATTGGAAATGTAAGCTAGGTTTTCTTTATACCTTAAAGGAGGCTTCTCCCAATAGCATATATATATATATATTTAAACTATCTCTAAAATTATTTTTCTGCCTTATATATTTTAATCATTTTTAAATGTGGAGCCCTAATAATTTGTGAATTATTTTGAGCTACTCGCCTACTAGGATGCATGCCATTTGAAAACATGAAGATATGTTTTCCCTATCTCAGACTATATTCAAAATATACCCTCTCAGGGCTGGCAAGATGGCTCATCAGCGAAGAGTACTAGTTGTCCTTTCAGAGAATCGAGGTTCAAATCCCAGCACCAATATGGCAGCTCACAATGGTTTGTAACTCCAGTTCAAGAGGCTATAATGCCCTCTTCTGGTCTTTGCAAGCACTGCACACGTGCAATGTGCAGCTTACAAGTAGACAAAAAACACATAAAATGAAACAAAATACTAAAAATTAACTTTCTTTGTATTCACCTCTAAGATGTTATTTTTGAATTGAAGTTAGTAAATTTATTTAAAGTTTCCAATTATTTAATACCAGGTCTTAAACACTAAAAAGTGAAGACCTTAAATATCACATTTACTTTTGTTACTAATTTTTGTCTTAATTATTAAAAATCTATAATAATGATATATTACTAAAAACAATAAAGATTAAGTTAGTCTCAGCCAGAAAGTTCCAACCTAATGTTGATCTAATTAGATGTATTAACTTTACAGTCAATATGTAGAACATTAGTTTAATAACTGAGGCTCAGATCACGGCACAATGTGTTTCTTAGTGCAAGTAGCTATCATTTCAGGTCCAGTAAGCAAATAGAGACCAGTCATTCATTCCATGCAAGCTTGTGATGAGCTGTCAATGAAAACAAATGTCTCCCCTTGCTCAACAAGCTTGATTTCAAACCGGTGACTTGAAGGTGAAAGGTTGTGGATTTTGTTATCAATCATCTGAGCTACACACTCGTCTGGCAGCAGAGTACTGACTCAGACAGGAAGAGGCAGGGAGAGTGACAGGATTCAAATCATTAGTTTATCATCCCACGCTGTTTCAGAAATACCACATTCTGCAGAAGATCTGAACAGTATGGAAAATAATCTTCCGTTTATTCTAATGCATGGAATGGCACAGGGAGAATGCACCGAATGGGGCGTTTGCAAATGGCTGTGCATTCAGTGAAAATGTTCATCTGCAATTTCTAGGTCTTCTTTCTCGTCTGTGACTGTCAAACAATGGCAGCATGATGGATTGAGTCACCCAGAGCAGATCCCCTGTGAACAGGCTCTGGACTCTGTTGAATAGCATTATAGTCCTGACATTACACTCACTGTTAAAATTCTTGGCATATAAGTTGTTTTGCTTTCTGACCACACACCCTTTCTTTTTTTAAAACAAGAAGTGTACGTTTGGAAACTTAAGATAATGATTGTGGAGATTAACTGGCAAAAAAGTCAAGAACTCTGGTGAGAACCATCTCTGTTTAATGAGGACAATTCATTTAGAACTTTTCATGACAGAAAAAGGTGAAGGCAGAACAGGGCCATATGCTAGATAACATTAAATATTTAATAAAAGCTTGAAATGCACTCCTGTATCTCTGAAAACCAGAATTTTAATAAGTATTGTGTTGGGAATGTCTTTTTTAGAAAGATTCCAAAATGGTTTCAACTACAATTGTAGGTAAGTTGCTTCCTTTGTGACTTGTTTCACCTCAGATGTGAAAACAAAATGACCAGAGTTAGCAGCTTATGTAACATTGCAGTATAGACTTAGAAACTAATAAAATAATCTTAGTACTTGGAAAATTTATTTTACTTATAGAAATACCAGCGCTAGTAATAAACTTTGTAGGAGTGAAAAACCAAGAGGGAGAGCACACACTTAGAATCCCAGCACCCAGGAGGCTCGGCAGGATGAAATCACAGCCTGGGCAGTATAGTCAGACATTCTTTAAAAATCAGGCAAGCAAACAAATAGAATAGCAAAAGTTCACAAAAACAAGCAAAAATATTTTAGTGCTATGAAGATATCATATTTTCAAATCACTGGGTCTAAATGAAAGTATAGTCAATAAAAGAATGAACACACATGCATTGTATATTTATTTTAATTCCGTCTGTCAATCGCTATCTGTGTGTCCCTGTCTGTCTCTGTCTCTGTCTCTGTCTCTGTGTGTGTGTGTGTGTGTGTGTGTGTGTGTGTGTGTGTGTGTGTTTTCAGGGTATCTGCTACTCTCTTTTCAGCTCCAGAAACACCCGCATTTACATGTGCACAGACATACACTGAAACTGGAGTTAATGACAGTTGCTAGCTGCCCTCTGATGCTGGAAAAGAAACTCTGATCCTGTACAGTTGTTGTAAGTACTCTTCACTGCTGAGCCATTTCTCCAGTTCTCAGAAATAGAAGATATTTTGTTTCAATCGACATATATAAAAACTATGGCTTTCATATTTTTAAAAGTTTCAGAGAATAATTTTGCTATCAATTTTGTTTTTTTTTATTGGTCAGATCCTGTCAGCTTTATTACAGCTGCCAATTGAATAATTGGTATATAATGTCACTTGCAGATTGTGTGTTGCAAAATTACTGTGCCAAGAGCCTTAAAGAGGTGGTTCATTTCATCACTTCCATGAACTCAAAACATAGATCAGGAATTGAATTTAGCTGATGAGAGCGCCCATGGTCAAGAATGCACTACTACTGAGTGGTACAGCAGGGCTTTGGTGGGACTCCACAATGCTCTTAAGCTTGAGCTTTATGCTGCTTCCTTTGTGGTCAATTTTCCTGAGCCCTGGGTCCCAAGTTCCCACTTCTGCTTGATGCTTGCCTTTTTATGCCTCTGTGCTTTCGACATTCTTCCTCATCTGGCTCCTCTTGTCCTCCCTCCAAATCGTATTAACTTCTGCTCTTCAGAACCATCAGTGTTCTTGCCGGCCTCCTTGCTTTCTCAGCATCCCATAGACATTCTCTTCTAGAAACTTTGTTTTTTGCTTTTGTTTTGTTTACTAAAATTTTAAAGGTAGCATATAAAGTTTAAGTGTCATTTGCCATTTTGAAAGAAAGCATGTTTTAGTGGATTCTCCTTTCTCTCTTCTGCCACCCTCTGCTTCTTCTACTGCCTTCTCATAACTTCTCCCCAGCCTTTCCCCTCTCTCCTATCTCATTGTCTCTGTTCACTCCTGTTCTCCCTCAGCATCTACATTTACCATCTTTAGGTCTCCTTCCTAGTTTTTTTAGGTTTTCCCTACATTTCTACTTAAGTATATATACACATATATTACAAGTTAGGGTCCTCAGATGAGAAAAAAAATGTAGATTTCATCTTTCTGAGTTTGGGTCACCTTACTTAATATTATGTTTTATGTATCCATTAATTTACCTGGAAAATTTATAATTTCATTTTCCTTTACAGCTGTCTAAAGTCATTTTATAAGTATGTGCCATATTTTTATTGTCTGTTCACCTATTGATGGACATCTATGAAGCTTCCCCTTCCTTGTTACCATGAATTTTTAATCAATAAGTGTTAATGTGCATGCATTTCTGTGGTATGATATGTAGTCCTCTGGATATATGTTCAGGATGGGTATACTATATTGTTAAGTTTTTGAAGTGACTCCAGACTACACCTTCACAGCAGTGAATAAAGAATCCTCTCTTTCCACATCCTCCTCAATATTTATCATAAACATATGACAAATCCATACATATATTAATGATAGACATTCTGGTTGGTGTGAGATGATATTTGAAAATAGTCTTTTTATTTATTTTATGTATATCAATACACTGTACCTGCCTTCAGACACACCAGAAGAAGCCATCAGATCCCATTACATATGGTTGTGAGCCACCATGTGGTTGATGGGAATTTAACTCAGGACCTCTGGAAGAGCAATCAGTGCTCTTAACTGCTGAGCCATCTCTTCAGCCCTTTGAAAGTAGTCTTAATTTCCATTTTTCTGATGAGTAGGGATGTTGAATACTTTAAAGAAATATTAATTAGTCTCCTTTGTTTTTTTTTTAAGAACTGTTTGTTAGTTTCATTAACTCTGTTGTTTCTCAGCAGAATTACTTTTCAGTGAAAGACTAAGGTGTCCGAAGAAATTTAATATGAATCAACACAAGCAAGCAAACAAACAAACAAACAAAAAATCAGAGAATTTAAATTTTTTAAATTTATCTTTTGATACTTTATTTACATTTCAAATGTTTCCCCCTTTACAGGTCTCCCCTTTGGAAAGCCCCTATCCTCACCCCTCCTCTGCCTCTATGGGGGTATTCCCCCACCCACCCACCCACACACTCCCATCTTTCCTCCTTAGCTTTCCTCAATACTGGGGCATTTAACACCCTCAGGCCCAAGGGCCTCTCCTCCCCCTGATGGACAAGAAGGCCCTCCTCTGCCACATATGTGGTCAGCACCATGGGTCCCTCCATGTGTATCCTTTGGTTGGTGGTCCAGTCTCCTGGAGCACCAGAGAGTCAGGCCAATTAACACTGTTGCTCCCTCCATGGGCCTGCAAACTCCTTCATCTCCTTCAGTCCCTTCTACAACTCCTCCATCTGGGACCTTATACTCAGTCCAATGGTTGCTTTGAGGTGAATCTTGAGTATTCCGAACTTTTGGGCTAATATCCACTTATCAGTGAATACATACCGTGTTCATTCTTTTGTGACTGAGTTACCTCGCTCAGGATGATATTTTCAAGTTCCATCCATTTGCCTGAGAATTTCATGAAGTCATTGTTTTTAATAGCTGAGTAGTATTCCATTGTGTAAATATACCACATTTTCTGTATCCATTCCTCTGTTGAGGGACATCTGGGTTGTTTCAAGCTTCTGGCTATTGTAAATATGGCTGCTATGAACATAGTGGAGAATGTGTCTATATTACATGTTGGAGCATCTTCTGGGTATATGCCCAGGAGTGGTATAGCTGAGTCCTCAGGTAGTATTTCGTCCATTTTTGTGAGGGTCCACCAAACTGATTACCAGAGTGGTTGTACCAGCTTGCAATCCCACCAGCAATGGAGGAATGTTCCTCTTTCTCCACATCCTTGCCATCATCTGCTGTTACCTGAGTTTTTGATCTTAGCCATGCTGACTGGTGTGAGGTGGAATCTCAGGGTTGTTTTGATTTGCAATTACCTGATGACTAAAGATGTAGAACATTTCTTTAGGAGCTTCTCAGCCCTACAAGTTTCCTCAGTTGAGAATTCACTGTTTAGCTCTGGTCCCCATTTTTTGATAGGGTTATTTGGTTCTCTGGAGTCTAACTTCTTGAGTTCTTTGTATATATTGGATATTAGCCCTGTATCAAACATAGTATTGGTAAAGATCTTTTCCCAATCTGTCGGTTGCTGTTTTGTCCTATTGACTGGGTCCTTTGCCTTACAGAAGCTTTGCAATTTCATGAGGTCCCATTTATTGATTCTTGATCTTAGAGCATAAGCCATTGGTGTTCTGTTCAGGAACTTTTCCCCTGTGCTCAGGTGTTCGAGGCTCTTCCCCACTTTCTCTTCTGTGTGTCTGGTTGTATGTGGAGGTCCTTGATCCACTTGGACTTGAGCTTTGTACAGGTAGATAGGAATGGATCAATTTGCATTCTTCTACATGTAGACCACCAGTTGAGCCAGCACCATTTGTTGAAAATGCTATCTTTTTTTCCACTGGATGGTTTTAGCTCCTTTGTCAAAGAACAAGTGACCATAAGTGTGTAGGTTCATTTCAGGGTCTTCAATTCTTTTCCATTGATCAGCCTGCCTGTCACTGTACCAATACCATGCAGTTTTTATCACTACTGCTCTGTAGTATACCTTGAGGTCAGGGATGCTTATTCCCCCAGAAGTTCTTTTGTTGTTGAGAATAGTTTTTGCTATCCTGGGTTTTTTGTTATTCTAAATGAATTAGAGAATTGCTCTTTCTAAGTCTATGAAGAATTCAGTAGGAATTTTGATGGGGTTTGCATTGAATCTGTAGATTGCCTTCAGCAGGATGGCCATTTTACTATGTTAATCCTACCAACCCATGAGCATGGGATATCTTTCCATCTTCTAAGGTTGTCTTCAAATTTTTTCTTCAGAGACTTGGAGTTCTTGTCATATAGATCTTTCACTTGTTTGCTTAGACTAACACCAAGATACCTTATATTGTTTGTGATAATTGTGAAGGGTGTCATTTCCCTAATTTCTTTTTCAGTCTGTTTATCCTTCGAGTATAGGAAGACTATTAATTTGTTTGAGTTAATTTTATATCCTGCCACTTTGCTGAAGTTGTTTATCAGCTGTAGTAGTTCTCTGGTGGAGTTTTTCGGGTTACTTAAGTATATGATCATATCATCTGCAAATAGTGATATTTTGATTTCTTCCTTTCCAATTTGTATCCCTTTGACTGCCTTTTGTTGTCTAATTGCTCCAGCTAGAACTTCAAATACCATATTGAATAGATATGAAGAGAGAGGGCAGCCTTGTCTAGTCCCTGATTTTAGTGGGATTGCTTCAAGTTTTTCTCCATTTACTTTGATGTTGGCTACTGGTTTGCTGTATATTGCTTTTACTATGTTTAAGTATGGGCCTTGAATTCCGGATGTTTCCAAGACTTTTATCATGAAGGGATGTTGAATTTTGTCAAATGCTTTTTCATCATCTAATGAAATTACTATGTGGTTTTTTTCTTTGAGTTTGTTTATATAGTGGATTAGATTGATGGATTCCCAGGTATTGAACCATCCTTGCATCCCTGGGATGAAACCTACTTAATCTGATGAATGGTTGTTTTGATGTGTTCTTGGATTCAGTTTTTGAGAATTTTATTGAGCATTTTTGCATCAATATTCATAAGGGAAATTGGTCTGAAGTTTTCTTTCTTTGTTGAGTCCTTGTGGGGTTTTGGTATCAGTGTAACTTTGGCCTCATAGAATAAATTGGGTAGTGTTCCTTCCGTTTCTATTTTGTGGAATAGATTGAAGAGTTTTGGTATTAGGTCTTCTTTGAAGGTCTGATAGAATTCTGCACTGAACCCATCTGGTCCTGGGCTTTTTTTGGTTGGGAGACTTTTAATGACTGCTTCTATTTCTTTAGGGGTTATGGAACTGTTTAGATGGTTTATCTGATCCTCACTTAACTTTGGTATTTGGTATCTGTCTAGAAAACTGTGTATTTCATCCCGATTTTCCAATTTTGTTGCATATAGGCTTTTGTAATAGGATCTGATACTTTTTTCAGAAATACTCATTTCTAATTTTGTTAATTTGGATACTGTCTCTGTGCCCTCTGGTCTGGCTAAGGGTTTATCTATCTTGTTGATTTTCTCAAAGGACCAGCTCCTGGTTTTATTCATTCTTTGTATAGTTCTTTTTGTTTCTACTTGGTTGATTTCAGCCCTTAATTTGATTATTTCCTGACTTCTACTCCTCTTGGGTGTATTAGCTTTTTGTTCTAGAGCTTGCAGGTGTGCTGTTAAGCTGCAAATATATGGTCTCTCCAGTTTCTTTTGGGAGGCATTCAGAGCTATGAGTTTTCCTCTTAACACTGCTTTCATTGTGTCCCATAGGTTTGGGTATGTTTTACTTTCATTTTCATTAAATTCTAGGATGTCTTTAATTTCTTTATTTCTTCCTTGACCATGTTAGGATTGAGTAGAGCATTGTTCAACTTCCATGTGTATGTGGGCTTTCTGTTGTTGTTGCCATTGAAGACCAGCCTTAATCCATGGTGATCTGATAGGAGGCATGGGATTATTTCAATCTTCTTATATCTGTTGAGGTTTGTTCTGTGACCAATTATATGATCAGTTTTGGAGAAGGTACCATGAGGTGCTGAGAAGAAGGTTTATTCTTTTGATTTAGGATGAAATGTTCTATAGATATCTGTTAAATCCATTTGGTTCATAACATCTGTTAGTTTCACTGTGTCTCTGTTTAGTTTGTGTTTCCAAGATCTGTCCATTGATGATAGTGGAGTGTAGAAATCTCCCACTACTATTATGTGAGGTCCAATGTGTGCTTTGAGCTTTAGTAAAATTTCTTTTATGAATGTGGGAGCCTTTGCATTTAGGGCATAGATGTTCAGAATTGAGAGTTCTTCTTGGTAGATTTTTCCTTTGATGAGAATGAAGTTCTTTTTCTTATCTTTTTTGATGACTTCTGGGTGAAATTTGATTCTATGCAATATTTGAATGACTACTCCAGCCTGTTTGTTGAGACCATTTGTCTGGAAAATTGTTTTCCAGCCCTTTACTCTGAGGTAGTATTTGTTTTTCACATGGAGGTGCAGTTCCTGAATGCAGCAAAATGCTGGGTCCTGTTTATGTATCTAGTCTGTCAGTCTATGTCTTTTTGTTGGGGAATTGAATCCATTGATGTTAAGAGATATTAAAGAATAGTGATTGTTGTTTCCTGTTATTTCCAATGTTATTTTTGTTTGTGTGGCTATCTTCCTTTCAGTTTGTTGGAAGATTGCTTTCTTGCTTTTTCTTGGGTGTAGTTTCCCTCCTTTAGTTGGCGTTTTCCATCTATTATTCTTTGTAGGGCTGGGTTTGTGGAAACATACTGTGCAAATTTGGATTTGTCATAGAATATTTTGGCTTCATCATCTGTGGTAATTGTGAGTTTTGCTGGGTATAGAAGCCTGGGCTGGCATTTGTGTTCTCTTAGGGTCTGTATGAGATCTGCCCAGGATCTTCTAGCTTTCATAGTCTCTGGTAAGAAGTCTGGTGTAATTCTGATAGGTCTGCCTTTATATGTTACTTGCCCGTTTTCCCTTACTGCTTTTAATATTCTTTCCTTATTTTGTGTATATGGTGTTTTGACTATTATAGGACAGGAAGAATTTCTTTTCTAGTCCAATCTATTTGGAGTTCTGTAGGCTTCTTGTAGGTTTATGTGCATCTCTTTCTTTAGGTTGGGGATGTTTTCTTTTATAATTTTTATAATTTTGTTGAAGATATTTACTGGTCCTTTAAGTTGGGAACCTTCACTCTCTTCTATACCTATTATTCTCAGGTTCTGTCTTCTCATTGTGTCCTGGAGTTCCTGGATGTTTTGGGTTAGGAGCTTCTGCATTTTACATTTTCTTTGACGGTTGTGTCAATGTTTTCTATGGTATCTTCTGCACCTGAGATTCCTTCTTCTATCTCTTGTATTCTGTTGGTGATGCTTGTATCTATGACCCCTGATTTTTTTCCTAGGTTTTCTAACTCCAGGATTGTCTCCCTTTGTGATTTCATTATTGTTTCTATTTCTATTTTTAGTTCCTGGATGGTTTTATTTATTTCCTTCGTCTGTTTGATTATGTTTTCCTGTAATTCTTTAAGGGATTTTTGTGTTTCTTCCTTAACGGCTTCTAGTTGTTTACCTGTGTTATCTTGTATTTCTTTAAGGGACTTGTTTATTTCCTTCTTAAAATCTTATATCATCCTATTGAGATGTGATTTTAAGTCTGAGTCTTCCTTTTCTGGTGTGTTGGGGTATTCAGGGCTTGCTGTGGTAGGAGAGTTGGGTTCTGATGATGCCAAGTAGTCTTGGTTTCTGTTCCTTATGTTCTTGCCCTTGCCTTTCGCCATCTGATTATTTTGTCATCTGGTCTTACTCTCTCTGACTGTGGCTTGTCCTTCCTACAAGCCTCTGTGTCAATACTCCTTGAAGACCAGCTCTCTCTGAGAGGAATTTTGGTTCGGAGAGCTGTGGTAAAGGGTCAGCTCTGGGGTGCAGACAGAAACCAGAAGGATCTTGTCCCAAGCTGTTTCTTGGTTCCTGTGTCCTGATGGCTCTGCAAGGGCCCCTCATGATCCAGTGAATTTGAACAGAGGTGGTGGTCTTGCCTGTGCTCGAAGGTGTGTCAGCACTCATGGGATACCATCTCTTTCCTGGCACTATTTGAGTATCGAGCCCTGTGTCACAGGATCAACTCCCCGGCTGCCAAAAGAAACCAGAAGCCCATTCCTCAGTCCCTGTGTCCTGGTGATTCCAGGTGGGTCCCTCTGAGTAGACAGGCTTATCCACACTCCTGGGAGTCTAGCTTTCTCCTGGCACTGTTTGGCTATGGAGCCCTGATGGCCCAGGCAGAGATAGCCAGCCACAGATGGAAACCAGAAGACTCCTGTCCCTGGGTGTTCCTCAGTCCCTGTGTCCTGAGGATTCCGGGTGTGTCCTGCTGAGCAGTGGCGCTCATCTTACCCCCACTCTTGGGCTTTTCCATACTTCTGGGTGGCTAGCTTTCTCCTGGTGCCATTTGGCTCGAGAATTTAAAATTTTAGTTGAAAAGAAAATTTCAAGAGAGAAAGAAAGCAAATATATTTGAGTAAGAAAGAAAAAAGGATATGTGTTCATTATTTTAATAATTACTTTGTAAGAATTGTCTTCATATTATATGTATGAAAGAGCTGGGTACAATAGTTTGAAAAGTACTTTTTTCTTAAATATTGAAAACAGATTGTAGAAGGGGTTTCTAAGTTATTGTGGAATGTTCTGCAGTGGAAATTTTTAGCTCATTTCTCTTTTGTTATTCTGCCCTTAGTTGCTGGGTGGTAGTTTATATATATCACACAATACATTCATATGTCGAGGCCTCCATTTATATGTGATAAGCTTTAATTTTTCACATTGTAAATGTTATTGTGTTTGGTTCAGTTTTAACAGTAAGATATATTTTTATCAAGTATTCAAAAATACATATAAGAACACAGGAAATCCTTTGTCTTCCTGAAATTCAGTCACAGAGAAAATTAACGTGGGTAAGAAACAAGTAAATTTCTGATGCATTTTAGGTTTGGATATAGAAAACCCTAATGCATTTTTTATTGATTAAATCTATACATTTTCATGTAAGCCTGATAGCTCATGACTGTAATCTTAGCACTTACAAGGTAAGCATTGTCTAATGCTGGCTTAAATGACATTCTGTTAAAAAAAACAAACAAACAAATAAACAACAAAAAAGAAAATGACAAACCTTCCCCCAACTATATAGGTTATAAAATTTGGAAAAGAAAAAAGTTTAAAATGAGGAAAAGTTACTGATAAAGTCTGTTCTTAGGGCTAGCAAGATGGCTCAGCAGGTAAATGCAATTAAGATAAAAGCCTTACAACATGGGTTCTATCACTTGAACCCTTGTGAAAAAGCTAAATGTTTTGGAAGTCATCTGTTATTTCAGTACTCCTACTAGGAGAAGTAGACACTGACCTGCAGTACAGGCATAATGACCCGAAAACACCACAGAGGATTTAAGACTAACTCCCTAAAGTTGCCGCACACTATGATACACATACACACACACACACACACACACACACACACACACACACACACATTTTTAATGTCTGTTGGTACTTTAAAGCCTTCAAATGTAATGCTATTTTATCCTGAGTATGTTCTTATATTACTTCAGTTTGAAGAAACTATAATTAAGAGTACCACTTTATGCAGATTCCCCAACAACTGGAGTTGGGGCTGATCCTGAATCTGTTGCCTGCTTGTGGATCCCATTTCCCCAACTTAGTCCTTTGGCCTCAGAGGGGGCTTGGTACCGGGGGGAGGCTCCCCCTTCTCAGAGGAGAAAGAGAGGTGGGAAAGGGAGAGGATCTGTGTGAGCGGGTACTGGTAGGAGATGGGGGCTGATAATAGGATGTAAAGGATGTAATGGGAAAAAAGAGCCTGTTCATACAATCAGATGAAAACGGATTCATTTAGAGAGGAGGGGGGAGACTATCTGAGATAGTAGTTAAACATTGGAAATGGACTAGCATATCTGGTACTTGAAAATTCTGAATTTACTGGGTAATTTTTAGAGGCAGTATTTTTCTTTGTTTTGTAGATATAGTCATAGGTACAAAGTCATGTATATTGTGTTGTCTCCTAGAGTGGCTGAAACATGTATTGCAGATTTGGGAGCTTGTAGTCAAACTTCGTTTTCTCAATTTCTGGGGAAGTTTTCAGTGAAAGCCTCCTTCAGTCTGAAGGTGACAGGGAAGGACTGCTCTCTCTTTGTTCTCTGAGGCAGCTTTTTTTTTTTTACAGCCTCAGGCATTTGAAGCTTACAGATGCTTCATTCCAATCTCTGTCTTCATATATCTGTTTATTTGTGTGTATTTTTAAAAATTATTTCCTTAGATCATGTTTATTTTCCCATCTAAATTTCTTCCTTTCATAAGAAGACTAATTATATCAGATGAAAACTAGCTCGAATAGCTTCATTTTGTCATGACTACATCTGTGAAGACTGTCTCCAAACAAAGTCACATTAGGTTGTACTGGAGTTAAGACTTTATATATGTGGTTGAGGTACACTAATCAACCCTTAATATATATGTCTATAAAAAGTCACATATACTTTAATGGATGTTTAAAATTTCACAACTGTAAGTTGGTGCAGGCATATGATGCTTAGATAAGATAAAATAATTAAAATTAATAAGGTTGTAACTGAAAAAGGAGGAGAAATAAGTAACAATACTAAGGTTGTTTGATTAAACCCTCAAGGAATCTCCTTATTTTATATTTGCCTAAAATTATATATGTGCATATACCGCAATCAAACATGACAAAATAAAATATGATAAGATGAAATAGTGTAATGCCAAGCTATGGGAGGGACATGGAGTTTGAAGAATGTTGTTTGGGATAGTGTGACGGTCACTCTTGGTGGGATGTCTGCTAAGGAAGAACGTCATCTGCATGCTTTCTTTGCTTCTTTGACCTGACAGGCTTTCACTACAGCATCTGGTTCCCAAATCTTCATTGGTAAAACTGAACAGTTGAGATATTTTTAAAAAAGCAAACAGGAGTGGAATTTAAGTCAAATCAGATGTTGATTGGCTACTCTCACAAGTTCTGTGCTACCATTTCCCTTGAATATCTTCTAGGTATGACAAATCACAGATCTAAGAGTTTTTGGCTGGGTTGGTGTTTATGTTTCTCTTTTGGTCACCTGCAGAGTATCTTCTTGTACCCAAGGCACTTGAGGTGAAGGACCCATGTAGGTACCAGCTTGACTTCTTCATGATCAATGAGTTCTGTGGGTGATATTCTTGGCAATGGGGCCCCAATATCAGTTTTCAGAGAGCAAGCCATTATCTTAGCAACAGTATAACTTGTTTGTGTGGCTTTCCATGTTATATCTCCTTGTCCAACAACCCAATTGAAAGCAATATGGTTTTATTAGTGTAAGCCTCCTTTGATGACAGGAGAAGGGCAATCTGGACTCTGTCTCCATTATTAAGAGAACTCATTTAGATCACCTTAATATATTTCTGGGAGATTCCACTACACTAGGTTTTCATACTACCTCTGAAATGTCCCTCAATTCTAGCTGTCTCTATGTATTCTTTACCTTACTTCCTCCCTTCCCTTTCCCACAGGATCCTTCTATTCATATCCCAACTTATCCCCAGACCACCCTAAAATATATTCTATTTCACCATCCCAGGGAGATTCATGTCTTCCTTCCCATTTCCTTTCTCTATACTTAACCTCTTGGAATATATAAATTATAGGTTGGTTATCATATATTTAATGCCTAATATCCACTTATAAGAGAAAACCTACCACATTTATCTTTCTGAGTCTGTGTTACCTCATTGAGGATTTTTTTTTCTAGTTGCATCCATTTGCCTATAAATCTCATGATGTCATTTTTTTCCCAATACAACATATTTATTGATTCTTTGGGAATTGCACATATATACCCCTATCACCCTCATTTCCCAGTCTTTCCATGTCTGTTCCTCTCCCTTGTGATTTATACCCCACCTCCAAAAAATAAAAAATAAAAATAAAAATTTTAGAAACTCTCAGTGACCTGTCCCTTAAATAGAATTGAGTTATGCTTATCCTGAATCCCACCAGAAGACATCAATTGTGGACAGATAACTTCAGCATCCTTATCATACCTTTCAAGAGTTCTCTTCAATGGCTTCCTGTTTAGGTTGCCACTTTTTTAAGAGGGTGGGGATTGACATGGGAGTAGTGGTTGTCCAGAAGTTGTCCATGTCTCTCCTTCTCAACTATGTATTTGCAATCATTGATATCACTACAATAATAGCTTCCTTGATATTCACAGTCAGCTGGAGCTTGGATAATGGGCTTCCACGTGGTTTCTGACCACAGCACAGACCACAAACACATACCCTAGCTGCAGTAGGACTACTGACCCAGATAAGGTACTTGGAGGCATCCTGAACCAAAGACATCACCATGGTTTAGGTAGTAGCATAGGCTACTCACTTCAATATGGTTCGTGATGGCAGAATGGCTCACAGACATTATCATATCTTCAGTTTACAGCACAGACAGCAGACATCCCCATGGTCTTTGGACTTTAGGACCTCAGACCCAGACGTAGCCTTCAGGAGAAGCATGGACCTGAATATTACCATGGCCTCAGGTGGCAGCCTGGTCCTTATTGTCATCATACCTCCAGTTCTGCCTCTCTCCTCAGTGCAAGTAACTCTTTGCTTTTCTCTCTTTCCCATCTTGTGATCACATATTAATTCATTATAGTAGTGCATCCTATCAGCGTCACAAGTGGAGTGGCCTGACTGGCTTCCAGGATGTAATTTCTTGAACAGCTGTGTAATACTCCATTGTGTAAATATGCCACACTTCTTTATCCATTCTTCTTTTGAAGGATGTCTAGGTTGTTTCCAGTTTCTGACTATTTTGAATAAAGCTGCAATGAATATGGTTGAGAAAGTGTCTTTGTAGTAAGATGAGACATCCTCTGGGTATATGCCCAAGAGTTGTATCTTGGGTAGATAACTTCCTAACCTGAGGAACAGACATATTAATTCCTTGTATTGACAGTACAAGTTTGTACCCTACCAGCAATGGGGAAATGTTCCTCTTGCTCCTCATCCTTGGCAGTATGAGCCATCACTTGTCTTATTGATAGTGGCCATTCTCCCAACTGTAAGATAGAATCTCAGAGCAATTTCAATTTGTATTTTCCTGATAGCTAAGGATGTTGAACATTTCTTTAAGTGTTTCTCAGCCACTTGAATTTTCTTCATTGAAAATTCTGTTTAGATTTGCACTCCATTTTTAAATTGCATCATTTGATTTTTAAATATCTTGCCTCTCAAGTTATATTTTGGATATTAATCCTCTATCAGATGTGGAGTTGGTAAAAATCTTTTTCAATTCTGTAGGCTATTGATTTTTCTGACCAATGCTGTACTTTGCCTCACAGAAGCCTCTCAGTTTTATAAGGTCCTATTTATTAATTAATGATCTTAGTGCCTTCACTATCTGTTCTTTTCAGAACATTGTCTCCTGTGCTGATATGTTCAAGGACACTCTGAATTTTCTCTTCTATTAGGTTCAATATGTTTGATTTTATGTTGAAGTATTTCATCCACCTGTACTTGAGTTTTATGCAGGGTGAAAAGTATATATCTATTTGCATTCTTCTACATGCAGACAATTAGTCACACAAGCACCATTTATTGAAGATGCTTTCTTTTTTTCATTGTGTCTTTCTGTCTTTTTTTTTTTTAATAAAATGTCATGTTTGCATAAATGTGAGGATTTATGTATTGGTCTTCAACTGAATTTAATTGATCGATGTGTCTGTTTTTGAGTCAATACGATGATAATTTTATCACTATAGCTCTGTAGTACAACTTGAAATCAGGGATAGAGAGATCTCTAGTAGTTCTTTGATTCTTCAGAACTGTTTTAGCTCTTCTGAGGTTTTTGTTCCATATGAATTTGAGAATTATCTTTTTATAGTCTTTGAAGAACTGTGTGCGAAAAGAGTAGAGATTGCATTGAATCTGTAGATTGTTTTCAATAGGATGGCCAACTTTACTATGTTAGTCCTACCTATCCATGAGAATGGGAGATTTTTCCATCTTCTTATATCTTCTTCAATTTCTTTCTTCAAGGACTTAAAGTTTATCATACAAATTGTTCACATGCTTTATTAGAGTTACTCCAAGATATTTTGTACTATTTGAGGTTATTATAAAAAGTGTTGTTTCCATGATTTCTTTATTAGTTAATTATTTTACTTGTTCAATTGTTTGTTTGTTTTTAGTAAATCTTGTATCCAGCTACTTTACTGGAAGTCTTTATTAGCTAGAGGAGTTTTCTTATAAAAATTTTAGGGTCATCTTTACCTAAATTATATGATATCACACACACACACATACCACACACACACACACACACACACACACACACACACATACACACACACATACAATTGCTGCCCTTAGTGGCCTCTAAAAGGTGTCAGGTATGTTCCTGTTGCTGAAGGGAATGCACACTTAGGGAGGGTTTGGAAGATTCAAGTTGTATCTAATCTGAAAGCTTTATTTCTGTAGTCTTAGCTTCCATGGTGCTGTCAAGATGGGGACACAACCAATACTACTATCTAGCTGTGATTCCTATAAAGTAGAATAGTGACTAACATGACAATATAATCTCTAAAGGTCCAATAATGTCATTTAGATCTTGGTGGTAACCAACAAATATATAATTGGAATTAGTACTCCTTAAAAAGTAGAAAATCATGCCTGGTAATAGACACCTAGCCAACAGGCTGGAGCTAGTGAAGTCATAGATCTCAGAAGATAAATACTACCTGTTCTTAATTAGACCATCAAGATTCCTAACTACTCTATAAATTATTCTTATACCACAAACAAAGGTATAACTTTCACCTCATCACAGCAAAGAGAGACAACTACAGAAAATGCCTGGGGTAGTTTGAATGAGAACGGTCTCCATAGGTTTATAAATTGGAACACTTGCTCCTAAATTTGCAGAACTGCTTGGGAAGAATTAGGCAGTAAGGCCTTGTTAGAGGCGGTATATGTCTGGGGGTGAGCTTTGAGATTAAAAAGACATGCATTTCCCCAGCTACTCTACACCTCTTACTCACAGATCAAGTGTAAGCTCTCAGTTCCAGCTCCAGCACTATTTCTGTCTGCCTGCTGTCATGCTCCCTGTCATGATGGTCATAGACTCTAACTAACCATCTGAAACTATAAAACCCAAATTAAACATTCTCTTTTATATGCTGACTTGGTCATTATGTCTCTTTACAGCAATAGAAAAGTAAATATGACAGAAGTTGGTACCAGGATTGGGCTATTTCTGTGACACAAGATGCTGTATTTTTTGAGGTATGTGGAAAAATTTAGGACTTTATATAGAAAAGCATTTGGATGATATAAATGGAGCTTACCAGTCACCCTAGTAGAACTGTGAAAGACAATACAGTTGAGAGCTATGTGGGCTACACAGGCCCATCTCATGTTGTTTCACAACAGTATTAGTAATTGGCTAGAAAATGTGTGTGTGTGTGTGTGTGCGTGTGTGTGTGTGTGTGTGTGTGTGTGTGATATTTGTGCAAAGAATGTGGCTGCATTTAATTTTATATGTAATATGGTTTAACTTGACAGAATAAACAGATGTGCATGCCTGATTTTGAAATATCTGATGTTTGCTATTGTTTACTTTATTTAACTTTAAGATTTTAGTTTCAGAGTAGAAATACAGGGCATGTGTCTTATTGCTTGATTTGGCTCCTTAGCAGCAAATAAATGGTAAAGACCTTAACCTAGTAGTGCTTGTATTCTGTTGGGAGGAGCAAAAATTCATACTAGACACATCAACAAGTGTCAGGAAGTGAGCAATGCATTGGAAAAAAAACTGAATAGAGAAGAGAAGGAGGGATTAGGAGGGTGAGTGTCAAGACAGCAAATTTACATAGGAATGTAACAGTGGGTCTCACTGTAAAGAGGAGATACCAGTAAGGGATCTTGAACTGTTTCAGAACCCAGGAAGAGGCAGAGTAAAGACTTTAGTATGCTAAGGTTTTAGATTTGTTTTAAAAGCAAAAGGAAGGTTTGCAGGAGTGGAACAGAGTGAGGAAGGTATCAGGAAGGCTGAAGGCCTTTGGGTCAGGGAAAGTGGACTGTGGTTGAGCAGCAGCATATGTAGAAACTTGAGCTGTTTTAAAGGACTTTGATTTTTATTAAAATAAGTCTCCATCGGGGAGGGATACTCTTCAAAATGGATATGAAATTTAAATATAAAACACACAAAGCTTTACGAATAAGAGATCATGTATTAGAGAATAAGACAAATACAGTTTATTTTGAAGACATTATGAACAAGAAAAAGATACAAAGGAGGCATTTCGTACTACTGCCACAACTTCATTTCTTTCTAGTTCTATAGAGATTATTAAACTGCAGATTGTTGGACATATTTAAATATGTAATTCCATTATGTGATTCAATTCTGAAAACACATTACAATAAACTAGACCTATTGGATGGGGCATTTGCATTAATATCAAGTGTTGACCTACAATAATTTTGTATATTTATTGTATATTTTTGATGGCTATATTTAATATACTTGAATGCATTTCAAGTATATTAAATATCTTGCTGTATTAACATTAGTGATTTTCTACATTCAATATCAAATGCTTTGGTTCAAATATAAATGCTCCCTTAAAAGCATTGAACATGGAAAGCACATAATATATTTGATTTAATATTAAACAAGCAACTATCTTTTCTTCACTATTGTGTTTCTCCACATTACCTTTTCTTCCTAGATATATAGAAGAGGCAGGTATAAGCAAAATCTAGTGTCATAATTACTATTGTGTTGATGAGAAGAGTCACAATGATCAAAGCAGCTTGTAAAAGAAATCAGTTAATTGGGGACCTGCTCTTTGTTTCAGAGTGTGAGTCTGTGGTCACCACTGTGGGAAGTGTGTCAGGGATGGTGTTAGAGAAGTAACTGAGAATTTAAATGCTGATCCAAGTAGTTGGCAGAGATAAGAGGACTAGTCTTGGCATGGGCTTTTGAAACCTCAAAGTGTACCCACAGCAACATAACCCTCTCCAACAAGATCATATCTCCTAATAGTTTCCAAGACATTTCTATCAACTATAGACCAAGCATTCAACTATAACCTATGGAGGACATTATCATTCAAACCACCACATCTAGTTATTTCTTAAGTTGAAAATTAAACATCAGAACATGGTATACATGGAGGCAATATTATAAAACTTTGTACATTTTAAAAATTGTGTTTGTATGGCAGATTGATTGACACCATGCTTAGCTTGGTATTTGTGTTTCCCATATTTATTCCAATTAGAATATTCAGTGTATTCATGCAAAGATATAATGTGAAATAAGAATGAATTCAATTTACAACATTTTTTCAAATGATTCTACTAATTCCCACTTGTTTTTCAATTTGGAGCACATAGCCTTTTGAACTTAGGCTTGTGTCAAACAGAAATGGAGATATAGTTCAGATTAAATTCTGTTACCTTAAATTTAGCATAGTCTAGTACCTTGAGAATAGAGTATTATAATTTATTTCTTTACTTGAAAATGATGGTGAGTGAAAATAATAGACCACAGAAATATCTTCCATTGTATATTCAAACATTTGGATTCTAGTTTCTATTAATTTGATGATTATAACTTTTCAAACTTCCAATATTCTTCAAATAATCTTCCTATAAGACTCATGAAACATATGGCTATATAAATTTATCTCTAATACTTAGTTAATTTAGAATAAGGAGAAACTACAATTCAAAATGTTATCTCTTAATGACAAAATATAATAATGTATAAGTTATGCAGTAAACATTGTTAAGCTCATCTGATCTTATTAATCATATTGTGTGCAGAGGTATGCTTTGTGAAATGTAGACTAACTGTGCTCCAGAGGGTGTGTCTGCTACAGTAGAGACAAAGGCCAATGGCAGACGGGTGTTCAGCTTTATCGTTGCTCCTTATGTACTAGAGTCTGTATTATCCTCTCTAAATATATGTGATCTCATATATATTTGATAGGCTTAACACTGAACACCTATGGCTTGATGACATTTACTCTTGATACTTCTGGTACATTTGTAACATACTTTGAAAAGGACAGCTGACTACTGTAGGCCTCTTGTTTGCTGCTTCAGTCTCAGAGAGCCAGGTTTTCTGCATATATGTTATGGTTGTTGGCTTGGTAGATTTTTGGGGTGGATGAGGCTCCTAACATTGTGCTCAGCTGTATCTCTGATTCTTTTGTCTCATCTTGGGACTCTTTTCCTCCTATTAAGTTGCCTTTATCAGTTTCTATATGAGGGCTTTTGCCTTGTCTTAATGCATTTTGTTTTGTCCTATTTAACTGTCTTCTCTTGGAGACCTGCTCTTTTCAGGAAGGAGGAGTGGATCTAGGGAAAAGAAGAGATAAAAAAGGGAGATGGGAGGACAGGAAGGAGGGAAAACTGTGGTTGAGATATATTGTATGAGAGAAGATTCTATTTTCAATTAAGAAAAAAAAATGAAAGCTGAGCTCCACGATGTTCCATTTTTAAAAATATGATCATCCCTAATGTTGCTACTTCTAGTTCATCCCCAGAATCCTTAAAATATAAATTGATTGTTTTATTACCTATGCACTTTTAACCAGCCCTTCAGCAGACACAAAAAGCAATGCTCCCGAGAAGTGCAGTTGTGTTGGGAGATGATCATTCTAAATTGATGGCTTCTCTCAGCATCCAGTCCCTTGTAGGAGCAGAATGACACAACATCTGTCATCAAATTGTACTTACTTCCTTACAATGCCCTGAAGACACAGAGACAGTAACACGTTTACAAACAGGCTGGACAATGATCAGCTATTCTATACTTTGGTGTTTTCCACAAATACATCATGTAAGAAATTCAGCATTATCTCTTTGGACTTGTCTTGGATTTTTTCCTTAAAGGAGAAATTATGCTGACGAGGTTTGCCTTGTAAGGCACGCATTTAAATGTGTGAGCACATCATATTCCAGCCACAACATTACATGTCCTTTTTGCTAAGGTAACTATTATTGACTGTAACAAGAGCTTCTCACTTCAAATTCTTTACCACTAGGTCTCTGCTTTGCTCAGACAAGATTTAAATTTTTTTTTTTTAATTAGTGAGCTTACATTATACAATATGTTTACTTTTGAAAATATTTGCAAGGCAAGTATCCAGTTTCCAAATTATATTTATTATTTTTCCCTAACACTCCATAATCAGGGCACATGTGCTAAGAGAAGGAACTACTAGTCTTGTGAGTTTTATAAGACTCCAGAGTCTGTTAGAATGTAATATTTTTTAAAACTACAAAACTTACTTTTATATTTGAGAATCATATTTCTGTCCTAAACAAGCACAGGAAATCTAGTCACTGTTAAATTGGTCATTATCTAGGATTTTATCCATAAGTTTATTTATTATGTTCACTAGGCTTTCTCAGTGATGCTGAGAATGTCTTAAAGTTCCTACTGCTTCAATCCAGAGGCTACTAGTTGCGCTCTCTACGTTTAATGGCTTCTGGATCCAACGTGTTGAATCGGGCTTTTTATTTATGTATACTTTTTGAGAAAACACATCATTGTTGCTGCCTATTTTAGTAGGAGAGATTATGATGGCAGGAATAGTAAAAAGTTTGCTCAAGTTATTTTTGTTACATACAATAATCTTTTCATTGAAGAAATCTCAAGGAGCAATGTATTTCCATTATTCCAGCACATGCCACAACAGAATATTTTCTGTCCTTCCTTTGCTCTCTCTCTCTCTCTCTCTCATTAACTTGTTTATTCTCTTTTTTTCTCTTAACATCTGGATCACAGCTCCTCCTCCCTCCTCTCCTCCCAATCAAACTCTTACAAATCTCTCTCCTATTACCTTCTCCCCTTCTCCGAGGAGTAGTGGAAGCCCCTCTTGGGTACCACTCTTCTCTAGGACATCCAGTAAAAGCAAGACTAAGTGCACTCTCTCCCAATGAGGCCCAGCCAGGCAGTACAATTAGGGGAAGGAGATTTTATGGCAGGCAACAGAGTCAGGGACAATTGTTAAGGGATGTACATGAAGACCAAGTTGCACATCTGCTACAAATTTGTAAGGTGCCTAAGTCCAGCTCCTGCGTGTTCTTTGGTGTGTGATTCAGTCTCTGTGAGCCCTCAGGGGATCAGGTTAGTTGACTTTGTGGGTTTTCTTGTGGTGCCCTTTACTCACCTTGTGTGGGAAGCCGCCTGAGTCATACCCACATTCGCCATTACAAGATGGCGCCTACATTCGGCCGAGGACAAGTTGTAAACAGGCTAGTGCGCATGCACCTGGTAATTTTCCACCTCAGAGTCTCAGCCTCTCTCCTGGCGGCATCTGGCATGGTGTGCGGGAGCCAATGGGGAAGCTCCATGTCCCAGGCAAGCGCTGTGACCTATATAAGGGACGGGTGTTCTATTGTTCGGGGTCTCCACTCGTGGCAAGCTTATGCTCTCCCTCTCAAGATGCATTAAAGCTTTACTGCAGAAGGATCCTATGTGTGCCGCGTCGTTCTTGCTGGCGAGACCATAGCGCGGGACAACCTTGCTCACTCAATTCTATCCCCCATTCTTCCAAAAGACTCCTCTCTGCCTGGTGTTTGGCTGTGGGTCTCTGCATGTTTTCTTCTCTTGTTGGATGAAGCTTCTCAGGAGATTGTTATGCTGACTCCTGACATAGTACACTTTGATCATTTGCAAACCATTAAGAGCCAGGGTGTCAATTAATACTACCTGAATTCTATCCTCAAGTCCTCAGGGCATCAGGTTTGGTCCTTTTTACTACTCACTTTACAGACCTACATATCAGATGTCATAAAATTTCCTCTCGGGACTGGTTTAGTTATCTCTCATAAATATAGATGTGCTTATTTTTTCTTTTTTTAGAATAACATTTTATTTATCTACATTGTCTTCAAGTTTATGTTTTCATGTGTCTTTTTTGTGGTTGCTCAATAGTGTACATGTAATATCTATATATGCTCTAGATAATGTATCTATGGAGTGCCATATATTCATACATCATTTATCTCATTTTACTTATGATATTGTTTTAGCAACTTAAATGATGTATAGAATCATATCTCATTTCCCTTTTTAAATGTAAAATGAGGTTCTATACCTCACTTAAGTGGCTAAAGCAATGTACCAGGAGAATATGATAAGTGATGGAAAGTCTTTCATCAACTCTGTTTAAATTTGATTATTGTGTTCCTCAGCACTAAGTTCTGCTCTTAGTGTTTCTTGAATTGCCATTTAATGCTGGGGGATAGTTCTATCTGTATAGAACTATAAACTAACAGAGTACATGGATTAAAAGCGTGAATCACTGGACCTGGCCTTCTAAACTTGCTTATACCCCTTTTCAGTTTTGAGTTTTGTCAGTACAGGAGTTGAGGAGAGGAAGTAGATAATTCAGAAGAAGCAGACAATTTAAGATAAAGATTGGTTAAAGAGATGCACACTAGGAAAGCAAAGAGCAGATGGTAGCAAATTGCATGCTAAAAATTAAAATGAGATATTCTAGAGTGCTAAAATTTTAGAAAAACTACTCTTCTCTGAAACATTAATAAAATATCCAGAAGGCTATTTCTTTTCAAAGCCAATATTTCAATATAGTTTTACATTACTATTTAGAAGCTAATTAATGAGACTATGATCCTCATTATCTTTATTCCTCTTTACTTTGGAAATTTATATTGGCCCTTAATCCTTCCTATAGAGTATCTGGGGGTGAAATTTACGTAAGACAATAAGCTACCTGTTGACAGATTTTGTGATATGATTAATGGAGGTAGAAGGTGAACCTATCTTGCACAATGAAGGGTTTTTTTGTTTGTTTGTTTGTTTGTTTGCATTATCTGTGTATTTCATACATCAATGCCAGTATTTCTTAAACTGCATGTCAAGACTCCAGAGGGATGGGTTACAACATAATTTAAGGAGCTGCATTTATGGAAACTATGTAGAGGTGTCTACATTGAAGATTATACCAAAGATATGAGCGTTTTCTTCCTTAACTTTGCATACTTCCTGGTTGAAATGGAAATAGAGGATACATCATCTTCATCAATTAAAAGCAAGCATTGGTGTTTCCCAAATTGTGGTCGATATAATATTATTATCTTTCACAATGTCTAATAAAAAGATATATGAAGAACTTTGCCTTGAATGTAATCACTGAATGATACTCAAATTATAGGAAAAGTTATTAAATATAGGATAAGCACTGCTTATTGTGGTAATTTAAATGAATATTTGAGAAAAAAATAAAAAATTAAAAATAGAAAAATAATTACCACATGTAAGTATTCTGATCTTTTGAGTAGTCCATACATAGCCAGACTTTCGGGGCTTCCTTTACATTTCATCTATGCGTCCCAGGCTCAGGTCTTACTGTGTTCCATGTGTAGTCCATACATAGCCAGACTTTCCGGGGCTTCCTTTACATTTTATCTATGTGTCCCAGGCTCAGGTCTTACTGTGTTCCATGTGTAGTCCATATATAGCCAGACTTTCCGGGGCTTCCTTTACATTTTATTTATGAGTCTCAGGCTCAGGTATTACTGTGTTCCACATTTATATTCTCAGTTTTGCCCTTTTCTCATTTTTCTATTGTTATGATATTTGTAACACAGTGTCTTAGCTAGCCTGGAATTCACTCTATAGACAAAGCAAGCATTGAACTCATAGAGATACACTTGACTCTGTCTTCTGAGTGCTGGGATTAAAGGCATACTCCACCACGCCTGGTCTACTATCTGCATTTTATCCAAGAGAATGGCCTGTTTTTGTAGACCATTGAAATTTTGTATCACTACATTATTATTATTATTATTATTATTATTATTATTATTAATTATTATTATTATTTAAATGTATTACATTTAGCACATCTTAATTAAAATAGAATTACATCACTTTCTACCTTCCCTCAAGGTACCTTCCCTCTAACCTTATCCTATTCCACAAACATCAGTATCCATGACAATAGTAATAGCCATGCTAACAGGAAGGAAAGGAAGGAAAGTATCCCGAGGTCACATCATGATTGATTGACCTTGTTTTCCTTTATGGCCTATCCTGGAAAATAAGAAGCATAACAACAGAACAGGGACATTGTCCCAACTTTAGTATACTATAATATTTACAGTGCCCTTAAATTGAAATTATATACATAAGAAACATACACACACACACACACACTAGCAGAACCAGACTATAAAAGGTATCATTACATATATTATATTAGAATAAACACTTTCCAGTAGTTAAATTCAGTTGTATGTTTGATGATTGCTTTTTGAACAAAGATAGTACATTTCCTTTTAAAGTATTTTCTTAGCAATGATGATCATGGACACTCTGGACAGTGTCCAACCCTAGGCAGGTAGTCATGACTTATACAAGGAGGACAGTGTGTCAGGAAGAAGCATTCCTCCTTGGCCTCTGCTTCTGCTCCTGTTTCTGGGTTTCTGCTTGGGGATCCTACCTGGACTTCCCTCGATGATGGATTGTAAACCTTTCTTACCCCTTTGGGACTTTTGGTCAATGTTGTATCACAGCAACAGAAAAAGACAGTAGAACATTAAATATATTTGTAAGTTGAGTAATGGAAGTAGCAGATCACATAGATATTTTTTCATGAAGTAATTTTAAGGTTTCCCATAGGGGAGATATAATTTAACACCAGACATATTCCCTTTCTAATATTGCAAATATGTTTAAAACTTACTACAACAAAGCAAACTATTTAGAAGATAATTTCAATATCAAACTACATTAAATCAAAGAGATTTTACTGACCATATCTTTATTATAGATATATGAAATTTCTTATAAAAATGTGACTTCTTAAAATTACTTTTTTAAGTATTTATTTATAATAAGTGGATCTTAAATTAGATCTTTGGTTAATATATAATCTTATCATAACTTCTATTGAGTTTGTTCTTATAAAAATTTTATGTATATTAAGTTCATTCTGATTATTGTACTTGATCTTATTATTGTAATCATTTATCCTCCTTGATCTCCCTCCTACTCTTATTAACACACTCTCTTCAAATGACATTCACACACACATGACATTTTTGTTTTTGTTTTTGTTTTTTTTCTTTTTGTTCTTGTAGAGCCACTGAGTTTAATCAGGATCTGTGTGAGAATGGGCTTGAGTTTATCTGTTGGAATTCAGTATTCTCCTCAATGGACAAATGACAAAAGATGATGACTGACCCTATTCTAGAATCCATCAATAGCCAATATTATAGCAGGGAAGAGTAGGGCCCCATTAGCTCCTCCATGATCAATGAGTGACTATTTATAGGCCCAGTCTAATGTAGGATTATTGCATGGAAGGCTGGTATTGTAGATAAGATGATTCACAGCTTATTAGCCTTTCTACTCTAAAAATCTGGTGCTATAGTTAACAGGGCACCCCCTACAAGACAGCAATGTTTCTGGGTTAGTAAAAGGCGAGGAAATAAGTCATTCTGGAGATGGTTTTGGGAAAGAGTATCAGCTGTATTCCAAGTGGACTCCTACTTATATAGTGAAGCCTATTGGTTAGCACAATATCTCAGGTTGGATAGTGAGTGCTCATACCACCAGGGTCTCTGTGCATAGAAAGCATATTATAGGAGATGTGAAGAATGCACACTTGTCTTCAGGCCAGCCACTAACTACCTACATTACTTCAGAATTCAGTGTTCTGATTTCTTGGAATACTCAGGAGCATGGTATGTCATGCTTTGTACTTAGAAGCTCAGTATGCCAAGTAGCCTGGCTGCTAGGTCACGCCTGCCTTTCCCCTATAGTCTATATAGCACATTCTAGCACTATGGCAGCTAGCCAGCAGAGAGGAGGCTTCCATCTCAATTTCAGCTTAATTTCTTTGCAACCAAGGTATTTGATGTCTTCAAAAACAGGGTCTCATCAATTTGTTCTTCTGAAAACCAAGAGTGGCAGAAACTTGTGTAACTTGGGGACAAGGTTTCTTCTGACATCCTGAATATCAATTCATGACCCTGGGGTTTTGTTTAGTAACCCCTGGCTTTTAGGAGTAGCGTTATCCAGACATGCAGAATAGTATCCTTCTGTCTCTTTTCACTTAAAACTTTTAATTGGATCAGAGAGTAGTAAATTTCCACAAGACATTTCTATATAGTCTTCATTTTAGTTAACCTTCACCCGTCATTTCCCTCAGACTGCATACTCATATATACTTAAACTCACCACACCTTAAATTCTTTCTCTCTGTTTCAAGGCTGGCCATCTCTATTATCTCTCCCCTGTAAGGCATACTCCACACCAATTCCACTTTTCTAGTGCCCAGACTTCTAATAGTATTCCAGGTTAAACATCCGAATTCCAAGACTTGATCCATGTGAGAGAACATGCGACAATTGTACTCTGGGTTACATTGCTCAATGTAAAGTTTTCTACTTTTGTCCACTTACTTACAAGTTTTATAATTTCATTTCACTTTACAGAAGAATAAAACTCTATTGTATATATGTAAATCATTTAAATTATCTATTCATCATTTGATGAACACCTAGGCTGATTATAGTCTCTAATTACTGTGAATAGAACAGCAATGAACATGGTTGAATAAGAATCTCTGAAGGGATATCAGAGTCGTTTTAGTACATCCCAAGAATTGCACAACTGAGTCAAACAGGAGTTCTGTGTTTAGCTTTCTGAGGAAGCAAATAGCGATTTCCATAGTGATTATATCAGGTCTACTCCCACCAAGAGGCTTGTTTAATTTACATTTTATGATGGATAATGAAGTTGAAGATTTTTTTAAAAATGTAAATTATTTATTTTTGACATTCTAGTATAATTATGCCATTTTCCTCCTTTCCCTTTTCCCTTTAAACCCTCACGTATACCCCTCTTGCTGTCTTTCAAGTTCATAACCTCTTTTTCATTGTTATTAAACACGTATATGTATTAACACTTTTTCAAAAGTTCTTTTATCTATTTGTTTACTTTTATGTGAGGAAGTATACACAAGAATGTGAGTTGTTTGTTTTGGGAGAAAGGAGGAAATACATGTACAGCATGGTGCTCAGTAGAGGTCAGAAGACAGTTTGCAATACCAGTTGTTTACCATTATTCTGTGGTTTCAGAGATTAATCTCCAGTCATCAGGCTTGGCAGGAAGTATCTTTTTTACAGACCCATCTCAGTCTGAAGGCTTATATTTGATTTGGGTATTTCTTTACTTGATGTTTAATTTTGTTAGCTCTTTGTGAATTCTACATATTAATTATCTGTCAGAGGTGGAGCTCACAATGATTTTTCTCTCATCTTGTGGACTGTTTCTCGATTGAACTGACAATTTCTTATGCTATGCAGAGGCTTTTTAGTTTTATGCAAGCTTTGTTTTTCTTGTACTCACTTATTCTCTCTTTTTCTCTATGTCTCTTTCTCTCTTTGTATGTATTTTTTCAGAAAGCTAGTTTCAAATATTCTAGAAAGAAATCACACTTACTTTTTAAAAAATTTGCTAGTGAGATTAATTCCTGTTTATTTCTGTAAATCATGTGATTTGCCTAGACACATCATTAAACATTCATTTTTATTTTAAAATATTTTACATACAGTATATTTACAACATATTGTTTCCCCTCCTCCAACACTTTAAAGATCAACAGAACTTCCATATCTACAAAACTTGATGTTTTCTCTCTCAATTTCTTTCAACAAAAACAACAATAAATAAATAAAACAGAAAGCAAAAATGATTAAACATTTGTTGTTTAACATTTGTTGTTGTTAAAACAAACAAAACCTCTAATAAGACAAAAAAATACCAAAACAGTATAAAAAAACACACAAAAATCATGGAGTCTGTTTTGTGTTGGCCATGCACTCCTGGACAAGGGACCTGCTCTGGAGTGTGATTGATATACCTAGTCACATTCCATTGGAGAAAACTAACTGCCCTTTCCTAGTACATATCACTTGCAAATGACTTCTTACTTAAGGGTGTCCACTTTCTCTTCTCACTGCTAGGATTTTCTCTGGTTTGAACCTGTGCAAACCTTGTGAGTGCTGTCATATATATAGTGACATCTGAGTCCATAGGTGTATCAGTCCTGATGTATTCTGGAAGATGTTATTTCCTTAGAGTCACCTACCACCTCTGTTTCTTAGAATCTTTCTGCCTCCTCTTCTTCATAGATCTCTGAACCTTGAGGAAAGGGTTTTGAGACAGATATCCTATATAGGGGTGAGTGACCCAAAGTCTCTTATCTTTGTACACTGTCTAGTTTCTCTGTGTAAATTCCCATCAACTGTAAAAAAAGGGTTCTTTTATGAGAGTTGGGTGATGCTCTGACCTATGAGTATAGCCATATCTCATTAAGAGTCATTTTATTATGTTCATTTAGCAAAATAGTAATAGTAGGTTGTCTACTAGAGCCTATGACCTGTGAAGGTTCAGTTTCTTGGTCACTTCAGAAGTAGGAGGAATGGGTTACATTTCATGGAATTGGACTTAATTCCTGTCAAAGCATAGATGGTCACTCACACAACTCTTGTGACACTGCTGAACCAGAATGTCTTTCAGGCCTAGAGTGCAAGGCTTGTAACTGAGTGAGATTGATGGCTGTTTTCTTCCTCTGATATAAACCCTTAATGAAATATGCATTTCTGCACATATAAATTATGTGCCAGACACTCATTGTAGAGATAAGTATATCTTTAAATAAGGAAACTTTTCTTCTTTTAGAAAACTATAGGTTACCCATTATAAGGAAGCTTCTTTTGGGCAGATCTCTCCTGTAATGTGTAAAATCTGAGACATTACTCATGCTTTTCTAGCTGTACCTTATCCCTTCGTCCACCTCCAGAATATCATTCATACTAAATGGTCTCTAAGATTAAACTTATCTTTGAAAATTGACAGAGATTCTCTCTCTCTCTCTCTCTCTCTCTCTCTCTCTCTCCCTCTCTCTCTCTCTCTCTGTGTGTGTGTGTGTGTGAGTGAGTGCTGGATTAGATCATGAGCCTCCAACAATCAAGACAAACAGGAAGCTACCACACATCTAAGCGGTTACTCTCAGTCCAATAACAATACGAATTAATTTTAGGATACAACTAAACTTTTAAGTTTTCTTCTATATTTACTCCAAACCCAACCCTAAAATGTGATGGTTTTTTTTTTTTTGCTAAATAAATATAAGAATGTCAATTATGAATGATTTATAGATGTTTGATGTATTCCAATATAGATATTTGAATAGATTCAATAATTGTTATAAATTTAAGAAAAATATTTTCAGTTCTAAAAATTACTCCTGCTTATAGCAACAATACAGCTTTGATGCTATAAATCTGAATGTTGGATGTAAGCCTGAAATTCATTGAATTCTATACACTTTAGTTCATGAATTGCAGGATGGAACACAGACCAAATTTCCTCAGTCAGTTAAAAGCACATTATTACAAAAACAGGATGGGGAAGAGAATTTTGTATTACTCCTTTTTGCCAAGATGTAGACCTAACCACCAGCTTATGAAGTCACATAAGCAACAGTCCTGACTCTATAATTACTAGGAGTTACAGTATTGAATTTTCTCTTAACTGATTGCCTAATGGTGATTGCTCATAAGAACACAGCTTCATTGTGGTTAATAGTCTGCCTCTTAAATATATCATAATAAATTTTTGATATGCAATAAAATGATTTTATTTTAGTAACATTATATATAATTGACCATTTTAGAGTTTGTAATAAACATAGAATTTATCTCTAACCGAAGATTGAGTTTTATTTTAATTGAAATTATAAATATGGTAGCTTAAATTAATCTAGCATTGCCTCTATTTGAAAAATAATGAGTAAAGAGTACATTTGGAAGAATTAGCATCCTCCTTTGAAAATATTTTCAGTCTTCATAGAAAATATAAGAATAATATTATTTGAAAGGTCCAGTTTTAAGGAAATGTACTTTTTGTATGCTGGAGAATTCATTTGGTAAATATGGTATTCCTAGATAGAGATTCCATGCCAAAGTTAGTGTGACGGGGACCTCCTCCCCTCTGACTATGGTAAAGTGGGCACCACTCACCTTGCACTTGTAATATGTGGGAAGGGTATGTATTTTTCTACATTTAAGGGCATTTATTTTATTATCACATATACTTCATTGGGTATGCCTTTTTCGGTGAGTTATTTCTGTCTTCATTATCAGCATAAAACCATTACAACATAAAATACCACAACATGACAGGAAAAATTGTCAATGTCTGCTCCTTTGCTATGATGTGTATTTTTACAAATTATATATTTTCTTTAATAAAATGTGTCCCATTTAACATAAAAGTACACTCCCTAATTCACTTAAGCGTCTGTTTATATGCTAGGTAAATATTACATATTTTTCCTTTTGAGAAATACTTTATTAAAATATGTTATATAACATTCAATTAAATGTGTAGCTCAATGAAATCTTATAAAATGAACATGCTTGAGTATCTATCACACAAATAAAGATTGAAAACATTATCTAATCTCTCAGAATAGATTTTCTTCTCCCTACGCTCATTGTCCAATCTAAAAATTATCACTGTGTTGACTTTATGAACAAATATTTATATGGCCAGATCAAAATTTGTGTAAATAAAACCTCATAGACTATTCTTTTCTCTTGGTCTTTGCAGAGTTCTATCTGTGAGGTTTATCCATTTTGCTTAACCTACTGGTGATTTGTTATTTTCTGTTAATGCATAGAATTATAGTTCATGACTATATGATTGTCTGATCCTTGCCAGCAGATCCAGGCTAGAGGAAAGAACCCGGTCCAGCTGGGTCTGTCTGGCCAGGGCTGAGCAGGATGGTAAGTGTCCATGGCCCAAAAGAAACATGACAGGCCGGGAGTCTTGTCGAAGCAGGAACTCACTTTATTAAACTAGGCACTTGCTTATGTAGAGAAGGCAAGGAGGTGGGCACTTAGGTATGGGAAGAGATGACATAGGAGGCGGGGCAGGGTGTCACAGGGTAAGGGGTAACTGACAAGACCAATGGCAAAAAGCTTCACATCAGAAACGGTGAGGCAGGGGCAGGGCCAAACAGGTCTTGCTGAGTCACCCTGATATGGAAGTGACTGAGATAGGTCTCAAAACTTGAGCCAGGCTTAGGCTCTCCCACAAGGCTGCACAAACTCAAGCCAGGCTCAGGTTTGTCCCCAAGGCCCAAACCAGGGCCAAAATGGGGCCCAACAAATGATACTTTTTATGTCAAAGTTATTGTATAAGTGTGAGATTGTGTCTCCTAAAAGTGATATAAATTATGTCCATGATGTCATCAACATGACTGCCTTTCATGACCATGAGATGAACAAAGGCAACAATTATAGACATGCTAATGCAGATCGTGAAAGACCAGAAGGCATCAACCATACACAAAGAATTACAGGCAACTAGAGAATGCTGCTAACAGGAGAAATGGTTTTCCTCAAGGAAGAGCACACCATTTTATTTTTCAATACCAAATGATTAACTTTGATAACATATATATGTATAAATAACAGTATGTAAACTGAGAAAGTTGTGTTTAGGACTATATATGTATATAATACATATGTACATGTAACAACAAAGGATAAAAAGGAGACCATGAGTTTGAAAGAGAACAAAGGACGGTTTGGGAAAAGGAAAGGGGAAATGATGTGATTTTGTTATAATCTCAAACTACTCATTTAAAATGAGGAAAAGGGTGTATAAACTTGGTGTTCTATTGAAAGTAGGTTTCATTTTTATTTATTATATTTACTTTTTATTTGTTAAATAGTAATTTCATTTATTTACACTCTAGATTCAATTCCCCTCCCTGTCCACCCTCCGATGTTCCACATCCCATATGTCCTCCCTGGGCCCCTGTTTGTTCCCTTTTTTACCTTTCCTCTGAGCCCTCCCAGACATTGCTTTTATATCTTTCCAACTCGTGTGTATATGTGTGTATGTATAACAAAAATTAAAGAAAATGAATGGTGGTAATTTTTAAGGAAAGATTTACTTTTTATTATAAAAATATTTTCCTATGTTATCTCTGGTTGGGACTGAAGAAACATATGACAGTGGAAAACTAATGAGGGATCAGAACATTAAGTGGATTGTCTGCCTTAGTGACTTTTAATTTTGCCACATGTTAGAGATACTTGGTGGGCTTTGAAATCTTTGATAATCCTAATGCTCTTATTGTACCTTACCCCACTAGTTCAGACTGTTGGTTTGGTGCCAAGGTATTATTATTTGTAATTGGTGTAGAAAGTATTTATTAAGCGTACAAGGGGCTGTTCTGGATAGAAATGTAGAATAAAGACTAGCTTACAGAGTGAAATAAGGGTGAGTCATATAAATTACTGTGAATTCCTGTGACCCATCCTTGTAGAATTTTGAGTACAGCATGAATACTTGGACTCAGTTCTTGAGAGTCGTAAAAGCATTTTGTATATGCTTTATCTTTTTCCATTGTACAGTTTTGGCTTCTTTGTCAAAAGGCAAGTGTCTATAGGGGTGTGTGTTTATTCTAGGTCTTCAATTCTATACCATTGATAAATTTGTTTATTTTTATGCCAATACAGTGCAGTTTTTTATTACTAGTACTCTGTAGTACAGCTTACAATCAGGGATGGTGATATCTCTAGAAGTTCTTTTATTTTACAGGATTGTTTTAGTTATCCTGGGTTTGAAGTTTAGAATGGATCTTTCAATATCTGTAAAGAATTGTGTTGGAATTTTGATGGGAATTGGATTGACTCTGTAGGTTTCTTTTGGTAAGATGTCTGTTTTCACTATGTTAATCCTACCAGTCCAGGAGCATGGAAGATCTTTCCATTTTATATCATCTTCAATTTCTTTCTTCAGAGACTTGACGTTCTTGTCATACAGGTCTGTCATTTGCTTGGTTAGAGTTACACCAAGAGTATTTTATGTTATTTATGGCTATTGTAAAGGGTGTTGCTTTCCTAATTTCTTTTTTAACCTATTTATCATTTGGATAAAAGAGGGCTAATGATTTTTTTTTTTTGAGTTAATTCTGTATCCAACCATTTTGTGGAAGGTGTCTGTCAACTGTAAGAATTCTCTGTTAGAGTTTTAGGGGTCATTTGTTTGTACTATCTTATCTAGGAATAGCAATACTTTAACTTTTTCCTTTCCAATTATTTCTCTATCTGGAACTTCAAATACTATTCTTATTATAATGATATGGACAGAGTAGGCAGCCTTGTCTTGTCCCTGATTTAAGTTTTTCTGCATTTAATTCGATGTTGGCTATTGGCTTGCTGTATATTGCATTTATTATGCTTAGCTATTCAACTTGTATCTTTGATCTCTCTAAGACTTTTAACATGAGGGGGTGTTAGATATTGTCAAGGGTCTTTTCAGCATCCAATGACATGATCATCCTTTTTTTTTTTCATTTTGTTTATGTGATAGATTATGTTGATGTATTTTCCTATATTGAACCGTCTCTGAAATGAAGCATGTTATCATGATGGACTATGTTTTTGATGTGGTTTGGATTTGGTTTGTGAGTATCTAATTGCCTTTTTTACATCAATATTCATAAAAGAAATTGGTCTGAAATTCTCTTTCTTTGCTGAATCTTTGTGTGGTTTAGTTATCAGTGTGACTGGCCTCATAGAATGAGTTTGGCAATGTTTATTCTGTTTGTATTTTGTGAAATACTCTGAGGAGTATTGGTATAACTGTTATTTGAAAAATGGTGCTGGCCTTTTGGAATGGAAACAGCATAAGGGAAAGATGTAGCTGCTAGAGTTTTCTGGTATCAAGGTGGATCTGAAAGGATTTGTCACTGGAGGAATCAGATTTTAATAAAGCTTATAAGATTAAGTTTTAGTTGTTACACCCAGAGTTTGAGTTACCATTGTTTCTGAAAAAAAAAAGAAAGAAAAATGGTGGTGATCTAACTAGATATCTCCACATAGAAGAATATAAGTAGATCCATATTTATCACCCTGAACTAAATTCAAGTCCAAATGGATCAAAGACTTCAACTTAAAACTTACCCACTAAATTTACTAGAAGAGAAAGTAGGGAACTGCCTTAGACACTTTGGCACAGCAAACAAATTCCTGACCAGAATACCAATAGCTCAAGCACTAACATTAACAATTAATAAATGGAACTTCATAAAACTGAAAAGCTTTTGCAAGGCCAAGGACATCATCAGTAGAACAAAAATGGCAGCATACAGAATGGGAAAGGATCTTCTTTATCAATTCTATATCTAACAGAGGTCTAATATCCAAAATATGTAAAAAAAAATTTCATGAAATAGACACAACAAACCAAATAACACAATGAAAAAATGGGGTACAGAGCTAAAGAGAGATTCCTCAATGGAGGAATATCTAATGACAAAGGAGCACTTACAGAAATGTTCAATGTCCTATTTATCATAGAAATGCAAATCAAAATGACTCTGAGATTCCATCATATGCTTGTCAGAATGACTAAGATCAAAAACTCAAGCAAAAGCACATGCTGGTGAGGATGTGGACAAGAGGAACATTCCTCCATTGCTTGTTGGAGTGCAAACTTGTACAGTCACTTTACTAATCAATTTGGTAGTTTCTCAGATAATTGGGAATAGTCCTACATGGTATCCTTGTGAGCTGGTTTGTGACTGTGGGACTGGGAGGAGAGGTGGAAAAGGGCTGTATCCAGGATGGAAATTTAATAAGTAAATAAATTAATGAATAAAAAAGAGAAAAAAGCATTTTGGAGAAAATTAAGAGGCTTTATCAGTATATTAAAGTTTATAGTGACAGTGGGATAAAGATGGGTTGGAAATTGAGATAAGTAAATCTCAAGCAACGTTCATGGCAGGAATACTCCAGCACCAGTAACTTTCAGGTGGAGTTTGAATAGAAAAGGATGGTTGAGAAAGTATCAAGTTTTCTAAGTTGACATTCTGTAATTCTAAAGACAAGAGCATTAAAGGAGGAAATCAGCTAAAGTTTATTATATCCTATATCACATCAAACTTAAGTTGCTGGATAGTCAAATAATGTTTGTGTCAGTTGACATTATAATTTATTGTATATGTATGTGAGTGGGGTGGAATTGAAGTTGGAGGATCTTATAACACTTGTGCATGTGGGTGGGGCAAATATTTAAAAAAAGAACTTAAGTAAAAACCAGCAAATAGGAAGAATGGAAATACAGTAAGAAGGGAAGGACCATCAAAGTGAGACAAAGAAGTAAATTAGTCTAAGTGTGTATTCATTTAATTTGACAAATTATACCACAAGACTGCATTCCTAAATTTTACTGAAATGAGAAAGAAAAATCAATAATCAAATTAGGCTTTACCACCTTATTTTAAAATGAGTTTGTTTTTAATGGTTATGACTGTTAGGAGCATATTTTTATACTATCATTTCTTCTTTATTTGTTCAGATGGATGATAGAATCAATGATCAGCAGAGGAAAAACTGCCAAGTATTATCTTCATACCTAATTCAAGTAGGGTAGAAAACTATCAATGAGCATCATTGGGTTGAATAAAAATCAGTAAAAACAATGGTAGATTTTCTTTTTGGCTAAATTAATTCACTGTGAAAGAACATGTACAAATCAAAGCAATATAATCAATTGAAGTTCCATAAAATCAATATTTAAAAACAAATATTATTTCTGGGGCTGGAGAGAGAGCTCAACAGTTAAGAACATTAGCTAAGTTCTGGCTCACAACCAGTTCCAAGGAAACCAATACCCTCTTCTGATGTCTTCAGCAAGTACACATACATGTGTCACACACACACACACACACACACACACACACACATATATATGTGTATATATATATATATATATATGTACATATATATATATATATAGGCAAAATACTCTTACACATAAAAATCACCCCCAAATCATAAAACCAGTTATTTTAAAACGAGTATGTGTCCCATCTGCTGTGATACCCACTCAAATAATTCCTTGATTGAAAGTAATTGAGTTTCCAGACACGTATGTTGTCTATTTACTTGGAAGTTCTTTCGAAATAATTAAAGAATGCCTAATAAAATCTGAAGGTTACTCCTAAGGTTTTTATTTATTTCATGAATTAGTTAGCACTTGCTATACAGTATAGTGAAAATGCACAATGAATTTGTTATTAGTAGAGTCAACTGAAATTAGAAAGGTCTAATTGGCCTCACTCAATTGTGTCCTGTTTTTCTGTAGCAATTCCAGTAATCAAATTGAGATGGAATCTACTTGAGATTTTGGCATGTGGGTGGGATGAGAGGTCGAAAGATGTTGGCAAAGGACATTGATGAGAGCATTTGAAATGTTGTGCAATGCTGAATGGTAGCAATGCTAAAAGTAAGTTGGTGCCACTACTTATTAATGACTCATCATGGGTTCTGGAGTAATGGCTCAGAGGTTAAGAGCACTTACTGTCCTTGCAGAAGACCTGGATTTGGTTCTTGGAATTCACATGATGTTTCACAATCATCTATAACTTGAGTTCTAGGGAATCCAAATTTCCTGTGACCTCCACAGGTACTGCATACACATGCTTCCCATACATACACAGAGGCAAACACACGTGTACACATGAAGTGAAATAAGTCAACATTTTAAAGAAGACCTTATCATATCTAAGGCCAGCAGAGCATTCAACAAGAAGATGACTAGTCAACATGACAGGAACCTCATTTCAATACTTACAATGTAAGTTCATGTGAGCTTGTATGTGATAGAATTTAATACATTTGAACTGTAAAAACTAGAAAATGTAACAAGCACTAAGATTTTACTGTTTTAAGCAAATATGAGTTCTATGCTAGTTATGAAAGGAGACAATGGTTATAGGATGCTAAGAAAGAAAAACAATAAAAGAAAGTGACTTTCACATGACTAAGAAATATTATTTTTGTCTTAATATTCATTTTAGAGTTTTCTTCACCGTATAATTATAGTACTTATATTTTTACGATGCACTGATTCAACACAGTTGTAGCTTAAGCATATGAAATATCAAGCTACTATAAAAGAACTGCAATCCTACCATTAGCTAGTTTGATATTCCATATATATTAAATAACCTAAGGTGTTAAATTATACCTAATAAAATTACTTTTATTTTCTTTTTATGGAAAACTTTCTTAAAGATAGTATAAAAATCTCTGCACTATAAAAGTGAACAAGATATGTGTTATGGTAGATTAGCCATGAGAAAATTCCTTTTTGGAATTTATTATAAAAGAAATAATAAAGACTTCTATAATTATAAATATTTTCAGATAAAACAGGGATACAATATTAAAAACTGAGCACTTTATTTTGATTGAATTATATGCAATATCTATGGTGATTCAATTGAGTCTTAGTCAAATATATGTTAAGCTTTGTTGACTCTTACTTAAATTTAATTGTTACCTTTATTCTTCCTTCCCTACACAATGAATTGGTTAGTCTCATTTTAACGAAAAATGGGACAAATACTAAATAAATATTTATGAAGAGAAGTTTGTTGTAATCTCTTGTTTATGCATTCATAGAATTTATGTTAGACTTCTAAGGAACAGAAATTGATTAAACTTTGCAGCAATGCAAATGTGTTAAAACTCATTTGGGGTATCTGAAAAAAATATGCCTATGAAAGCATAGGACTTGCTTGTAACTTTCACTTTATATACAACTTCAGGTGGAGTCTGGATACTTCAAGCAAGAGAAGCTATTTGTGTAAGAAAACATTCCTTGATAAATAGTAAAACTATTTAAGTATGACAAGGGTATAAGAGAATCATGGGTAGAAAAGTTACAATTATGAGTAGGGGTTCATTATATAAGGGCTTTTATGCCAAGTTGAGGGATGAGAGGCATTTCGTTCAGCCAAAGACAGCCATTGAAGGAGATCAAGCAATGATAATTGTTAAGAAAGGTCCTTTTGGTTGAAGTATGCATGAGGAAGCAAAGGGAGTATCTGGAAGTGTGCAATATGAAACTTCAAATGTTTCAGAGAAATGATGTTTCTAACTGTCCTATTGCAGAAGACTAAGACTCTTCTTTCATTTTAGAAACTACTACACAATGCCTCTAGAGCATTCATTTATACATACATATGTCATTCTACTTAAATGTTTTAATTACAACTTGACTAGCTTTTCAGATCTCAAATATTAGGGTAGGTATTTTACGTAAAATTGTATATTCCATACTCTCTTCTTTGTATTAGTTGTTCCAACATTCCGCCTAATCAAGAGGATAAGCAAACAAACTACATGCAGACTGAAAATGTACCACTGAGAATTTTCAAGTGGGGGATTGGACTCAAAACATTTCTTTGGTGGTAAAGATACTAAGATAAACTAGAGTGGTCATTCCCATCTGGATAAAGAAATTACTTTCATCAAGGATTTAATTAGACCAATATGAAGAGAGAAACTGAAAAAAAGATTTTATTATAGTTGTTGTGGCTCTTGAAACTATCTATCTATCTATCTATCTATCTATCTATCTATCTTTCTATCTATCTATCCCAAAACTGGTTATTCAATATTTCCTTCATTCCTGCAACCTAGCCTATTTTTTCTTTTTCTTGTTAATTTAGGAGGAATGGTCTGACATCTGCACCCTAGCCAATACATACATCTTGTCCAGATTATTTTACAAATGAGACATCATTAATCACTCATCTGTCTTTCTTTCATAATGTATCGTAATTAACATTTATAGCCTTTCCTTCCCAACTGTTGATACTTTTTTACAAATATTTAATGAAAATATTCTATGTTTACTGGTACATATCACACATTGAAATGAGGAAGTTCACATCATGCAGTGTCTGATGTGACCTCACGCCATATGGCCAAGCAGATACATTTGAGGAAAGGGAAGAAAAAAAACGTATAACAAATAAGACCCATTTGCTCTGGGAGAAAAGAATAGAGTCTATTGTACAATTGTACCAGGATATTGCTGTCTAGATTAGTAATCTCTTCTGTGAACGAATGTCACATTACATCACTTAATCCTATTGTTGTCAAATGGTTTTGTGGATATACATTATCTACACAACTTGCTGTAACCACTGGAAATCCTGGAAATTACCAGAATCACAAATTTGGAGTAATAAAAATGAAGTGACTTCAGAGAGTCATGTTAAGTCATTACTTTTCTTAATGGAATAGAAAGCATTCTCATGTGCCTTTAAATTACTTTCTAGCAGAGCCTCCATGTTATTTATGATGCACCTAATCATAGTCCCTCAACATCTTAGTCAGGGTTTCTATTCCTGCACAAAACATCATGACCAAGAAGCAAGTTGGGGAGGACAGGGTTTATTCAGCTTACTCTTCCATGTTGCTGTTCATCACTAAAGGAATTCAGGACTGGAGCAGGTCATAGAGCAGGAGCTGATGCAGAGGCCATGGAGGAATGCTGCTTACTGGCTTGCTTATCCTGGCTTGCTCAGCTGGCTTTCTTATAGAGCCCAAGACTACCAGCCCATAGATGGTATCATTCACAAGGGGCCCTTCCCCCTTGATCACTAATTGAGAAAATGCCTTACAGCTGGATCTAATGGAGGTATTTTCTCAACTAAAACTCTTTTCTCTATGATAACTCCAGCCTGTGTCAAGTAGACACAAACCAGCCAGTACACTCAACTTCTATACCAAAGAACATTGACAGCATTGTGAGGTAACTCCCCTAAAAAGTTGGTCACTGATCTATACGCACTGGATGCCAACAGTGCCATGTTTGTTCACTCTGATCTAAGCTTTTATCCTTCAATTCCTTATTTTCTGTTTTCCTTTTACTATCAAGTATAATACTACATACTTGGAATGAAGGCTGAATTCTTCATCAATATATATAGATCATACGTGGGAGTTGTCGGTTATAACATAAGACTTTCTCATTAGTCCTGTGTCCCAGTCACATATTCAATTTTCTCGTGGTCTAGTCCTTTGAAGTAGACATTCACTTTCCTTGGTTATTTTCCTTCTAATTCATAATAACCTTAAAGGTCATTTCTAACTATCCAATGTAACGTTTTAATACTTACAATTGATTATTATATAATCTGGTTTCCATGCCCTTATAGGCTTGGCCATTGATCTATGTTTTTCTGTCTGTATTTGTCTTTTCTGGGTTTCTCATGCCTCTTTTGCTGTAGAATATGGTAGAAATGAGCAGAGTCCATGTTTTCTCCTCATCTCACCCTTCTCTGTAAGCACAGAAGTTTGTCTGAATGGAATGCTCAATACATATTTGCTAGATGATTTTCGATTGCTTTGTTTTGGTATGACTCTTTATGATTAAGGTTACATATATCTGGCTTAGTATAAACAATTGAGAGGTTTGGGGATGAAAAGATGGCTTAGCCGTTATAAGCAATAGCAGCTCTTGCAGAGAGCTCAGGTTTTATTATCAATACTCACATGAAGGCTTACAATAATCTGTAACTCCAGTTCCAGGTGTTCTGATGCTGTGTTCTGGCCTCTATAGGCACCAGAAATGTACATGGTGCACAAACCTATATGCAGAATGACTACACATAGGCAAAAATTTAAGTTAAATTAAAAAATAATTTGAAGGATTTTACTGATGTATTATTTCACTACTTTTGAGGGAATGGTAGAGCCATTAAGAAAAAAAAGTCCTGGTTAAGTCAACATATTCTAAGATAGCTCCAAGCCTCCACACTTTTGCAAGGTGGTAAGCTTGATAAAGAAGCTAGTACAATTTATGCTGCAGAAATGGGGCTTCAGGAAATAGAGCCCAAGGTAAATAATTTTATGGGGAACCCATTCCAAGCTGTAAAAATCAAATAGTTTTAAATGCAGTTTTAGAGAGAAACCCAGTTTCAGTTAATCCTGTATGATTAAGAATAAATTCAAACATGTTTTCTTATTATGAGAAAAACTTGAAACTGCAAATTATAGAATTCACTTAGATATGTGGGAAATCAATGATATTCATTTAATACCTTCTAATATGATAGTTTGAAATTCAGAATCATAAAATGAGTATGTAATTAGGTTAGTATTTGAAAATGCTGACACTGAGCCTATGGTATATGTTTGCTTCAGGAATCCCAAAACTCTGAATTGAACAAGCAATGCTCAAGGAAGGTGATTAATCTTCAAGAATGAAAGAAAAGATCCTCACAGCTATTGTCTTATCTCAGATACATAATTGAATTTTTGAGAAGTCTAAGAGTCATTTGCTTTTAAAGGTGAAATCTAAGAATAAGTGTGAATTTATTACATTTCTTTAGCATCGCTTTTACTATCTATGAAGTCTTCAAACTATTAATCATGGTGGGATTTCTACACTTCCTGATCAAAATCTATCTTGGGCCAGGTTGAATAAATAGCCCCTGATCACACACAGATTGTGACAGAGTTTTAACAGCTTTTGGAAAAAAAATTCCAAGAATAAGGAATAATGTCCTTTAAAGTACACATTTCTTTTGCTATCCCTTTTCATGAATTAAATATACAATGCTTACAGCATTAGGTTGAGTTACACAGTGCTTGCATGCCCTTCAATGATAAGGTTTCAAAGCAAATTCTTCTCCCCATGAGGACTGAAGGAGAGGAAACTTTTACTCACTGTTTAGCACAGCTCTCAGGATTGTGATATATGATAACATTGCTTTAATAAAGAAACCAGAAAATTTTCTTGCACTTCTTCTATTTTTCTATCTGTTGAATAAAAATAGTGTTTGTTTGCCTGTTGTTGTAATATACTCAATCTCTGAGTTTTTCCAAGATATAAAACTGTAGAAACATTTTCTATGAGGTTGTCTGGGGAGGGTCCATTACAATTGAGGGCCTTTTAGATGTGAAGGGTTGAGCAAGTGATCTATTTGAGCCAGAAGAAAAAAAGGTTTCTAGGGTATCGTTCTCAGGGATTAGTCAGGTAAGAACCAGGACACATCCTTTCTAGGTATGGCAACAGGAATACTGGAAGGTGCTTTGGCAAGAGGATTATTTCTGAGTGACAGAGAACAGTACAAAATGCTCAGAAGTAAGATGTGAAGGACTGTGAAGCAGCCATGTTAAAGAGGAAGCTGGGACCATGGTCAATCCCTAAAACAACTTACTCAGAAATTTTATTTTGTTGGAATCTCCACACAGTTGACAACAGTAATTAACAATTGTAAGCTAACAACACTGTGAGTTACCACATTATAAATTATGATAAATGAACATTGCATAGCAATTAAACATGGCGTAAAAACCCCAATATTCAATATAAACAAAGGCATGCCCTAATATATGTTTAAAAACAGTATATGATTGCATATATAAATATATTTAAATACATATAGAGGTTTAAAATGTTTACCTAAATATTGATTTGAATGTACTAAAACAAGATGTTTAAATATATATGTATTATATGTATACTATATTTACTATGTATATGTACATAAACACATGTAATTAGAAAGTACTATACTAATGCATTAACAAGTTTTACTCATGTAGTAAAAATTAATTAGAATTAACTATTTAACAGAAACTCTGTGCTAGATTTGCAACCACAGTTATGAAGTTAAACACCATAAAACATGAAAACATATAAATGAAATCATATAAACTGGGTTGGAACCTTGTTAATGGAATTCACTAGTTCTACATTTCAGAGACATGTTTTCCTGCTCTGTGCAGTCAAATCATATTGCCACCTCTGTATGGCTTGAAGAAAGATAGTGTTGGTATTGTATGAAAACCCTTAATCCTTAAAAGTAGTTATACTTTTAATAAGTTCCCATGTGTAGTTTGCTTTCAGATATCATTGAAGAAGAATGGTTCAAAAATTAGAGAAAGACAATAAATTATTATTAAAAAAAAAACCTGTTACTGGAGACGCCAGTGTGTACTCTACTTTTAGTAAATTCATGCTTTATTTTTAGCATTAAAACTGTAATTCAAGTTAAGAGAAAATGGCCATCTTTATTACATAATATATATTTACATATATTATATATTACAGAGAAATTTTAATCCAGTGACATGGATGCTCTGGCAAAGAATTACATCCAAAGATATGATCCAGCAGATATGCCCTTAGAATACAACCTTGATCCCACTGGGTAGAATATACACATGTTCTTAGTACACACTTTTGAGCCCAAACAATGAGTTTTAATTGAGGGGCAGACAAAGTGTCAAATCAGAGAAAGATTTGACAGGATGAGTAAGAGATAGGATATGCCCAACTCTCATGAGAACAGCACAGGAGAGAGAGACTACTTAAGAGCAGCTAGAAGGAGAAAGAGTATGTGTATAGAGTTTTATTATGACAATTTTACAGAGAGAGGCTGCAGAAAGATCAAGCTAGACACAGGTGAAGACAGAACAAGCCAGAGAATAAGGAGGAGATGATTAGAACATATTGCCAAAGTTAATATAAGGCCAAGCAGAAGCTGAGAGAAGCTAGTTTGAATCAGTCAGTTTGAAGATTAAATTGTACAGAGGGTAGAAGCTTCTAGGCCTAGGCTTAGGTATAGTTAGAACAGAGAAAGAAATGCTCTGGGCTCAGTCCAAACCATTTATTCACACAGTTTGGGTACAGATTCTCATTTCATATCTTCACCTGAGGAAATACAAAGATTTACATTTACAATATATATTCTTCTTCATTTGTTTTCTGTATTTAAGAGAACTTCAGAAATTATCCTGACTTCATTGATTATCTGCTTGTTCTTTCTTCATGGACTAAGAATGATCCATTTAAATATTAAATCCACTCAAAGTTGTGAACTCTAAAGTTTAACTTAGGAATAAGCAAAACCTACTTATAAACTACAAAAGAATGAGGTGGAGACTTTACTATATAATATTAAAAAACTTTCATTCAATGTAGGTTACAAGAGAAACCTTTTTTGTCTGAAGGTTTAGTTCATGCAGGACTTGTAAATTTTATCTCTTTTTTAAAAGAGTCATAGTAAAAGGGAATGTTTTTTATATCTAAGGCTGATACAAACTTACAATTTAGATGAAAATTTTCACCAGCACCCTCCCATAAAGGCAAATTTGTTAATTTCACCTTTTTAAGTGTTCTATAAAATGCTAATTTAAATTGAATTGGAAAATGACCATTCAATATGTAACCTATATATATTAATATTTTTATTATAATAATTATCATGTTCAGTGACTATGATCTCTGGGAAGAAGATATATGAAAGCAACATCTTTATCCTGAAGACAACTGAAGTCTGCACTTGTTGTATGAATGAGAAATGTCATTTAAGGAATGTTGAAGCAAATAAAAAATGCTGATAGTAAATAAAAAACTTAAAAGCAAGAAACTGCTGTTCAGTTGTTTTATTTTTAAAAAAGGCCAGGACAATCATTATGGATACATATGTAATGAGGATGAATTTAGACTAAAGTTATCTTCTCCTTTGTTCCTGGGGAAAAATTCAATAACAGGTTGGTAATAGAAAACAAGAGAAAACCTGAAAGGGATAAATACTCAAAACAGAAGATTAATCTTCCCCACTAAAGTTTTCATTAGTTGTCTCATTGCTGTAAAAAAATATTTAACACAAATAACTTAAGGAAGGAAGGATTTATATTAGGTTAGAGTGTCAAGCATCCATCCTGGATGGTTGCAAGAGCTCATCTTCCACGAGGAAGCAAACAGAGAGTAGATCATTGCTACTCAGCCCTATGTTGATTCAGTTGGGGGCCAAGGTCAATGGAATAGGGCCACCTGTTTAGGGTAGGTATTCCCACCTTTATTAATTAAGACTGTCAAATGCTGTACCTTCTGAATGACTACCAGACATTCTCTTGAGTCTGGCATCCCCTGATAGAGAATGGGGTTCTTAGATGTGGTGTTGGTTTACCAAAACCATATAATTCCATATAGTCTTTACTTTTAAATAGACACATGTTTACCTCAGAAGCTCACAATGACCAAATCTTCAAAGAATTTGTACTTCTTCCAGCAAAATATATTCATTAATTTCTATGGATATTAAAAGAAATTGTCCAATGTGTAGATTCTCATTTATCTATTAACTTATTTTCTCATAAATGTGCAATATTTCTGTTAATTTACTAAGGGTTGGAACCTGGACCATGATTAAAACAAGTATAGAAGCATCTGTTAGCTCTTCCCTTCTGAAATTGACCTGATAGATTATTTTTGAGGAATGAATGAAATGCAAATTAAATGTTCATCATAGTTAGCGGCATATGGTGCTTACTAAATATCAATAATGGTCCCTACTGATACTGTTCAACGTGTGAGATGGATATTTTAGCTTTAAGTTCCTATATGTGTATGGCCTATTTAGAACATAATATCTATAGCCAGTGACTTACTGTTACACCTGAACAGGTAGATCAATGGAATAGAATTGGAGACCCAGAAATGAACCCACACACTTTCGGACCCTTGATCTTTGACAAATGAGCTAAAATCATCCAATGGAAAAAAGACAGCATTTTCAACAAATGTTGCTGGTTAAACTGGTGGTCAACAAGTAGAAGAATGCGAATTGATCCATTCCTATCTCCCTGTGCAAAGCTTAAGTATAAGTGGATCAAGGACCTCCACAGAAAACGAGATACACTGAATCTAATAAAAGAGAAAGTGGGAAAAAGTCTTGAACCCATGGGCACAGGGTAAAAGTTCCTGAACAGAACACCAATGGCTTATGCTCTAAGATCAAAAATGAACAAATGGGACCTCATGAAATTACAAAGCTTCTGTAAGGCAAAGGACACTGTAAATAGGACAAAACATCAACTAACAGATTGAGAAAGGATCTTTACTAATCCTATGTCATATAGAGGGCTAATATCCAATATATACAAAGAACTCAAGAAGTTAGAGTCCAGAGATCCAAATAACCCTATCAAAAATTGGGGAACAGAACTAAATAGAGAATTCTCAACTGAGTTAACTCATAGGGCTGAGAAGCCCCTAAAGAAATGTTCAACATCCTTAGTCATCAAGGAAATGCAAATCAAAACAACCCTGAGATTCCACTTCACCCCAGTCAGAATGGCTAAGGTCAAAAACTCAGGTGACAGCAGATGCTGGCAAGGATGTGGAGAAAGAGGAACCCTCCTCCATTGCTGGTGGGATTGCAAGCTGATACAACCTCTCTGGAAATCAGTTTGGCGGACCCTCAGAAAAATGGACATAATACTCCCTGAGGACCTAGCTTTACCACTCTTGGGCATATACCCAGAAGATACTCCAACATGTAATAAAGACACATGCTCCACTGTGTTCATAGCAGCCATATTTATAATAGCCAGAAGCTGGAAACAACCCAGATGTCCCCCAACAGAGGAATGGATACAAAAAAAATGTGGTACATTTACACAATGGAATATTACTCAGTATTAAAAACAATGACTTCATGAAATTCACAGGCAAATGAGTAGAACTTGAAAATATCATGCTGAGCCAGGTAATTCAGTTACAAAAGAATGAACACGGTATATACTCACTGATAAGTGGTTATTAGCCCAAAAGTTCGGAATACTCAAGATTCGCTTCACAGCCACCATTGGGCTGAGCCTGAGTTCCCAGATGGAGAAGTTGGAGAAGGGACTGAAGGAGTGGAGGGAATTTGTAGCCCCATGGAGGGAGAAACAGTGTCAATTGGCCTGACCCCCTGGTGCTCCAGGTGACTGGACCACCATCCAATGAATACACATGGAGGGACCCATGGTTCTAGCCACATATGTGGCAGAGGAGGGTCTTGTTAGCCATCAGGGGGAGGAGAGGCCCTTGGGCCTGAGGTTGTCAGATGCCCCCATATAGGGGAAGGCTAAGGAGGGAAGATGAGAGTTGGGTGGGTGGGTGGGTGGGTAGGTGAATACCCTCATAGAGGCAGGGGGAGGAGGGAGGGGATAGGAGGTTCCAAAGGGGAGATCTGGAAAGGGGAGACATTTGAAATATAAATAAAGTATCAAAAAATAAATAAAAATAAAAATAATAAGAAAGAAGATGACATAAAAAGCATTTAGGAGAATGTTGTCAGGAAAGATTTGCATTTAGTCTCAACAGTATCTTATAACCTTCCTTTCTTGTCCTTTGTCATTTCTTCTGTAATATTTTGTTTCCTATTCAGTAGGCAGTGCAAATTACTTTAATCAGTTCAATTTATAAGTCATTTGAGAAAGATATAAGTAAAAACTAATAAAACACAAAAAAATATCAATCACCATCTGGTCAATTGCTTTCTATTTTTACTAATTCTTAAGTGGAACATAAGGAATATCTCTTGTCTATCCTACTTTGTGGGGAGAAGTGACTGATGATTTTCTAAAGAAGAGATGATTTTCTAAGGAAGACTATTTTAAATATACAATAAATGATCATCTTTTTAAGTAAATATTCCAGGACGACTCTAGCCTTATCAATGACACTCTGCTTAAATTTTATGACTGTTTATTTCCCACCAAGGGTTAGAATTGCTAGTCTCAGCAACAGTTAATCTGCCACTTTTTGTGAGCTTATTAATTAAGCAGGATGGAATCCTAGCACATGTAAGCTATTGACACATGCTGAGACCTTTTAGTCTTCTAATTCTGAGAAAAGGAAGAAATAAAGATCAACTTGGGCAAAGAAGAATAAATGTAACAAGGAGATGAATTGGCAGTTCATATTATCCAAGTGACTCTACAAGAAAAGTCATGGATCTGTCTGAATAAATACATGTATCTCCACGGTCCAGTGTGAGAGCCAGTGTCTTCCCAGTGCAGGTGACCTGCCATTCAGGAGGTAATTTTAGTGGTGTGAAAATGGGAACTGGGCTATACAGGTGCCACTCCCTATTTAGACTTTAAGAGTGATAGCAAGAGTTAAGGCAAGACAGAAAATGAGCATCTAGCAAAGGTTGAATTCAGATTAATGTCCTTTCCAGATTGGAGAACTGGTACTGAACTCAGAGATAGAGTTAGAATCTCTTGGTTATACAAATTAGCTCTTTCCTACAAGAAAGTTGGTGTCACCATGACTGCACATGGCTGGACAGCATACACTATGTTCATGGCTATGAGATCGTTTGACATTGTAATAATTTCTCATAGGATACTAGGTAGAGAAGACTGCATCCAGCATTTATTGTACCTTTCTTATTTTAACTCTTCAATATCTCACCTTGGGGTCCTTGGAAGAGTTGTAAAGAGACTGTAGGAAGATAAGGAGAAATTATTAGAAATATTATCAGCATCAGTTTTCTAACACTACAAGCATGCTTGGACCTCACCCATTTTGTAAGTTCTACTTTATGATTTTCTTTAGATAAGAAATTAGCAAGGTTCTAATTTCAGCAACTTTCAGGCTCCATTGTCTTCCTTTGGAAATGCTGCAAAGACATGCTCTGGGTATTCCCACATAGAGAAGGTGACATGTGAAGTGAATTTAAGATTTTAAAATTTAGGCCACTTATATTTTTCCGCAATGGTAAACATGACTCATACACTGCGTTTTCATTTTAAAAATTATTGAACAGGCATTTAATGGAAACTATTTTCAGCTTTAGGTAATTCCTCTATGGTCACTTCATATTGTAAAACTTCTTATGCATGACATGTTCCTCAGCTCTACAGTTTGATTTCATAATTACCTGGAATTATTTTATTTATGACATATATCTCTGTATGTCTGTTCATATATATTGGGGCAGTGCTACATGCACATATGTGATCCTGCATGTAGAGGCAAAAGGTTGACTTTAGGTGTTGTCTCTATATTGTCCATCATACTTTTCTGAGATAGGGCTTCTTGCTGAACACTTAGCTTACTGATTGGGTAGCCTGGCTTCCCAGTGAGCTCAGGATCCCCCAGCAAAGGGTTATAGATGTACAGTACCATGCTTGACTAGTGTGTGGTTACTGCAGATCCAAACTCAGATCCTCATGCAAAGATGGCATTCGCTTTACCCACTCAGCAATCTCCCAGCCCCACTGCTTATCTTAAATTAATATACAATATAAAATAATCAACATTCATTCTTAAAGTTAAATTAACTGAATTATTGCCATACTATCTGATGTTCTAACTATCTAACTATGGGCAGTGTTATAAATGACAGAAATAATATACTTTATGTAAAATTAAAATTAAACTTGTGCATATATGAGGAAAAATGCAGTTATGTTTCAGTTTCTATTTTCCTTAGAAAATATTTTATTATTAAAATAGTATTTTATTATTAAAGTTTTATGATTTGATTCATTGGTGAGAACCACAAGGGTTATGGAATTTCCCATGCATGCACAAATCAGCAGAGTGACCCGCCTTCATACCAGCCCTTCCCCAGCTCCAGGGCTTTTTTTCCCCAATCTTTGGGGACAGAGGAGAAAGAAAAAAGCCTAAGGACAAACCAAGGAGACTCTCTAGCTATTTATAGAACAACCTTGGGTTAGGGAAAAATTAGCTCTTCAGAAGAAACAACTAAAGCTCTGAGTGTGTTTAATTGAAACAGCATTGATGTAGAAGGCAACACCTCTAAATCAAGAAAAAGCCTTGTAATTCTCAAAGAGTGTCAGGGATAATGCAAAATTAACAGTGTGCTAAACTGAAATGATTCCAAAGTGTCACCTGCACTCTTAATTGTTCTTTTGGAGTATGATATCTTGGAAGTATTTTTTAAATCAACTTCCCTGCTGGAATAGAAAAAATATTACAAATTTGGCATTGCTTCTACATCTTGAATATTATCTGCACATCTGTCATATTTCTGTGAATATAAGCATTGCTAAATAGTATAGAGGCTTAAGGAAATCATTTCAGTTCAATACTATGTGAACATTATCTTAAATTTCTATTCTTGTAGGTCATAAATCCTGCCTGATTTGGAAGAGAAGAGTTTGTTTAGAAGCCATGTAATGGAGCTGTGGATTTTTTCCTAAAACACTAAGATTATCTAACCCTGCCCAGAAGATCCCCACACCCCACTGTTCATTATAGTGTTTTCTTTCCATTTTATTCCTGAAGATGCCAAGACAGCCTCCTGGTGGGTTACCTTGGCAACCTCTTGTGTCATGTTTTAGATTGTCCCAGGGCTGCAGTTTTATTTCAATTTGCATGCACTCAGTCAGCTAACTGTAAATTAAGAAGGTCTATTGTAAAATCAATCTTTTTGTGTGTGTGCAGAATAAAAAACAGATAATTAAAATGACATCAGTACAATTCATTTACATCTGGTATTACACAATGGGATTTTGGTTACTCCTACCAACAATCATAGTATTTTTCACATGCTGATTCTGAATAGTAGATGTTAAAATATATACAGTAGATGATGGAATATTACTCAGTTTGACTGCTTCATACCATCTTGGAAAACATATTGCTTCATCAGCTGTGTGTGCCAACTATACAAGTCTTTCTCAATAGGACTTATGACATACCAATTGATGCAACTAGGCAGCAATTCAGTGTTACTTAATTATAGCAAGCTATAATTTTGAAATGGCATTCAAACCAACTTTGAAAATATATATTTTACTACTTTAGATACAGACACTTATACCCTTTAGATATATCTTTTGAAAGATTTGCTAATATCATTTAGTTTTGCATAAGCTTAAAGTACTTTAATGCTTATTTTATGGAAAAGAGTTTAGAATTTGTATTAGTCTTCAGATATTGATTCTCTATCATTTGACTTAAATTAGGGGTTTAGAAAGCCTGTAGTGTGAGCAGAATTGAACATAAAGCTAAAAGTAACTCAGGAATGAAAAGTGAACCTGGAGACTCCAGTTATCAGGGACTCGAGTGAGGCTGACATTTTCATTTTTTCTTCAAGAAAATGGCTAGCACACACATTCCAGGCTTTGAAGTATTTTCTGGTCTTCTGTAGATTTTATGTTATCTGTAAGTACTTACAGAATTCTGGGTAGGATATTCTGCTGTCAATTAGTAAATTTCTTCTGTTTGAGCCAAATTCACTGTTAGCTTGAAATTAATACCCCTTCTTTCGAACAAAGACTATTTCCTGAGGAATTTTGAGTTCCACCATGAATTAAAGTGTATTCCCTCTTTCATTCCTTGGGAGCACTGCTTGAACTTTGATGTATGCTGGAAAATGAAGTTGGTACCTTTATTTCTAGTTCCTCCCACACATCTACCAGGCCATAGCTCAGCAATCAGAGAAACTGATCATGACTGTTCTCATTTCCAAAGTGTGCCTTGACCCTCAGGTTGTTAAAACATTCTGGCAAAGTCCATCCAGTAAGTGTGTTGTTGTCTGAATATCACCACTTCATCTCTGAATATCATCTCTGGTAACAAAGGGCCATAACTGAAAACATTTAGAGCATCTAATCAAGAATTATTTTTTGTTTTATTTTTTTTTTTTCATTTAAAATATACAGAGAACCTTAGGAGAAGATGGATAGATGGCTTATGTTTATCTCCAATATCATGGAATATTGCCAGTGGGTACTATTAAACATAAAGTTCATATGTTGTTTTCAATATATTTTTCTATTTCATTTTTATAACTTTATTATGGCATGATTTACACATGACAAAGTTCATATATTCAAGTAAGTTTTTTCTTTTTCTTAATTAATTTAATTATTTATTTACATTTCAAATGGTTTCCCCCCCATCCCCCTACCAGAGTTCTTCATCCCCTTTCCTTCCCTTTGCCTCTGAGAGGGTGCTCCTCCCTTTCTTCACACCCTCCCACATCCTTCTTCCCTGGAGCATCAAATCTCTACAGGATTAGGAACATCCTTTCTCACTGATGGCTGACAAGGCAGTGCTCTGCTACATAAGTGCAGGGGGTGGAGGGCTCAGAGCAGCCTCTGCATGCTCTTGGTTGGTGACTTAGTCTCTGGGAGCTCCCAGGGTTAGAGGTTATTTAACCTCTAAGTCCCTGTGGGACTTCCTATGGGGACTTCATTCTCTTCAGCTCTTTCAATCCTTCCCCTAACTCTTCCATAGGAATCTCTGACCTCAGTCCAATGGTTGGCTGTAAGTATCTGCATCTGTCTCAGTCAACTGCTGGTAAAGCCTCTCAGAGGACAGCCATGTGAGGCTCCTGTCTTCAAGCACACCATGGCATCAGTAATAGTGTCAGGGTTTGGTGCCTGCCTGCCCGTGGGATGGATCCCAAGTTGGGCCAGACATTAGATGGCCTTTCCTTCACTCTCTGCTCCTTTTTTGTCCCTGAATTTCTTTTAGCTAGGAACAATTCTGGGTGTAAAATTTTGAAGGCTAGTTGGTCCCATCCTTCCACTGGGGGCCCTGACTATCGACTGTTGGGCATTTCGGCTGAGGTCACCCCCACTGAGTCCTAGGAGCATTTCATATCCCAGGTTTCTAGGACCCCTATTCCCTCATCCCCCATACCCAGAAGCTGCATATAGGTCAGGTAAGTTTTGACATATAACTATAATCATCACCACACATAGAAATCCTCACTATAATCACAATGATGAACGTGTGTGTGTGTATAATTACACAAAATGTGGTTTGTTCATCATCTTGTGTATGCAATTTATTTACTTATTTACCTGTTTGAGAGATGGTTGACCGTTTCAACTTTTAACTGTTCCAAAAAAAAAAAAAACCTGTTATGAATAATCATGAATAGTTTTGGTCATGCTTTCATTTTTTATAGAAATACCCAAATGTAGAATGACTGGGTTACATGGCCGTTGCCTGTATGTATTTCTGAGACAGTGGTAAATGACTATACAAAGTATATGTACTACTTCATACTCTATGGAGCTTCCTCTGAAAGATCTTTTCTCCTCCACATCTTGAGCACATACCGATTTTTCCAAGTTTTAACCTGCACGACTCTAGTGCATATTTACTGGAGTCTCATTGCAGTTTGTCATCCACATTATACCTTCCTTAGAAAATTATATAGTGTTTGTTCATTTCTGTTACTACTAAAATTATTGCTATAAGTATTCTTTATATTATCTAGATACATTTTATCAGAAACTGACAAATTTATTAATTCAGTGTTACTTTATGAAATTCCATTTCCATATATTGACACACTTTTGTGGTTTTTATTAATATCCAAAGGCAAAAAATGTTAGAGAGAATTTTTTATATTAAACATTACATACATATACAATGAACAAGTTGTCAAAAGGATAAACTTCAATTTTTTACAACCAGTATACATATACCTCAGTTGATTATGTAATAAAACATATATTTGTGTTTGGTCCAAATGATGTAAAAATACACTAATTTCCTAAGTAAAATTGAGATCTAAAAATCTATTAATGAAAAGCATAAAAGTATACATAATACTATTGCTCACTCTTTAGACTGAACATCTGAATCTTTAAGGTCGTGATTTTTAGCCCATTACATTGGAACTATCAACAATCTTTTTTAAACATTCTAGCCCCCATCCAGACATATTAGAAGCCCTGGAGTTAGAACTTAGTCACTTATATTTTTAAATGTATTCAGGTGGTTTTTTTAATAACTGGAATTGGGATTGATTTGTCTAAAATATGTTGAAATATGAGAGAAGATTTGTAAATGTTAAGAGAAGGCTGCAAGAACCACATAGGCACTATTCTCCACAGGCATCAATCCATAAATATACATACATATCACCTATTCATACAACTGCATCACATCTTTCAAAAGGGCAAACTTCAATTTTTTACAACAAGTACTTTAGGCACTCAGCAATGATTCTTATTAATCCTCATGCGGCCACAGTAGTTTCTTGGCATTTTTGCTTTGGCCTATGTCAATTATTTCAGCATTGTCAGACATGACCTTCACCAACTGATTGTAACCTATGAAATTTGATCGAGAGAACACCACACTGCATTGTCTCAAATCTCAGTTGTAACTCTAAGGTCCAATGGTTCTTCCAGGTTACTTGATTATTTAGCTCCTCATCAGTTCTGTTGGTGATTAATCAACTTTCTAGTCATTTCAACATAAAACTCCCAGTTTCTTCCCCCATTCTTTCTTTCTTTGTCTGAAAAAAAAAATTCCAAGACAGAAAGGCTTTAGCACATACATAGTCTCAACAGTTACCCTATCAGGAGAAGCCAAGATTTTAAACCTCTGTCTTTCTCCTTATTAGTTCCCAAATAGGGTTTTTAAAAATTTATTCATTTGCCCTAGCCAACTGCTTCTATAGCTGACATCTTAAAAGAACTACTTTCAGACTTTCTTGGTCTTAAGTAATATGGTAGAAGTTTAAATATTCCTTAGGTTATTTGGACATGCATTGTATTACACCTTCAGAAGAACTTATTCCTCTATTTTTTCTCTTTTGACTCTGTTTTAATTGACACAGCACCGAACCCATCTATTGCTCACTGCAAAACAGGTCCACTAAGTCTGGGGACAGAAGGTGTAGGTAAAGAAGGTGACTTTGAAAAGCTGGCAAAATAAGAAAATGGAGAATTCCTCTCTCTCTTTCCAGTGTGCTAATGGGTGATTTATTCAGAAGATGTGTGTCAGACACACAATTGGTACTAATTGGCTTGCTATAAGATACCTTTCACTTCTCAAATTTTCATTTTAAAAATTGAAATTATTGTACAATTACATCATTTCCCCCTTCACTTTGCTTCCTCCAACCTCTCCTATACACACCTACCTTGCTCTATTTCAAATTTATGGCTTCTTTTTCTTTAGTTTTATGTACATTTGTGAATACATATATACATAGAGAGATATAACCATCTCAGTCTATATAATGTTACTTATGTGTATGTGTTCAGGGTTGGCCACTTGGTATTGTATAACCAATTGGCATGCTCTTTCCCAGGGAAAACTCTTTCTTCTGCTATCAGCATTTCTTAGTTGCTTGTAGGTCTTTCACTATGGTTGACCAATGGAACTAACATATGACCAAAAGTAGTGCCATTGCTCTTTGTATGCTAATGATTAATGAATTTATATCTGCAGAGCTTAGATTTCTCCCTCTAGAATGATTTCATCCTATCCCAGGCTGGCCTTCTACTTCACATATAGCCAAGGATGTCTTTGAAGTTCTGATTGTCCTACCTCACACCATCAGGCATTTAAATCTACAATTTAATGTGTGGTCAGTAAGCACTGTACCAAAATGTCTTATGTCCCCAAACCCAAAGAGAAAGACTACTGCTTTCTTTACTTATTTCAGACTTGCATGAGAAAAAAAAGAGAGAGAGAGAGGGAAAGAGAAATGATGGGGTAAATATGAAAGTGGAATTTGAAAAATGAAAGCCACAGAAGAATTTATAGCTTGTAAAAGGAAGTCACTAGAAGGGAAGTAGCTCTTTATAGAATCTGCAGAAGAAAAGAAGATCAGGGCCATAAGCAGAATGCCTCAAATGGGGATGGTCCTGTAACCTCTATCCAATGCCCTTACTTAAACTATGTTACAATAGTTCTATACGCGTAGCAGTACCATGGATGGTCTAATCCTAAACCAATTGTGCGGGTACATTTAATTTGTTTTGCACAGCTCTTCTCTATAATTAGAGAAATGAGAACAGCATTAACCCTTTACCATAAAGTAAATTGTTACATAATTTAATTCAATAACATCTTGTAATTAAACTGACTGTGGGCAAGATCGTCCCTAACCCTGTGTAACACAGTATGTTGTATTTTAATTCTATTTTTCTAAGATTTAATCCTGTTTTTACATTTTGAATGAATAGTCTTAGTCTAAGTGATAAATGTCTCATTTCCTCTTATATGTGAAACTAATCTCAAAGGCCTCTGAAGTGCAATTCTTCATATATTAGTCAGAAAAAGAAAACACAACATAAAATGTCAGTAAACAAATTACCACATATGTCACTGCTTTCAGTTTGGGAAATATAGATAAATAAAACATAACCCCATAAAAATTACTCCTATCTCTCTTCCACTTAAAGGAAACCAGGAATCATTTATAATGCAAAGAAGCAGATACTTCTGGGTAGCCAGACTGACCACTTAAATCAGTGATGCTAAAAAGTGAAGCAAGAATGTTGCTGTCCTTGGAGAGCTGGCAGTATTTGGTGGAGTTTGGAGTTCTAACAGTAAAGGATGAACTAGACACCTAGTCAGACTAAGATACATCCAGGAAAAATATTCATAACATAGAGTGCTTGACTATTTCTTGGTTCCAATTATCTTGAAGTGGAATATAAGAAACCCAGTCTTATGTTCAGTAGATAGTAGATCTCTAAAGCTTACAACCAGTCTATTTGTTGCATATTGTGGAGTGAAAAAAAAATCAAAATGGTGTGTTGAAATAAATGCAAAGTAAACCATAATTTTGGCATCTATTTTTGTGGTGCTATGGTGTTCATATTAGCTTCACCTTTGCCACCTGAGAAAGCTTTTTTAAAATGTCCCAAATGTAGAAATCAAGTCCCAATGACTATTTTTTCCCTTTTTCTCTTTTTATTTTTATTATTTTTTATTGCATATTTTCCATATTTACATTTCAAATGTTTTACCCTTTCCAGGTCTACCCTTCAGAAATCCTCCATGTCATTCCCTCTCCCACTATCTCTGTGAGGGTGCTCCCTCACCCACCCTCTCTCATCTTCCCACCCTGGCATTCCCCTATACTGGGGAACTGAACACCCACAGGCCCAAGGGTCTCTAGTTCCACTGATGTCTAACAAGGCCATCCTCAGCCACACATGTGACTAGTGCCATGGGTCACTCCATGTGTATTCTTTGGTTGGTGGTCCAGTCCCCAGGAGATCTGTGGAGTCTCACCTGTTGACACTGTTGCTCCCTCCATGAGGCAGCAATCCCCCTCAGCTCCTTCAGTTCCTTCTCCAACTCCATCATGGACGCCCAAGTTCAGTCCAATAGTTGGCTGTGAGCTTTCGCCTCTGAATTTGTCAGGCTCTGGAATAGCCTCTCAGGAGATAGCCATAACAGGCTTCCATCAGCAAGCACATCCCAGCATCCACAATAAGGTCTGGGTTTGGTGGCTGTATATGGGATGGACTACCCAGGTTGGGTAGTCTCTGGATGGCCTTTCCTTCAGTTTTGGCTCCACACTTTGTCTCAATATTTCCTCCCGTGAGTATTTTGTTCACCCTTCTAAAAAGCACTGAAGCATCCACATTTTGGACTTACTTCTTAGGCTTCATATGGTCTGTGAATTGAATCTTGGATATTCCAAAATTTTGGGCTAACATCCACTTATCAGTGAGTACATAACATGTTTGTTTTTTTGGGACTGAGTTACCTCACTCAGGATGATATTTTCAAGTTCCATCCATTTGCCAGCGAATGAATTCATTTCATTTTCATGAAGTCATTGTTTTTAATAGCTGAGTCATATTCCATTGTGTAAATGTACCACCTTTTCTGTATCCATTCCTCTGTTGAGGGACATCTGGGTTGTTTCCAGCTTCTGGCTATTATAAATATGGCTGCTATGAACATAGGGGAGCATGTGTCCTTAGTACATGTTGGAGCATCTTCTGGGTATATGCCCAAAAGTGATATAGCTGGGTCCTCTGGTAGTTCTATGTTCAATTTTCTGAGGAATTGCCAGATTGACTTCTAAGATTATTTTTACCAGCTTGCAATCCCACCAGCAATAGAGGAGTGTTCCTCTTTCTCCAAATCCTTGCCAGTGTCTGCTGTCACCTGAGTTTTTGATCTTAGTAATTCTAACTTATGAGGTCGAAACTCAGGGTTGTTTTGATTTACGTTTCCCTGATGACTAAGGATGTTGAGCATTTCTTTAGGTGCTTCTCAGCCATTTGAGTTTCCTCAGTTGAGAATTCTCTGTTTAGCTCTGTTCCCCATTTTTTGATAGGGTTATTTGGTTCTCTAGAGTCTAACTTCTTGAGTTCTTTGTATACATTGGATATTAGCCCTCTATCAGATGTAGAATTGGTAAAGATCTTTTCTCAATCTATTGGTTGCCATTTTGTTCTATTTACAGTATCCTTTGTCTTACAGAACCATTTCAATCTTATGAAGTTCCATTTGTCAATTCTTGATCTTAGAGTATAAGCCATTGGTGTTCTGTTCAGGAACTTTTCCCCTGTGCCCATGTGTTTGAGAATTTTTCCCACTTGTCTTCTATTATATTCAGAGTATCTGGTTTTATGTGAAGGTCCTTGATCCACTTGGACTTGAGATTTGTACAGGGAGAAAAGAAAGGATTAATTTGCATTCTTCTACATGTTGACCCAGCACCATTTGTTAATAAAGATGCTGTCTTTATTCCCTTGGATGGTTTTACCTCCTTTGTCAATGATCAAAGTGACTGTAGGTGTGTGGGTTCATTTCTGGGTCATCAATTCTATTCCATTGATCTCCTTGCCTGTCACTGTACCAATACCTTGCAGTTTTTATCACTATTGCTCTGTAGTACAGGTTGAGGCCAGGGATGCTGATTCCCCTGGAAGGTCTTTTATTGTTGAGAATAGTTTTCGTTATCCTGGGTTCTTTGTTATTCCAAATGAATTTGATAATTGCTGTTTCTAACTCTATGAAGAATTGATTTGGAATTTTGATGGGGATTGCATTGAATATGTAGATTGTTTTTGGCAAGATGGCAATTTTTACTATATTAATTCTGCCAATCCATGAGCAAGGGAGATCTTTTCATCTTCTGAGATCTTCGATTTCTTCCTTCAGACACTTGACGTTCTTGACATACAGATCTTTAGAGTCACACCAAGTTATGTAATATTATTTGTGACTATTATTAAGGATTTCCCTAATAATACTTTCTCAGCCTGTTTATCTTTTGAGTATAAGAAGGCTATGATTTGTTTGAGTTAATTTTATATCTGGCCACTTTGCTGCAGGTGTCTATCTGCTGAAGGAGTTCTATGGTAGAGTTTTTGGGGTCATCATATCATCTGCAAATAGTGATATTTTGATGTCTTACTTTCCAATTTGTATCACTTTGACCTCCTTTTGTTGTCTAATTGCTCTAGCTAACACTACAAGTACTATATTGAATAGGTAGGAGGGACAGGTCAGCCTTGTCTAGTTCCTGATTTTAGTGGGATTGCTTCAAGTTTCTCTACATTTAGTTTGATGTTGGCTACTAGTTTGCTGTATATTGATTTTACTATGTTTAGTTATGGGCCTTGAATTTCTGATCTTTCCAAGAATTTTAACATGACAGGATGTTGAATTGTGTTAAAGGCCTTTTCAGCATCTACTGAGATGATCATGTGGTTTTTAGTTTGAGTTTGTTGTGGATTACATTGATGGATTTCCATACATTGAACCATCCGTGCATCACTGGAATGAAGTCTACTTGATCATGGTGAATGATTGTTTTGATGTCTTCTTGGATTTGGTTTGTGAGGATTTTATTGAGTATTTTTGCATCGATATTCATAAGGAAAATTGGTCTGAAGTTCTCTTCTTTTGCTGGACCTTAATAAGGTTTTTGTGTCAGTTTAACTGTGCCTTAGTAGAACGAATTTGGTAGTGTTCCTTCTGTTTCTATTTTGTGGAATAGTTTGAAGAGTATTGGTACGAGATCTTCTTTGAAGGTCTGATAGAATTCTACACTAAACCCATCATTCCTGGGTTTATTTTGGTTGGAAGAATTTTAATGACTTCTTCTATTTCTTTAGGGGTTGTGGGATCTATCTTGTTGATTTTCTCAAAGAACTAGTTCCTGGTTTTGTTGATTCATTGTATAGTTCTTTTTGTTTCTACTTGGTTAATTTCTGCCTTGAGTTTGATTATTTTCTGCTAGTGTATGCTCTCTACAGTTGTTTTTTGGAGGCACTCAGAGCTATGTGTTTTCCTCTTAGCACTGCTTTCATTGTGTCCCATAAGTTTGGGTATGCTGTACCTTCATTTTCATTAAATTCTAGGAAGTCTTTAATTTCTTTCTTTATTTCTTCCTTGACCAAATTATCATTGAGTAGAGTATTGCTCAGCTTCCATGTATATGTGGATTTACTGTTGTTTTTGTTGCTATTTAAGACCAGCCTTAATCTGTAATTGTCTGATAGGAGGCAGGGGATTATTTCAACCTTCTTATCTGTTGAGGACTGTTTTGTGACCAACTATATGATCAGTTTTGGAGAAGGTATCATGAGGTGCTGAGAAGAAGGTATATAATTTTCATTTAGGATGAAATGTTCTATAGATATCTGTTAAACCCATTTGGGCCATAACTTCTGTTAGTTTCACTGTGTCTCTGTTTAAGTTTGTGTTTCCAAGATCTGTGCATTGATGAGAGTGGGGTGTTGAAGTCTTCCACTATTATTAAGTGAGGTGCAATGTGTGCTTTGAGCATTAGTAAAGTTTCTTTTATGAATGTGGGTACCCATGCATTTGGAGCATAGATGAGTCAGAATGTCCTTCCTTGTCTTTTTTGATGACTTTTGATTGAAAGTCCATTTTGTCTGATATTAGAATGGCTACTCCAGCTTGTTTCTTGGGACCATTTGCTTGGAAAATTGTTTTCCAGCCCTTTATTCTGAAGTAGTATTTATCTTTGCACTGAGGTATGTTTCCTGTATGTAGCAAAATGCTGGATCCTGTTTTTATACCTAGTGTGTTAGTCTATGTCTTTTTATTGGGATATTAAGTCCATTGATGTTAAGCAATATTGAGGAATAGCGATTGTTGCTTCCTGTTATTTTTTATGTTATTTTTATGTTTGTTTGGCTATCTTCTTTTGTGTGTGTTAAAAGAAGATTACTTTCTTGCTTTTTCTAGGGCAGAGTTTCACTCCTTGTGTTGGCATTTTCCATCTATTATCCATTGTAGGGCTGGGTTTGTGGAAACATATTATATAAATTTGGCTTTGCCATGGAATATCTTGGTTTTACCATGTATGGTAATAGAGAGTTTTGCTGGGTATAACACTCTGGACTGGAAGTTGTGTACTCTTAGGGTCTGTATGACATCTGTCCAGGATCTTCTGACTTTCATAGTCTCTGGTGAGAAGTCTGGTGTAATTCTGATAGGTCTGTCTTTATATGTTATTTGACCTTTTCCCCTAACTGCTTTTTAATATTCTTTCTTTGTTTTGTTCATTTGGTGTTTTGACTATTATGTGACAGGAGGAATTTCTTTTCTGGTCCGATCTATTTGGAGTTCTGTAGGCTTCTTGTAGGTTTATGTGCATCTCTTTCTTTAGGTTAGGGAAGTTTTCTTCTGTAATTTTGTTGAAGATATTTACTGACTCTTTAAGTTGTGAATCTTCACTCTCTTCTATACCTATTATCCTTAGTTTTGGTATTCTCATTGCATCCTGGATTTTCTAGATGTTTTGGGTTGGGAGCTTTTTGCATTTTGCCTTTTCTTTAACTGTTGTGTCAATGTTTTCTAAGGTATCTTCTGCACCTGAGATTCTCTCTTCTATCTTTTGTATTCTGTTGGTGATGCTTACATCTATGACTCCTGATCTCTTTCTTAGGTTTTCTATCTCCAGGGTTGTCTCCCTTTGTGATTTCTTTATTGTTTCTATTTCCATTTTTAGATCCTGGATGCTTTTGTTTAATTCCTTCACCTGTTTGTTTGTGTTTTCCTGTAATTCTTTAAGGGATTTTTGTGTTTCCTCTTTAAGGGCTTCTACCTTTTAACCTGTGTTCTCTTGTATTTCTTTAAGGGAGTTATTTATATCCCTCTTAAAGTCCTCTGTTATCATCATGAGATGTGATTTTTAAATCAGAGTCTTGCTTTTTTGATGTGTTGGGGTATTGAAGGCTCACTGTTTTGGAAGAACTGGGTTCTGATGATGCCAAGTAGCTATGGTTTCTGTTGCTTATATTCTTCCCCTTGCCTTTTGCCATCTGGTTATCTTTGGTGATAGCTGGTCTTGCTGTCTCTGACTGTGGCTTGTCCCTCCTGCAAGCCTTTGTGTCGGTACTCCTGGGACACGAGTTCTCTCCAGGAGGAATTTGGGTATAGAGAGCTGTAGTACAGGGTCAGCTCTGGGGTGCAGACAGAAACCAGAAGGATCCATTTTTTGATACTTTATTTGCATTTCAAATGTTCCCCTTTGGACCTCCCTATTCCCTCTCCCTTCCCCCTGCTTCTATGGGGGTATTCCTCCACCCACCCACCCACCCACCCAGTTGTGGCTTTCCTCCTTGGCATTCTCCTATAATGGGGTATCTAATACCCTCTGGCCCAAGGGCCTCTCTTCCCCCTGATGGCTAACAAGACCCTCCTGTGCCACATATGTGGTCAGCATCATGGGTCCCTTCATGTGAAGGACATTTCATAATCATCAAAGGAAAAATCTACCAAGAAGAACTCTCAATTCTGAACATCTATGCCCTAAATGCAAGGGCTCCCACATTCATAAAAGAAATTTTACTTAAGCTCAAAGCACACATTGGACCTCATACAATAATAGTGGGAGACTTTTACACCCCATTATCATCAATGGACAGATCATGGAAACACAAACTAAACAGAGGCACAGTGAAACTAACAGATGTTATGGACCAAATGGATTTAACAGATATCTATAGAACATTTCATCCTAAATCAAAAGAATATACCTTCTTCTCAGCACCTCATGGTACCTTCTCCAAAACTGATCATATAATTAGTCACAGAACAAACCTCTACAGACATAAGAAGATTGAGATAATCCCATGCCTCCTATCAGATCACTACGGAATAAGGCTGGTCTTCAATGGCAACAACAACAACAGAAAGCCCACATAAACATGGAAGCTGAACAACGCTCTACTCAATGATAATTTGGTCAAGGAGAAAATAAAGAAAGAAATTAAAGACATCCTAGAATTTAATGAAAATGAAAGTACAACATACCCAAACCTATGGGATTCAATGAAAGCAGTGTTAAGAGGAAAACTCATAGATAGCTCTGAGTGCCTCCAAAAAGAAACTGGAGAGAGCATACACTAGTAGCTTAACAGCACACCTGAAAGCTCTAGAACAAAAAGAAGCTAATACACCCAAGAGGAGTAGAAGGCAGGAAATTAAAGGCTGAAAGCAACCATATACAAACTAAAAGAACTATACAAACAATCAACAAGTCCAGGAGCTGGTTCTTTGAGAAAACCAACAAGATAGATAAACCCTTACCCAGACTAACAAGAGGGCACAGAGATAGTATCCAAATTAACAATCTATCTAATTTTCATTAGAAATGAAAAGGGAGCTATAACAACAGATTCCGAGGAAATTAAAAAAAAAATCATCAGACCCTACTACAAAAACCAGAAGGATCCTATCCCTGTTGTTCCTTGTTTCCTGTGTCCTGCTCTGGCAGGGTCTCTTTTGTGCCAGGAAGTTGCATAATGGAGGCCTTGACAGTTAAAGAATGACTCTGTAGCAGAGAGGTCAGAGTTCATAGGGGGTGAATCTTTGAGAAATTTGCATATATATTCATTGTCCCATGGTGCAGAGGTTGTCTTTCTATCACTGAATGAATACTGGCGTCACTTGAGATTGACATCTACTTCTCTCCCCTTCCTTCTCCTCCCTTGGCATCTGACTCCTTACTGTACCATGCAGCCTAGAAAGGAGGTTGAAAAAAATATAGGGAAACTTCAACAAGACTTAAGGCTTCTCAGCATAGTGGGACTCAAGGTGGGGAAAGAGATTCTTGTCTTTTTGAGTAAGTTTGAAGCTTTGTTTGTTTTTGTTTTTTTTGGGTTTTTTGGTTTTTTTTGTTTTATTTATTTATTTATGTATTTATTTGGTACTAAGTAGTCATTTAAATTAATGAAATAGTGTTTTCACTATTACAAAATCCTGGTAATCTACAAATGTTTATGATTTTTTTTGGGAAAGGGGACGAACTAGGCAGAGACATTTTCAAAAATAAGCACATTAAGAATCCAAGTTAATTATGACCCAATTATATCACAATAATGCTTTTTATTCTTTTATGATATTAGTGTAACCCTTGACAAAATGAAAAAAATATATTTGTTAGTGTCCTTGCTATTTACTCAAATGCCATACCTCCTTGCACTGACCATATATAGGTACTTACTGGTTCTTAATTTAATTGCCAAAATAATTTGGTTGAGGCAAAAGAAACTGAAAACTCTGGACTTGACTATAAAAATGATTACTGAAAAATAAAATCTTATTGGATTCATTGGTTCTTACCATTGCTTCCAGATACTCAGGAAAATGATACACCTTCCAGAATTATGTTTTCCAAATGTACTCAGGATTAATCACAAAATAAATTTTCTTTTACAGGTTTACCTCAAGCTTCAGCATCTGTGTTCTGGATTTCTGAGGGCATGCCTCCTGGAAGCTTCTTAGGCACCCACCCAGACTGTAATAATAAGATAGATGACACAGATGTGAGAGTCTTCAGATTCTCTCTATGAAATAGTTTTAAGGTAAAAGAAATTCATAGATTCTGACACTGGAGTTCATAATGAAGTGCAGCTATGGACATAACAACAGAGGTAATATTTCTACTTGTAGTTTAACAACAGTCAAGTTCCCTGTTGGGATGACCATTTTCAGGTCATCCAATGTGGTAGCAAATACTGAAATTCTTGGTCCTTACTTTGTAGAACTGCTTGAAAAGGATAAGAAAGGGTGGCCTATTGGAGGAGGTGTGTCACTATGGGTGGGCTTTGAGGTTTCCAAAGTCCATGTCATTCCAGTTGGTCTCTCCTCTCTCTCTCTCTCTCTCTCTCTCTCTCTCTCTCTCTCTCTCTCTCTGTGTGTGTGTCTGTCTGTCTGTCTGTCTGTGTCTGCCTTAGGTTTGTGGATCAGAAGTAAGCTCTCAGCTATTGCTCTATTGATTTAATATTATACCTGCCTGCCTGCTGCCATATGAGCTGCCCCAATGACCATGGACTTTAACCCTCTGAAACTGTAAGCAAGTGTCCAAAAAACCTCTTTTCTTTTTCTTTTTCTTTTTCACAGCAATAAAAATATAACTAAGATATCCAAACATCAGTGCATTCAATTTTATGGATAACATGTGAATTTGAAGTCTAAGACATCCCACTAGCTTCAAATGCAGGTGAAGTTTCTACTTGAATTGTGCCTAAGCAGTAGCACCAATTTTGCTTCTTTGACATTGTAACTTTCACTCATCTGAGGAAGATAAACATGGAGCTAAGAATGACAAATACTAAATTCCAGAGGAGTGACATGTGTATATAGGAAGGCACTAAAAATATCTAAATGGTTTTTATGTCCTCACAAACACAAAGTCCTATTATTAGTATGGCCTCTTATTTACTAGTTATGCATCATCATACTAAGTATCATGAATTGCCTGAATTTTCAGAACAATGGGATAAAAACAATACCAGATTATGTAGATAGCAGGATGAAATCAATATTCAATCTCCTAGCCCTATGATTTTCCACAAATGCCTCAAGTTTCTTTCTCAGCCTCAGTTTATTTGCTCAACTAAAGAAAAAGCCTCAATGCATAAACATTGCTAGAGATCTACAATTCATTTATCTGATCTGGGAAAAAACAACAACAACAAAATAAAACGAAAAAAAAAATAATAAAAATAAAAACACAGTAAAACAAAATAAATCTTACCCAGCTCTTTCCTTGTCCTTCCAGTCTTTCTCTTCAAAAGATGGTTCCAAGGACACTTTTTCCCTACAAATGTGTGGGCAATAGACTCTGACATATCTTTGTGCAACTCTTGGTCATCTTTAATTGCAAAGATAAAATATTTCCAAATGTAATTGACCTTTAAAATCAGCATAAATTCAAATGAATTTGGAATGTTTTTCTAAACCTTAGCTAATATTTTTTTGTTGATCTCACCCTTACCATATCTTTTCATAGTATAAAATGCTGGTTTATAAGGAAATAAATCAATTTGTTTTAAGAATTGTTAAATAAAGTGGAAACTTAAGGTTTCTTTGGAAAGTCAGTTGTGTCCTATGGAGTTTTGCTTGGGCAAACTCATGTTTTCCTGAATTAAACACAGGTGAAAAGGATGTTTGGCTAAAGCAGACTTGTGAAAGCATCTTTTGCTGAAGCAAACACAGATGAAAAAATGGTTTGCTAACACAAGCACACAAAAGGACGCATGATGCAGGATTCTTTCCTAGCAACATTTATGTATTGGTTCACCATTGGGTAGCTGAGCCCCATTTGTTTTGACTCCATAGAGAGAAATGCATGAAAAAAAAAAAGTATGATGGTGTTCTAGTGGCTTCTTGCTGCTTATGCAAACTTGGGCCAATTGGCAGTGTGATGTCAGCTGAGAGAGACTCAAGTGGGAGAATTTTTGCTAAGACAGACTTGTGCTGAGGCAAGACCCATGGAGGACATGTGATGTTTGAAGGAAGTATAAAGGGGACTCAATAACAGTAATGGGAGCTTCATAGCTAGCTTTGTAACACATCACTGGTCTTAAGTCTTCACTGATCTTCATTTACTTGAGAGAAGCATGGCAGAGAATGTCTTCTGGCATCCCTGTTGGTCCTGGTTGCTCCTGCTGACTCATGCCCATTCAGTGGATGCCTGGCTGTTTCTGCTGGGTTGTGCCACCACTGCTGATTCACTTTTCCTATCCTGACACCACTGAGGTAGACTGGCAGTATATTCATGAAGTATTTGGCAGCAGATCAAGCTGCTGTTGCTGAATCCTGTGAGCTGAGTTGCTGATTTCCTGACAACATAGATTGGATTTGCTCCAAATAACAATTTCTAAACTGGTTCACATTCCCTGAGTCTAAATAGCCTTTCTTTTCCACTACCTCTGGTGGATAGTGGGCTAGAAGTGAGGTTAAAGCATTGAAGAACCCATATAGGTCTTTGAAACATCAAAGCAACAGTTAAATATTGTCATTTTAGTAAAAGCATTTCTATGGAAATACAGGCAGACATGGAGTTTTTAAACTTTCATACATTCATCTTGTCTTTTGAAATCAACCTTGTAATGCTACAAACTCAAAGCATGTTCATAGGCAGTTCCTTCTTCCCTTTATAAGTAAATTTTAAAAGAAGTCAGGACTTTAGATCAACTGGAAAGCTCTGAGCTGGAAGCTGAAAGCTAAGTGTATAGTCTCTATGATAAATAGATCAGGAAAGTCGCTGATTTTATATTGTTTATTGTATTCCTTAAAAACTAACTGGTCACTTTAACAGAGGCCATTTGGTATATCAGATTAATAATATAGGATTAATTCTATGTAATTAGGGAATGAGTGATCATAAATCATCAGTTTTTAGTTATAAAATCATTCTTCTGAATTATGTGAGGTAACACCCAGGAATCACTTGAAATGCCACAGGCTTTATAACTAACAACCTTTTCTTTTTTGTATATCAATCCTTCCTAATTTTTTCACAGTATTTTCTAGATTCCATCTTTTGTTATAAGAGAGATAAGATGGCCCAGAAATTTTAGGTACTTTTATTTCAAGTATTTTTTTATTTTTGGATATTTACTTTATTTACATTTCAATTGTTTTCCCCTTTGGAAACCCCCATCGCATCCCCCCTCCCCTACCTCTATGAGGGTGCTTCCCCACCCATGTACCCACTCCTGTCTTCTCTCCTTAGCATTCCCCTACACTGGAACATCTAACACCCTCAGGCCCAAGGCACTCCTCTGCCACATATGTGGCCAGCACCATGGGTCTTTCCATGTGTATTCGTTGGTTGGTGGTCCAGTCTCCAGGAGCATCAGGCGGTCAGGCCAGTTGACACTGTTGCTCCCTCCATGGGGCTCCAAACCCCCTTAGCTCCTTCAGTCATTCTTAATTTATAGCTTTCTAAATTTCACAACCTTAGTTTTAAGTTTCTATTATAAGCTAGAATGTTTTATGCTTGAACATTCAAATGCTGACAAATCCAGTTAGTATTATATAGTATATTTTAAACTTGGTTACATGATAACTAATGAAACACAATTATAAGAATTTTAGTAGATGGAAATAAAATTATTTAGTTAGTTAATACTAATGAAAATATTGCCAGTCCATTTGAAAGCGTTCAAAAGGTATTGTAAATATGTAAATTTTTATGTATGTAAATAAAATACATTAATTCAAAAGGTATGAATTAAAATGCACTAAACAATTCAAAAAACTAGTATTTTGACTATAATAAGACTGTATGTACAATTACAAATTGAAAACTGTGAACCAGAAAATTGATATTTTTATTACTTTTAATTGATAAGTCATAAAATTATTCTGAGTGTGGTTCCCTTCCCCACCTTCTTCTAGATTCCCCCCACATCCCTATCCATCTAATTCCATGCATCTCTCTCTCTCTCTCTCTTTCCAGAAAACAGGCCAAACAAACCAACAAACACACCTACTGTGTGTAGCTTTTGCTATATTGCCTAAGCTCCGGGAAAGAGCTGCACTACCAGCCCCCACCCAGATTCCCTTGAATCCACAGATAAAAGACACAGACACACACAGTTGTTCGATTTCAACTTGCCTTTTGACAAAATTTCTGGGCACTGCCTATCTCCACCTGGAAAAATGTGCCCTTATCAATATTCTTAGCTTAGCACCTCCTCACCTGCCCTCAACTTTAGTTGCTCAGTTACTAGTCCCAGCTAAATACTCCTGATGGTCCACCTGTAGGAGCAGCTGGTGTGGCCATTCTTTTCAAGATCTCACATGGCTGGCTGCCTGTTTCTCCCTCAGAAGCATGGTGAACTCTGTCCTCTCCTTACATCTGTCTGCTTACTTTCCAGGACCCGTAAGTCCTGCCTATCCCTTTCACTCAGCAATTGGCCTATAGCTTCTTTATTGATAGGTCAAGAACCAACTGGAGAATAGGACTTTAGCATTAGAACCACCCCTATACAAACCAGATTTTTAAAAAAGATAAAAAGCATAAGAAAAACAAACACATACACACACCAAAACTTATTAAACAGACAGACAGACAGACAGACAGGCAGACAGACAGACACAAATTTGAAACCCATGATATATAAGCAAATGACTATTGAGAGAGACAAAAAATCCCAAAGAAACATGAGATTAAAAAAAAAAAAAAAAAGAAAGAAATCTACAAAACACCATTGAGTTCATTTCATGCTGGCCATTGACTTGTAGCCATGAAGTATCTCTTTAGTGTGGTTTGGATACCTAGTGAGACTCCAGTGGGGAAAATGGAGTTTTCCCTTTTGACTTTTGTGAGCAGTTATCAATTGCTTGTTTAGGTATGGGAGATCATGTCTACTTCTCCCACTCAGCTCCGGAAGCCCATCTGACTTGAGCCTGTGCAGGCTCTATGCATGCATGTTGCTACAGTCTCTGTGAGTTCATATGTACATTAGTCCTGTGGAGTGTAAATATTACTATTTGTAAGATAATTGGTTGTATGAACTGTGTTCCTAAACAAGTACATTTTGATTATATACTTCGTAGAATAATCATTCCACTTTTTCTGATAATTTTTGAAAGTTTCTATAGATTAAGATACTTTATCTAATCATGAAATTCTTCTCATCATATCTTAAAATTTCGCTTATCATAATAGAATATAAATAACTTTTAGGTTGTGTTAAAAAAAATTCGATGCCTTCCAGTTTCTCAGAAAATTGGAAATAGTTCTATCTGAAGACCCAGCTATACCTCTTCTGGGCATTTTAGCAGATGTTCCACCATGAATTTTGCAGGCAAATGCATGGAACTAGAAAATACCATCCTGAGTGAGGTAACCCAGACCCAAAATGACATGCATGGTATGTACTTACTGATATTATCTATAAAGTACATAATACCCATGATATTCCCCAGAGACCCAAAAAAGTTAAGCAAGAAGGAAGGCTCAAGTGAGGATGCTTGAATCTCAGAAGTAGGAATGAAATAACCAAAGAATACACATGGAGAGACCCATGGTGCTGGCCACAAATGCGGCAGAGGAGGGTCTTGTTACCCATCAGGGGGAGGAGAGGCCCTTGGGTCTGAGGGTGTTAGATCCCCCAGTATAGGAGAATGACAAGGAAGAAAGACGAGAGTGGGTGGGTGGGTGGGAGGGTGGGTTGGAGAATATCCCCATATTGGCAGGGGAAAGGCGGAGGGAATGAGGAGGTTCCAAAGGGGAGATCTGAAACATTTGAAATGTAAATAAAATATGAAAATAAAAAAAAAAAAACAAATAGCATGAAACAGAAGGAGGAACATATTTAAGAGGGGAGAGACATTACAAAATAATCACACATTTGGAAAGTATCAATGGACAGTCATTTTAAAAGAGGGTTATTTTAAGATTAGAAGAACTGAAATAATAATGATCTTAGTGTGCTATGAAAGAGTTTTCTGAAAAAAAAAAGAAATATTCAAAGTAGGCAGAGTAAGGGAGGGAAATGGATGAGGGGGTGGAAGATCAGGTGTTTGAAGAGATAGGAGATGCAGAGGGCTAGGAGAATGAATGGAAATATGCATCTGCTAGGAATTAGGGATGGGAGGAATCTCTAGGATGTCCCAGAGATCTAGGACATGGGAGGACTCCAGCAGTCAATGTGGGTGCCCTTAGCCGAGATGCCTAAAAGCAGGGATATGGAACTGGAAGAGGCCACCTCCTGTAACCAGGCAAGAACCCCAGTGAAAGAAAAATGAGACCAACCCTCTAACAAAATTTTTGACCCAAATTTTTTCCAGTCTAAAAGAAATATAGGAACAAAGACAGAACAGAGACTGAAGGAATGGCCAACCAATAACTGGCCAAACTTGAGACCCATCCCCTGGGCAAGCAGCAATTCCTGACACTATCAATAATACTCTTTTATGCTTGCAGACAGGAGTCTAGCATAACTATCTTCTGAGAGGCTCTACCCAGCAGCTGACTGAAACAGATGCAGATACCTACAGCCAAACTTTGGATGGAGGTCAGGGACAATTATGGATAAGTTGGAGGAAGGATTGAAGGCTTTAAAGGGGATGGGAATCCCATCAACATTCAACAAACCAAGACCCCTGGGTGCTCTCAGAGACTGAGCCATATCCGGGGATATATGTAGCAGATGTACAGTTCAGTATCCTTGAGGGTCCACAAACACTAGAGCAGAGACTCTCTCTAAAGTTGTAGCCTGACTGTGGTATCCATTCTCCAATAGGGCTGACTCATCTGGCCTCAGTGGGATAGGATGTGTCTAATTCTGCAGAGACTTGATGCACCAGGGTGGGGGAAAGTAGAAGGGAGGGGGAGAGGAAGAGGGACTCTATGAGAGAGCATTGGGATGGCGGGCAATGTATGGGATGTAAAAAATAAACTAAAAATTGATGCTTATTAATTTAGCCAATCATGTGACAGAGTTCAAACACGTAAATGACAATGGACGCTGCTGTGAAAGACAAGAGTGAGAGGTAGCCCATGGTTTTGCCAGGATGTTCTTCTGTGTAATATTTAACAATATGTCAATCATTTGGAATATTGGAGGAAAATATTGGGCCATTATTTAACAGGTAGCTGGAGGTTCATCCATATCAGGTCCTAAAACTGGCATTAATATGCACTATGAAATAAACCCCTCCCATTTGTCATTATGTATCTAGATATATTTGATGTGATACATTAGAATATAAGATTGAAATCTGGGGATTTCAACAGGTAATTTGGTGACCCAGAAACATATATATTGCTAAGTATAGGATGGTGCTTGGGCCACCCTTAAATAGACAGTTTAAGCATGTTAAACATTTATATATTTTAAACATTTTTAACGTTATGTATTTAAAGTATTAACAGAAAATTATTCTTCAAGCAGATCGAGAATCCAAAGTTAAATCTGAATTATCTTTCAATAACTCAGTCTTTATAGTTTTATGATTATTATGAAAGAAAGAATGATATTCTTGCTAGCATAAATCAGTCAACAACTTGAATATATATTTTATTATGTATCACTAATTTCATGAAACAAGGAAGGGAAAATAATGACCCCATAAAGGAATGTGGACTTCTGCACAGGCAGCAGAGTAAAAGCCATACTTGCTTCCTCTGCCCTGTGTTTACATTTTTTCCAACATGTGAAAATCATTGACAAACATTAACTCACAGCCACCTTTTCTTTGTTCTACCCTAGGACCTTTCAAAGCATTGTAGTGTGCTAAATTCTATAAACACCTCAAGTTTCAGCCTCAGCATCCATTTATTTGTAAAGTAACATTTGTAACTCTCGAGAAGGATACTGTGAATGTGAAACTAATTAAAGCACTTAGCATTTTTCTAATATGTGCCAATCATCTAAAAAATTAATTAGCAGCTAACTTTTCTTTGTTCTATCTAGAACCTTTCAAAGTATTGTGTGTCTGTATGTATTTATATGGACCCAGAAACATATCCAGAGATGCAAAGAAAGTGGGGAGAGGAAGTGGAGTTTTATGGATGACATATCAGAAACACTTAAGGGTTTCTTTTAAGAAGTAACTTATTACTAGGTAAGTTTGTATATCCTACCTGAATTCTTATGTAGATATTTACAGTTCTTAATTCAAGGTCTGGATAGATCACCCATCAAATATCAGATATCAAGCCATTTATTTAACAATTTTGAGAATTCCTTTGTTGGTAATAAAGCTGTGAGCTAGTTGTGATAGTCATATAATTTTATTAACCAAAGAATCCTAAAGCTTCAGTATGAGAACTGTCTTTTGTGGTAGTCAACTGTTTATCAGGTTGTGTAAGAGAAGCAATGCTGTGCAACCTTGTACACTTTACTTAACCAGATATTTTCTTCAAAATGGTCCAACAAATGTTCCTGGAACATTTCTGTAAACTTAACTTATATAAGGCATCGAAGAACTACCACCATAGACAGAAAGGTGATTATGGAACTGTGATGGTTTGTATATGCTTGGCCCAGGGAGTGGCAATATTAGGAAGTGTGACTCTGTTGAAGTAGATGAGACCTTGTTGGAGTACGTGTGTCTCTGTGGGTGTGGGCTTTAAGACCTTCATCATAGCTGCCTGGAAGCCAGTATCCCGTTAGCAGCCTTCAGATGAAGATGTAGAACTCTCACCTCAACTGGTACCAGGACTTCCTGGATGCTATCATACTCCTACCTTGATGTTGATGGACTGAACCTCTGAATTTTTAAGCCAGCCTAATTAAATGTTGTCCTTATAAGAAATGCCTTGGTCATGGTGTCTGTTCACAGCAGTAAAACCCTAACCAAGACAAAAACTGTGCCTTACACTTCTCCTTTGCCCTAGTACATCTTCTTTCTTAGCTCTAAATCAAGAAACTGTCCGCATCCTCCTTTGTGTTGAAAGTCTTGGCAGTGCCGCTTTCAGGTATACCTGACTATATCTTGTCCTGCTATGAAAAATCTAGATAAAAAGACTAGCCATTTCTTATTATGGGGTAAAACAATCATTGTGTTTCCAAGTGTGATTTTTTTTACAAATGCTGAAATTCTCTTAACATGGAGCAAACAAATGGAGACTGGTTAGCTCAAGACTATTTGCTCTTTAGGTACATCTCAATAAACCAACCCTCTCAACTCTACCCCAGAAAGTTTTATGCCTTTTGATAAAAGATGCATAAAATACAAAATAGTTCCCTTTCTAAATATACAAGCATACATTTTTTGCTATTTTTCAGAACATTAGATAATAGCCGCAAATAAAAGGAAGGGGAGTGTATTTGTGAGCTAAAAATAAAGAACTCAGAATAAGCAATTATTGAAGCTGTTCTCTTTCTGGCCAGAAACAGCTGCAGGGTTAGAGATGTGCTAAGTCATTGCACATCTCTGAAATATACTAAATCATCACAAACAAATCGCCGTTTAAAACAAGTTAATTTAAGTTTCTGGAGGGGTATCAGCCCAGTATACTGAATTTATTTGTATTCATAAAACCAAGACTTTATTGAAAAGGTCATCACTGTTTGAAAAGGCTGTTTATGAGTGGGCCCAACTTATACCTACAACACAGATTAAAAATTAGCATGAGACAGCTTTACGTAGATGTTGAAAATCACTACATATTATTGGTGTTTAGAGCTTTAAAATGCTATGAGAAAATATTATATTCTAATACAAAAAAATGAAACTTTTTTTATGGGTAGGAACTCATCTAGAAACACTTCATAAGACATCACCTTGATGAAGCAGTTATTTAAAGCATATCTGTAATAACTCCAAACAGCCTGGAAGTTATAAGTCAGGTTAAGTTAGTGCATGTGTATCTTAAACCCTGCTCTGCTAAGAAAGTATAAACTATCAATTGGGAGTGTATTACAATATTTAATCCTTAAACACAAAGAACATAAAAAGTAGTGGAAACTAGTAAGAAAAATGACACCATCGAGCATACTTATGAGGAAGGTGCTGTGATCCCACTGCTTTTTCCAAAGTCGTGGGGGAACTGGGAAGAAGTAAAATCCTGCTGCCACTTGACATCTGCAAGCCTGAGCAAAAGACAGGAAGATATGATTCTGAATTTCTGGACAGGGGTAAACCACATATCAAAGCTATGAGATTAAACACAGATGAGAATGGTGTGCAGGGTGTTTCTTCCTCAAAGACGAAACTGCTGTATGTAATATTGCATTATTTAAAAGTTGAGGTTCAATATAATTCCCTGTGCCAAGATATGAGGAATAAAAAGAACAATGCAGCAACTTTGAGGGTAGATAAGCATCATGATCCTTATGTATTGGTATTTGCAGAAACTCATTTTTGTACTTGTATTGTTTTAAAGAGGATTTATCAAAGAATAAAATGAAAGTTCATGGCTAATTATTTGGTCCCCACTATATTTTCATCCCACGCTTCTTTTTAAACAATATTATTATTAATTATTTCAGTATTTAATACAATACATTTGTCTTAGTTAGGGATTTATTTCTCTGAAGAGACACCAAAACCAAGGCTCTTCTTATAAAAGAAAACATTTAATTGAGGCTGGCTTACAGTTTCAGAGGTTTAGTCCATTATCATCATGATGGGAAGCACGACAGCATCCAGACACACTTGGTGCTAGAGAAGGAACTGAGAGTTCTACACCATGATCTACAAGCAACAGAAAAAGGCTAATCATCGTAAGTGTGGCTTGAGTGTATATAACCTCAAATCCTGCTCTATAGTGGCAAACTCCCTCTAACAAGGCCATACCTCCTAATAATGCAACTGCCTATGCATTTAAACATAGGAATCTAATGGAGGATATTCTTATTTAAACTACCACAATAATTTTAAGATATTTACCCTCCTCCTCAACTACTCCCTCTCACATAACTTGCTAATTTCTTCTTTAGAGGAGTGTTTTTCTTTCTCCACATCCTCACCAGCATCTGCTGTCATCTGAGGTTGGTTTTTTTTTTTTTTTTTTCATTCTTTTTTTCTTTTCATTTTTTTTTTTTAATTTACATTTCAAATCGTTTCCCCTTTACATGTCTCTTCTTTGGAAACCGCCTATCCCATTCCACTTCCCCCTGCCTCTATGAGGGTATTCCCCCACCCACCCATTCCTGTCTTCCCTCCCTGGCATTCTCCTATACTGGGAAATCTAATACTCTCAGACCCAAGAGCCTCACCTCCTACTTATGGTAACCAAGGCCCTCCTCTGCCACATATGTGACCAATACCATGGGTCCCTCCATATGCATTCTTTGGTTTGTAGTCCAGTCTCTGGGAGCACCAGGGGCCTGAGAAGTTGTCACTGTTGCTCCCTCCCCATGTGGCTGCAAACTCCCACAGCTGCTTCAGTCCCTTCTCCAACTCTTCCCTCTGGGACCCCACACTCAGTCCAACAGTTGCTGTAAAGTGAATCATGGGTGTTCCAAAATTTTGAGCTAATATCCGCTTATCAGTGAGTACATACTGAGTTTGTTCTTTTGTGACTGCATTACCTCACTCAGGATGATATTTTCAAGTTCCATCCAATTGCCTGAGAATTTCATGAAGTTACTGTTTTTAATAGCTGAGTAGTATTGTGTAAATGTACCACATTTTCTGTATCCATTCCTCTGTTGAGGAACATCTGGGTTGTTTCCAGCTTCTGGCTATTATAAATAAGGTTGCTATGAACATAGTGGAGCATATGTCCTTATTACATGTTGGAGCATCTTCTCGGTATATGCCCAGGAACGGTGTAACTGGGTCCTCAGGTATTATGTCCATTTTTTGAGGGTCTGCCAAAATGATTTCCAGAGATGTTGTGTCAGCTTGCAATCCCACCAGCAATGGAGGAGTGTTCCTCTTTCTCCACATCCTCGACAGAATCTGTTGTCACCTGAGTTTTTAATCTTGGTCATACTGACTGGTGTGAGGTGGAATCTCAGGGTTGTTTTGATTTGCACTTCCCTGATTACTAAGGATGTTGAACATTTTTTTAGGTGCTTCTCAGCACTTCGAATTTCCTCAGTTGAGAATATTTTGTTTAGCTCTGTTCCCCATTTTTTGATAGGGTTATTTGGATCTCTGGAGTCTACCTTCTTGAGTTCTTTTTATACATTGGATATTAGACCTCTGTCAGACGTAGGATTGCTAAAGTTCTTTTCACAATCTGTTGATTGCCATTTTGTCTTATTGACTGTGTTCTTTGTCTTATAGAAGCTTTGAAATTTCATGAGGTCCCATTTGTCGGTTCTTGATCTTAGAGCACAAGCCATTGGTGTTCTGTTCAGGAACTTTTCTCCTGTGCCCATGTTTTCGAGACTTTTCCCCACTTTCTCTTCTATTAGATTCAGTGTATCTGGTTTTATGTGGAGGTCCTTGATCCACTTGGACTTGAGCTTTGTACAGGGAGATAGGAATGGATCAATTTGTATTCTTCTACATGTTGAAGTCAGCACCATTTGTTGAAAATGCTGTCTTTTTCCCACTGGATGATATTAGCTCCTTTGTCAAAGATCAAGTGACCATAGGTGTGTGGGTCTATTTCTGGGTCTTCAATTCTGTTCCATTGATCTCCTTGCCTGTCACTGTACCAATACCATGCAGTTTTTATCACTACTGCTCTGTAGCACAGCTTGAGGTCAGGGATGCTGATTCTCCTAGAAGTTCTCTCATTATTGAGAATAGTTTTTGCTATCTTGGGTTATCTTTTGTTATTCCAAATGAATTTGAGAATTGCTCTTTCTAAGTCTATGAAGAATTGAGTAGGAATCAGTTTGGCAGAACCTCAGAAAAGTGGACATAATACTACCTGAGGACCCAGCTATACCAATCCTGGGCATATACCCAGAAGATGCTCCAACATGTAATAAGAACACATGCTCCACTGTGTTCATAGCAGCCAAATTTATAATAGCCAGAAGCTGGAGAGAACCCAGATGTCCTTCATCAGAGGAATGGATACAGAAAATGTGGTACTCACTAATAAGTGTATATTAGCCTAAAAGTTCGGAATGCCCAAGATTCAATTCACAGCAACCGTTGGACTGAGAGTGGGATCCCAGAGAGATGAAATGGAGAAGGGACTGAAGGAACTGAGGGAGTTTGAAGCCCCATGGAGGGAGCAACAGTGTCAACTGGCCTGAACCCCCTCCGCTCCTGAAGACTGGACTACCAACCAAAGAATACACATGGATGGACCCATGGTGCTGGTCACATATGTGGCAGAGGAGGGCCTTGTTGGACATCAGTGGGAGGAGAGGCCCTTGGGACTGAGGGTGTTAGATGCCTCAGTATAGGGGAATGCCAGGGAGTGAAGATGGGAGTGGGTGGGTCGGTGGGGGAATACCCTCATAGAGGCAGGGAAGGGAGGAAGGAATAGGGAGGTTCCAAAGGGCAGATCTGGAAATGGAAACACATTTGAAATGTAAATAAATTATCAAAAAAAAAATAAACTGACTCTTCCTCTCAGAAATTATCAAATAACAATAGCTCATCAGCTAGTGTTGGGATTTCACACCAACCTTCTCTCACCTTATGATTGGATTTTGTCTGGCTGGACCTCTTGTAAGCATTACACATGCTCTGAAAAATGCTTTGAGTTCATATGTGCAAGTGGTCTGTTATGTCTAGAGAACATTTTTCTTAATGTTACTTACCAATTATGACCCTTTCTGTATTTATATAATGTCTTCTACAAAAATTTCTGAACCTTGGGGAGAGAGATATGATTTGTTTATCTGATTTAAGGCTGAACACCTTATAGCTTTTTATTCTCTGTATGTTGGTTAGTTGAGGGTTTGTGTCTTAATTGCCAACTACTGCAAGGAGAAGGTTCTGTGGTAATGTTAATCGGTGCTCATATGCATGGGAATAGCAGTAAGTCAGTAGGTATCATTTTAACACTATGTTTATTTAGCAAAATAAAAGTGTTTGGTTCTCCCTTAGGGCCTATAGTACATCCAGTCATAGGTTTGTGACCCTTTTGATAGTGCCAAGTATGATAGGTTTCATAGCACTATGTAGAATCATTAAATCTAGCTGGTAGGGATGAAGCTTCCAGGTAAGTAACAGCTAGGTTTCTCATTGTTCAATGACATGAGTATGTGATGTCTTCATCAATAGGGTCTTATTGTCAAGTTTTAAGAGTAAGCATCTCTTATAGTGTGCAATTTGTCTGTTTAAATGATTTGTTTTCTTTTGATTGAATTTGGTAGGTCATGTGGATCAAGAAATTCATCCATTTTTAAAAAGAATTTTTCAGTTTAGTGGACTACACATTTTCAAAATATGTCCTTATGCATCTTTGAACTTCCTCAGAGTTTGTTGTAATGTTTTACTTTTCATTGCTAATTGGTTTGATTTGTGACTTTTCTGGTTTTGTTTGGGAAGTTTGACTAAAGATTTACCAATCTTGTTAATCTTTTCAGAGAACCAACTTTTGTTTCAATGATTCTTTGTATTATTGTTGGTTTTCATTTTCATTATGTAAATTTCAAAAGCAATCTACTGAGTCAATGGAATTCCCAGCAAAATCTCAACACAATTATATAGATCTTCAAAGAAAAATTGTCAACTTCATATAGAAAGATAGAAAATCCAGGATAGCTAAAACAATCCTGTAAATGAACTTCTGGAGGTATCACAATCCTTGATTTCAAGCTGTATTACACAGCAATAGTAAAAAAAAAAAAATCATGTGTTATATTATAAAAACAGACAGGTTTGCCAATGAAATAGAATTAAAGACCTAGAAATAAACCCACACATGTACAGACACTTGATTTGTGACAAAGAAACCAAAACCATACAATGGAAAAGGGAGAGCATCTTCAACAAACTCAAGTCCAAGTGAATCAGAGACCTCAGTGTAAAACTGGATATACTAAATCTAATAGAATGAATAGTGGGGAATAGCCTTGAAGGAGACAACTTCCTGAACAAAACATCCATAGCTCATACACTAAGATAAACAATTAATAAATCGGACTTCATGAGCTTCTGTAAAACAAAGGACACTATCAAGAGGAAAAAAAGACATCCTACAAAATGGAAAAACCCTACATACCACAGAGGGCTAGTATCCAACATATATAAAGAACTTAAGAAGTTAGATACCAACAATTCAAACAACCCAATTAAAAATTAGGTACAGAGGTAAATAGAGTATCCTCAACAGAGAAATCTCTAATGGCTAAGAAACAGTTAAAATAATATTCAACATCCACAGTCACTAGGGAAATACAAGTCAGAACGACTCAGAGATTTCATCTTACACCCAGTAGAACTGCTAGGATCAGAAACTCCAATGACAATACATGCTGGTGAGGATGTGGAGTGAGTGGAACACTCTACCTCTGCTGGTGAGAGTGCACATTTGTATATCCACTCTGGAAATCAGTTTGATATTCTGAGAAAATTGGGAATAGTCCTAAATGAAGACTCAGGTATACTATCTCTGGACATATACTGAAAAGATTCTCCACCATATCACAAGGACACTTGCTATGTTCATAGCAGCTCTATTCATAATAGCTAGAAACTGGAAAGAACCTAGATATCCCTCAACTGAAAAATGGGTAAAGAAAATGTGATTTGTTTATACAATGGAATACTACTCACTCAGCTTTTAAAAACAAGGGCATCATGAATTTTGCAGGGAATGGAACTAAAAATATCATTCTACGTGAGGTAATTCATGGTGTGTAATCATTTATAAGTGGATATCAACCACAAAGTACAGACCCAAAACGCCAAATAAAAAGAAGGGCTCAAAGGAGGGTGCTTGAATCTTTCTCAGAAGGAAAAATAAAATAAATACCAGAGGTAGATGGATGGAGGGAACTGGGTGGGAGGGAAACAGGGCAGGGGTCAGGTGTAGGAAAAGCAAGGTTGAGAGAAGGTAAATAGGCTGTGCATGGGGCTGGGGAGGGAGGCATTGTGCCAGAATCCTGGGGCAAGGGGAGGCTCCAGGGAGTCTTTGGAGGTGACTCTTGCAGAGACTCTTAGCAGTGGGAGAATATGGAGCCTGAAGTGGCCACCTCTTGTAGCCAGGCAGAACTCTCAGTGGAGGGATGTGAACCTACCAACCCACTCAAAAAGCCTTCAACCCAGAATGTGTCCTGCGTAAAAGATGTGCAGGGACAAAGATGGAGCAGAGATGAGGGAATGGGTAACCAATGACTGGCTTCGTTTGAGACCCATCCCATGACAAGAACCAGTTCCTGACACTACTAATGATACACTGTTATGCTTGCAGACAGGAGCCTAGCATAGCAATCCTGAGAGCTCCACCCCACAGTGGATGGAACAGATGCATAGAGCTGGGGGTTGGGGGGTGGGTGTGGGTGGGGAGAATTGAGAGACCCGATTGGGAAAGATAAACTAACCTGGGCCCATGGACTCATAGAGATTGATCCTCCAACCAAAGATCATGCAAGAGCTGGCTCTAGGCCCCTTACATATTTGTAGCAGATGTGCAGCTTGGACTTCATGGTGGTTTGCTAATAACTGGAGCAGGGGCTGTCCTTGACTCTGTTTCCTGCTTTTGGATCCCACTCCCCTAACTGAACAACCTTGTTTGGTCTTAGTGGGAATAGATGTGCCTAGTCCTAGTGACTTGATGTATCTGTGTGGGGTCATACCCAGGAGGTGCCTCCCCATTCTCAGAGGAGAAAGGGGAGGGGGCTGGGTGAGTGGGGAGTGGGAGGAGAGAGGTGTTATGAACAGGATGTAAAGATGTAAGTTAACTAATGAAAAAAGGAGGGTCTTACAAGCATGGACCCTTCCTGAGGATCTATAAAGAAATTCATAGTCGCTATCTGTGGATATATTTTTCTCCCCCTTGAAAAGATACCTATGCTTCTGTCTCTAATCCCATATTCATGGTCCTATAAGCAACACTAATGGAATATCTCTTCCACACACACATACACAAGAGATACAAAAAGATATGATAGTAGATGTGCCTGCTTGAGATTCGGAAGAGGATCAACAAGAATGGGAGGGTCGAATGGGAGGATAATGGAATCTAGATAAGAGGATAAATTGGTCAAAACATTTTTAAAAATTATACGTATGAAAATATCAGAGAAATTCGTGAAGGTAATTACTATGTAACATTTATATAGCTAATAGAAATCATAGATATGAAAGTAAACTAAAGACTAAAGGAAAGTATAACAAATTACTATTGATGTGGAAACAATTTTTTAGTTACCTTCATCTCTACCTCCTTTTAGAAACATAAGCTGAAGGAGACTTCTTCTCATACTGCATCTTTGTTAACATTTGGTGTTGTCAGTATTTTGGATTTTACTACTCAAGATTGTGTAGTGGTATCTAGCTGTTGCTTTAATTTGTAAAACTCTAATTTAAAAACATGCCAAGTATCTCTTCATGGTTATTTACCATCTGTATGTTTTTGTTGATGATGTCTACATTTAGATTTCTGCCTACATTTTAATTGTGTGGTTATCTTATTGTTGAGTTTTAAGCATCTGTGTTAGTTGGTACCTTTCAGATATATGTTTTACAAACACTTTCCCCAGTTTGTCCATTGTCATAACTTTAAAGAGTTTTTATTGATACGCATCACTTTTATGGTGAAGAATTCCATTGTTTTCAAAGACTAGGGGTTCAAAACACACCTAGTCTTTAGAGATCTCTGCATTTTATTCTAAACGAACAAAATCATCCTTTAGTCTGTCTAGAGAACTTCATTTCACTAAAAATATAATATAAATTTAACATATTTTATCTGAATCAATCTTTTTCCTTTTTCTTCCTATTGCTAGATATTTTCTTTAGTAATAATATTGAGTTAATTTACAACTAAACTATGATATCTTTAGAGCTTTCATTTTTATATAATGCTGATTAAATTTAAATAAATAGTTTTACTCTATCATTGTCTTACTCTGTATTATTGAGGACTCTTCAACACATATTAACAAGTTAAGATGTCGATGTTAAATACTGAATATTGAATGTCACCATACATCTCTAATAATAGGGCAATTTATAAAAGGCATTTAATATTCATTATATTAGTAAATTGTCATGTGCTGTTTAAGGCCATCTAAAAGCTAGCTTTACAGGTGGAATTGGCCTCACCACCTCAGACCCAAGCTTGTTTATCTTAGACTGTCCTCCTAGTTCCATTGTCCAAAGCAGGCTATCCCCCTCCCATCCAAGTCCCCGTAGAAAGAGAAAGGAGGACAGAAAAACAGACCAGGATTGAAAATACCATGTACTTGAGAACAGAGAAGTAAATCATTTGAGTGAAATTTCTGTGTCCATAAATATAGCCAGGAGGTAAGCACCTTCCCAAAGCAACGTTTGCCCAGTGTTTAAAGTATGAACATGGTCTCATCCAGGAAAAGACATTCTGCCTGGAACAATTTTTATCATCCAACTGGCTCCAGCTGCAGTTTTTGGGTTTGTGTGGAATGACATGCATCTGGTTTAATTATTGCTCATTTGTTATTTTATTCCTGCTGCTGTATACTTAATAATCTCACTCCTTTAAAACTTAAACTATGAAGCAAGACAGAACTTAACGTTAGTAGAAAAATTGCCACCAAAGAATGAATAAAGAAGTTCAAAGGACATTCAAAGCAGTGAATTTATTCTGTGGTAACTTAAAACTTAATATATGATGTTATGGGTTTATCAAATTCCACAAAACTATATAACAAAAAGGTCAAACAGTTGCAATTCCCAAAGAAAAACAGTGTTTGGGTATAGCTCAGTGGTAATGTGTGTGCATGCATGTAGCCCTTGTTGGCCTCCCCAAGTGCCACAGTTAGTCAATTAAGTAATTAATAAATGTAAATAGTACTACTGACAGTTTTTTGTCTTCCTAAGCAATTTCCCTTTAATGAAATAACATATGGGTTAGTACATACATTAATAACATAGATATGTGAACAGTGTTTTGACTTCTTGCCTTTACTTTCCCTATATAGGTTGAGCTGGAATGGCTGCCCTAGTTTCTTTCCCTCAGCTAGTGCTTTGTTGTCAGTCTTTACACTATTCTATGCACTGCTATTTTGGCCTGAGTCACTCTTATACAGAAAGCACTTCCCAAATTGACTTATTAGAAGCAGTCATTCTGTGAATCTTAATCAAGAATTCATGGTTTGTATTCATCTGGTTCACAAGTCTAACTTGCCACTTTTTGGTTGAATTATTTATATAAAAATGAATACATTTTAACTGTTGTTTAATTGGCAGTATCTAACAATATCTCTTATTTTTGAATTGCCTTGTGGACATGAGAACACGGTTCTGAAATTCGTTTGGAATTTTGGAAGGCTGGCCTAGATAACTCTATTTCTAGAAAATTACTGACATGCCAGAATATTCTTTCAAAATCTCTTCTTAAAATTTTGTCAGTCTTTTTCCTTTATCTTCAATTCATTCTCTGGACTTTTTCATTATTATTTTAAATTGTTTGCTTGCTAATAAGTGCTGATTAGACAAATGTACAGAACATCCCATAGAAGAGTACATGGATTGTGGTAAATGAATTGTGACTCAGTTGCTCAGATCACTGAATTCCTAGTAGGCCAGATGGAGGGATCTGAATCCTTTTTGTAGTTTTTCACATGGGTTGTATTAAGTAAGAATTTTCAGCTCTATGCATTAGTTTTCTTAGATGTCAAAATCATATCATAACATCCTATACTGGATACTTGGAATATGGAAAGTATTCAATATAACATGTATGATTTAGTAGTTGTAAAATAATAGTAGCTAATACAATGAACACCAAATCCTGATCTGTGTCTATCATTAACAGAAATTATATCAGGCTGAACTTTTTCTGCATAAAAAATAAATGAAATTCAACAACATCTGTTCAATAATCAACCTTATGTTTTCATAATGTTTTGCCTACTTGCTTAAGAAGTCAAAGAAAAAAAATAACAAGCATGACCAAACATAAAATTTTTGAGTTTAAACTGAAAAGATAGTTTGTTAGTGAGATAGTCTCTCATATAACCTAGTCTGGCCTCAGATTTTCTGTGCAACAACAACAACAACAAAAAAATGCTTTACAAAGTGTTGGCAGCATATAGGAAGAATTTCAGGAATGTCCTTTTGGATGAAGTGTTTAATCTCATGTCATAGAAGGAATGTTCAAGTAAGTACATCACTCAGCATGAAAATATTAATGCTGGGAAGAGAAAAGGAGAGAGACAGACTAACTGCTTGGGTCTGATGTGGGGCATTATGACAATTTCACATGCCCTTGAAAGCATTCTTGATTAGAGAGAAGGTCTAATGTGATGAGGACTCTTTGCAGCTTCAGAATGTATTTGTCGTGGCATTTTTCACTGCTTTAAATCATCCTTTTTTCTTTCTTGGAGAAAATTGATCGGAAGGTTATTCAGTATCCAAAGTCCTCTCTGCTTTCCTGGCTGCATGTTCTTGTCTTTTTTATTTTATTTTTTTTATAACTCAAGTGATGGGAACCACAGTGACTGCCAATAATGGAATACAGTTTTCTAGTTATCTCCCATGAGCTTCTAGAGATCTCCAGCCAGCCTCCATGTTTCATATATTTAGAGAACAAAAGCTCATACCACAATAGAAATAATTTGTAAGCCTCTAACATGACTTTGAGATAGTTATTTTGGTTATATAATGTAACTTTAACATGACAGATGATTTACATTCAAATGTGCCTTTTCCAGTATATTGGATTCTTCATAAGTTTTAACCTTCATGTAGTCAATAATGTTATACATTTTCAAAATAACTGACCCTTAAATTCCAATATTGGCCATAGTTCCAAAGTATTTAATATTAAACTTTCAGACTGAACAGTCTATATATTGAACAAAACAATGTCATTATATGCATGTTAGTTTACACCACGACTTGAGCTCATAAGTCGAAGGTATAGTTTTTTTTTATATTAGCTGATATTTAAGATATTTAGGTTAATTGTATTTTATTTTCACTATTAAAAATGATTCTACTAGCAGAACCATCTGCCACCTGCCTATTAAGTGAATTCAATCATGTACCAGTGTGTCTAGAATGATATATGGTACATAAAGGGCTCATTAAATATATTGTTGCTTTCGGTGTTACAATTCAAAATGAAGATATTAATATTTCATCAACTCTTCCTCATATATGCTGAGAAAGAGAGAGAGAGAGAAAGAGAGAAAGAAATGATGAAAACTTGATTCTGGAATCAAAGATCAAAAGCTGCTTTATCATATGGGACTTACCATTTTTTAAGTAAGGAGTAACGTCAGAAGTTACAAATTGGGCAATTGAGATTTTGCAAGAGCAATTCATGCTCAAGAATACAGCCTTGATTCTGTTTTTTTTCCACACTGTTTTCTTGGTTCCTGCAGTTTCTCTTTCCGTGTGTGTGTGTGTGTGTGTGTGTGTGTGTGTGTACGCATATATTAATACAGAGAATACCTAATATACTATATAGATAACTCCATCCAAAACAGAACTTATTTATACTAAAACATGTAAGGATGGCCTCATACACCATGAGTATATGAGCAGCACAAATAGGACTCAGTAGGTTATCTTTTTTTAAGGGAGCAAAGTTGGGAAGAGAAAGAGAATGGATCTGGAAAGAATTAATGGAACATATATGGGGTGAACATGATCAAAATAATGTGGATGCATCAAAAACATCTCATAGAACTAATAAAACTACTGTATTTTAAAAAGCATGAGTCTAAATATAATGAGATGACTTTTAAGATTATCTCATTAATACATTGTTACATGAAATTGCTCATATTTAATTATATTAGACCTTCACTGACATTTTGATCTCATTGAAGATATCTGGCCATTTCCCTGCTGGTCTTTAACCTCTCCCTATAAATTGATGCATGAAGTAATGTAATTTAGATTACTTAGAAGTTGTTTTTAAGTTTCTTTTGCTATGTCTTTGAATCTTTCCTCTTAAATTCCACCACTTTGTTTCATGTAAAACTATTCTTCTCTTTTGGGATTAAAGATATATATAAACTAATATTTTTCTTGAAATAGAATTTAAAAACAATCAGAAAGACCTTCAGTTATAATAACTTTTTATCAGCTCCTTTTATGCCTGCAAAAATAAATAGATAAATTACTTAAGATAAGGAGTTGTTAACTGCCATGTTATTTCTTACAATGGGAATGGTTAAAAGAACCAAGGAAAATGGTGATCTACTAGTAACTAACCTGTTTACATTTGTTATATCAAGATATTTCATATACCATGAAAGGAGATAATAAATCAGTGTGTTTTTGGCTCCCATGTCCTTATAAAATTGCTTACATATATGAGTCAAGATTGAAGGGCAGCCATTGAACAGTGCAAGCCTATCAGTATTCATAAACTATTGAAGGTGATGGAAAATGTTGGCTTCCAAATACTACCTAACCAATACTTGTTTATAAGACACACAGAACAAATATCACTGGAAGCATGAAATAATGAGCATTTCAAAACTATCCCTCGTGTGTGTGCACACATGTGTGTTTGTGTGTATGTGTGTGTGTGTGTGTGTATGTGTGTGTGTGTTTACATGTATTATTCTACAGAGATAGGAAGAAGCACTGAACCCTCTGGAACTGGAATCACAGATGATTCTGGAAGTGGAATTTGGTTCCTCTGCAAAAACAATGTTCTTAACCATGTAGCCATCTCTCCTACCCCTAAAAGTCCTCTTTATTTGATTCAGTGGGATCAGAACATAACAAGGAACTAAGAAGTAATGCATTGCCAAGACAAGCAGGGCTTTCAGGACTTAGCAAACTGGGTGATAGAGAATGAAGAAATGGAACATACACATACCACAAATCTGAAACTGGATGAACAATGCACTCTGATGGAGATACACCAAGAGCAGCATGGGAAACTCAGCTTGTTTATTATATATATCAAGAAGGAAGAGGTGGTAGGTTAGCTTATTTCAGAAGGAGTTCTCTGAAGTGGAGGAATCTGAGCCTGAGGAATTCAGGACAGAGGAGCTATGTTTAATAGTATGGAATCTGAGCCTGAGGAATCCAGGACACAGGAGCTATCTTTAATAGTGTCTACATACATTCATTTTAGCTGAAAGGTTCCAAAACATCCACACTTAGTCCAGAGAAAGCTTTTGGCATTCCTCTGAGCCTGACTCAGGTAAGGCCTTGCCATTCCTATGGGGGTGAGGTTTTGGGGTCTTTGACATAGTAGTATATATATCTACAATACATCTTCCCTCATCTCTCCAGAGTTTGTAACATGCCAGCAATGATACACTGAGGATGATACAGGAATTATTGTGTTACATTCAGAACATTGTTGCAGTGCTTCTTGTATGAGATGAAGAGTTTGAAGGAAATAAGAATTTCTTAACACATGCAAGCATGTTTTAAATAGTCAGTGTGTACACTGATATTTACTGAATTAATGAGCTTGGTTCTTGTGCTAATCAGTTTGGGTGTTGGAAATATGACTCACAAGAAATAATGTTCTACCTTGTTCCAATATTATAAGACACTCACTAGAAATGGTAGCACCACATATAAATGATAACAGAACCAGAAAAAAAATTTAAGTCATCTCTAGCAAATTCAGAATATCCCTTTACAGTTTTATTCAAATTGAAGTTATTCCATACTTTCAAAACGGCTCAGGAACTGTTGCAAAAGAGGAAGTGGCCAGATTAGAAGAGCCAGAGGACAAGAGTCTGCTCTGAGTTTGTATATCCTACAGATGACAGAAAAGCTACACCCATGATATATCAACAATTCAGCTGCCTAAAACAATGACATATCCATAGACATGCTAAGGGGGAGGGGAACCTCACAAGGTTCTACACCTAGACATAGAACTACAGGCAAATAATGACTGTGGAGAGAGGGAGAGAAGTAGAATTTCTTGAATAAGATTCCACCAGCTGGTTACCAAATACAAAGTGTTCAGCCCTGAAATCACAGACACACAAGTAAAATTATGGACTCAGCTGTTCTCTCTCTCTCTCTCTCTCTCTCTCTCTCTCTTTCTCTCTCTCTCTCTCTCATATGCATGTTTGTATGTGATATTGTAATATTGTATAAATAATATTGCTTATATAATATATTGTCTATCTGCATATACATATGCAATCAAAGAAAAAGAGGCTACAAATTTGAGAGAAAATGAGCAGAAACACAGGAGGGGTTGGAGGGAGAAAAGATAATGAATTAATTCATTTTTTTGTTTTTTTGAGACAGTGTCTCTTATGCTTTCCTGGTTGTCCTGAAATTCACTTTGTAGACCAGGCTGTCCTCAGAATCACAGATTCTCCTGATTCTGTCTTGAAAGTGATGAGATTAAAGATATACCATCTCCCTTGACCTGAGCTAGATTTTAAATAAAATTTAAAATTGTAAAAAAAAAAAAAATCATTTCCAATCCTTTGTTAGTAGCCACTTTCAACAATATACCTTTTGGAGAGCAAAATAAATCCAAGTGTCAAGACAGTTTCATCATTAATAACTATTAATAACTCACTGGGATAGAATTGGTGGTCATACTAATAAATAGAGACTCCATCTGGTTACATTTAACATATCTTCAGTATAGATTATCTACTATGAAAAGATAATATATCCCTCCTTTTTAGGGCAACAATTAAAAAAACCTAAATACAAATGTCAAATTATCAATTCTAGATTTCCCTTTTTCTTTATATATTTGATGCTATGCAGTTCTTACCAAATGGGGTCCATTTCACACATCACTATTTATGGCAACATCTTTTCTTTAATATAAACATCTTACTTCAGAATGCAATCTTAATTTTTACTACTCTTTTCTCATGGTGTCACATGATGAAGGAAAATTGGACTCATTATATGTGTGAATTAACTCACATCATTACTAGTTCCTAAGCACAGTTTGTTCAACCATCTCTGACTCTCTCCAGTTTTACCCCAGCAAATTTTTTTGCAAGACCATAGGCAACATATAATTTACTTTCTTCTCCAAAAATTTTAATCTGTGCAACATTCAGCACTGTTTTACATCTGTCATTGTGTTTTCTCCTGACACCTCAAATAGGCTAGAAATGTTCCTATAGAAATCCAAGCTTCAATATTTCATGGGGCAAATTATTCATTTGCGTGTTGTGGTAATGTCAGTGTTCACAGCAGGTGGATAAATGATTTGAATAAATGGTTCGCATCCCAACCATAGCGGATGGACTTATGCTAAAACTCATCAATCTGTGTCTTTGTATAGAGACCTGGCATGGGCTGCAGAGCCATCCTCATTGACACAAAGTAAATGGGGCAATATTCCCTTTTACCCATTCTTATTACATATTTATTTATTTATTTTCTTCAAGATGGAGGCCAGGTCCAGGATTCGGTAGGTTTGGCTTCTCACTATCTATGGATCTTGAATTTTAATCTCTTTCTAATCTACTTTCCATCTCTATATGTGTATTATAACTTTAATAGAGTATTGGTGACTTTAGAAAAGTCTCTAAAAATCAGCCTTTAACATTTTTGTAATTGGCAGAAGACCTTAGAGTTATTAAAATACCACATAAAAGGACTCTAAAAAAGGAGAGCTAATTAAAAATTTGCAAATTTTAATATAGGATACATAAAAATTAAGGGTTTCTGGTTTATAATACCTGTAATAGTGCCTAGTCCTTTATTTTTTCTAAATAGACTGTTACGTTTACCACCTTGAGCATTAGTAAGGACAAGTAGATATTACATTATTTGTATAAATAAGACTAAATAAAAGTGAACTTTGAAGTTGTTACCAGAAGCCTCTGATCAGTCATTTCGTTTTTTTCCCAGTTTGTTTTCAGATCAGTTGTATAGTTTATGCTATTTTCCATTTATTCTCCATGGTTGCAATCCCAGCATTTAGCAAACTAAGGTGGAAGATGGACAGTTTAACGTCAAATGAAACTGCACAGCAAGATCCTTGCTTGAAGGAGGACAATGATGATGCACAAGGTATCACCCCTCTACTAACACCCCTCCCCCGCATATCTAGTTGCTGGTGCACTAGGAGCATCCTATTCCATTAAGACTAGACAAGGAAGTCCATTTAGGGGCACAGGATCTACAGACAGGCAGGCTCAGGCTCAGGAACAGCCCCTGCTCCAGCTCTTGGGGGTGGGGGCGCTGCTTGAAGACTAAGCTGCTCATCTGCTATATGTATGCAGGGAACCTTAGGTCCAGCCTGAGCTCACTCTTTGGTTGGTGATTCAGTCTCTGTGAGTGCCCAAGGGTCCAGGTTAGTTGACTCTGTTGGTCTTCCTGTGGCATGCCTGTCCTCTTTGGGTCCCCCAACTCTTCCATAATATACTCTGAGCTCTATGTGAGTTTTCAGTTTTTTTCCCATTGGCTGCTTGGTTCAGCCTCTCAGAGGACAGTTATGCTAGGTTCCTGTCTGCAAGTATAACAGAGTTTCATTAATAGTCAGGGATTGCTTCTTGTCCTTGGGATGGATAAAGCTTCTTGTCCTTGGGATGGATGAAGCAGTCATTGGCTGGCCATTCCTTCATTCTCTGCTTTTTGTCTCTGCACATTTTGTATGCAGGCCACACTTTGAATCAAAGGTTTTGTGACTGGGTTGCTGTCCTTATTCCTCTACTGAGAGTTCTGCCTGGCTAGAGGTAGTGTCTATTTCAGGTTTTATATGCCCCAGAGATAGGTGTTTCATCTAGAGTCATCCCTACTGATCCTCTGGGGTCTCCCCCCATCCCTGATCACTGGCACATTGTAGAGATTGCCCCCCCCACTGTCAATTCCCCTTCTCTCTCCCCTGATCTCCCTACATATGATCTTTCCACCCCCTGCTTGCTTCCTTCTCCATCTCCTCTTCCACCTAATTCCCTCCTTCCATCAACCTCTGATATCTATTTTGTTTCCCCTTCTGAGAAAGATTCAGTCATTGTCCCTTAGGCCCCTTGTTATTTGGCTGTTTGAGTCTGTTGATTATAGCATGGATATCCTGTACTTTATGGCTAATATCCACTTATAAGTGAGTATATACCATGCATATTCTTTTGTGTCTGGGTTACTTCACTCAGGAATATATTTTCTAGTTCCATCTATTTGCCTGTGAAATCTATGATGTCCTTCTTTTAATATCTGAGTACTATTCCATTGTGTTGATGTACCACATTTTTTAATCCATTCTGGCTATTATGAATAAAGCTGCTATGAACATAGATGAACAAGTATGCTATTGGGATGGCAGAGCATCTTTTTGGGTACATGCACAGGAGTGCTGTAGTTGGGTCTTAAGGTAGAACTATTCCCAATATTCTGAGAAAGGCCAAACTAATTTAACAGTAGTTGTATAAGTTTGCACACCCACCAGCAATGACGAAGTGCTCCCCTTGCTCAACATCCTTGCCAGAATAGGCTATCACTTGAGTATTTAATCTTAGACATTCTGATGGGTGTAAAGTAGAATCTCACAGTTGCAACTTAGGTGCTTCTCTGACATTGACACTAGTCTGTTGAAAATTCTGCTTAGTTCTATACCTGATTTTTAGTTGGGTTATTTGGATTGTTGGTGTTTAGCTTTTTGAGTTCTTTATACATCTTGGATATTAGTCCTTGGCCAGATGTAGGATTATTGAACATCTTTTCCCAGTCTGGAAGCTGTCATTTTGTCCTAATGATAGTGTCCTTTGACTTACAGAAGCTTCTCAGTGTCATGAAGTCCCGTTTATTTATTCTTAGCCTTAGTGCCTGAGCCATTGGTGTTCTCCTGTACTGATGAGTTCAAGGCTATTCCAAGCATTCTGTTTTATTAGATTTAGTGTATCTGGTTTTACAGTGAAATCTTTGATCCATTTGGACTTGAGTTTTGTATGGAATGATAAGTATGGTTATATTTATATTCTTCTACATGCAGATATCCAGTCAGACCAGCATTATTTGTTGAAGATTATTTTCTTTTTCTATTGTATGGTTTTGTTTTCTTTGTAAAAAATCAAGTGTCTACATGTTTGTTTGTTTGTTTGTTTTGGGGGGGTGTCTTTGATTTCATTCCATTGATCAGCCAGACTATCTCTGTACCAATACCATGCAGTTTTTATTACTATTGCTCTGTAGTACAGCTTGAAGACAAAGATAGTGATACCTGCAGAAGTTCTTTTATTGTTAGGATTGTTTTAGCTATCCTGGGGTTTTTATTTTTCAGTATGAAGTTGAGAATTGTTCATTCAAGATCTGTAAAGAATTGTGTTGGAATTTTGATGAGGTTCATATTGAATATATAGATTGCTTTTGGTAAGATGGTCATTTTCACTATGTTAATTCTACTGATCCATGAACATGGGAGATACTTCCATCTTCTGATATTTTCCTCAATTTCTGTCTTCAGAGACTTGAAGTTCTTGACATACAGGTTTTTTCCTTGCTTAATTAGAGTTACACAAAGGTATTTTATATTATTTATAGCTATTTCAAAAAAGTACTGTTTCCCTAACTTTTTTCTCAGTCCATTTATCACTTATGTAGAGGAGGGTTACAGATTTCTGTGAGTTAATTTTGTATCTGGCCAGTTTACTGAAGGTGTTTATCCACTGTAGGAGTTCTCTGGTAGAATTTTTGGAGGTCACTTATGTATACTATCATATCATCTGTGAATAGCTATTGACTTCTTCCTTTTCAATTTGTATCACCTTCATCTCCTTTAGTTGTCTTATTGCTCTAGCTAGAACTTCAAGCACTACATTGAAGAGAAAAGGGGAGAGTGGATAGCCTTGTCGTCTCTGATATTAGTGGAGATGCATTAAGTTTCTCTCCATTTAATTTAATGTTGGCTATTAGCTAATTGCATACTGCCTTTATTGTGTTTAGGTATGTACCTTGTATCCATGATTTCTTCAAGACTTTTGTCATGAAGGTGTGTTGAATTTTGTCAAACACTTTTTCAGCATCTAGTAAGATAGTCATGTGGGGTTTTTTTCTTCCAGTTTGTTTATATGGTGGATTACATTGATGGATTTTCATATATTGAACTACCACTGCTTATCTGGGAGGAAACTTATTGGTGGATGATGTTTTTGATGTGTTCTTAGATTCAGTAAATATTTTATTGATTATTTTTGTATCAATGTTCATAAGGAAAATTGGTCTGAAATTCTCTTTCTTTGTTGAGTCCTTGTGTGGTTTAGGTATGAGGGCAACTGTGGACTCATGGAATGGGTTTGGCAATGTTTCTTCTGATTTTGTAGAATACTTTGATTAAGTATTGCCATTAGCTCCTTTTTGAAAGTTTGATAGAATTCTGGACTAAAACCATCTAGCCTAGGGCTTTTTTTTTTTTTTTGGTTGGGCAACTTTTAATGTCTGCTTCTATTTCCTTATGGGTTATAGGAATATTCAGATACTTTACCTGACCTTGATTTAGCTTTGGTGAGTGGTATCTGTCTAGAAAATCATCCACTTCATTTATATTTTCCAGTTTTGTGAAGTACAGGCTTTTAATATAAGACCTAATGGTTCATTGATTTTCCTCAGTGTCTGTTTTTATGTCTCTCTTTTCACTTCTAATTTTGTTAATTTGGGTGATCTCTCTCTGCCTTTTTGTTAGTTTGGCTAAGGGTTTGTCTACATTCTTGATCTTCTCAAAGAACCAACTCTTGGTTATGTTGAATATTTGTGTCAAGAATTATTATTAATTCTCATTATTGTAAAACTACTTTATGTAGTGACCATATAACGTCTTAGTTGCTTTTCATTAGTGTTCTTTAATACCTAATGCTTTAAGCTAACATTAAAAGCCCTGCCTTCATTTTCTGTCCCATTCCCTTATATTGTTTCTAAGGTATTGTTTGAAATATACAGGAGAGCTGCACTTGAGAGTTAGATTCGTCTCTAGTCTATCTGCAGGTGTGCTGTTCTCACACTCTTCTTGCGTGTCCATGCTGCCTTTGTAACCGGGGTTTAAGTTGTAATTCACTATATTACACTTCATTTTTTTTTGGACTCTGATTACACAGAGAACTCCATACTTGGAAAAGGACATATTTCCCACCTTACAGTCTGCAGTGGTATGCAGGACACACTTTGTTCCTCAGTGAATGGCTGAATAAATTTGCAGCCTAAAGCACTTTTCCACTCCCAGTAGACCTTGCTGTCCACAGTTTGCATAGAAGATAAGTTTCTAAACGTAAGGATGCCCTCCTGAGTACAAACTACTTTGTTCTCCATTAATTTCTCTTTTCTTATGAAAATTACAATTCCTACTTTCCAACAGAAACATTTGAAACTGGATATGGCAATCCATAAACAGGGGTGTACTCAAAAGCATTCTGTTTTAGGAAAAAAAGGCCCTTGCTGTTCTCCTATTTTTGATACTTTTAAGGACACAACTTTGATTTTTTATGAGGGCTCTCACTGCTGTAGAATCTTGCTGAAACAGTGTCTCCAGTTACAGGATTATATTTTCTTTAAATAAAGAAAACATGCAAACATTTTTTCCTTAACTTTAATTCACATCAAACTTTGTAGACACTGGTTCGAAAATTAAGAAATAGTCTAAATAGGTGAGAACTTTTTTGGGGGGAGTGTGGGGGTGATTGGTGGTTTGTTTGTTCCTAAAGTTGAACATAAATGTTCCAGCACAAAGCAACAAAGCAAGACCTCTCAAGTGGCCTCTTTACAGATGCCTAGTTGCTGCTTCTGAAGGTTATTGAAAGTAGTGGACACATTCACTTTGAAATTCAGTCCATTCATTTCTCTTGATCACATTTTCCAGAATTTTAGGTCTTTACATAGTGAAGATAGCTTCTATATGCTTTTCAAAAAATTAGTACTTTTGTTTGACATGTTATGTCAGTAAGGAATGTGTCTCTTCCTAAATGATGGGAACTAACTGATATTCTCACAAGAAGAGCACCAAGTCACCATGTAATACTTGCAGCTCCACATCTTCTCAGGAACAATGTGTTACCCTATGAAAATATACAGCTACAGAATAATGAGGTATTTGTTTTTCAAGTCTGTTTTTTCTCTTTAAAAGTAAAGCAGGGAGAGCATGGGGAAGAGAGGATGCAAAGTGCTAGGAAAGAGAACAAGTGGGTATAAGACCCTCTTAGTTACAGTGTTCAAAAGGGAAGGTGGATTCACAACTACTAACATCTCTATCTCATAGGACTCCAATGGAGTAATGATTCTCTAAAGTGCTTCACTTAGTTTCAGAATCCTTGTGATAGCATAATGCTGGAAATTTCATGTCAAAAGCTCCAGGATAATTCATTTTCTGATTTCTGCCAGAATTTCTGTATAGACTATTTTCTTACCTAAAAGCCTCCGATTCTCAGTTATTTGACATCTTCTTCTAGCTAAAATGCCATTTGTAGAATTTAAGAAACAGTTTAGTTATGAAAGTTACTTGAGCGTCTAATTTGATTGAAAAAGCAAGCAGCTGTTTTCATGGATTCCATTTCAGTCAAAATGAACGCTTATGATTTTCTGTCAGTAGCATCATAAATTAATATGAATTCTACCTAATTCTAAAATGTCTGAATCTAAAAATATATAATGCCAACTAGACAATTTGTTGTTAATAAAGACTGAAATCACAACATGTTTCTCATGATTTCTGTTTTTGAAACAAAACTAACTAGGATTTATTTTGTTTTATGTATGCATTTGCTTTTCTGGCTTGAGTGTGTACCATATGCAGGCAGTGGCCATAGAGGCCAGAGGAGGGTAGCAGTTAACTAAAGGTACAGAGAGTTGTTACCTGCCATGTGGATTGCTGGTAACCAAACCCTGGTCTTCTGAAAGAGCAAAACAGGGCTCATAACCACTGGCCCATAGCTCAGGCTCTCAAGTCTGATTGTATTTACTTATTTGTTTGTTTGTTTTGCCACATCTGTTACTCTATTTTGTTCATCAATGTTTAATCTCAATTCAATTGATGCAATATTTATATTTTTTCTCAGTCCAACTATCCTGCCTTCTCCCAGTGACACATTGGAGCCTGAGCACATAGGGTCGTGCCTCATAGTTGTGTTGGAAATGAACTCTATAACAGAGCAGTGCTTAGTTCCTATCTGAACAATAGATAGGAAGTTCTTCCACATTGTATGTTTGTCTTCCTGTCTACTTGGAAAGAACAGTTTCTGTATTTCTGAGTACAGTCTTCATCTTTGCTCTGAATTCCACTTCATCCAGCTGATTCACTCCTCACACTTCCTTACTGTCACATAGTATTTTATATCCCTGATTCGCTTTCAAATTCACATTCCCTTCACATCTCTCTTTTCTTGTCCTCCTAACTAAATGTATTTTTCTCTAAGGTACATAAAACTCACATAGTATGAAAGTTATTCTCTTTTCCAATATTAAGTGTAAAGCACAGTATCTTACCTGTAGGCAATCTGTTCTCTTATGGATCCCTGTATACACTACTCAAATACAGATGCTCCAGACCTGAACGTGAACTTCCTGGTTTTTCTCTTTCCCCAGTCCTTGACACGCATGTGAGATGTTTTTTCTTATATAAATGTAATTGTTTTACTTACCTCATAGTGTAGAATCTTGGAGTGTTTGCTTCTGACTTACTTCCTAAAGAACAGTACTCAGCTGAATCTGTTTCTCTCTCTCTCTCTCTCTCTCTCTCTCTCTCTCTCTCTCTCTCTCTCTGTGTGTGTGTGTGTGTGTGTGTGTGTGTGATTTTTGTCCTTTCCTTCTAATTCCTTCCATGCCTCATCCCCTCAAGTTGACAGTGTCTTTTTTTTGTTATGGCTACACGCTAAATATGGAAAAAATAAATAAATAGAACCTGTTGAGTCAATTTTTGTTGTTTGTGTCTTTATGTTTCAAGGATGATGACTTTGTGGGGCTCATTCCTGCGAGGGACTAATTCTTCTTCTCTCAGCAGCCATTAGTTGCCTGTAGTTCATTGTTGAAATGTGAGACCTCGTGAAATTTTACTCTTTCCATGTTAGCATGTCTACTGTCATTTTTTTCTTTTTAAATTATCTTTAATTTATTCTTTCACAATACAACAGGATTGCAGCCTCTTCCCACTCTCTCCTCACAGTTACCTCTGACATCCCCTCTCCCACAGATCTATTCTTCCTCCATTTCACTTCAGAGAAGAACAGACCTTCCAATTGAACATGGCATGACAAGTTACAGTAAGACTAAGTACAACCCCTCATGTCAAGGCTAGATAAGGTTACCCAGTAGGAGGATAAAGGGTTCCAAGACCTGGCAAAAAGAGCCAGAGATATTCCGACTTCCACTGTTTGAAGTCCCACCAGAATACCAAGCCATACAATAGCATACATGCAGAAGACCTAAGTCAGACCCATGTAGGCTCTGTCATTGCTGCTTGAGTCTCTGTGAACTCCTATGAGCCCTACTTGGTTAATTCTGTGGGCCATGTTCTCATGGTGTTCTCCACGCCCCTAACTCCTACAATCCTTCCTCCCAGTCTTCTGCTGTATACATCAAGTTCCACCTAATGTTTGGATATAGGTCTCTGCATCTGCTCTCCTTAGCTGCTGGAGGAAGCCTCTCTGCAGACAATTGCTCTAGGCATCGAGCTGTGAGCATAACAGCAGAAGATCATTTGGTATCATTTAATTGACTTTGTTTTTCTGTCATGTTTGGTTCTACCCTAGGTCTCTGGGCCACCCAGTTTCTAGTTCCTAGCCATCCACCCAGTGTGGGACATGGGCTTGCTCTCCCTCTCGATGTATGCACCTCAATACAAGACAACAATATCAAGTTGTCTATTGATATTGTTATTGTTATGCGAACCTTCCTAACAGAGGCAGCACACAGGAGACTTTCTAGCAATCTGACTCTTAACAATCTCTCAGCCGCCCTTCACAATGTTCTCTGAGTCATGCATACAGTAGCACTGCTAGGGTTTGTAATAATGGCCACAGCCATTATTATGGCATGGCATGTTTCAAAAATGAGTCTTTCATTGTGCTTTCTAGTAATGAATCCTCTTTCTTCCAATCTATTTTTCCAGTGTTGTAAATTTTTCTTTTAGACTTGCAATACTTCCTTCTCAGTTTTACTGGTTCAAGATTGGCATCTTGATTTATTATTATTATTATTATTATTATTATTATTATTATTATTTATTGTCTTTACATTTTGCCGAATGCCTCTTCCCAGTCACTCCGCTCACACAATCCTCCCTCACATTCTCCCTCCCCTTCCCCTCTGAGAGAGTGGGATTTCCAATGTATCACCCCCACCCTGGCATATCAACTCTCTGCTGGACTAAATGCTTCCTCTCCCACTGAGGCCAGACAGGGCAGCCCAGCTAGAACATATCCCACATACAGGCAACAGCTTTTGGGATAATCCCTGCTCTAGTTGTTCAGGACCCACATGAAGACCAAGCTGCACATCTGCTACATATGTGCAGGGAGGCCTGGGTCCAGCTTGTGTATGTTCTTTGGTTGGTGGTTCAGTCTCTGAGAGCACCAAGGGTCCAGGTTGGTTGACTCTGTTGGTCTTCTTGAGGAGTTTGTATCCACTTTGGGGCCACAAACCTTCCCACTATTCTTCCATAAGAACTTCCAAGCTCCATCCACTGTTTGACTGTGGGTGCCTGCATCTATCTGAGTCAGAGGTTGGGTGGAGCCTCTCAGAGGACAGAAGTGCTAGACTCCTGTCTGCAAGCATAACAAAGTATCATTAAAAGTGTCAGGGATTGGTGCTTGCTCCTGGGATGGGTTTCAAGTTGGGCTGGTTATTGGTTGGCCATTCTCTCAGTCTCTGCTCCATCCCCTGTTCCTCCATTTCTTGAACATAGTATAAATTTTTGGGCCGAAGGTTAGCATCTCGTGCTGTGACTTTTGAAATAAATTTCTAGTTTACTGGAACTTATCTCTTTTTAAAATAACTTTTGTAGAAAGATTCCTTTTCACCTTTCCCTGTACTTTCTCTCTTATCCTGAGTTAGGTCAAGTAATGCACAGCTTCAGCTCCAGTGGTAGTGTTAAGATTATCTCCCAGGCCAAAACTAATGGCTGAGTTTTGTTTATTTGCTTGTCTATATGGAAAGTCCCTTATTTTCCCTTGGTTTTTGAAATCTAAAAAAGGATATTAAAAGAATATTAGATTAGTCTTATATTAATGTCAATTATTTTTATTTTCCTTTTATTGTACATATTTAAGATGCGTAAAATATGTTTTGGTTATAATGGCAAAATTTATGACTATTGTCAAACAAGCTAAAATATCAGTAGCCTCACAATATTGCCTTGTTTGTGGGGAAGAGCTCTAAAAACCCTGAAGTTTCTTAGGAGGTTTCCAGCATTTAGTAGTTGCTAATTATAGCCAGCCATTAGTGAAATCAGTTTATACCATAGCTTTGTACCTTTTCAAAAAATCAATATTGCCTTATTCTATTAAAATAACTACCTGTTCTATTTGTGTGTGTGTGCTTGCATGCTTGCGTGCGTGCGTGTGTGTGTGTGTGTGTGTGTGTGTGTATTTTGACATTTTGCATTCTAGGTACCCTGTATAGTATATATTTTACTGTTAGTCCTCAGGTCAGTGTCAGGTAAGTGAATCCTTAACTATTTACCTGATATTATGGCTGCTCTGGGAGTTGTTTATTTGAGTCTGGTGTATTTTACTAGCATTGTTTTATTCAATAGCTTTTCCTATTTAGTCTAGTTGGTACAAATTAGCTTTAAATGTACTTTCTGTGCTAGACTCTTGTGCAAAAAGACAGGACTTTTTGCATAATTAGTCTTTGCCTGGTATGTCTGGTAAATTATAGTGATATAAAAACCTCATGGCTCACTATACTTATACTGTTTGGTGTAACAATATGGTTTATGTCAGGCGCCTGCTTTTACATATGAGCGTGGAATTTTGCTACAGGTTATGCATAAGTACCTTTTGACCAAGCCTCAGTGAAAACCTGGGACCCTAAAGCTATAGTGAGCTTCCCTAGACAACAGATCTATACAGGATGGAAAATCATCCCCCAAGAGATTCCCCAGAGAAAAGTCTCTCAGGCTCCTGCACCTGGTTGATTCTGACTTTCATTCCATTCATCTTGAACCTTGGCTGATTTTGCTGTTTCTTTCTACCACAATAAATCATAGCTTTAGTGAAGCTATACACTGAGCTCTCCTTGTGAGTTTCTGAGCCTGGGGTGGTCTTGGGAATTGCTGACAGAGCTGTTCATAAAACAAATTAAAGCCTCTGGGAAAGGCGGACTCATTGGCTTAGGTGAGCCAAGTGTCTTACAGAGATGCGTAAGAGAAGTAGATACTTAATATTCAAAAATAATTACAATATAAGATGACAATGACAGAGCTATTCAGAGTACTAACTATGAAAGAAATAGAAATTGTTTCAAGGGTGAAAGAAATGTTTTTGAACTACAAATATTATTCACCACTAAATAAAGATTTACAATATATCCTGAGCATCAAGCATAAACATATAATTAAAAGGAAAAATAATAATCACAGAAACAGTAGACATAAATCACACAATCCTAAGTAAGTTCCAAGCTTGCTTTAAGCCCTTTCTATATTTTACTTTATTTATTTTTTTAGACCTTAGTCTTATAGATGATATACTTCTGAGTTTTTAAAAAGTAAGGCATCTTGAACACAGACAGATTACATATATTTTATAGATCCACATAGCTGGTGCACAGCTTGCTTTAATACAGGACTTAGTCTACGTTTGCATGCTTTTTGTTTGTTTTGTTTTGACAAGGCTTTTCTGTGTACCTATGGCTGTCCTAGAACTAGAACTCACTTTGTAGATAAGGCTGTCCTTGAACTCAGATCTGCTGAGTTTTTCCCTCCCGAGTTGGGGTAAAGGCTTGGGCTACCACACCCAGCTCTCTGCTACCTGCTTAAAGAAGAAGATTAGGAAATACTTTCATTGTATATTTGTATTGATTTATGTTTGCTTATGCTGGTGATGCAAACCAACATTATAAATGCTCGTCTTTTAATCTTAGGCAAGTACTCTACCAATGAGCTATAACCTTTTCCTGATTTTAATTTTTTAATTCCAAATGTGATAATGAATGTCTTTTGAAAGTATAGACTTTATTTGTCTTTTAATTAATTGTGCTACATAAATTACCTAGAACTTTTGAATTGCTTTATTCATTTATTCAGTGATACTAGGATGTTCATAAGCCAAGATCAGTAACCCTGTAAAGGTCTCTATTTAGTTCAGTTTACAAAGAAAAGGTAAAGAATAATTATTTGCATAGCATTGTTTGTCTAGTTTATGTCAAATATGATCTTTGATACTTTGCCTATGTTCTGTTTATTGGAAAATATATCTCTCCATCAGAAATCTCAGTCTTATGTAATAAAGACTAAATAAACATTTGGCACCTTCCGCCTTGAAATTTTTAAGACCAGAAAAATCAAGTACATTTTGTTGAAATTTTTTCCTTATACTAAATCATTCTTGTACTCTAGTTAATTGTAAGATAATGCTAGAGAATTGACTAACTAGATAGACCTGGAGGTCCTTCCATGTTCTGTTGTCTTTTAATGAAGTATGAGAAGGCTTTATGTGCTTCTATTTGTCAGGACTAAAGTGTATGTCCACTTTATATGCACATTAACAATATATTGGGTCTAATTTATGTCTGTCTACTACTAAGCTATACCCCAGTATAGAAGTTTTTTGTTTTTATAAAATATGCATTTGGCTTTGTTGTTTATATTTACTGCTTTGCATGTCTTCTCTAATGTCATGAAAATATTCTTGTTTCTTCGAGAAAGTTTATAATTTGCTTTACTAATAGACCTATGCCTTTTTTTGTAGACCAAGATTGGTGATCATCTCTTTATTTTTCTCAATATGGAGATGCAGTTTCTCAGGCATCATTTGCTGAAAACATATTCTTTCTCCATTAGCCTGTGTTGGCAGTATGAGTCTATTTCAAGGTATTGTTTGAAAATCTCTCATTCTTCTTGAGTGTGTTTTTGTTTGCTTACATTCTTTTTAAAGAGTGAGTGTGCCTGTGTATGTGAGATTACTTTCTTTGTAGAAATAATGAGTCAATTCTCTGTACTTCATACATCAGTAATAAAACCATGATAGAATATCAATAAATAATTGATTTATCTATTGAATTGAAAACACTTTCAGCAGTGAATAACATTTTGTTTGTGTAAGTTTTCAAATTTTTTAGGTAAAAAGTGAGTACATGTACTTATTTGCTTTTCAGATATATTTTCTAATATATATACACACAATTATTTGAGATTTAAGATACAATTAGGAAAAGTAAAATTGGCTACCGTTTAGAGCTTTTATTCAGTGGTATATCAAGGCTCAATAACATACATGAAAAGGAAACACAAGATGGCATAGATAGAGTAATATATCTTTGTCCGTTTACAATTTCATAGTTCCTTTGAGCTATCCTTCTGACTGCAACATAATTGTGAACAGTGCCAAACTCTAATGCACCTGGAAATGAAAGAGTTTTCAATGATTTGATACATATATCTAAAAAATTGTGCTTTCCTTTGTAGCTTAAGAAAGGCAGCCTGTTGGTGAGATATATATTGATGGAAACTAATGAAAAATTTCGGTTAGTAACATTTACAAAGAGAATGGTATTAGTCCCATTTGCACAGATTTTAATACTCTTTCAAATTAAGTGATATTTTTAGACTCATAGGATGCTAGTTACACTTTTAAAAGATCAATTAACAGTATTAGTTTTTGCTATGTATGTCTGTGTGTCACATGCTCAAGTGCCTGCAGAGGCTAGAACAGGGCATCAGGGCATCCCATATAGCTGGAGTTACAGCAGTTGTGAACCATTCAGTGTGGGTGCTTGAGTGCTGTGAACTAGCCTTGGGTCCTCTGGAAGAGCAGCAAGTACTTTTAACCACTGTGCTATCTCTCCAGCCCGGTTACATGTTATTATGTTTTAATTGTTTACAGAATAACAGTGAGATTTTTAATTTCCAAGTCTTCAATAAACAATTCCTAGTATGTTATTTAACTACACGATTATGCTCACTATATTTGTTTTAATTGTTCTTGTCTGACAACTCAAGTATCTATTCTGTTAAACACTTGTTTCTAATGTCTTTTGCTGGCTTTGAGACAGTTGGTCCTGTTACTTGCTATGTCTAATGTTTATTGAATGGGACATTGGGATATTGAGTATGGAAAATTGTGGAGCTACTTTGAGTCTCTATATATGATTTTACTGTTCACAAGAGGATTCATACTTCCTTTTTCATGCAGAGAGAATGAATAGATCAACACAGTTCAATTCAGTCAGTGAAGGAAGCTCCTATAGAAAATTCAGTCTTAGTGAAATCTGCTTTGTATTCACCCCAAAATACTCACATAGAGTTATTGTGTGTCTGAGCACATATAAATACATAAATACAAATATAATCTTATCTGATGTGCCATGATTTTTATAAAAATTGAATTGATATCACTGTTCATAGTTCCCAATCAGGGTATTTACCAGGATACGTCCTTAAGGTCTTGCGCATCAGTCTCAGGCTTCCCACCTTATGTTTTTATCTTAGACTTGCTCTTTATCTTTATCTTCTAGCATTTGTTTGCAAATTTACAAATGCACTAGAGTGAAAATACCTTGGAATGCTTGGCTCACACCTGGCTTCTTCCTACCTGGAAGCACGACCTGTCACCTGGAACCTTTCAATTTCTCTATTGCCTTCTAGTTGGTATAATTGGATATTGGAGATTTGTATACTTCTCATCAAGAGCATTGTCTGCAAAAGATTTTTTTCTGAAAAAAAAAAAAAGTTCAGTGCATTGTTGAGGATAGGGATGTTGTCCTCTGTAGTATGTAGACTTCGTGCTGGCAAATTTCAGAATTCTAAAATACTGTACTTAAAATAACCTTGTGTGAGGAACAGTCATGGGCACTTTAAACTGGGCTGCAAAGTCAAATAGACTTAACAGACACTTAGCATAGAGTGGGTGCTTTGGCTCAACAGCCTGTTGGCGCTGGACCTTCGAGGAAATACATCATTGCAGTGTTTGACGTTACAACATGCCACTGACAAGGGAAATATGAAATAATTGCCCAGCCTGGACCTCAAGCCACATGCTTTAACTGGGACCACATTTCAAGAATAACCTGAATCTATTTAGATTTTTATTATTGGAATCATTTTGCTTGTCTCCTGTAATAAATAAGTTGCTAACAGGTAAAATACTTGAGCATAAAGATAGTAAACGTCATGATGGCTAACATAAAGAATGTAAAATTGTGTGCACTCTTTCCTCTTGACTGTCTCAATGCAATTTCATATCTTATAAAGATGTCATTCCTTTCAGGTGCTGATGAAAACCCTGTTGTTTAGTGAGTCAGGGAAATGTCCATTTATTACTCCACATAACTCAACATTGTGAATTACTGCAAATGCCCATTTATATACAGTTTCCCCAGAAACCTGTTTCACATAGCTTTGCAAACAAATGAGAAAGGCACAGGAGATGAATTAAGTATTTAATCATTTAGTGGCAATTCTAACTTATAGTTTTGACACAGCACTTAAATGAAACAATGAAGTGATTAATTCAGAAAAACTAGTTAGAAGGCAAATTACACTTTATGAAATATTTAGTTCCTAAATTTCACCTGTGACTTATCATTACCATAACCCATGAGTATTCATTTAATTACTGATACCTTTTATAGATGGTTTGTGCAAGTCAGTTTATAAGAGAAACTTTCCCTATCATTAACATTCCAAATCACAATCATCAATTAATTTTTAAGGACCATCTGCAGAACATAGAAGGAGCTTGACTTCTCTCCACTGACGTATATACATATTACAAAAGTGTTGCTTCTAACTTTGCAGCTGTTTGGTGCCTCAAAAGTCAAGTAGTCTAACATTTATTATCATGTACTATATGTAATTACTGAGGTAGTACATGTGAGTAGTTTGCTGAGGGAAGTTCCTGTCTACCTAAAATAATCCCTTCTCTGTTTTTGTTCATTTTATTTATCTTTGTAATTTCATGTGTATTGGTTACAGGAACCCAGGGTCTTATTTATGTTATGCAAGATGCTACAACTGAGATACATTTCTAGCCAGTACCATTTCTTTTTAATGATTGGTCAAAATCAGTATTGTTTTCTTCTTATTAAATTACATGTATGCTTTGACAGTTATTCACACACGCACACACACACACACACACACACACATATACCCCATACATTTTGGTCTTTTGATCACATTTTCTATCCTCAGCCTCTCTTAATTCCCATATGGTCCTTGCCAATCCAAACCTTTACCAACCTTTCCAAATTACATCATTTAGTTTAGATTTTGTTTTGTGATCTGCTGAGTTTAAGCAGTACATGAATATGGAGATATATGCTAGAACTGGGCCAGTTAGTATAACATTGAAGCAATGATTCCTCCTTTCCCAGCAAACACAGCAAACACCAATAGCCAATAGTCCAAGGTCCCATGACTCCCTCTCCCATCCATAACTGAATGTGAATGGGCTCAGTCTCGGGCAGATTCTGCACATCAGCTGTTGGGTTCATGATTGATTTTATCATAGATTTCATCCTCTAAGCTCAAAGTGGAAAATTTGAGATTCTATATTAATATAGCTATTATTTACTCTCATAGTCACTCATATACTAAATAAATTAAATACCATTGCTGAAATTACATTTTTCTGTTTTAATACTGTCTTTTTTAAGTTTTAAGCACTTGAATGAGCATGGTGCATCTGACCATTAATTAGCAAGAGATACATACTGCTCTCATACATATTATAATTAAAATGCATATACAAAGCATTCTGATTATTGGACAAACAAATATAGAAATTAAGCTAATCACTAAGAATCTTTATATGATGAAAAATGTGTAATTTAGAACTGGTAATTATAATCATTACTATTAAAGTAATGCCTTGTAAGATATATAGGATATTTCAGAGATGTCAATCTCTGTCTTTGTTCAGAATCCCTGGACATCGTATCATCACATAGCTTTGCATACAGCAAGAATGACAGAGATGTAGGATCTCTGGGGGGAACAAACTCAGGAGCTGATTTATGTTCATTGTTCATCAGAATATGCATTAAGGTATGTTTCTCCAAGAAAAGTTCCCTGCTACTGAATCTACTAATATTCGTATTTTTGAAAATGACTTCATTTATGTAACACATTACTAAGTAAACATATTCAGTTAAAATCATGTTAAAATGTATTAAATGTCTTGTGCTAAACAGGATTCTTATTTGCACATTATAAATCTAGGTTGTTACTCCTGTCACCAAAGGAACTTCCAGTCCCTTCTTCTGTGTGGAAAGGCCCTGAGCATACTGAAGTCGATCTTTAGATACTACTACAATAGTACAGAGTCAACATGGAGGGTGAGGGACTTCACAGCATAAAGGAGTTAAATAGAACCACATACAAAATAAAATGAAACTGCCTAAGCAGCAAGAGAATAGAAAAGGCAGCTGGTGGAGGAAGGAAGAAACATTCCTCTCTTATTGAGACTGCTCTCAGAACAGAGAAAAATCCACTGAATTTCAACAAGTTCAAACTGTGTAAATTCTGAACTCCAGCCTCTGTGTTTCAGTGAATTCCTCTGATGGTTTCTTGGCTGGATTCATCTGGAAATGCATTCATACAGATCTCAGTATTTCCTCTTGAGTATTCCCCACAATGCCCAATATGTATATCTGCTCCATTTTCTTTCCTATTTTGTAGCATTGTCTTCCTTGGCCTACACAGAAGCAGAAAAACAGCTCATTTATAAATAAACCCTTTTCTATCCAAGGAAGATAAATGTTTAAAACTTTCTTCCTTAAATTTGAATTTCCCCAATATCCCCCAGGCATTCAGGAGGTGTGTGTGGGGGGGGTGGAGTTGAGGGGGGAGGGTGTTCTGAATAAATGCAGTAACAATTTGAGGGTGATTTTGTTTTTTCCATTGAAATTAACTATGTACTGATATATGCTGATATATGTGCAGCAGAATTCCCTAATAATTTATATTATTCTGCTGATCCAGATTACAAAGCTAGCATACTGGGATGTTTATCTTGTCCCCTAGTAACTATTGTACAGAACAATTTATTTCACTGCAATTTTATAGAATGTAATGAATTTTAAAGAGCAGATCTTTGTTTTGTATACATCTATCTTAATAAATAAGGAAAATAATTGGTAGAAAGTAGCTTTGGGGTTGACTGTCATAGCAATAACATAAATCATGTGAATAAAACATTAATTAAAATACAAGCAGGTAAACTCCTTCCAGCAGTGTTTTAATGATGGACACCTTCCAAGAGGAGTCTAACCTCCTCAGGGCAAAGGATGGAAGTGCCTTTCCTGATTCAGTCACAGGACAATGGTGTCTCGTTTGGTTGTCAAGTGCACAAATAAGGTGAAAAATGTCTGGAAATTTCAAAAACATGGTTTTTTTTTTCCAAAGAAGAAAATGTAGTAACTATAATAAGGATTGGCTTTGGAGATTCCAAGGATTTTGTTATCCTTTGTTTTTGTACACCAAAACAATATTTGGAACAAAAGCAGATTTTAGAAGTTAGGACCTTTTGAAAATTTCTTAGATGAAAGAAAACAACATTGGGTATTTTTCAGTTTGGGATGGAATGAATCAGCAACATCCCTCATCTCTGCTCTTAACAGATACTGATACAAGATACTAATGCATAACTGCTTGTGATAAGACATTTTTCCACTGTAGAATTCTGAGAAGCTCATCTGAACTGACTTGGTGCTTCAAAAACTCCTTCTGTTCGTGGGTACTGAGGACCAAGTAGTCCTTTGACCTTGCCAGTTTAAATGTATAGTCTCCAGAAGGTTTGAATGCAGAGAATCTGTTGTATGCACACAAACTTCACCTTCTCTGTGTCCTCCCGAGGAATAATCCCTTTAGCTTGTATTTTTGAATTCTAGCTGTGTATTTCAAACCTCAGCGATTGTAAGGAAATTGATAGTGGGTGAAAGCATTTGTCACAGCTCCTCATGTGATTCAGTATACAGCACACATAAAGTACCACACAACAGATGATTCAGGACCATTCACTCATGGCAGAAATGGGAACATAGTATCCATGTTCTTTATACCTTTATCATGAAACTGGCCATTTTATTATGTCCTCATCTTAAGATGTGTTTTAAGTCTTACATAATTCCCACTTTGTTGTACTTCCAGTGTCTTGTACAGACTTCTTCAGGTTATCTGGCGTGTGGCTGCATAATTTACAAATAATGATTTATCCCAGTTACACAACCTACAATTTTAAGTTATTCTCTTCTCCAGTAAAAAGGTGAGCCTGGGCTATAGTCCACAGAGCACTAGAAATACTATAGTCTCATGAAATACTGTTTACTTATTTCAAATTATAGTATACCTAACAATTAAAAATTGGAACCCCTGCTACCTCTTACCCTCCCTAAAGAGCCAGAGATTCAAACAAATGTACTAATGGTTAATTCATAGCAGTCTATGTCTTTGATCCATAATGTTATACAGCCATATGTAGGTTATCTCATTTCTCTTTCCTCTATTACTGATTCTAATTACACTATAAAAATCTTTTATCAAAAAGCATAATCATTTCCCAAGGTACCAAAATCATTGTGAAAAACTTTAAATCTCATAGATAACTTACTCTTAATAAATAAGCTTATGTAGATTAGGAATGCAATGTCTTGGATCACTTAGGTCTGTATGATAGTAGTGAGTCGTGACATAAAAGGTAATCTGACTACTAAAATATGAAAATAGGTCAAAATATTGGTTTTAAACAAAAGCCATCAGTGTTCTCTAACTTGCATTGTGATGCATTAGTTAGTAAGATTTCTCCTTCACAACTGGAATTGTAAAACATGTTAACATATGTAATCATAAAAATACAATAATTTTACTCTATGCCACTAACAATTTATAAAAATGTTTACAGTCACTAGCTAAATGAACAAACACAGAAGTAAAGATTTATAAACTATAGTTAGTTTTTTTAGACAAAGAATGTTAAAATAACAACAAATGAAGAACATCAAAAGTACTCAAAAGCCATAATAATCAGCTTACAACATACCAGTTATGTGAACCTTCATCCTCCAGGGTTGAGTGAGAACGGTATCAGGATTCCTCTCTGAATTTAGAGTGCTATAGCTGGCTCAGGTTTATTACTCAAAGTCAGCCTCAGTGGAATTTATACAAACTACCTTCGACACACATAACAGACTCTAATGTTACAAGCCTAGGATGTCACAGTAACAGAGGCCCTTTTACCCATTACTCTCACTCTTCAAGAACAAGAATAATATTTTCAAATTAATCTAAAAGATAATTAAGGAGGAATTCCTGAGCCTAGGTGCAGAGGTTGCAATAGTTATTTAGTACTGAGGATGTAACTTGGACTAGGCTAGTTTTTAGATTGTCTACTTAATCCCAGTAGCAGTCTTATTTGCAAACATGTCTGTCCCAGGAAACTGAATGTTAGACTAGTTTCTCATGTAGTATTTTTGCAGAAGAGTGGACAGATGTAAGTGTGTTGGGTAGCATCTCTTGGATGCATATATTCACCATGATATCGTTCATAGGCTCTATCAGGTGTCTCACCACAAACATTTGTCCAAAGAGTCTCTGGGATGGGTTTGCAGAGATTGCTCAGTTGGTAAAGGGGGTGTGCCATGCCAGTATGAAGGCTTGAGTTCACTGCCCAGCAAACACATAAAAAGACAAGTGTGGTAAGGCTGTGAAACCAGAGCCAGATGGTTCTCTGGAGTTTGTGTTCTAGGAATGTCCCACCTGCATGCTGCAAAAAGAACTTGCCTGGAAATAAAAAACTGGTGGAAGTCTCTGGTGGAGTGATTCCTGCCATTGATGTTTGTGCCCCTCACATGCATATGACATGTTAGGCTCACATAGTGCTTCGCTGACATAACCTATATAACTCCACAGTTCCATTATTCCAGTTATGTAATGTATTTAGGCCTCAGGACGGCCTAAATAGACTTAGGCTTATCTTGTGTTTTCCCCTTGTCTTAACTTAGGGATTTAGGAGAAAAGTGGCACGAAGCAATTTTACTCTGTGTTATGTTTCTAGGAGAGATGGGGCATCAGATTCTAGTGAGAATGTGAGTGCTTCTAGAAATCTAGAGACTCACCAGAAAGAATTAGCCATGTCAGTTGGAATTTTGTCATCCCACGTTATGGGGCTCCAGTGGGTAGCTCACATGGAAGTAGTCTAGACTTCTCTGAAGACAAGGAGAGAAGGAAAAACAGACTACAGCAGGATAAATAGATGCTTAGCATTCAGGAAGCCTGATGACCCAGGTTGATGAGATAACACACTTAATTTACATTATTAGGTGACCAGAGTTTGAAGAGTTGAACTTGAAAGCAGACTGACCTCATTTCAGTGGGGGGAAATAGACCCAGTTTACAAATGTGTTTTGAAAATTCAACTCATTTAAAATTAGATACTCTTTATTTAACTGTAAAATTTATATAATTGGGTCAGATTCCTGCTGAGAAGTAAAAACATCTTTTTCATTAGTAAAATTATAGGGAAGTAAAAATACCAGTGTGCCGCGGGCCTAATGAAGACCATTTTGAAGAATGTCCAGAGCATAGAGCAATTCTGAAATAAGCAAGTGCAAGATAAAGTTTCTCAGAGCACATTTTAATTCTCTAATTGAAAATTATGGAAATGAAGGATAACTGGATCATTTGTAGTTTTTAGCAAAACCTGGGCCAAGAAAAAAAATCCAGCACATCATTGTAACAAGTATATTTTCACCTTTGGTGGAGTTACAAAGACAATTTTAAATTATATTTCTACCAAAGTTATGATTAATTATACTACATAATGATAATGATGAAATATTTAATTTGGGTAAAACTGAAGTTGATATTTTTGTTATTGATACAACAAAACTGTTTGCAGAACTCAATCTCTGTCCCTTTTGGTACAAGGCACAAAAGATCTGTTCAAATGTATCTTTCCTGAATAGGTCCATCTGATGCCTGTCTCCAGAAACTCCATATCTCACTTAAAACTCCACAGAAGCTAATGTTTTTCTTTGTTCCTGTTCCTGTCCATACTCAAATTAAAACTGTAAATCTTGAAAACAAAATTCCCAAAGCGTTATGCTGGTTTGCAGTCTCAGCAAAACAGTTTCACTGTGGTCTGTTTAAGTTTCATCTCAAGAGCAGTAACTGTGTTTCTTCTAGTTGTGTCAGGGAGAATATTCTATTTATTTATTTATTTATTTATTTATTTACATCCCAAATGTTTCTCCCCCTCTCCTGCTCCCCATTGGATTTTCACATTCTTCTTCGACTAGCTAAGTGATAGTAGCACAAGCAATTAAGGGCCCATCCTTCCTATGCTCTATAAAAATTTGATTTATGCATGGAGTGGGGGCTGTAATAAATATAACTCTCCTTTATAGTGATAAAGGTGACTAAGAAAATGTAACGTTCCAGAATGTTCTTCAAAGCCGGGAAGTGAGAAGTTCAAAGGCTTACTGTCATTTAAAATTCTGATTTGTCTGAACAGGTTTAAAATAAGTTTATTCTCTTTGATTGAGTGAAAAGAATCTACATAATGACTTACACCTATCCCTGGAAGTATTCTTAACTGTGGTTAAGTTAAAACCACCATATTTTGGATCATTTATCTGCTTTGAGATTGTTTACTCTGTTATGCTTGTGGGAGGAACAGATTCCAGATTTGGCTTCAAAAGTTATACAAAGTGAAAAATGCATAGGCTCATATAGCACTTCTCTACTGCTGACAGATGCATGAATATGTCTTATGGGACTTAAAATAACATAATTTTGTCATATTATGCTGTTGAGGATCAGAAGTACTCTTTTGGGTCATTAGAAAGATGGTTAAGAATGCTTTCTGTTCTTCCAGAGGACTTGGATTTGCTTCTTAGAACCTGTGTTAGCTTACAAACATCTGTAACTCACAGATTCAGGAGATCCAACACTTTGTTTAGCAAGCAACTGCACACATATATGCACTGGCATGAACATTTAGATACATGTAAATAATAAAAATAATAAGACTTTATTTTCTAAGTGTATTATTTTGGTTTATCTGGTCACAGATGAAGATGTGAACAGGTCTAGATTTTCTCCCAGAGGTGTTCAAGAACTAGATACACTGCCTTTGAGTTTTCAGAGGCTGGCCACCATCCTTGACTAATAACCCCATTCTTCCACTATCCAAGGTGGCAAGTTCATCTAATTGTTCTGGTGTGACAGCTCTCTGTTCTGTTTTGTTTTTTAATCACAATGTGTGACCCATCTGATCAAGGATGGTTTTCCTACCTCATGATCTTTACATTCAATAGCCAGTACCCTCCTTCTTGCCCTGTGTAATATATTAGGAAGAAAAATAAAGAGATGAGGGGCAAGACCATGATTCTTTCTACTACAAAACCCACTAAGGTAACAGGTAGTATTTCCTTATGGAATGTTATGGAATTTTTCTACTTTCAAATTGACTGCTAAATGAAATTTTAAATATATCAAGCCTAATGAACATTTAGCTATCTTTAATCATATGTTCTCATTGCAAAATGATTTTTAAAAATGCAATCACAGCAGAGAAACTTATGTACCTAAATACATTAATTTTGTCTTTAAAATGCTCTGGATATAAAATAATTTCTTTCTTTTTCTTATTGAGCTCTATTACAGCACAGTGGCAGACGATTTGAGTATCATTCTGCAGTGCTGCCTGACTGAATGAGTGAAATGTTGTAAAATTTTCAGTACCAGGTAGCTTTCTTGCTACACATCAAATTGAAGAAAAATGGTAGAAACAAGCCTTCTGCCATACACTTTTGTAGTTTTCATGATATAAAAATAAAATATCTACTCCATTCTCCTTTGAGCAATAGTTATAAAATATTACTAACCTCTCTGGCAGAGGTTGCTTAATCTGCAAGTTTATCATTGAGCAAGCCATTATTATTGCTAATAATCCTTATGCACATTACCAGAATTGCCGCTTCTGCATTTCCTTGGCAAATGAAGTTCAGCATAGTAGGCACACCAAAGTCTATTAAAGCTCACATTTCATTAGTCCTCACTTCCCTTAAAGTTTTAGCTTCTATTTTTTCTTTATGTCATTTTCTCCACAAAGGCATTTTTTCTTTCACCAAGGAAAAGCTATTAAACAATAATAGCTCATTCTGTTTCACCTAATTCTCTCATGTCATTTTGTTTAGAAACTAGGCAAAATGGTGACTTATATGCTTATGTGAAACTGTTCTGATGTGGTCCAATTGGTCCCGATATGAAAAATGCATAGACTGTTTGACTCCGTGTGGATATTGCCAAATTCACTGTACTGTGTAAGTTAAAAATGGCAGTGGCCATTAAAAATGGCTTAGTTGGACTGTCATGATTTGTTGTGATTAAATCACAGTAGGACCTTTCAGCATCATTGGTCTCCAAGGTTGAATTTATTATAGAAACATTTGCTCTTCAGTCTTCTTCTATTCATTATTTGAAGACAATTTAACTTTTGTATACTACATTTTGTTTCATTTTGGTTCCCAAAGATGTTTCTGTTAAATTGGGTAAAATTATTTTTAGGACTTCTTTCATGTTTCTAATAATCTATTATTTTACAAATTTCCAGAAAAGAAGGTGATCTTGCTGCATTGAAAATCTGCTCCTTTTCACAGAAAAAAAAAAAATACAAAGCAGATTTGCCAATCATATGATAAGAATCTCTTAGCTGTTTCTGGTAACCCAAGTGTCTTTATGTCTAAGAATGCCAAGTGTGCTTTGTTTTAAGAGACTCTAAACTTAACAGGGTTTATTCTAGCAAAGAATGATTTGTGAATCTAATAGCACTGTGGACTAGGATGGGTTCAAAGCCTTCCACCCACAAATGTCAGCAGGCTGTGTACTCACAGAAAAAGCAGTGATATAGAGGAACAGCTTGAGTGCTTAGGGCTCAGCATCTGCCTCCTTTGTGAGAGCTATGATGAGGCTTTGCCTCACAGAGAGACATGGTCTGATGGGTTGGCAGTATGACATTACTGAAGCTTGGCTCTTATGATCCACTGAGATGTGGGTAACTGTTGGAAGAATATGCTTAGAGGTAGATTGCAGTTTATTTATGTACTAAGTTATGTTTCACTTCACTATGGACGAACTCAAAGTACAAAGGCAGCTCTTACCCAACAATCTAAAGACATAAATAGTTCTTTGCAATCCACAGCTCAGGTTATAAGTTGGGAAGTCTGTTGTGAGGGTGAACAGAACCAGCTCTATCTATCAGCAGAACAGGACAACTGAATCCATAAGCATTCATTGTAGCTCAAGATAGATAACTAAAAATATTAAGCCTTTTACAACCAACATTTTAATATTAAAAAAAGCAATTATGTTGTTTTTATAAATGAACCAGAATGGGTGATTTCTTTTCAAGTAGCACAGTAAAAGCACCTGCCTGTCTTAGGTTCATCACTCCTGTTCTTTCAAAAGAAGGACCATGAACAAACTGAAAATCAGTACTCCTGTATAGATTTATTACTGAATTGAATTCACAAGGAAAACTGCTGTCCGTCAAACTAGAGATGTAAATAAATTTGTATCACGGCTGACTGGCCACAAAAGCCACAGCTGTAGACTCAGTCTGTGTACTGAGCTCTGAGTCAGAGCTCAGAGCACTGTTCTTCTTGGCAAAATACTCTACTGAATGGAAAATATTTTACCACACTCAAAACAGCTTGTGTTTTACCAAAGCCCATCTCATCAGAACAGGATGAGGAATCTATCTCTGGCCATTTCTAGCCTTCCTCTCTCTGTCCAGTTGAAAAAGAAAAGCCACCCATGATACAACTCATAGACCATATGAAGCTTAGCAAGAAGGAGGGCCAAAGAGTGGATCCTTTAACTCCACTTAGAAGAGGGAACAAAATAATGAGAGGCAGAAGAAGGGAGGGACCAGGATGAGAAAGGGGAGGGGAAGGAAAGGGGAGACAGGATCAAGTATGGGAAGAAACAAGAGAGAAGTTCAGAGGGCCAGAAGAATGAATAGAATGTAGCAGTAGAGGTTGGAGAATGGAGCGGGGAACCACTAGAAAGTCCCACATGCCAGGAATGCAAAAGGTTCCCAGAACCCAATGGGGATGACATTATTAGCCTAAATACTCAACAGTGGGAAGACAGAACCTAAAGAGAGCACCTCCAGTAGATAGACATGGACCCCAGTTGAGGGATGGGGCCACCACCCATATCAAAATCTTTAATCCCGAACTGTTCCTGTCTAAAGGAAACACAGGGACAAAAATGGAGCAGAGACTGAAGGAAAGGCCATTCAGAGACTGCCCCACCTTGGGATTCATCTCATGTGCAATCACCAAACCCTGACATTATTGATGATGCCAAGAAGTACTTGCTGACAGGATTCTGTTATATCTGTTCTCTGAGACTCTATGCCAGCACCTAAGACATGCAGATAATTACAGCCAACCATTGGATTGAACCCTGCCACTCCAATGGAAGAGTTAAGGGAAGGGCTGACTGAGTTGAAAGGGATTGCAACCCTATAGGAAGAACAACAATATCAACTACCTAGACCCCTCAGAGCTCCCAGGGGCTAAACCACTAACCAAAGAGTATACATGAATCGGTCCATGGCTCCAGCTACATATGTAGCAGAGGATAGCCTTATTTGGCATCAATGGGACGGGATGTGCTTGGTTCTGTGTAGGCTTGTTGCCCCAGCAAAGGGGGATGCTAAAGGAGTGAGGCAGGAGTGGGTGGGGGGAGCACTTTTTAAAGGCAAAAGGGAAGGGGAAGAGGTGAGGGTTGCAGAGGAGATATTGGGAAGGGGGACAACATTTGAAATATAAAGAAATAAGATAATTAATAATAATAAAAAGAAAGAGAAAAAGGAAAATAAAAAGCCGAAGAAGCACCTGAGAACGCTAATGGCCTTCTCACATAATCAAAAGAGAGTAAAACCTAACCACAGAAACACAGTATGCTTCCTAGCTAAAACAATCAGATAATTGCAAGGACATTGTGGGAGTGATCTGATTTATGGGTCCTTTACTTTCTTATGACTTATGTTGGTATTGAGCCTATATTGAATAAGCATCTGGCATCTTCCATTTAGCAACTTCCCTCCTTTGTGTTCTGGAAGTTTCTGCTGGATATATTTAGCTCTGTGGTTTTTCAGCTTGGACCGACTTTACCAACTTCTTCAAGTTCCTCACTGTGTAGTCCTTGTGTATGTTAATGTTAGTGTCCACAATATAGGTTGGTGGTGGGTTATGTGTGTTTGAAGGGACTGAAGCACTTTCAAACTACCTTCAACTAATTTGCCTAAACTTGCTGGGGGGGATGCAGCTGTGGATATGGAGCATCTCCTTGCAGCTTCAAAATCCTGGACTCTGTACAGTGAAGTTTACATCAGATAGGTGGCTCCAGAAGTCGATCTACTTGTTGGTCATGGACCTTGAACTATGTTGATCTTCTTGGTTGAAAAGGTCTGCTCCAAGATACACAGGGTGGTTGACTGCCTTGAGCTTTACAGTCACTATCTGAGCTGAGTCTTCTGCCACCAGCACTTCTCAGCCTGAAAACACTGACTCTAGCTGCTGTCTACAATTGCTTCCCTGGGATACCTTTCAGCCTGGGTACATGTATCTTGAATTCAGACTCCCTGTTCCATGAGTATTCCTATTCTTAGGACCATAGAGTAGCTTATTTCTAAGCAATAAGTCTTTCTAAGTATGACATCAGTCACTATCCCAGGGATCACCTCTCTTTGTTGAACAATTTTGCTAGAGAAGATATGGCTGAGGAGATGGTTAAGTTTATAAAGATAATCTATACCTATCATCCCTCAGGGGGGAGATAGAGGACAGATTGGTAAAATCCAGGTTCAGTGAAAGACCCTGGGTCAAATTATATGGAAAAGAATGATGTAGGAAGACATCCAATATTGACTTGTGCTTGACACATGGTCAACACAGAGCTGTATATGTGTACAACACACACACACACACACACACACACACACACACACACACTACACAGAAAGAGACAGAGACAGAGAAACAGAGAAATACATACCAACAAAATTTTTTGAAAGGTTCAGAATATTCAACTGAAATAACATGTGTAAGAGATTTTTGTAGACCTTCCTTTTCTCCTTCCTTCCTTCCTTCCTTCCTTTCTTCTGACCTGACTTGACTTTCCTTTCCTTTCTTTTCCTTTCTTTCTTATTGAAAATGGATTCTTCTCCCACACAATACATACAGATCACAGTGTTGGTAACTTCCTAGGATATTATGCTGCACATTCCTTTGGAGGGTATTAAAGGAGAAAAAAAATACCATGCTTATGGATTAACTGGACTAGATCTTTAATAAACTTTATTGATGAAGATAATTTGTTCAGAAACTGAGTATTCAATGGTCAGTTTTTAAATAGTTCCATGTTAAATTTCAGAATGGTTATTTAAAAGGTGACTTTTTTGGCATCCCATTATGTTCATAGAGCAATCTTACTGTGTAGAGATCATGTTCATCTTCTCTGGCCTTTTCTTTTTGACTAACAGTTTGCTCAACAAGGTATTTGAAGAGGGACCATGAAGAAACTAGGGCCCAGGAAGAAGATAAAGGAAGAAAGTAGATAAACAAAATATAGAAAAGGGGGTGAAAAGATCCCGGGTGAATGTTTTTTAGAGAGAAAGGCGACAGAGAAGATAAGGAAGAGTGATTTCCTCCAGAGCAGAAAATCCCGGTCTTCAGGCCACTTTGTCTTTGTTCTCATTATGCAGTGGTTGCCTCCTGCTTCAGGAGCAGTGTGGAGGGAACTGTGGGAGGTTTCCCCCTGTTGTTTTCCACTATGTTGTTCTGGGTCTTGCTCTGCTTGTAAACTTGGCTCTTCCCAGGTGGCAAGGCATACAACTCATTTCAGGAGTGAGTATGTCTGGTAACAATGAAGGCAATGACCTTAGAGACCCTGCAAATTTCTTTTTACAATACTAGATACAATACTAGTTTGAGCTCAGTGTGATTCTGTCTTCTTTCTTATGTTAATCTGTATTTTGATATTTTTCTGTCAACATTTCTGTTTATTCTCAGATAGTTTCCGCAACAATGGAAAATCTAGAAATAAAACTTTATATATTTTTAACCTTTTTATGAAAATCTTAAAACCCTTTTAATGAAAACCCTGCAAGGTCTGCTGGCTTCTTCTCCTTTGTTCAGGCCAAATAGAGTCTACATTGAGTCTACAGCCTTGGCAACAAACTCGTAAAGTCTGCAGCAACTCCTGATTGATCTATCTGTTCAGAGAAACCTTAATATTAAGGGTTTTTATTATTCTTTTATGCATATTGATATAAGCATTCCATGTTGTGTTTAAATCTAATTGTATATACTCATAATAAATGTTACATACTTGATGTAGATATTTTATACTATTTAATACATTTTATAATAATTCACTAATACTTCATTATAAAACCTCATATCCTCTCTGATATGCACTTTCATCCTGCCAGTCTGAGTGAAGTTTTATAAAACTAGTTGCTTAGCTTTTTAAATCAGTGAGTCTTTTTTCTCTCTCTCTCTCTCTTTCATGTCTTGTCCAGCTCATACTCTTTTCCTGTAGTTTTTTGTTATTAATTAGATGTTATAAAGTCTGCAAAGTATTAAAATATGCCACCCAAAGCTTTTGCTCTAGAGCACCTGGCCCAGGGGATAATCCTTCTGAGAATATTAGTAATGCATATGCACAACATATCAACATTGGTTGAAATTTTCTGTGTCCTCCTGAGAGCTTCCCTCTTCTCCTCCCACTTCTGGATTAGTGTTCAGAGTTCTTGTTTCTAAACTCTGAGATATCTTTGCTATTTCAGGTTTTGTCATGTTGTCATTCATCTCAAAGTAGATGGCCATCCTGCTTGCAAACCTGTCCTTATGATATTCTGAGGGCTTTAGCTAGAGAAGTAATCTTACTGGCACTTGCTAATGTACATTTTAGGAATTGGACAGTGGTGACAGTATTTCAAAAGAAATAGCTCTGTGGAATTCTTTTCAATGCCCTACTCTAAACTATTTGCTGCCTTTGGTACTTTTTTTATATTATGATATAATTACAGCATTCTCCCATTCCATTTCCTCCCTCCACCATCCTCCATATACCCTTCCTTCCTCTCTTTTGAATTTATACTCACTTTTCCATTAATCACTGTTACATACATATTTGTATATGTGTACATCCATACATATAAATTCCTAATTCAATGTGTTCTGTCTGTGTAAAGTAACACTTGCAAGAATATTTCAGCGTTAACCATTAGATAATCCTTTTCGTGTGTGCTTCCCTGGAGAAGGTTTTTTTTTTTTCACTCACATTATTCCTTAGTTACCCATAGTTGTTTGATAAGGTTGAGGCCTTGTGAGCAGTTCCTCATCTACTTAGCATGACCATTTTTAAGTGGATATCTTTAGCAATTTGACACCATTTGTGAGTAGATCCCACTCTGCTGCCAGTTAACCACATTTAGAGTGCTATCAAAGTCTGCTTATGGCTTGATGCAGCCAGTCTTCTCTAATATAGATTCTACTACAAGTTCCTCTATCTGTAATGGTTCCTATGAATTGACTGTTTCAGGTAGTTGGCCCAGTGCTACCTGTGCAGATTAGTTTTTGTCAAGTTGACACACAAACTAGAGTCCCTTGAGAAGAGAGAGTCTCAGCAGAGAAATTGTCTCTATCAGATTGGCTGGTGGACATGTCTTTCTTAATTAGTGATTGATGTGGGTAGGTTCAGTCCACTGCAGTTGGTGATGGCCAGTGTTCTATAAAAAGGCAACATTCTTTCATGATCTCCACTTCAGTTCTTCCTTCCAGGATCCTTCCTTGAATTTCTCTTCTTCCTTTAGTGAGGATGGACTATATCTTATAAAATGAATAAGCACTTTCCTCCCACTGACAAGTTGGTTTTGGTAATGGTATTCATCACAGCAACAAAAATAAAACGAATATACTTCCTGTTCAAAGCTACATGAATGAACACTGAGGTGCTGTACCTAGTTGTATTGCTTCCAAAAGGATCTGTGACTTTAAGCAAGTTTCAGATGCACAGTGGGTAACTGTCAAATGAGAACACTACGCTCTTCAGCCTCTCCCCTTTCTGATCCTTTTCTTGATTTCTCTCTTTAACTTCTACCCCTTTTGCTACCACCCACACGTACACATCCAGTATTCCTCAACACCCTATTTCCAATTATCCCTGCCTTTCTAAAATCGCAGTTGAAAGCATCTTCTGTGAGCTGTCAGCCTTTCTTCCATTCTGAAGAAAAAAGAAGAATGTTGGGGGAATTTAATGATGACCCTCCTATTTGGAGAGAGGAAATAGATCACAGTGTAGCAAAATGCTTCACTTCAACCTGGAAGTAACTCAAAGAGCACGCACAAGCACATGCGCCACAGCTGCCACTGCGACGATTCACAAATTTCCAAGGTCCCCATCTGGTCTTTGTGAGAAAGTCATATTGCTTCTATTAACATAACTTTGACCTTATTTATAGGAAACAAATAACTAATAACTCTAGCCTTATTATAACATGACAGCATCTGCTGTTTCTGCCCCCGGCTATATTTAAAAATTGTCTTATATTAACAGGCAAGGAAAGTCACAATGTCTATTTGCTTCTGCCCAATTTCTAGAGATGGGAATGAAATTCAATTCATCAAACATTCTTACAAAACAATTTCTTCCATAGTACCCTGGAATTAGTTTATCTTTAGCTAGTAAGAGTCTAATTCTCTTTACTTTCACTCTTATCAATGTGGACTTTATACCAAATGTCAAATAGAACTGTCTCCAAATATCTTTATGAAATATTCATTTGCTTCTATTTCCTCAAATTTACAAATATAAAACAATGCAATAGCAAAAATTATATATGGTCTATCTATGAATGAGGAACATACAGGATAATAGATAAAGTTTAGCATAGAGAATCAATGCTTTGTGTTCTTTTCAAATAATAAAGGCAATTTTGAAATTGTTTGATTCTTCAATCTTTGGGGTAGTTTATTTTTATTTTGAAAATAACACAAAAGCACCCACTGATATTCTATGCAAAAGCAAGTATTTTCAAAACTAAATAGACTTTTTAATGTTTTTCAAGGTAGCCACCAATTACTAACTTTTCTTGAATTTTTACAAGTCCAAACTTCACACACCTCACTGTGACTCTTTCACAACTCCTTTGTCTATGTAAATATTTATATTGTTCTATGTGACATGTCTCTGAACCTTAGTTTTACAGAATGTTTTTATAGTTTCCCAATCATGTATACTCTACGCCTCCTTCCTCCTTCCTCGGGCTTGTCTGAAGCTTAAATCCATCACCAATATCTGCTGCCAGTGTTTGTAACTGCCACTCCTCCCTAACATTTAGCCTTCCTTTGTCCCCATTTCCTTTATTATTTGTATTTTCTGGTACTCTTATCCTCCCTGTGTCTCTGCCTGGACACTATCATTGAGAAATACCCTATTGTTTACTGATCTTCACCTTCTTAATGTATCTTCTTTAACTGTTTTTTATAATGCGGTTGAGAGTCTTTATCTTCTTTCCAATGAAATGTCTTGGATAAGGAGGAGAATTTAAAGATTTTTTTTTTTTTGTGGAGATAATAGCAGTTGCATTTTATTCCTACATAGTTCTGAATCAGGTCCTGTATCTACTTTATAAAGATATTGATCACCAACAGTAGGTTATACTAACCAATATACTAGAAGTCCTAGAGATCCAAAGATGAATGTTATACTTTCTGAAGATAAGTGCCTTGTGAAGTAAGTTCTAAAGAAATGTCTGATTGGAGTAATAGCTTAGTTTGTAACAGCAAGTAATCACTGGCCTTATGTCTATTATAATGGGAGATAAGTGTAATTCTCCATATTTCTATATATGCTAGTACTGATACTGACTCATTTGCTAGACACTTTTTTGTCATTGTTATTGAGTAAAAAAGTCTGAAAACTTATTATGTATAACAAAGAGATGCTTGGGGCTTAAGGTATTGGTTTACTTTAAATATTTTATATAAATTATTTTAAGGTTTTATATATATATATATATATAAATAAATAAACACATACATACACATTATAAGTCATGAATAATGTAGTCTAGGACATGGAAGTGTTAAGTTATAGGATTGTAATGAAAGAATATGTATGGTGATCAAAATTATAATTCACTTTATATAAGTGAAGTAAAAAGTATTTATAAATTTTAAATTACTTTAAGAAATGAATTCAGTCACCAGCACGATTTACATTGACTGACAATAATCCATTGAGAGTTGTGAATTATCTAGTCTATAATATAGTATCTTTTCTCCTTTATGTGTATCTTAGTATTTAACCATCTTGATGAACTCTGTCTTGAAGTCAGGAGACTAGTTTCTTTATTCTGTATTCCAAGCAACAGTAGTTTCGTTTTATAAAATAATTAAAGTTTGTGGTTTTTCTCTGAGGTTTCTATGCATATATTACAATTATTTCTTTGAGAACAATTGATATATATTGTGTCAGCTGACTTTGTATCATTGTAACAAAATACTGGAAGTTTGGAAAAATGTATGTTGTTTCATAGTTTCAGAAATTTCAGTTTAGAGATTTTTGGACCTATTGTTTTGAGCTAGTGATAGTGCAGTAGATGATGGTGTGAAAGAGGACTATGCCAGAAAGAGGAAAACAGAAGAAGCTGTTTAGCTTGCAGCTCCAAAACTTTCTTAGGTCCCACACTGAGGGCCCTCTTTCTTCCCAGGAAGTCTTACCTCATAATAGGTGGGCCAGTATCCAAGAGTGGTATGCTATGGCTAATTTTTAACATAAGGTTCTTTCCAACCTTCATGTGCATGATTTGAACATGAAACTACTTTAAATGATTCAGCCACTTGTGTACCTACGTTTCTTTCCAGTTATAACAGGCTTTGGTCCTCAAGTTCTGCATCCCATTTCCATTCTTTACCAGTGCCAGTACCAAGTAAAATAGACATGACTGTGACCACACATCAGCATAAAGCACCAGAAAAGAGAGCTTTCATTTCCCTTTCTGCCTCAGATAAGATTTTCCCTTGGAACCTCTGCCCTTGCTCAGGGCTGTCTTAGTCCCTGCTTTTGCTGTTTGATTGCTTGCTGAGTTGAGAGATCTAAAATGAGGTTCCAATCTACATTTCTACATTATGTATACAAAATCCCTTCATGGTCCTCTGTGCACATGAGCATGCTTTCCTTGTAAATGTGGTTGAGGTAAAAAGCGATCTCAATGGCATATCTGTTAGTAGTAGCCAGTTTAAAAACAAGATTCAGGAAAGATCAATTTGGAGAGGAGGAGAATCTGTAATATATATTTTACAATGGGCTGGGAAAAAAACCTGATTTTTATTGTTTGTTTGTTTTTTAAATGTACAATTCCCCAGACCAGAGAAAAATATTCTTCTTTGAAGAGGGAATAAAGGACTTGGAAACTAAGAGGAGTCCTACATGTGAAATTTTAGAAATTACGATTCTCCTGAACCTAAGACTCAAGAATCTTTGTGGAAGCTACACAGAAAGATTGTAAAAGCAAGAGGAATGGGGAGTTTGCTGTGAAAGAGATTGTGTCTTCTAGAAATATGAAGGGTGTGTCTCTCAGAAGAACTACAAGTAACTAGTAGGAAATAAATGTTGATTGGGTGAAGTTCTCTTTCAAGAGACTTAGTTCATCTTCAACTTTAGAATATCAGAAGACTCTTCACTTTGTGTCATAGTGATTCAGGCATTAATAGATGTTCCTTGCAAAAACATATTTCTGATATTTAACTCTGTAGTTACCTTTAAGAAACACATATTTCCTGAAGATTGCGGAAGTTAGAAAGATGGACCCACAGCTAAAAGCACAGTATTTGTAGAGAACCCCTGTTTGTTCTCTACATCCTATGTTGGGTGGCTCACAATAATCTGTAACTTCAGGTCTGGGTATTCTGGCTGTTTTGGGTACTGCACTCACCTGCACTAACACACACATACATACACATATATACATAATGAGAATAAAACAAAGGCTTGAGGGAAGGCTCAGGGGTGAAAGTCACTTGCTCTTCTAGAAGACCTAGGGTCAATTTCCAGTACATAGTCAGTGGCTCACAACTGTCTGTATTTTTAGTTCCAGTGACTCCAAGCCTCTTGTTGCCCCTGAGGGCACCGAGTACATGGTCTACTGACATACATGAGGACAAATCACCCAGGCTTTGGGAATTTCAGTTAATCATATAAGGAAAATTTTCACAGAGAACTAACTTGTTATAAATTTTGTGGTTGTTAATAATAGATATGAATGATTATGACAAATATAGAAAAATAATGTTATCTAAAGTTTCAATAGACAGGATAGTGATGTTACCTCCCAACCTCTACCACAAAACTGCCAATTTAATTTGATACACTAATTAATGAATTAATGGCATACACCACTGTATGCCATTACATATATATATATATATATATATATATATATATATATATGCTGTTTATGTATACATTTTTTATTTTATTTTATTTTATTTTATTTTGGTTTTTTGAGACAGGGTTTCTCTGTGTAGCCCTGTCTGTCTTGAAACTCACTCTGAAGACCAGGCTGGCCTCGAACTCAGAAATCTGCCTACCTCTGCCTCCTGAGTGCTGAGATTAAAGGCATGTGACACCACTGCCCAGCAATATATACTTAATTAAATTTAATTAAATTTTAATTAATTAATTATATAACTAAAATAAACTTAAATATAATTAAAATACATTATTCCCATCATATACTATCTCCTTCACCTCCCTCCTATTTCATATCCTCTGCTCCCAAATTCATGACCTAATTGTAGTTACATATACATAGAAATCAGTAAGCATATAAATACAACCTACTGCATTCATTCAATATCATCCTATTTAATAGTTTTCTAGGGATGACCACTTGGTATTGAACAACAAATCTAGGAGACTTATCCCAGAGGAAGAGTAATTCTATATCTCTCAGAAGATGTTAACTGCTTCTTGCTTTTTTTCTTAGGGTCAGGCCCCATGAAATTTCCCCCAATGATATTGGGATGTCAACTGATGTGGGAATTGTTCTGGTCTTGTTTAGGAAGCCATGTTGTTGAGATTTCATGGCCATTTCATATCTTCCCTGCCATTGCTAGAGAATACAAACTCACTCTGCTTCCTGCAATCTTTCTACCCCTTTTCTGAGATATGTCTTTAGCCTTGGTTGCAAGAATAGTGTTGTACATGTGTCAGTTGGGACTGGGCACCTGTCCCAATGGTGTTAAGCACACCATTGCTTAACTAATTGTTGTGATAAAGCATCAGGACCAAAAGCAACTTAGTGATGAATGATGTATTTAATTTACACTTCCAAATCACAGTCCATCACAACATCATCAGAGGAAGTCAGGGCAGAAACTGGCATACAAAAACTTATGCAGTGGCCACGGATGGGGATTGTTTACTAGACTGCTTCCCATGGCTTGCTCAGTCTGCTCTCTTCTAAGTCTCAGGACCACCAGGCCAGAGGTGGTACTGAACATGGTGAACTTAGCCTTCCCACATCAACGATCAAAAAAAAAAAAAAAAAAAAATGCATCACAGTCTTGATAACAGGTCAGTGTGTTTGGGACATTTTTTTTTTTTCCCCCACTGTAAGTTTCCTGTTCCCAAAACTAGCCATGAAAGCATGCCAGGATCAGTTGTTCTTTGTAACTGACTATTACATTTTAACTTCTAAAATTTTATCTTTTTTTATGCTACATGTTCAAATTTGCCCTTGTTGCTAACATTGATGTTTATTTAAGCATAGCTTAGATACAGAAAAGTAATTTTCTTAGGTAATTTCAGTCCTTATCTACCATTTGTGTCTAGCCTGAGATTTTTTTTTTTTTAAATAAATTACCTGTATTTTATTTCTACTGTGATCTACTTTCTATCACTTCTTTGTATTTATCAGAATAGCTATTTTAACTATTAATATGCTTAATATATATTTATTGAACACTTACTTTGTTCTAAACTATGTCTAAGGGAATGGTGCTAAGAGCTACATGTCCATTCTCTAAATTTCCATTGTGAAATAATTCATATATGTTGTAGGTATGAAGTTGTGCTGAGTTTTTGGTCACTTACTCATAATATTAACTTCATTTTAATGCTATTTCTCACAGAAATATATTATAATTATTTTTATTAAATCTCCATTTTATTATAAAATAGACTTGTTATATATCTATAACTAATATAATGAGCCCTTCCATACTAAATTTCTATAAACTTAGTTAATCCCTCCTATGCTTCTTATGAATATGTAAAAATTATATTTCATATTCATAGAATCAAGGCACTCCTATACTTTCACTTTTATGTTTTCTTACTCAAAATTATGTTGGACTTCTCAGTCTTTTTTGTTCCTTCTTGTTTCTGCTGGTTGTATAGTATTCATTAATGATACTGTGGTAGATAGAGTTTGATTTGTCTCCATTTTCAATATTTCCACAGTGGTTAAGAGCAACATTTTTTTATTGTGCTTTTCTAGTATTTACCACTTTGATTATTGATACAATAAAAGTCAGAATTATTATCCACTCAGTGATCCAGCATTTGTGTGGGGCAGTGGTCTGTGACAAACAGTCTGGCACCTGGTTGAGCGCAGATTTAAACTCTGGGCAACCCCGTGGAAAAACCCACAAGGGACCAGAAAACCTTTTTGCCAACATGCCAGGGAGACTTTGGCTCCTGTCAAGTACACCCCCCCCCCGCCTCCTGTAGAGAGGTTTGTCATGTGAGATCTGACCCCCTTCTCAGGTAGAGGAGTGTCCACGCCCCAGGTAGAGGTGTGGCCTCACAGCCCCAAGCTATCCCCAGGTTAATGAGACACTTAGAGACTTAGCCACGCCCCTTCCCAGATACTATATCTGCCTAGCCTCTCCCAGAGGGCCTGGGATACAATTCCATCCACGACACTCTCCACACGATAAAAATAAACGTCTTAGAATTAGGGACTGTCTACTCATCTTGACCAGCTGTGGGAAACAAGGGATCCGGAGCCTTCGATTAAGGAGCTGCATCTAATCTTATGCTGAAGGCTACCAGACCAGCATCCCAGTGCTTCCAGAAGGCCACCACATACCCTCTAGCCTAAGCAGCTAGCCAGCACCCAAGGCTTTCAAACCTGGTCCTGCAGAGGGGGATGCTAGCTGTGTTCTGAGGCCCGTTTCCAGCCCACCACGGTGTCCTGCAGCGTCCATGCCTAAAGCCCGGAAACTCTAGAGCCTGCTGCGTTGTTCCCCAGGACAGCTCCCTCTTCTACCCACCGGCTGTGTCTCCGCAGAGACCTCTCACACAGCCTGGCCAGCCCGTTAGAGTTAGACTGTAGAAGAGCATGCAGCCACTTCCCACCTGTCTCCTGTCCCACCCAGAGCCGCATTGCCCAGGACAGACATGAGGGACTACTCTCCACCTTGCCAGATTGTTCCCACACACTTGGATGGATGAATGGATATATTGCTATTCCTCTCTTTTCTTTTCAGGTAGATCTCAAAATGTATATATCAGAATGCCTTTCCTATATTTGATAATGTACATTTACCCAATCACAAGCATTCAGAGGATATGAGCTATTAGGGCAAACTAAAATCAGAACTTAAAATTGAATGGATTTGGATTGACTTATTGAACTTTAATTAATGTGTTACAGAGATCAATTCTGATGCCTCAGAAGACTAATACAATTTGGGATAATGACTACCACTTCATATTTATAATAGTTCTACTGATTGATCTCAATACATATGGGAGTTTTGCACATGGCAAACACAATACCAACAAATACAAACACAATAACTAACACAAAACTTGCAAGATACAACATTTACATTTCTCATTAATTCTATACCTTTCAGAGGCACACAACAGAATTTCTTCTTTTAGGCTCATTTTTTTTTTTTTTTTAAATGTGGTTTTGTTTGTACAAGTGATAATGCTTAAGCAGTGTTAGTGAGTGAATACGGAACCCAGGTGCAAGATGTATTTTAGTATTGACCTCATCTGTTGAAGAGCAATAAACTCAGCCACTCTAAAATCCAATCAGCAAATCCCAGTAAGATAAGAGCTGAAACAAGTTTCCTGATAATATTATCAATGAGGATAAACATTTTTTTATAAGAGATAGTAACTACTTTAATCAGTTAAGAACCTTTTAGACATATGAGCTGTATGTATCTCTTGGATTAATGGCAACTACTACATATGTTAAATGCATCAAAGATTTTCATTTTTCTCCAGTTGCTTTTGATCCATTTTATCTGATAATTATAGAATGTGTCAGTTTTGCTAAAGCCAGTGATACTTAAATGTAGTTATATAAAAGAATATGCCAGGTTGTACGGTCAACATCTTTAATACAGTCATATACTGTCCAGGTCCTCTTCACCCCAGAGGCTACAAGGGGCTGAGCAAGACACACCTGGTAAATCAACAATCTTGGTGAATGGTAAAGAGTTGGTATAAAAGGGAAGGTAGAAGCAAAAGAGGCAACAGAAAGCGAATGAAAAGAAAAGAAGAAATTTACAAACTAGGAAAAGATAAGAGATTGAAAAACTGACCTCAAAATCAACCTGATACCATTTCCTAGGATGATTCATCTCCAGTTGCTGTATAAGTTACAACCACAATATCCCTATTCCGCGCTATTGTTTATTTAAAAAGAAGATATTTTCTACATAGTCAAATAACAAAAGTAAAGCAACAAGAAAATGTAAAGATATTCATAATATTAAATGACATGGAAAAATCTACTTTTGTCTTCATGCTATTGAAAAATTATCAAGATCAAAAAACATACTCCAGGTTTTTGTGTGCTTTTTGTTTTCTTTTGTTCTAGGCTTGTTTATTTTAATTTAACTCTGCGGAAGTCAAATCTTTATACTTTGTGAAAAGTCAAATTGATAGTTTCATATCATTAACTGATAATTAAAATTATTTCTATAACATATATGAATACAGTTGTTCAATTTTTTTCACATAAACTTGTGTGCATATATTCTTATAAACTTAGTTTTTGCTTATAGCTATTATAAGTTAAGTAACCAAAATTATGATATGGAGAGTGCTATAGACATATAGCTGACTTGCCTCTCCCCGGGTTTTGCTTGAGTTTTCTGTGATGTTCTTAAAAATGAAGGGATGTATTTTAAAAGATCCCCAGCCATTTGTTTTGTTTCTGACTGAGTGTTATTGCAACAGTACCTGTTGGCCAAAGTTAACTTCAGTTGTTGATATGTGATAAACAACTCATGATGAGCAGAGACTACAGGAATTATGTCACATTGGTTATGGACTTTGCATTAGTATCTTGTCTTATAAATATGAGATTGTTTTGGACAGTATGACTTGAGTGTCAGGAAATGATCTGCTACACAGATGTAATGAAAAGCCAATTCTGTAGCATTTTATCTGTTACATTATTGATCTAGAATCTTCTGTGCCATGTGCTAATTACTGTTGGTACAAATGGTGACCAAGGTAGTGTGACAAAAGTTGTTGTTGCAATTTCCATATGAAGAAGAAATTATTTATTCTTTGAAAACAAAAAACAAAAAAACCGTGAAGTGTTTGATACATTGATGCTTTTCAAGCACTTATAACTGATAATCTATAATTTTTCTCAAGTTCATTATATGCTACCACGCAAATAAATATAACTAAATGGTTATTTAACAAGTAACTAAATGGTTAATGAACAAGTAGGAAATGGTCAAACTGGAGCTAAGGAAAAGTACAAGAAGGATACAGGTGTGCATGAAAGACTGTTGACAAAGATGACAAGTTTTGGTGCATGATGGGTGACAGCTACTCTTGGGATGTGATTTTTCTGTCTGCGGCCCAGTCACATGGTTCTGAACTTACTATAGTTCCAGTAAAAAACCTGCCTGCAGGAGGGTCACAGGGATCCTTGAGCATCTTAGACCATATGTTGTGAACACTATTAGCTCCTGACATCAATGCTAAAATGTCGACATTAATAAAAACCAATTTAGAAACTCACCTGATCCAATGGTAGTTTGGGTATTTCTGAATAGTCTTTATCAATTTCACTGCTCATGATTATCTCTGAAAGTAATTTCTTTAACAGCAGCAGTCTTGTAAAGAAAACCAATTAATTACCTAAGTGTTGAAGGTTTAATGTTCAGAAATTAATTGAAGAATCTGATAAGACAAAATTGATTCACTTTTACATTGATAGAATACTTTCATTCTGCAAAGAAAAATGGAAATAGATACTTAAATGATTAAAATCAGTCTCTTTTGATAAACAAGGCTTAATTTCTCGAAATGTAACTGAAAAGAAATACAATTCTAAACTTATATCTGAAGGTTTCTCATACGCTCAATTGACCTGCTATTGGGTACACATTGAAGGATTTTTATGAGGTCCCATAGTGCTTCAAAATAATTTGATTATGTACCTATGTTAAAGGACAATTTAAAAACAAAAAGTAAAGCAGCCAAATCAATCCATTTGTTCATACACTATGGGTCAAAGATACATGAAAGTAGTTAGAAGACAGTTTTCCTTAAGGAAGCAAGTGCAGGGTGCCTTGCCCCTAAAGTGAAAGCTGACAAAAGGCCATTTAGTAAATGAGATTGTTTTCTGAAGTGACATTTAAATATGCTTAAGAAAGTATCATGCCTTATGATGGGTGGTAAGCTGGGTGAAATATCTTATGGGATAATGTTTTGTGGAAAGCTTTTGCAACTCATGCTCAAGATAGATTTATTCCTCCCACTAAAATATAAAAGGCTCCCCAGCAATTTCTATTCCTTGAGAGAATTACAAGTTATTGGTATGTTGCATTTTTTATATTGAACTTGATGCTTGTTTGCCTGTTGGATTTGACCTTGAAATATGAGCAAATAAACCTAAAGCAATAAAATATGGCTTTAATCTTATCTGTTTTATTACTTTTATTTCCCCCTTTTAGATAAATACATACACATGTCTATTGTGGAGTCAAAACTTAAAGTGATTAAGAAAAGGGAAGCAAAGGAAAGTTATCATGCTTTTTCTCAAAAACGGGCCAGTTTAAAAAGAAGTCTATTAGTAATATGAAGGCCAAAATCACTACAGTTTTGATAAAAGAAATGAAAAAACAGTACAGCATTGTCCAGTATTTCAGGAAAGAGAGGTAGGAGGATTAAATGATTGAGACCAGCATGGGTGACATAGTGAGTTTTGTCAAAAAAGTAAGAGCAATAGCATGAATTCTTCTCTGTACTTGATATCCATCATAGAAAATTATTCATAAATCTTATTTTATAAAGAATTTCCTTTCCATTCACTATTAAAGACAATGCTCATTGTTTTAATTATAGTGAAGGAAAACCCAGAAAAATAGTTTTAATGCTTTGAATGCTCATTTCTTCTGATATGTGAGTAGTTAACCTAAACCCCTTTCCTGTTAGAATTGGTAAAAGTTTAGCTTGGGTCATGAAAGGGAAGCCTAAGCTGATGGCAACCTTCTTCTCATCTGGGCCAAGCTTAAGCCCTTATACATCTAACAGCCTTAAATGGACCATACTTACACAGCAATTCAACTTCGAAACAGTTGTTCATCTTTGGGTCCAAGATGATGTGTTTTTACAGTAGGAATGATTAGAATTTTCACTAAATGAGGACTATAGTGTACCTAGTAAGGCTCAAATATTGCCTGTGTAGTACTAAGTAGTACTGTAGGTAGTACTAAACTTTAAATACCACCTCAAACCAAAGAATGTGTGTAGAGTAGTAAAAGCAACTAAAGAGTTAGCTTTTGACTCAATACTTTATAAGCATCTTTAGAAATCTAGTATGTCTTTCCATATATTTTCTCAAGCAGATAGCTGGAATGTGTCGCACTTTCTCCTGATGGATATTTTGTGATATCTCATTCATCCTTCCTTGTGAACAACCTCTCTGTCTCTCTCTCTCTCTCTCTCTCTCTCTCTCCCTCTCCCTCTCCCTCTCTCTCTGTTTCTCTGTCTCTCTCTCTCCTTGCCCCCCTCCCCTTCCCCTAACCTCTCCCTTTCCTCCTCTCTCCCCTTTTCCCTCTCTCTTCTTCTCTCTCTCTCCCTCTCTATCCACCTCCCCCTTTCCATTCCCCTCCCTTTACCCTCCTCCATCCCCTCTCTCCCTCTCTTTCTGTCTCTCTCTGTCTCTGTCTCTCTGTCTCTTTCTCCCTCTCCCCCTTTCCCTCCCCCTAAACCCCCACACATATGCGCATGCACATACACAACTATTCTTTATTAGTTTGTTTTTCAGATAAATTAGGATCACCTCAGCTGTAGGTAATAAAATAAAGGCAAGAACATCTCAAAATCACACAGTAGCTATGAATGAGGGGTTAGGTGATGACAAACATTAAAATCACTCATATTGACTTTTTTAAATGTTAGATTATTTCCAATATGTTGTTAATGACGTACAGTCTGTAGTCAAATTCCCCAACAATGGTCAGCAGTAGCAATGAATTTAAACCTGAGGATCTAGCAGTCGCTCAGTCCCACAAGGCTCGCAGGCAAAGAAGATTGAATCTTCCTCCTTCCAATGTCCTTATGTAGATCTTCAGCAGCAGGTATGGCCCAGATCAGAGGTGTGCAAACCACCACACCTGAAACTTGTGTCTTCCAGACTCGAGATATAGATCACATGTGAGCCCTCTAATCCTGGATTGTAACTCACTCCAGATATAGTCAGGTTGACAATCAGAAATAGCCACTACAAAGGTCATTTGCATACACAGACTTTAGAACTGTCAAAGAAAATATACTTCTCTGCAGTGGTGAAATTCAGTTTCTCAAGTGAAATATAGGTTTTTTTTTTTTTCAGAAATCACATGCTTTTTAAAAATTGTGTATATTTAGAGCTGTTGCAAGTTTATAAATTGATAGAAGTGATTATACCTCACTCATTTGAAAATAGTCCACCAAACTGTAATTTTAATGTTTTAAATTTTTATTTATTTTTAGTTTTTTTGTTTGTTTTTCATTTTTTTCTTTAGTATGTTTGGCTACCTACCCCTATTGAAGTGTCACAAATCATAAATCAATACATTTGGGGCAATAGTGTAAGATATGTGCCTATAGTTTCTACTAATGAAAAGCATTAGTGCATTTTTAATAATGCCAACTGAATTAAAGTCATTTTTTAAAATTTTTAACACTTTTTTGTTGTAATATCTGGTCTATAACTCACTAAAATGATCATCTTAGCCTGAAACATGTGTTTGCTCTCCTGCTTCGGCCTCCTCAGTGTTGGGGTTACAGGCATGTACTACCATGCCCCACTAATTTTCAAAATTTCTGTAGGTAGGCAATAGATAGATAGATAGATAGATAGATAGATACAGAGATAGATAGATACAGAGATAGATAGGTAGATACAGAGATAGATACAGAGATAGATACAGAGATAGATACAGAGATAGGTAGACAGACAGAAATATGGTGATATTTAGATAGAGAGATGCGACAATATATAATGAGCACGTTGTCCAGACAATTCTTACTTAAACCTAACTGTAACAGCAGTGAAGAAACCCCTCTTATGCAAAGATAACAGTTCTTCCAATCTTTACGATGTATGAGATCTGCTTTCATGTCTTACATAAGTATTACATGTGCTCTCACATTCTGCTTCTGCTCTGTATGACTTGAATGAAAATGAGCCAGATTGTCCTCCATGGTGTGAACACAGCACAGTGTACTTGTTATTAGAACCATGTTTATATGTTATTTAACTCTTGTTTCTCTGAATAGATGTGTGGAAGATCCACTTAGCCTGATTGTCATATCAGAGTATACACATGCTCAATTTTACCAGAGATTCCTAAAATATCTCAGCACAGTTGTTAAGTTTGTATTCTCAGATGTAGTTTGGGATCTTTTCTGCTCTTCTCACTCATAGTTCATAATAGTTAGTATTTCACTGTTTTTACAATTTGTTTAAATCTTTTTAACAGACATATAAATGAAAGTGATTTTCATTTTCAGTGCCTTTTGAAAAAATAGAGCAAGTGTTCTTTCATCTGATTGCTAGTCATTTGAATGGCTGTTGTGTAGAATTGCTTTCTGTGTGATGAATGTCCTTTGTGTCATACACATAATGCAAATACTATACTAAACACGAGTTCAGTTTTTATTGTATCGTCCTTTGTTGAACAGATATGTTTCAACAGATATTTTTCTCCTTTATTAATAGTAATTTTGTCTCCCATTGAGTATAAAAATTCCATGCAGAAGTAGTGGACCTTATCAAAACATAACTTATTCAAGTATGAAATTTTCAACTACCACCTCCCAACCTAACCCCCAAAAGGAAGCATAATGGCAACTCTCAAGTTACAAGGATGTTTCATATTATGTTCAAAGGTATATACTACTAAGGAAGAGAAAGGGAAAGAAACAGAGAAGAACTCTGAAAAAAAAAAAAAGAGGAAAGAGAAAGAAAGGTATAGAAAAGGAAGTGTTTGGGTTTTTTGATGTTGTTGTTGATGGTTGGCTGTTTTTTTCCCTACCAAAACCATGGCATCTTACTCCTTCAATTCCTGTATCTTTCTTAGAATATCATGACATGAGGTTGACCATACAGATAAAATAAGCCTGGTGTAACTTTTACTAAAGGGCTAAATTTGATCACAGCAAATGTTTCTCGTTGAGTTTTAATGAGAATAAAAATTCTTAAGTGTGAATGAGTTAGCGATAGATAGTGCTTGACAGAAGTAGACCTTCACAAAAGTAAATTTGCCTTCCTGGAACAAGTATCCGTTAACTGGCCTCTCTGCTTATATTTTGGGCATTAAGATTTTTAATCCTGTAATTATATCTTAAACATTTACTGCACATAAATGCAGTTTTCTTTCTCTATAATGCTACCCTTCTAGACAATGTTTTATTATATGTTATATTTACAAAGCAAATGACAGAGGAAGATTAAAAACATCTGAAATACACATTACATCATTTAATTCCCTGATATCAATCCAACTTCATTAAACTTGAATGCAGTTCAATTAGAGTATTATGTTTACAACATTGTTTTTCACAAGCCTGACTCCTTAGGCCCCTGAGGATGCTCCTCGCTAATTAAATATGTTTGCTCTAGTCATGCCTTCTTGCCCAAACAGTGCAAAACACAGTCCTTTATGATATACTGTCATTATTATCTAGAATAGCTCTCATTTCCTTAGAGGGAATAAAGATACTCTCAAATATAATGTTCTGCACACGGGAATGGAATGTGCAGGTCATGATGGAGTCTTTACCATTCCTTGATAAAAGGGGTTTTAGTAAGAGAAATTTTGGGGTCCTGCTAATTTATTATTAGCTTCTAGGGAAAAGTAAAGAGGGTGTTAAAGTTAATAGCCAATCTTTCACAATGTATCTAACAATAAATTACAATTGGTTAACATTTTTTATATATCAAAATATATATTTAGTATAATTTTCAAAAATTCTTTATACATATAGATAATTGGTTAGCATTTATTACATATGTTATTATAAACATAATCAAACACACACATATCTAAACAATTAAAAATTGTTTTAAGAGAATGTCTTTTTTCTTTTTAAAATCTCTTTTAGTATTTACTAAATGTTATGTATGTAAGAGTTTTCATGCAGATGAAAGCAATAGATTCTGTGAACTAGGGTTACAGAGGGTTATGGGCCCACCCTGTTGATTCTGGGAACTTAACTCAGCTCTTCTTCAAGAGTAGTGAGAGCTCTGAACCACTGAGCCATCTTTCCAATGCCCTCCTAAGAACCAAACACATATTAGTTAAAAGTTATAAAGCTACTAGCCTGGTATTTTGTTAATTTAGAGTTTTAAGTATATTAATCATCATTTAATGTTGGTTGAGACTGGATTTGGTAAACAGATGTTGAAATTATTTGAATTCCTCTCTGATCATTTGGAGTACCATTTCAAGAGTGTTGAAAGAATAAAGTTCTCTACATTAGCTACGTAGAGCATGGAGATTAATAATATGTGAGCCTGCACAATTCCTTCTACAGGACTACATGTTTGCTGAACTTACAGACAACCTTTCAGAAGAAAGACAATGAATAGCCCTTTATTTCTCTAATCCAACCCCCTAGTCATCTGCTGTTAAGTCACTAGAGACCCAGCCTTGTTAGGAATGAAGCAGACAGATGAGCAAATCTAATCACTTAATTATGCAAGAAAGGTGAAATGACTTACCTAAGGGCTGTTCAAGCTAAAGTTATGCTTTAAATTTTAATTACTGTGCCTAAGAGAACCATAAAACAAAAATGTCTGAGACCTATAAGCCCCTTGATCAAGGACAGATACTTCCTGAAATGCTGGCAGCTATAGTGTATGCAAGATAATAAGATACATGTTTCCACTCCTCTAAAGAAGATTGTTTGACCCAACTATCCTGGATGGACTTGATCAAATGTAAGTAGGAAGTAACATCGGGATAAATGCTTGCCCCTGATTGGACCTTGTAGGAAATACATAACTTTATGGGTTTGTCTGCATAAGCCTCTGCAAAATGTGACTCATTGCAATTTTTAGAAACCCCAGAATATACCTGGCCAGAGTCCATCATCCTAGCCAGTAATTAATTAAAACTTGCTTCAGATTTGGCTCAAAGTTGTAGACTTATTCTAGCCTGGTGGGATGAAGAGGAGCTCAATGAGGGAGGAAGATAGAACAAAATTCAGTGCCTCACATAGGTCAGTGATGTATTTAATCTCTCTTACTGTAAAGTACATCAAAGGGGAGAGTGAAGATGTGCTCTGCACCTTTCCCCTGTTCATTCTGCTTATGTCTAAATCCTTTTAAACAGATCTCAACAGCTTTGTCTGTTAGTTAACTTTGCAGCACTGTGATGGATAACTGACCAAAACAAACTGTTAGAAAGAATTTACTTTGGTAAAGAGATTTCAGAATATCATGGTGGGTAGGGAGGGCAGTGCAGCTTCCTGGGGGATGGCAGAAGTACAGGGGTTCAGGACTTGGTACACCAGGAACCAGCAAAGAGAACTTACTGTTCTGCAGAGCTGTAACGCTCAGTCTTATTCCTGATGGCCAACTTCAGGCGAGGCCCTGCCTACTACACCATGACCTACTAAATCATCATCCTGTGGTGGGGGGTGTGCTAGGGGCATTTCAGATTCAGAGCTTACTGCCTGCCATCACTTGCATTTCTAATAATAAACTAGCATTACTTCATGAATGAATCTGAGATTTAGTTCTTTTTAACTCTGCGTTTTAAAACATTTAGATAGATGGAAGCTTCTCATATTTGAGAAAATGCGAAGGATTCTCCAATTTGGAAGTCTCAATATGTAAATGATATTTGAAGTCTTTAACATAGCCTGGAGGTGTACAGTTACATTTGGACATCTTTCTTTAATAAAATGATTTGTAACTATATCTTTAAATAATTTGAAAGGTGACTATTTTTACATCTATCTGTTTTCTCTAAACATTCCACAGTCATTTTTCATTGAAGTATAGTTGTTAAATGACTGAATTCAGAATTGTGTTCATTCACCTTCTCCACTAAACAAAACAAAATGTAAAATTTGATTTTTTCTGCCAATAATTTCCATTTAGTTAGTATTTATTCATATTTTAAGAGAAATTAGACTGAAAAGGATTTTAATTTTTGTCTTTTAAAATATCAGCTTGATTCTATAAATAAAAATAGGACAAAATATTTAACTAACAACACAAATTACTTATGGATCAATTTATCTATTGATTACTTAACTTTAATATGTTAAACAGTAGTTGTAAGGAGTGATTATAATAAGGTATGAGAATCAAATTAGAATCTCGGCTCTGATATGCTTGGTCAGAGTCAGCAAATGCAGGTCAAATGTTTATAAAGTAAATGCTTTTCAAGTACTCTCAATTTTCAGAACAAGGATACTCCCCAAAAGTATGCTAATTAAAAATATCATGCATGTTATTCTAGTCTGAGTTTTACTTCAGCTTGTTTTTCTAACTTCATGTTACATAAAGAGCTTAATTTGATGACAGAGTAGTTTAGTGATCTTGTTAACAAGTTGTTTTGACATATTTTCACTATTTTGAAATTCCACAGTGTGTGTGTATGTGTGTGTGTGTGAGTGAAATATATTGCCTATATTTTTCCACACATTCCTCTGCATTGTTTTTAAAAATTTATTTACTTATTTTACATTGCAGCATTTAGGCATAAACATTTATTAAGAACTTGAAGAAGTGTTTTCCTTCTTCATTACTGTGTAGTGGAAGGAGGTGCCTCAGAGCGAGGCTCTGACCGGGCTCCTACTAGCCCTCCTATGCTGCCTCCTACTCTTCCTTGTGCAGGATTCCTCCAAATTAAACTGTTCATCAACACTCTTTGGGGCATTTTGTTTTTGTTTTGTTCTGTTTTTTTTTTTTTCTTATAATACAAATAATGTGAATTGCCTTCTGTCAGCAAAAGGTTTTAGGGTGGCTAAAACAGATACCTGGAAGCTATGTCAGCATCTTCTAAAACAAATGCTGAGGTCAGTGCCATCTGCAAGCACATGGTGAAAAAGTGCCAGAAGCCACATTTGCCCCAATGCCAGTCTCCATTCAACAAATAACTCTGGCATTTTCACCACACAGATCATTTCTAATGTCTTAGAAGAGGTGAATATGATTTTAAATGGAATCTGCAGTTAAACAATGATTTCCAATTTTGTGGATGTTTTTGCACTTAAGTCTGTGGCAGCTGAAAACTAGTAAATTGATTAACGGAGGGGCCTGAAGCATAGTTCTATAACTAGTGAGGGAAATAAAATGCAATAAAGTAACATAAACCAAAGAGATGAACTGAATGTTTTGTAAATGTAAATGCATGTTGGCAACACTACTGTACATAACACAGGTGAACAGATGTTAGGACAGTTTTAGGGTTGATGTTTGTTTGCATTATTTTTTAAAAGAGATCTGGGGATCAGGAAACTAATTTAGTGCTTGTATTACAGTAAAGAAAATTCTTGATTTGGTTACCTTTCTCTGATTTTAGGAAGACAAAACCTCCTTGGACCACACATCTACATAAAAAGAATTATTAGCATATACTGCTTTGAGAGTTACTCAGATATCATTTCATCATGAGAATTACCTTTATTTCATTCACAATATTAACTGCTTTGCCAAATCCCTGTTATATGTGTGACTTGAACACAAAATGCAGATATGAATAGAGTCTGTTTTTTAAGACCCAGAATCTATGTAGTATCGATAACATGAGAATGAAATGGTGAAGAAAGAGTGACCTTAGCATCTTCTTTTACAAAAACATTGGCAGAAAGTTTGGATCACATTAAAATCAAAATTGCTAACCAATATAGCCTATTAAAGCATGCTTAAATAATTCCCTTTTACATACTAATTAAAATTTTATCTCTCTTTCACATTGGTGGAAAAGCTAATGAGAATTGGTCAGATAGGAAAAATCAAAATCAATGGAACAACATCTCAGGGAAAGATCAAAACCAATAAAAATCTAGATTAAAACTCAGGGATCAAATGAGGAGGCAGGTGAATATTAGCAAAACACATTGTAAGAAACTCTCAGGACACTAATAAAAAATGTCAGAAGCAGAATTGTATTTTGAATTTTATTTTCAAAAATTCTGTTTTACTGACAGCCTTTTTCTCATAATTAAAACCCTCGATAAAGTTTGTACACATTTTACCAGAATCTATTTTACTCCAATCTAAAATGAGAAGAGTTGAGGCAGAATAAAAAGATGGAAAATGCAGAGGACATTCTAAGGGAAAGTGTCCCTTCACCATATAGACTGGGAGAACCTCTGGCCAGCCAAAGATCACGTGCTCATGACTTCTACCACAATTAACGGTTTCTGTGACCATCAGGACATAGAGACAATGTTTTTTTATATAGAGATGTGTCAGGTAAGAATAGTAAATAAAAATTATCCAGGCTTAAGGCCAACGTATATGTATACGGCCTTTCTCCTCTCCCTGTTGTAAGCCTGGAATTTCTAGGAATCCCACAAGACATCCCATTTATACTTAAAGATGGCTTAAAGCCTTTCTGCAACTCTTGGGGGTTATGTTTTTTTCATATCAGGTTACAATTTTATACAAGATAATCAAGACTCACCTTATAATGTCCTTTTTTGAAAAGGGAAAGTGATTAGGGAACCTCTTAAAAGAACAATAAACAATGAAATTACAAAACTTTCCAAGCTCCTGTGCGCTATCAGCTAATTGACAGAAGCACAATGCTCCCTTGAGAAGCCTCGCCCACACTCTCTTCCTGAACTCTCTATCAATCCATGGTGTTTGAACCTATGTTAAAATCTCCACTGAACAAACTCTAACTCAATTTCAAACTGTTTCTTTCATCTGATAGTTGTCCTTGCAGTGAAGAATCCCAATTTCACTCAAGTGTTCCTCTGCCAGAGAGAAGGCAGAGAGAAGAAAAATAAGTGGTTTTCATTTTTTTTTTTACATATAAATAGTATATATCTACTGTACTGAAGTATTTATTTGAGGTTGACTTCATGAAAAAATTATTCATTTTGTTGTGGAATGCTACATATTGCTTATTAAAAATGATAATTTAAAAATGTGTCATATTTAGATGGGTGCAAATTTCTGGTGCTCTTGTAAGAAGAGAATGCTAAAAACTGATTTTATTTTGGGAAAACTCCATTAATAATGTTGATTCTAGGCTAAAATGATTATAAAATTGGTTGTAGGAATAACATGCTGCCTGTTCCTGAAGAAAACAATTAAATATTTTTACAATTTCTACATCAAAGAGGATTTTTTGAACTGATGTTTATCACAGGTCTACTAATTCATTTGGAGAATTTTTAAAAATCAGAAATGATTTTCTTCTTTGTGTTAGGCTCTCAGATTTAGGAGTTCTAGAATGAAACCAAGGAAGATTGATCTTTTGGGTATAGGATTGGGGAGTTATTACTGCTGCAGAAAGAGAACATGGTGTGGCCCTGAAGAGAGCTCAGACCTATGAAGTAAGTGAGAAATCACTCATTTGGATTTTAGAGGAAATGGGAGATCCCATCCCAGGTTGTTGATGATTAGTCTATACCATGTGCTTTCAGTAAATTTAGCTCTAACTCCTAGGTGGCAGAAGCAAAAACAGTGCTTTCAGTAAATTTAACTCTAACTCCTAGGTGGCAGGAGCAAAAACAATGGTAGGCCTTTCAATTAATGTGCACCCATCATATGGGATGTAAAACCTGTAGCTCTGATAGCTTCAAGCTTTGACTGGTCTGTTTTGATAAACTTCTTTCCTTTGGAGAGGTAAAAATTATAGTCACTTATGGTAATGGTCATTTTCCTAAAGTCTAGTGTCCTGTGGTCTCAATGTGCTGCTGATCATTTATTTTGCAACAACTATGAGAGTAAGTAGGGATAGAATCAGGGTAGGTGAGCATGATCTGGGTATTCTTAGTTTAAATGTAGAGAAATTGTAATCCAGTAACATGACTGCTCTGGCAAGGGATTTGACTGGAATATAGACACACCCTTTGAACACACCTTTATTCCCTCCGGCTGGAATACAGACAAACCCTTAGCGCATACCATTAATTGTTTCCAAACAATGAAAGGAAGTTTAATTCATAGAAAGAAGCAAGCAGTGATGTTTGAAAGTGATGTCTAGTTGAGAAGCAGACAAAGTGATTAGTCAGAGACAAATTTGACAGAATGAGTCAAAGACAGATTGTGCCCAACTCACACAAAACCAGCACAGGAAAGAGAGGCAGTGCAGGGGGGAGCAGTTTAATGAGGCTTTAAGAGACAGGTTTTAGGTGAATACAGAACAAGCCAGAGAAGGACAAGGAGCCAGAACATTGGACCAGATTGCCAGAGTTACTTTGAGGCCAAGTGGAGTAAGTCAGTTTGAATCAAACAGCTTGGAGAGGAGTTTGGGACAGAACAGTTAAATTGAACCAGCCAGCCAGAGTTCAAAAAGAACTAGAGAGGGTAAGTTTATTCAGCAGTAAACCTCTGAGATGACAATTACATCTGGCAAATATGTTACGTTTATATTTAAACCTAATACTTTGTTTATAAAAATTACATACAAAGAATAACAGTTTAGCCTTTTCTTTGTATATACTAAGAAAATATAGCATACTAGCTGGTTTAATATTAACTACCCAGAAAAACAACTTTCTTCAGTACGTTTTAAACAGAAGTGGTAAAATAAAATGGAATAAAGCAAAATGATCTTTGCACTAGAAATTACGTTTTTGGAATTAATAATAGATTTTCTTGTTGTTATGACCTAATACCTGACAAGAAGCAACTTAAGAGATGAAGGCTTTGTTATGGCTTACAGTTAGAGAGGATAGAGTCTTTTATGATCAGGATGTCATAGTAGCAGGAGAGTGAGGGTGGTGGCTACATTGTCAGAAAAAGAACACATATATATAGGATATTTATTAGACTATTTTATGAGGCATGGTCTACATAATCCAAAATTGACTGTCTCACACTGGAGTTGGAAAGATTCTGGTAGTTGTTCAGTCCATGGAGCTGGATGCCTCAGCAGTTTCCATCTGGTACTGAAGGTCCAGAGGATTCCTGGAGAGTTGTTAGTCTTCAGTATAGATTGGAACCACAGAAAGCTAATTTTAATAATGGCTAAAGAATTCCCAAGTAATAGAATAGCTAGAATTCCAGTTATAGTCAAGTTGACAATCAATATTAACCATCACAAGTAATGTCAAATACCACTTAAGCATAAAAAGTACTGCAAAAACTTTAAGGTCTTTTGTTTCCATGTTCTTCCCTCATTTGATGCAGCTGGTTCGTGTATATAGTGAATATTTAATATTCATTTTGAGCTTTATCTCATCTTGGCGTTTTCACTTTTAACACATGATAAATTCTTCAATTATGGATATACATTGCAACTGCAAACTGTCAAGCTTCAACTAAGTAGAATAAAAACCTATAAGACTCTGTCTAAAGTTGCACATGATGGCACAAACCTTTAATCCCAGCACTTGGAAGGCAGAGACAGGCAGATCTTTGTAAGTTCAAAGCCAACATGATCTACAAAGTGGGTTCTATCTATGATAGTATAGGGTGACATAGAGAAACCCTGTGTTAAATTCACACACCACAAAAGAGACTGTCTAATGTGAACTATAGTTGAAATTTTTCTACATTACACATACTAGATTAGGCAAGGAACTAATTTATCTGTTTTCCTGGATTTTAAGCCATATATAATAGAAAATATTAGTTATTTTACTTCCATTATACACAATACTTATTACTCCCAGCCAGATTAAATAATAGCAACAAAAACTATTAAGGGTATTATAGAAATTTGTTATATTTTAAAATATGATTTATAAAATCAATTTGATTTATTTTACAGTAAATAAAAGCCTCTCGAGTCTCATTGGATATTTTTACATATTATCAAATTATTAAATTCTTGATTGTATACTCTTTTACTTGAATAATTAAATGTTTATGTATATTTATTTTTTTAAGTCATTAATTTATCATTTGCTCTAACATTCTGGGTCCTTGGTTTTTCTATGATGAGTACCAAGCATTTATTACTTAATTTTAACACTCCCCATGAGATTTACTTATTAATAAATACAATCTTTCCATATCAGCATAGATTTCATCTCACAAGAAATGCTTCAGGTTTCAAAGCACACAATTCTGGAGAGCAGACATGACTTAGACAAATCTTTTCACATTTTTGAAACAATTTATTGTTATCACTAAAATTATAATAAAATGTAATTTATTAGTAAATTTATTAAATTTATTATTTATTAGAAGTATTACTAGTAAGAAACACAGTAAAACACCTTGTATAGTGCTTGGTGTATATTAAGTTTTTTACTAAGGTTAGTTTGTCTGCTACCCCATACTTCATTCTAATTCTCACACCACCAAAAAACTATAGAACTATTCTCATTGTGTATGACTTTAATCTTGTACCCAACAAAATGATCAATTTCATTACCTTCTTAACAGTTAACTACTGTTAAAAACAAAAGTTTTCTTTACTATATGAAAAATACATCTCTATGTTCCCTTGAACATAAAATGTATCACAGTAAAAATTAGAGGTAGTGATTGGGGAAAAGACTTTTGGTCTTTACTTTGTCTTGAATCCAAGTACTGCTATAAGAGTAACAACCAGGCTGAGCACAAGTTCTCTGATAACCAGAGATGTTATGACATTTCAGCTATGTCTATAGTCCTTTATTTTCAGACTTAACAAAAAAAGACCCAAGGATTCATAATTTTCCCTTTGTTCTTTGCTTTGGTGTTCTTGTATGTTCTTGATTTCCACATCTTAAGGTGAGATGGAGATAATGTTTTCACGAAAGATTGGGGTAATCTGAACTCAACTATTACTTCTTAGCAACAAATAAGCTTGGAAGGCATCCCAATCTATACCAAGCAGATGGAGTCATGACTTCATTCTAGCTTTAAGAATCTTTTAGAGACCACAGCATGGGAGTTTTAGAGTTGCTACCTTATGACAGATTCCTCGCTCTCATCTTGCAGTCTCATCCATCAGTGTTGACTTTGGTAGGTTGTACATTTTCCGGTGACACAAAGTTAATTTAACTTCAACACAGACTACCATACATTCAGCCCACATGCTGCTTGATAAGTTTTATATAAATATTTGATTAAAATAATGGCTTTCTGACTCTCAAGAGAAGAACTATAAAAATGAGAGCCTCACTTATAATCAACACTGACCCATCCAGTGAAGCAGCCATTTCTACAAGAGTTGGACAAATTAAAAGTAAGATAAAGTAACTTTCATTAACTTTGAATTCATTTGATTTTTGTACTTTCTCAAAATTATTTTCATAACCATAATTTGTTGGTGCCTATAATAAACATAGCTAGACTAATTAGAAAGTGTCAAGATAGAGAATAGCTTCAGCATTTCCCAGCTACAAACTCTCCTTTCAAATGATGTGACTATAACTTTGTTCTGGAAAGCTTTTGGAGTCATTTATCTTAGTAGTTAGCAGCAAATATTGGCCTATCAAACACCCAAGTTTCAAACTCCTTGATTTTTTCTTTCCCCTTATTTCTGCCTTCAACACCTTCATTTATCAACTGATATTTTGTCTTTCTTCGATGCTTTTCTGAAGCTGACAGCAAAAGGTAATAATAGTGTCATCTCATATAATATTTTTTCAGGTTATCCTACTCTTCAGTTCAGCAGAAACAGTTTCATTTTCAGTGTATGCTATTCTTCTGTTTTCTCTAAACTGATTGTTGAGATAAAATATATATTTTAATTTTCTTATAATTAATAATTTTACTTACTCAGTTATATATCAATTTCTGAAATAAATTATACATTAAAATGTCCTTTAATTGCCACAAAATAAGTTGGTGAAATTGTTTATATTTTTCTGACTTTCTATTACCAAGGCAAGCTTTTAAAGTTTTTCTCCTTATACAAAAACTGTTTCTGGAAGAATCCCAGCTGCTCTAATCCTGTGCAAGACCCAGTTTAGTAGTTACTAAAGGATAAGGAAGGCGGTGTTGGTTGAAGACACTGAGTGTCACTGAGAATGACTAAAAGGGAGCTATATGTATGGACACCATTAGATGCTTTCGTCATAACAAGTGAGCCAGTCATTTTATAAAGTTAAAAACCCACCACCTAAAACTCAAAGTCTGTTTGTATATCATAGGCCCCTAAACCTCACAATTAACTACAGGGCTATTTGTTAAAGGTTCAGAAGTCTAGCAGTCTCATAAGACTCCTTTGTGTTATGTTTGTATAAAATTTTGTGCCATGTTTCATTTCTTATGTAATCTGATGATAAACCAATTTCACTGGTTGGTTTTGAAAGGAAATAAATAATAAACTCCCTACAAGGCAAGTTCTGAGAATGAAAATAACAAACTCAGTGGATGGTGTTGCACAGTGGTTCATCTTCTTAATGGCCTGGCCAGTTCACAGTAGAGAACTGGTATGGAGGAGAAGATCCTTGATCTCTGCCAGCAATTTGCTCTCTCTCTCTCTCTCTCTCTCTCTCTCTCTCTCTCAAAAAAAAAAAAAAAGTTTGTGCTGTGAATGATTTTGATGCAGTCAGAGGTGAATTTCCCACAGCTTGTGAAAGAATTTTAAATCCTCTGAAGCTTTCTTCACTCAGTGGAGCGGTTTGGCTAACAAATTAGATAAGAGAGTTCTGAACTCTTCATGCAGTCAGCACTCATTTTTGTAAGCCCCAGAAGGCAGAATTACTACCTTGCCTGTTGTTAGGAAAGTAGATCACATAGGAGGGAAAAGTAGCCAGCCCTGATCATCAGTGTTTATCAGTGAGAGTATAGCCAAGTTCTGATTAGGATCATGCTTTCACAAAAAGTAAGGGGAGAAAAAGATTCATCCAGGACACCATTTCAGTTTTAATTTCCCTAAAGTTGAGACATGTGGCTATTACCATAGCACAAAGTCAATTCTTCAAGGAATAGAAAGGACATTAGTGATTATACATATACATTAAACAGATAGTGCCTATGGCCAGAGATCCACATCTGTCAAGTATGAGACATTATCTTCCCATTTGAAAATCTTGTTGCTTTCCAAGTTTCTGGTCAAGTTGCCTGAGTAGATTTGCTGTTATGTCATTCTGTGATTTCAACTCTCATTTGTCCTGGGGCTACACAGTAGAAAACATACTATGTTTATTGACATTTTGGATGCTTTCTTTTCTTCTTTGGTTTTGTGGTCATTTTTCCATTGTGTACTTTGTGGGTACATTTTATTACAGCTAGGAATATGTCTTACCCTATTCTTTTATTTAAAAAAATTAATTTCAATGATTATAAACAAAATACTTGCTTTATTTCTCTCTTGTCAGTGTTTCTTTTCTTCCCTATTAAAAAAATATTTCCCAATTCTGTTTGACCTGAGGATGTTTTCAATGCTCAATTGCTTTTTGTTTCCACATTAAGAGCCACAGTTCAGCTGGATGGTGGTGGCTCATGCCTTTAATCCCAGCACTTGAGAGGCAGAGGCAGGTGGATCTCTGAGTTCCAGGGCAGCCTGGTCCACAAAGCAAGTTCCAAGATAGCCATGGCTATTCAGAGAAACCTTGTCTCAGAAAAAAATGAACCTCTGATCTTATAATCTAGCCCCAAATTAAATGTTGTCTTTATAAGAGTTGCCTTGTTTTTTGTTTGTTTGTTTGTTTTGTTTTAACTTTTAAAATTTTTTTGTACTGGTTATTTTATTTATTTACATGTCAGATGTTACCCCCCTTCAGTAAAACCCTAACTAAGACAATATCATCAAGGGAGGAACAACAGTATAGAATAAATTTTATCCTACTTGGAATTAACTTGTACGTCTTGTCTATATTTGGGGAGAGAGAAGTTTTAGGAAATGGAGTTAAATGAAGTCATACAGGTCAGAACCTGTTCAAATAGAATTGGAATCCATCTAACAAAGGGAAGAAAATGAAGTGTGTCTTTCATGTGCATGCAAAAGGTAAGGTTATGTGATGACACAAAGAAAGGTGACTATGGACAAGTGGGGAAAAGCCTCTGGTTGCCCATGATAGCTCCCTTATCTTCAGTTTCTCAGATTCTAGACTGCAGATAAACGTAATTTTTGTCATTTAGTAACTAAATGTTTATATTTCGATACAGATATTGTCTTAGAGTTTTTTATTGTTATAATAAACTATAATAACCAAAAAGCAACTTAGGGAAGAAAGGTCATGTTTTTGTTTTATATATTTTTTTTTATTTTTGCTTACAATTTGTGCAACATAGTCCATCAGCAAAAGAAGTCAAGGCAAGAAAGGGTAGGGGGTAAAGAGATGGCTCAGCCAGTAAGAGTATTTGCTCCTTTTCCAGAAAACTCATCTTTAGTTTTCAGCATCCATGTCAAGTGGCACACAATGTCCTGTCACCCCAAGGGTTCTGATGCTCTCTTTTGGTTTCTATCAGCAATCAGGTTCTCATGGACTATGTGTACATACAGACACACACACACATACACACACACACACACACAAAATTAAAATATTTTAAAAATAAATTCTTAGAATTTTTTGACTTTATAGCTCTTGGGAATAATTGTGCTCTGATAATTCATAGACAAGTTGTTTTCTATGGATGATGTAAAACCTGTTTTTATGTGTGACATCATGACTAGGAATGAGAGAACTGAATCAGATAACTATTCCCTGGTTACTATTTTAGTGAGCTATTAATCTGTTTTCCAAAGTGTTTGTACTACTTTAGTCTCATCATAATCGATGAACAAGAGTTTTAAACCTTACATCCTCATCAACGCAGTCGAGTGTCTGTCTTATTCTAAGCATCATGAAGTGGTGTACTATTGTCCTGCAATATTGATTTGTATTTCTTTATATCTAATGCCAATGAATATCTTTGTGTGTGTGTGTGTGTGTGTGTGTGTGTGTGTGTGTGTTATTATGCATGTTAGGAAAACTATTTTCCTGCTTTAAATTGGGTTATTTAATAGTTCATTACTCAGTATTGTTTATTATAATTTTGCAATAAATATTGAGAATTCAAAAGGTGATTAATACAAGTTTTTCTTTCTGTTTTGATATCACTGACTAACCTTTGTGGTCAATTTCTGCAGGAAAACTACAGGGCTTATACTGGGAATTTCTTTGAATCTGTAAGGCAACTAATATACTATCACCATCCCAAGTTTTGTTCTGCAGGAGTCAAATATTTTCCATGTGTTCAGATTGTTAATGTCCTTCAGGAGCTACTTTACATTTCTATGGATAGATTTTTTTTCTCCAGAGTGTGGACACATTTACTCTTCAAAGAACCTACGTTTACAATTTTAATCATATTTTCTCAAATAAAGACTATAAACTGATTCTAAAATATATTACATTTCCCTGTGTCCCTGTGTGAGAGGTGTTTCTCTCTCTCTCTCTCTCTCTCTCTCTCTCTCTCTCTCTCTTTCTCTCTCTCTCATCCCTAGATTGCAGCCTGCTCAGTGCACATTTTAAATTAAATTATCTGTGTAATTTAGTGGTTCTCAACCTGTAAGTCATGACCCCACAAACCCCTGCATATCAGATATTTATGTTCAATTCACAGCATAATTTTATGGCTGGGGGTCACCACAACATGAGGAGCTGTATGTAATAAAGGGTCACACCACAAGGAAGGTTGAGAACCACTGCTCTAATTGATTCAAGAAGAAATTGCTTTCTGACCCCTTGATTTGCTTAGTCCTATTGGAAGGATTGTTGGAGCTATATGACCATTGCTAAACTTAAGAATAAGGTTTTGTGGCCGGAGAAAGCCAAGTGTATCAACAGATAAAGGCAGAGGCTGCTATTCCAGAAAATCCAAGTCTGATTCCCAGCACCCACAAGGTTGCTCATAATTGTCTGTAATTCAGGCCCAGAGATTACAATACTCTCCTCTGGCCTCTACAGATCCAGGCACATAACATGGTGCAGACATACATACATGTAGGCAAAACCCATACATGTTGAAAAATAAAAATAAGACAATAAAAACAAATTTTCAAGAAGAATAAAGTTTTCTTTGTTTTCAAAGTTTATTCAAATTTGTTTATTCAAAGTGTTCTTTGAATAAAAATGTATTCAAATTTTTGTGGTAAAATATGGAATCACATCAATTTTGACAACTTGGATAGTGCATTCAGGAGAAATTTAACTTCCTTCATATCTTTTAATTTTTTTTCCTTTTGAATGAATGACAGATTGGGGTAAATTATCCTCTATATTTCTTTTCTTAATTAATGTCTTATCCTGTGTCTCACATCATACTCAACATTATTTCCTAGATTTTTAACATGAGCAATATATATAAAATTCACAAAAAGAATTGTATGCTCCTTTTAACTTTTCTTAATATTCATTCCATATTACATTGAATCCAGTTCTCCATTGTTTGCCTGAATTTGGGCTTTCTAAGTTCAATATTTTTTAATTAGACTACCCAAGATAGGCTTTGTTCTTTTCTTTTGGACTTATAAATTTCTTTATTTTAATTTACATAGTCTGTGATTTTGTTATAATTGCTTAAACAAATCAAATATCTCCTAGATCATTCTTGCATATTTCTCTATTTATAATTTTGTTTATATGTTCAAAAAATTAAAACAATATATTACTCTGTAACATGATTTGCACTACTGTGTATTTCATCAATATGTCATAGAGAAAGATGGAGAGAAGAGAAAGAAAATGACAGTGTAAATATTACCTCTGCCTTCCCATTCAGATTGCTTTAACAATCTTTACTGAGTAACTTCATATGTATCTCTCTCTCTCTCTCTCTCTCTCTCTCTCTCTTTATATCTATGATATCTATGATATATATATGATATATTTATGATATAGATATATATTCAATGTGAATTACACAAATTGAATTACCCCTCTGCAGTACCTGTTATACAGGCTGTAGACCTGGCAAGGGTTTGTTGTTTGCTTTGTTTCAGTTTGTTTTTCCTTTCTTTTCTTTTTTCTTTTTTACTTATTCACTTTACATCCTGCTCACTGCCCCCTCCCAGCCAGTCCCTCCCACAATATTTCCTCCACCTCCCTCCACAAGGGCTGGAATTATGCCTTTCTGCTTGTCCTTCATGTGGGTCCCAAACAACTGGAGCAGGGGCTATCCCAATAGCTGTTGCCTGTAAGTAGGATTTATTCTACTAGCTGGGCTGCCTTGTCTGGCCTTAGTGGGTGAGAAAACCCCTAGACTCTCAGAGACATGAAGTGCCAGGGTTGAGGGATACCTAGGGGAATCCCAACCTGCTCAGAGGCTTTGCTCTTTTATCCTTTAGTTTTATGTCTCTTGAAGAAAAACTTCAGAATTCAAATTATGAATTGAAAAAGCTAACTGGAATTGAATGTAGTCACTTACTGACCACTGTGGGCCTTTGTTGTTGTTACACTTCTTTGTTGATTGGCTCTATGATATGGGGTCTCTTTCACTTACATTACCCAGACACTTCTTGGATTCTTGGAGTCAAAACAATCCTGTACATTAGTGTCCATTGTGCTGAGTGCTGAATGTGTGTCACTGCTCCTGGATTAATATGTGCAACTTGTTCCTAATTATAAGAATTAGAAGAAGTATGTATGGATAGTTATATGTTTTGTGTGAATATGCACAGCAAACTTAAATGATGCATAGAAAATTGGTTTTACTCAGAGCAACAAGATATTCAATATGGTAGGAAAGAGTTAAACTTTAATGCACTTTAAATTATTTGTTCTCTTAATAACTAATTTATTTGAGTAGTTTAGAAGTCACCAATTCTTGTTTTAATTAATGTAAGCCTTACAGTAAGCATAAGCCAGGCTCTATTTATTTATTCTTAATGGAAAAAATTTAAGCATAAAATTTTAGGGGCTTCCTGATTTCACATAACTGAATAGAAGTGGCTTTCTAAATATCTAAATTTTTCTCTTTTATTCCTGTTCGCTTTTTAAAAGAACACATTGTCCAAACAACTAATCATTTTGTAACAGATTCAGCATGCTTGTAAAACATGTAGTTGTTTTAAAAGTCTCAATATCATGGAGATAAAAATACATTTTGTTCCTTGCTAACATCAAAGGTCAATGTGAATGAACTAACACAAATTTTTCAGTTAAACTTTCCCTTGATAGCAGGCAATGTACCAAGGATAGCCAAAACTATGAATTAATTCCTTATAACTTGAGAATGTCTCTTAAGCTATCTTCTAGTTTCTAATGTCACATAGTTAATGTGACTTCCGACTTTCTCTGTATGACTAAATGACACTATGAAGGAATAAATCCCATCCCCACCTTTCCTCTATCTGTATAATCCTTTATGGTCCTTGAAGAAAATATACTTTTAAATGCTATGGCTTTGTAAAAGAATTGCCTGAAGTCTGGAGTTGAAGGTTTATGATGAGTTCTGCCATCTGGTATAAGTGTATAAAGCAAGAAACCACCTAAATTTAGCAGGTTAGCTAGGTTTTCCTCAAAGATAATAAATGGGAAGCAAAGTCATAGGTTTACTTAAAATTTTTCCTTTCAGTTTCCTATTCCCTAAAAACCCTTTCTAACATCCTCTCACCCTTTACTAATTGCTTCATTAGCATTTTAGAATGAGGGTATTTGTCATATTCTATAGTTGCTAGGTGAGCTAAGGCAGAATTAATTCTAACTTCAGAGGCGTTACCATCTATGTTTTTGTGCATATTTTGGTAAATCCTATACTCAGAGATTTTATAATACATGTGTCCAGACATAAGACAGCATGTAACTGTTGTCTTAGTTTAGAAACTTTTCAGTAATTGTTCTAATTTTTCTTAAAATGTATTGAAAATATATTCTTTTCTTATATAATACATTCCAACCACAGTTTCTCCTCCATCCACTCCTCCTAGGCCTCCACTTGCCATCTCCACAGACCCAATCCCCCTCTATTTCCTTTTCAGAAAAGAATATGTAACAGCCAAACAGGATAGTACAATATGCATTAAAGTAAGGCAAATGCCCTCATATCAAGGCAACCCAAAAGAAGAGAAGAGTCTCAAGAGCAGACAAAAGAGTCAAGAGATACACCTACTTCAGCTACTGGGATCTCACAAAACAGAGAGGCCTTGTGCTTGCAATTTAGTCTTTATGAGTCCACGTGTGCCCTGCTTAGTTAATTTGGTAGGCCATGTTCTCCTGGTGTCCTTCATCCCCTCTGACTCCTACAATCTTTCTTCCACTTCATTTTTTGGGCACTGGTATTACTCAATATCATAGGGGAAGGACTTGATGGAGACCTCCAATTTAGATTTTCTCTCTTCAAAATGTCTATCTGTGGGTCTCTGTACCAACTCTCATTTGCTACCAGAGGAATCCTCTTTGAAGAGGCCTGGACAAAGCACTGATCTATAAGTATAGCAGAATATCATTAGGATTCATTTCATTGTTTTTTTTAAAAGACCAGCCATGTTTGGTTCTACAAATTTTAATGATTTGGGGGGGCAGGGTACAGAGGAATCAATATACATGATAGATTCTAAAATCTTCTATGAAATCATCAACATTAGCAAAACTAAGAACAAGTGTGAAAAACAAATGCTAAAGAAAATGTAAGAGAAATAAAGATCTTCAAATGAATTCTATACAGTGGGATAGTCAATGACATTGTAATTTAATACAAGTATGTAATGAGTCCATTTTAAGTGTAATATAGATTGATAACCATTCTTTTTGTTTTTACATTTGCTTTGTTAGTGATTTTAAAAACATTATGAATTTGCAGCTATTTCTGACATGCTTACAATAATTCCAATGAAAATGTAGGCACTATTCTAGGTACATATGGGAATGATGACAGATGTTATAGGATGATGCTTATCTGAATTAGACAATTTAGGCTTTATGTGAAAGAAAATATTGCCTTATTGTCTTCATTTGGGTTTTGTTACTTTGAAGAGAATCCATGACCATAGAAATTATAAAAAAAATATTAGTTCATTATCATCATGACAGGAAACATAGCAGTACCCATTGTGCTGAAGATGGTGCTCAGAGTTCTATATCTTGATCTGTAGGCAACAGGAAAATGACTCAGAGTCACACTGGGCAAAGCTTGAGCATTGGAGACTTCAAAACCTACCCCAACAGTGACACACTTCCTCAAACAAGGCTATACCTACTCCAACAAGACCACAACTTCTAACATTGTGTAGAATAGGTTTGAAAAGGTTTGGCCTTCATTGATTCATGTGCTTGAATCGTTGGCCCAGAAGGAGTGGCACTATAAGAGGTGTGTCTTTGTTGGAATAGGTGTGGCCTTGTTGGAGGAAATATGTAACTGTGGGGATGGGCTTTGAGGGCTCCCTGTGCTCAAGCTCCACCTAGTACAGAATAGAAAGCTTCCTCATAGCTATCTGCAGAAGAGGCTCCTTCTGCGTACCTTCAGATCAAGATGTAGGACTCTCAGTTTTTCTCCAGCACAGTGTCTGCCTGGATGCTGCCCTATATTCCGCTATAATGATAATCATCTGAATCTCTGAAACTGTAAGCTAGCCCCAATTAAATGTTGACCTTTGTAAGAGTTATCTTGGTCATGGTGTGGTTTCACAGCAATAAACACTTTACCAAGACATAGAGCCAATCCTTATGGCCTACGGAGCCATTTTATTAAAACCACTGCACTTAACAACCTAAAGAAAATGTATATATTTATTGATTCAAAGAATGTTAATGACTTAGTTATTTGAATTCTTGTTGTGATAAAAACATTCTGTCAAAGCAATTTAAGGGAGTAAAAGTTTATTTTGGCCCACAGTTCAAGGACACAGTCTTATTATGACAGAGAACTCCTGGCCACAGGAGCTTCAGATAGTCAATCACAATATATCCATAGCTAGGAGGCAGAGAATGATGAATAGTCTGCTAACCTTCTGTTTTTCTTTTGCTATCTATGTTCTCATATTAAGAAATAGTGCTGCCCACAATGGGTGAGTCTTCCTATTTCAATTAACCTAATCAAGACAACCCTCCATTGGCACACCCTAAAGCTTATCTTAGGTAATCCTAGATCTTATCAAGTTGACAACAGAAACTAACCACAGTACTTGAAAATATATTTCTAAAGTGTGTGTGTGTGTGTGTGTGTGTGCGCGCGCGCGCGCATGCGCGTGCATCCAGAAATGAACAGGAGAGGATAATCTATGTTGTCATCCTCAGAAATGCTATCCATCCATGGCCTTTGAGACAGGATTTGTCGTTAGCTAGAAGTTTTCCAATTATGTAAGAATGGTTGGCCAACAAGCTACAAGAATCTACTTGCTTCCACTTTATCACTCTGGGATTATAAGCACACACTACCACACCTGGTATCTTTATATGGGTTTTCAGGATTGAACACATACTCACGGAACTAACACTTTATTAACAGCTATTTCCCTGGTGCTGAAAATAAAATTTTAAGCAAATTTTCTTCTATTTTGTTTTACTCAGATATTAAACTGTATTTTCCAATAGTTTTTCTAACATTATAGAAAGGTTTTTAATCTCAGTATAAATTTTTTTAGTTATTGAATTTAATTTGAAAGTATGACAGTACTGTTCCTCTATTCTAATTCTCCGTGGGCACCATGACAACAGAACACAGACTAAAATAAAACAGGTAAAAGTTTCACATACTGATAACCCTTGACTTATGTGAAGCTAAGTCTTAATACGCGTCCCAAGTAGACAATGCCATAAGAAAGGTATCGAATAGAGCTAGTCTTAGAACATTGTAAGCAAGCAATACAGTACCAAATAAGTTATTCCTCTTATGAGTGTTTAGCTGACAGGTGGCTGTAACCCTGTCTACTTGAATCAGGCAGAAAATATTATACTACACGGTTATCTAGGAAAAGATAAAATTTCAAAGGGACCATCTTTAACAATAACAAAACAAAGCTATGAGTTGAATCATCTTAAATTGTAGATTTCCTATTTAAAGCAAACATCTTTTATAAACATAATGTCTTTGCTTTCAAAGCTTTCTTTGTGTCTACTATCTCATAAAATAGTCAGCCCACAGTGATCATTATGCTCCCTGAGGATTATTTGAGAGCAAAATTTTCTTTTCTCTGACAGCCATATTTTGCTAAAGCATACTCTGGTCTCTTGTTTCTAAATAAAGAAAATAAACTCCGGAAGTACATTAGAGTAATTTTAACTTAAATATGTCATTTAGCTTTCCATTAGGAAATAATTTGATCTTTGGAAGAACCCAGTGAACTAAAGAAAATAATTATAACATTATGGGCACTGGGTAGATGGAGAAATGCAGCCAGGGAGTGCTAAAGTGAATTTCTAAAGACTGCAGTGAAGGCTCAAGAGTCCTAATACTAATATCCTTTCTGTTATATTGGTTCAAAAAGGATGGCCAAAAATACCAGAATGATATATACAATGATGAATTCTTACATTTATAAAATAGAAATTTAAAGGTTTTTATTTTATTTTTATTTTTTTACTTATTCTCTTATATATTACACCTGAACTGCAGTTTCCTCTCCATCTCTTCCACCCAGTTTCTCCTCACACTTCCCCTTTCACCCAGACCCATACCACCACCTCCCCTTAGAAAAGAGTAAGCCAAGGCAACCCAGTAGAAGGAAAAGGGTCCTAAAGGCAAGCAAAAGAATCAGAGAGAGCCCTTGCTCCCACTTTAATGAATTTCACAAGAACACCAAGCTACATACCATAATGTATATGCGGAGAACCTCACTCAGACCCATACAAGCCTGATCTCTGTCAGTCCATTTTAGTCCTTGTCAGTTGATACAGTGGACCACATTCTTGTCATGTCCTTGACCCCTCTCACTCCTCAGATCCTTCGTCTCTTTCCTCTGTATGACTCCCCAAGCTCCACCTAATGTTGGAATAACTGGTGGGCTTGGTGAAAGGATTCCCATGTTCCACCCTGGGCTCAGGGTCCCTCAGAGAGGCGGGACTCGGGCAGTTTGACCTTGATCACCCAACGGCATGGCTGAGCAGGTGTCAGGCTGTGAGAAGCCCTTGCAGAGACATCGCCAGGGGTGGGGAAGCTCAGCCAGGGGTCCTGGGGACCTCCTCTGGAAGCCAGCTCTGTCGGGTTCCCATGCTCGTGGGCATCCCAGACACCGCTGGATGCCACAGAAGAGCAGAGAATGAAGTGGGGGACTGAAGGCTGGAGGTGGCCTGGGCGGGAGTGTGTGTGTGGGGGGAGAAGCAGGGAGGATCTCAGCCAGGGTCCAGCCGAGGACTGGGTCCTGTGGCTTGGACCTGGCTAGCTGGTTTGGTTTGGTTTGGTTTGGTTTGGCAGCCATGGCTGGGAGCACTGGGAGGCCTTCTGCAGAAGACTAGATAAGGCTCTTTACACAAAGGCCCGTTCCATTGTTCCCCAGGGCAGATCCTGAAGAAGAGAGATAATCCAAGGTTTCAAGGCATTTATTGTCATGGCAGAGAGTGGCATGAGAGAATCCATACTCCAGAGACCTCAGGGAAGGGCTAGGTTGAAATACTTTTGCAGGGAGGAGGAGTGGCTAAAACTTTAGGTGCCTCATTAACATGGGGATGTCTTGAGGCTACGTGACCACACCCCTACCTGTGGAGGGGACTTGAGGCTACATAGTCACAGACCTATGGAGAGCTTTGGCCTCGTGTCAGGAGCCTGGTTTTCCAGGAACATCCCAAACACCTGCTGTCCCTTATAGTGTTATTTCCCACTGGGTCCACATGGGTTTAAAACCTTAGCTCAACCAGAGACCAGGCTGCCTTCCACAGTCCCACAACCTAATATTTGGAATCTCTTGGGCATCAATGCCCCTCTCAGCTCTGCTTCCTACAGTACATTCAGTCTTTCTTTTAATCTGTCTCTTTTCTATGTTTCAGCTGTTTGCTGGGCATTTCCCCTAGTCTGTCACCTCCAGCCTACTTGGTCTCATTTTGCTATTTAGACTTTTCCTTCACAGGTTAATCCAGGGGACTCTTGGGATCATCTCCCTGCAAGGTCTTGAACATTACCACACATTTCCTGGCCTCCACTGTCTATAATTCTCTTGGCATTCTGGTCTTTCAAACTGCTACCACAATGAGGCAGACTCTCAGCTCAGTTTGTAGAATCCTAGTATTTTTCTAGTACAGAGTTCAAAACTCCTGCATATTCTACCTGCAAACCAGTTTTATGGCCTAATAACCATTGTCAGGTTTATCACAGTAACATCCTTTACTCCCAAGACCAATGTCCTGTATTAATATCTTTTATCATCACAATGACAAAATTCCTAAGAAAATCAACTTCAGGAATGATGATAATGGACTGAACTTCTGAGCTAGTCCCAATTAAATTTTGTCCTTATAAGAGATGCCTTGGTCATGGTGTCTATTCACAGCAGTAAAACCTTAACTAAGACACTTTCTCCTTCACATTCATGATAGGACTCCAGGCCATGGTAGGGTGCTACCCATATTTAGGGTGCGACTTTGGACCTCAATTAACCCAGACAATTTAGAAACTTCTGCACATTCATGACCCTATATTTATCTTAATGGCAATTTCAAATTTCCATCAAGCTGTCAATCAAGTTAACTATCACATTAGTAAAGACTTTAAATAAGGTCAAAATAGGTATGTTTTAAAATTGCATAAAGTGATTGACTCATTCACTCTTTCATGTCAATAACTTGTCTATTGTATTGTAGGCCCTGTTTTAAGTGCTAGGAATAGTAGATTGAATTAATCAGAAATTCTTCAAGAAACTCATTTTTCATCCTGTTTCATGAATATTATATGATATTGATAATGCAGTTTCAACATAATATAAATCACTATTATTAACAGTGTTACAATGATGATTACAGCTACAGTCATTTAAAATGAAATGAATTTGTGATGTTAGTGAAAGGGGGAAAAAGGCTGCTACAACAAAAAAGCAAACTTGCAAATAATCTAAGGGCGATAAGAATGGGAAATTAGACTGAAGGCACTCTGTCAGTTCTAATTTTCCTAATTTGAAAAAGCAAATAGGCCTACCAGATGTTACTATGTGAGTTAATTGTGTCTTTGGCATTAAAGGTAATTAACTTACATGCTTACACTTGTATAATTTCTTACACTGGTGTTAAATTCATGTTATGATTTTTAATGGCACTGTCTTCAAACAAAACTCCTAGCAGAGTAGTCTAAGCATCTGCTTAGTCAGCATGTCCTGTGCAGTCTTTGGTCACTAGACCACCAGGATGCTCTCATCCTCTGTTGGGGATGATGAACCCTTGAAACTGTCACTTGCTTTCTTATGTGGCTGATTGCCTATTCCTCATAGGGATTCCTTGACATATTTTATTTGTTCCTCAGCTCATCCAGTGCACCATAGAGAGAAGATAACCTGGAAAGGGATGCTGTAGCCACCTTCTCCATCGGTTGGTCCCATAGTCACTGTAATAATGATAGATAGTACTTGCTGAATGTCAGGAATTTATGTTATACTTCATACATACAGCTATATTTAATCCTCTCTGAAAACTTTATTTCAGTGTCCGTACCTAAAAACTGAAAATCCCAAGGTCCAAGAGAGTCAAAATGTCAGTGAAACTTTCTAGTAGTTTAAGATCTCAAAACCCAGTGAGGTACTTATTACTTAGTACTATTGACAACTTCTTTGTTCTTTCTGGCTCCGTGACAGTCATCTTCATTTCTACTACCTTTTATAAATGCATCTTCAACTCCTTTAATTTTTGAGATATTCTCCTTTAATGACCGCCCACTCTAAATGGGCAACAGCTGTCATATTCACCTTGGGTCTAGAGTGCTGAAATGCCACTAGTCCTTCTCCCTCATTGTATAATGAGAAAACACTTTAAGCAGTTTTCTGTTGTTACAGGTTATTTTTTTCCCCAGAGCTGGTGTTTGTGCCTGGATTCCACTACCTAGTCTTAAGTCCTTCCTCAGCAGATGCTTGGTCAATTAAGTGGGAGTAATTTCTCCATCTTTTTGCACATCATAGAATATCTGATTTGAAAGTTAATAGTGGTTAAAACATGAAAGTTACAAGAGGAAATGTTTTAAGACCACTTCTGTAAGATTGCAAGTGGTGAGTAACATCAGTTAAATGCAAAAGAAAATGAAATGGATTAAACAAATTGACTCTACAATAAAAAGATATGCCATATTAGGGCATAGTAACAAAAACATCTGGTTTTACGTCTTTTACGGAGAAAGGGAAAAATACTAATTAGTTTGGGACCAATTCCAAAAGATGTCATTTAAAATTACTTTTTTTTTTTTTGCTACCAAAATAAAGCAATCAGATGGAGTAAGAACAATAAAGAAGATTGTCTTAAAACAGATGTTTGGCAATAGACAATATACTATGGCATAAACTATATAAGGAACTGCCTGCTAGGCATGTCTACACAGAATAAAGTGTAGTGTCACTTTCTAAATAAAAAAGTTGGCTCAGACTGAAGTGCATCAATAGGCCATGGTTTCCGTTTTTTAATCAGTGATGAATATAGCTTGTCAAGGTAGGCTGACTGAAGCGGCATGTGATTGGAAGGAAAAACAGAAGTAAAAGGAACTAATTGACTTAATCAGTTCTTTCAAGATATGACATATGCAATATTTAATATTTTGTATTTAATTGAAATTTTTATTTGTGTATGCTGCTTCTAAATTCTATTATGAATGGACTTCTATGTATATGTTTATTCGCACACAATTTTTTTCCTCTGAGAATTAAATCATACTTAGTACTGCTTTTTAGTAGTGCTGTTTTTATTAAGCTGAACTGATCCTCTTTCTAAGACTTTTTTAAGTAGAAAAATGGATTCAAGTGAAATTTTTTCTTTTCCTGAAACTAAGTTCTCCTTATAGTCACCTAAAGATTCATTACATGTTTCTTGTTCATCAACTAGTACAGAAGATGAGGTCAGTGTGCTATAGGATCAGCATTATCACATATGTAAGTATGGGTGTTTCATTTCTTTGGTTGGTTGTTGAGTTTTTTTCGTTTGTTTTATTTTGTTTGAATCAGGGTCTCATTATATAGCTCTTTTTGGAATTAGCTATATAAGTCAGGCTGACCATGAACATACACATACACACACTATTTGTCTCTGCTTCCAGAGTTCTCAGATTAAAGGTATTTCTACCATACCCAGCCCTATGAGTGTTTGTAGTGTCTAGATTTATAGTTTACAATTCAATATCATTAATAGAATGGGTTTTTTCTCTGCCTGCTGAACACATACAGAGCCAGCTGATCTAGTATGGTGTGGTTTGGATGTGCAAATATGTAGGATGTTAAAAGAGAGAGAGATGGCTGTAATTAGCAAAATAGAAAAAGCCGTTGGAACTATGCAATAAGTTGCCTTTTGAAGTATATCTCATAGACAATGGAAAAATAGAAGTAGCAAAAATTAAATGGGGTTTCTATACCTTTGATCATTTAGTTCCCAAATAAATGACATACAAAAACTTTATATTTATAATTAGCCTAAAAAGCACTAGAGCTAAGCAGATATAAACTCTCTAACCTGTCTTTTCTACTTCCCAGACAATAACTATGTAATATAACTTTCCATATTTCTCTGGTCTGCTCTTCTTCCAACTGGCCAGCCCTCGTGGCCATGTTTTCACAATTCACTGACCCATCTCTCTCTCTCTCTCTCTCTCTCTCTTTCTTTCTTTCTCCTTCTGGTCTCAGCCTCAGACCCTAAGCCTGGGAACTGAAGCCCTGCCTACCTCTCTTCTACCCAGCTACAAGCTGTAGACATCTTTATTCAACGAACAGTTTTTATTCAACGAACAGTTTTAAATTAAGGAGCAAAGATACATAGCATCATTTGGTGTATGTAAGGTTCTCCTAGTCCCTGAGGCTACCAGAGCTAGTATTTACCACTAGATTACATAGCAACACACCATATCTCAAAAGTTTTACTAGAGAAAAATGAGAAATCCAGCTTACATTCTATAACAATTATTGTTTAATTTTCAAGAAAGATTTATCCACTTTGATTCTTGACACTGCTCTTTGTCAACAAATTGTTATTATACATTGTAAAAAGGGAATTGAAAAATTGGTGTTGCTTGGTTTCTGTTTGATAATTACGTATTGTGTTCTTCTTAGGCATACTGCATTTTGCTGGATTCTGTGAATGTATAATAAGAACCTTGAGACCATCAATTTGGGCAGTGATATATTTCTGAGGAAACCACAGTTCCTTTTTCTTGATTAGAGAATTGTATAATTACATATTTGCTTGTCTGCTCCAAATACCATTTTACTAATCCTGACTCTCCTTTGAATTATCTTCCTGGTCATCCTCTCTCCTCTGCTTCTTAACCCTCTTTACTAGGCTTTAACTTGGAAAGTAATCCTGTTTTTTGTTTTTGTTGTTGTTGTTTGTTTGAGAGAATCCTGCTTCATACAGCTGTCTTATGAATTCATGTCTTCAAGTCGTAGTTGCCCTGGATATCTCTTCAGTCTTCCTAACATCTGGAAGACAAATATATTAGTGTATTTCTAAATAACACTAATTGGTCTCCACTGCTTTGCTTCCATATATTCTGCTTAAACAAGAGTATGTAGATCAATGCCTAAACAATGTTTTTGGTAGGTGGAGTCATGGAGAATAAAGCAATGTTTAGCAACTGTTCATGATGGAAATATTTCCACCATTGCCAATGTCTTACTCCAAAATTGACATCTCTTCAAAGAGAAATTTCTTCTGGTTGCCACATTGTCTCCTATCTTGAAAAGAGGAGAAAGCTTTTGCTTTAGACAAAGTCAGTTAGTGTACACATGTCAGCTCTTTGCCTGCAGGTCCAGGAGAGAGGAGAGAACCTGATCCAGCAGAGTCTATCAGGGGCTGAGCAGGATGGCAAGTGTCAATGGCCCAAAAGAAACACGCTAGACCAGGTGTCTTGTCAAAGCAGGAACTCACTTTATTAAACTAGGCACTTGCTTATATAGAGAAGGCAAGGAAGTGGGCATTTAGGTATGGGAAGAGATGACATAGGAGGCTAGGCAGGGTGTCAGAGGGTAAGGAGTAACTGACAAGGGCCAATGGCAAAAAGCTTCACATCAGAAATGGTGAGGCTGAGGCAGGGCTAAACAGGTCTTGCTGAGTCACCCTGATATGGAAGTGACTGAGACAGGTCTCAAAACTCGAGCCAGGCTTAGGCTCTCCTTCAAGGCTGCACAAACTCAAGCCAGGCTCAGATTTGTCCTCAAAGCCCAAACCAGGGCCAAAATGGAGCCCACCATACAAAGATGCCCCAATAGCTGTCTTCAGCTCCCAATTATCTTCTGCCTTCAGCTCAGAGTCCTGGCCTTTCTCTGTATTTTAATAGAGAATTATCTTCCTTATTTATTGCTGCTTTTTATTTTGCAACTCTTATAGAATAAATGTTTTTTCTTCAAGAGTTTTATATCAGAGCCCTAACTCCGAAGGCTTTAGAATGTAACAGTATTTAGAAATGGGACTTCCAAGGTCCAAGGAAGAAGTAATGGTAAAATTGGGTCCTTTGTGTGAGCCCTATTAAAATTAGTGTTTTTATAAAAGGAGAAGAGGGCATACCTGGGAAAAGAGTGTCTGAAGACTTGGAGATAAAAAGGTATGTGGGGAAAATAGGAGTACAAACTAACCTTATGGACAACTTCACCTTGACTCCTAACTCCTGAAGCAGAAAAAGAAATGTCTATTAACTCATGTAGTATGCTGGATTTTGTTGTTTCATGCCCAGTGACATCAGATACCACGTGAGGGTTAGTAGCTGAGAAGTTATCTTATTGTAGTATCTCTACTTTTCAACATTAAGTATTTTAAACCCTTTGGTAATTTAAAAAATTAAATTATTTCATTGTAGCTCTGTTTCTATTTGTTTAGTAGTGACATTTTGGATCTTATAGGGTTTTTTTTTTTGTTTTTTTGGTTTTTTTTTTTCATTTTATTTCTTCCATTCTAACTATTTAACTTCTGGACAATTGTTTTCTATTGTGATCTTAGGATGGTTTCTCAGAGTGTTTTCTGTTTCCTTTTTTTAACATTAATATTTTAGAATTTTAGTTACAGTCCATAGTTGAGAGAACTCAGGGTAAGAACTCTGGTAGGACAGAAACTTAAGCAGAAAGCATGAGTGAATCATGCTTGCTGGTTTTCACTCCATGTAGTTGCTCAGCTACCATTCTTATACAGCCCAGTATAGAGGAATTTTAGTCCAGCAACATGGCTGCTCTGGCAAGGGATCGCATCTAAATTCCTAGATCTGTGTGACCAAGTTATAATGCAGGCATGCCTCACACCTTTAATCTCCCTGTCTGGAATAGAGACACACCCTTAGTACGTGCCTTTAAAGTCAAATTAGTTTGTAGAAGGAAGCAGTCATATTTGAAAGTGTCTGATTGAGAGTCAGACAAAGTGATGAATTAGAGAAAGATTTGATAGAATGAGTCAGAGAAAGGATATGCCCAACTATCATGAGAACAGCACAGGAAAGAGAAGCTATTTAAGAGCAGCACAGGGAGTCAATTCAGTTGAATTCAGGCAATGTAGCTGAGTATAGATCAGTTCAGTTTGGTTCAGTTTAATGCAGTTGAATTCAGTTGAGTTCATGTAGTTCTGTTCAGTTCAGTTTAGTTCATGGAGTCAGTGTTGTTCAGTTCATGAAATTCGGAGGCAGTTTTTTCAAGTAGAACAGTTCAAAGAGAAGCTTTGGGAAGCCAGTTTAAATCAATCAGCTTGGAGGGAGTTTCAGGCCAAGAGAGCTGAGCTGAACCAGCCAGCCAGAATACAGAAAGAGCTAAAAAGGGTGGGCTTATTCAACAGTTGAATTGTCATCAACCTTGAAGATGACAATTACATTAGGTGAATGAAAGTTATTTTTATAGCCCAGTCCTGTTCACCTAGCAATAGCATGGTCCACATTGGATTAGGACTTCTTACATCAATTAGCAATTATGAAAATTCATCCTGAACAAGGCCGCAAGCTAATCTGATTTAGTCAAATTTTTCTCTTCCAAGGTGGTTTTAGGTTTGTACTAAGTTGATGTATGAAGCTAAGTTTGGTAGTTCTTTTCTAATTTTCCTTTTGAAGAGTTTTTGAAATGTATCAAATGTCTCCTAACAGTTTTGTTTTATATCTTATATATTTTAAGACTTCTGTAATAAACTTTTATGATCTTGTAAAGCATTATATTCCTGCAGTTAACAGAGAATTTCTCATCTTTTGTGAGTATAAGATTGATTTGGAACAATAATTGTCTTTAAATTTTTATTACATTTAAAATCACTTATTTTATGTGGTATATGTGTGTGATTATACACGTGCCAAGGAATGTTACTGGAGATCAATGAGAAACTTGTAACTGTCAGTTCACTTCTTCTATCATGTGGATCCCAGGGATCTAACACAGGCCATCAAACTTAGCTACAGTGCCTTTACCTCACTGGCCTTGCTAATTTGATTTTAAATAATTATTTACTTATTTTAAGATTTCCTCCTTAACATGCATGGTATGTACTCACTTATCAGTGAATGTCAGCCATAAAATACAGATACCATGCAACACTCCACAGACACAAAGAACCTAAACAAGAAGGAAGACCCAAGCAAAGAAGCTTGAATCTCACTTAGAAGAGAGAATAAAATAGTCATAAGAGGCATATGGAGAGAAGGAACTGAGAGGGAGGGGGCTTGTGGAGGGGAATGAGGGGAATTCAGGATCAAGTGTGGGGAAGGAATCATAGCAAAGACAGATTGGTGGTCATGAATAGAAATTTGGAAATGAATGGAAATTTGCAATTGACAGGGTTGAGGAGGTCAGGACATCTCCAGGATGAGACAGAGACCTGGGATAAGGAAAGTTCCCAAGAATCAATGAAGGTGACCTTAGCTGTGACTCACTATAATGGGTATATGGAACCTGAAGAGGCCAACTCCTGTAGCCAGGCAGGAACTGCAGAGGAGCAATAGAGACACCAACCTACCCACAAAACATTCAACCGAAAATTTATCCTGTCTACAAGAAATACAGGTACAGGGAAGCAGCAGAGACTGAGGAAATGGCTAACCAATAACCAGCCAAACATGAGACCCACCCCATGGGTAAGCACCAATCCCTAACACAATTAACAATATTCTGTTTTGCTTGCAGACAGGCACATGTTGTACTCTGAGCAGCTCCACCCAGCAGCTGAATCAGACAGATACAGACACCCACAGCCAAACGGTAGGTGAAGCTTAGTGCCTCTTATGGAAGAATAGGAGGAAGGATTGTGTGCCCCAAAGAGGATAAGAACTTCACAGGAAGACTAACAGAGTCAACTAACCTGGACCCTTTGGGCTCTCACATTCTGAACCATCCACCAAAGAATATACACAGGCCAGATCTAGGCCTCCCAGCACATACGTAGTAGATGTGTATCTTGGGCTTCATGTGGGTACCTAACAACTGGAACGGGGATTATCCCAAAAGCAGTTGGCTGTACGTGGGATATGTTCTTTTAACAGGGCTGCTTTGTCTTCAGTGGAAAAGGAAGTACCTAGTCTCACAGAGACTTGAAGTGCCAAAGCTGTGAGCATACTCAGGGGTACCTAATCCACTCAGAAGTGAAGGAGATGGGGGGGGTAATCTGGGAAGAAGTGTACGAGGAGGAGAAAGGGAAGGGGCAGTGAGCAGAATGTAAAGTGAATAAGTTAAAAAAAAATAAAGTGTCGGGAGCATAGAAATAGTTATGCTGACTTAAAATTCTCAATGTATATATTTATTAAAGTAAAACATTGCCATTTGTTGAAATATTTTATTACCATTAAAAAATTCCCTCCTTAAACTCTGTGTGTGTGTGTGTGTGTGTGTGTGTGTGTTGGGAACTGACCTCAAAGCCTTCAGTAAAGTAGCAGGCTTTCTTACCCACTCAGTCATTTGTAAAGATCCAAATTTTATCTTAAAATAAAGAATTGGCATTGAATTTTATGAAAAATTTTTGGAATATATCATACATTTCTTCTTCTTTTTCTTGTTTGCATAACTGCAATCCAATATATAACACTAAAATATTAGTATGTTACTATAATAAGATGACATTTTGTTATTTGTTATACATTTGAATTTTATTCATTTTCAAATATTCTGCTTAGCATTATAAAACTATAACTTATAAGGTCAATGTTTTTAATCTATGATCTAAAATATTATGCCATTTACATGTAAATATTAGTTTAGTAATGCTGTCTGAATAAAATTGTTGCCTAAATTAACATTTTTTTGCATAGTAATCTATGTTTGTCTTATGGATGAATTAATTTTCATTCAGTGTTTTACATTTATTTTCACTATAGTCAGACGTACTATGAGATCTCGCTCTATATGTAGATAGGGATAAAGATAGAGATAGAGATATAAACAGAGTTAGAGAAGATACAGCTAGAGATACAGATAGTAGTATTTAACTGCTTGCCTTCACTAGGTGCAGCTTTCTGTAATCAGCTAATGTTTCTCATCAATAGAATCTTAAATAAACAAATGGGGAATGTAGGAGGAAGAGCTGATAACTAAAATCTAGTTCCCAAATCATTTCTTGATTGAGTCAATAAAAGATGCAGAAGCCAATCACTGGGTGAATGATAAGGCAAGATTTCCATGTCCCAGGAGGAAGAGGAGGAGATGAGATAGAGAAAGGGCCTTTTCAGCCAGGCTTTAGGGAGAGAAGCATGGACACCATGTAGGCCTGGGAGCTATTAGAATCTGTGGTAGAGCTATCACCAAGAGAATTCTGATATAGATAGGTTAGTACAATAGATTCTACATCCAGCAGTTGTGTTATCTGGCTGGGTTTAAAATATTAAGGCTCTCTGGTGTTTTCTATCCACAGTGACTGTGACTCAGATGGGCAGGAGAAAGGGTGCAACTGCAGGGCATTTGTTGGAGCCATCCTGGGGGAGTAGATGGTCAGTGTAGAGCGATCACAGCTGCTCCTGGCATTTATGGGAAAAGTGTTAGCTAACGGTGGGGACTGAGTAGATGGACGGCAGGTGGCTGCTGATCCCCGAGCCTAGCTGGAACAAGCATGCATCTTTTAAATTACAAGCAACAAGGGAGTCTGTGCTAGGCTATGAATAATTTGTAATATACCCATTGTGTCTTAGGATTGTACTGCTGTGAGCAGACACCATAACCAAGGCAACTCTTATTAAGGACAACATTTAACTGGGGCTTGATTACAGGTTCAGAGGTTAAGTCCATTTTCATAAAGGTGGAAGCATGGCAGCATCTAGGCAAATGGTCGGGATGGAGGAGCTCAGAGTTCTATGTCTTCATCCAAAGGCAGATAGGAGAAGACTGGCTTCTGGACAGCGAGGATGAGGGTGTTAAAGCACATATCCACAGTGACATACTTACTCCAACAATGCCACCCTGACAAATAGTGCCACTCCTTGGGCAAAACATACTCAAACCATCACATTATGTATACCTATCTCATATATATGTAGATATATTTAATATATATGAAAGAGAGACTGGGGAGATATCTAAAATCTTCTTACTATGCAAAATAGTACAATAAAACACCAGAATGTTTGGAAAAATATTAACAGAATGATCTTTTGGAATTTTATTAATAAGTAACACATAAAACATTGAACTCTAATCAAAATAGTAGCATATGGGTTAGCTTAAAGCATGTATAATTATTACAAATAATTATTTATGTTAATAATTAAAACATAAATTTTCTTGTAAAACAGGAGTTGTAGAGATTGCATTTGAGTTACTTTTACATTGATGGGTAAATAGTTAATTGAACTGAACTGAACTGAGGAGAAACTGTAATACCGTGTATGATTGACTGGCACATATCATCAAGTGTGGACTGAGGTGGTTGGTAAGACACACCCACATACACACATACACAGCACACACATACACACAGAGAGAGAGAGAGAGAGAGAGAGAGAGAGAGAGAATGTATGTTAGGGTAGTATTTAATTGCTTGACTCCACCAGGTGCAGCTTTGTAATTACCTAATATTTCTCCTTATTAGAATCTCAAATAAACAAATGGGGAGTCTATGGTTGATTATGAATGAATTTTAATATACCCATTATGTTGGAATAAACTGACTACAGAAAGCTTATCAGGGAACTGACTCTATTGAGAATATTGAAATTCTAGTCTGAAAATCCATTAACAACTAATTCACTCATGACTTTTTCTCCACTGTAAATGTAACTTTTATTCACCAGATGTCATCTCATCTTGGAGGCTTACTGCTGAATAAGCTCACCCTTTCTAGTTTTTTGTGAACTCAGGTTGGCTGTTTCAACTCAACCATTCTGGCTCAAACTCCTCTCCATGATGACTGACTCAAATTGGCTTCTCTGGCCTCTGACTGAGTTGCTCTGCTTGGAAAAACTGCCTCTGAACTCCATGAACTAAACTGCTCCCAACTGAACTAAACTGAACTTAATAGAACCGCACTTACTGAGTTGCCTTCCTTTTCCCTTCACTGATCTTAAGTAGCCTCTCCTTCCTTCTGTTCTTGTGAGAGTTGGAAGTATCCTATCTCTTACTCATATTGTCAAATCTTTCTGATTTGTCACTTTGTCTGCACCTCCCCTAGATATCATTGGTTTTTTGTTTTGCTTTTGTTTGTTTGTTTGTTTTTGTTTTTGTTTTTGTTTGGTTTTCGAGACAGAGATTCTCTGTGTAGCCCTGGCTGTTCTGGAACGAACTCTGTAGACCAGGCTGGCCTCAAACTCAGAAATCCACCTGCCTTTGCCTCCCAAGTGCTGGGATTAAAGACATGTGCCACCATTGCCCGGCGATATCATTGTTTAGGATTATATGTACTAAGGGTTATCCCTCTATTTCAGCCAGATCAGATAGCACAGGCCTAGAAGGTCTATGGATGTGATTTTGTGCCAGGACAGCTATGATGGTGGATTAAAATCCTTCTACACTCCCTTGAATCTTTTCCCACTCTTTGTATGTTCCAGTTGGTTTTACTTGAGATTACTTTTGGTCATCTCACTGATTTTATCTGTGTTCAGAGTGTGCTTTTGCTTCCCAGGTTGAGTGTTAGTCTGCCTTGGCCCATTGCCCAGCTCACATTTGTATATAAGCCAACTGGGAAAAATATAGGGAAACCAGCATTACCAGGAGGAGATGTCCAACTGCCTTAAATCCCATTTCTCTGTGTGCCTGAAAATGCTTCACTTTTGGAGCTCCTTCCCCCACCCCCATCCCCCTGCAAAATATTGTGTTAGAAGCTCTACAGACAGTGCTTCTCTGTAAAGTGTGACAAGTAATTTATAGTAATGATTCTTTCTTTCTTTATTGTCCATACAAAAGTGTTTCAAAAATGTGACAAAATATTTTAGAAGAGATTCTAATTACATGGAAACATACTTTTCCTTGCCTATTAGTAGATTAATTGCTGTTGTGTCACAACAAAAATAAAAAGTAGTAAGACAAACGTGCATAAATGTATTCAATGCAAAGTTTCGTGTGACACAGAGAACTGACAACCCAAAGGAGATAGGGAAACTTATGTATTTTTATGGCAAGTCATGTAGAAGTATGATTGGGCACAGAGGATATGATCCAGTGGTAATAAAATGGAGGTAGCTAAGCAAAACCAGCCTGTTAGGATTCTTGTTGCAGTCTTTGAAGCTAAGATGTTTCTTCCTTCTGGATATAAATGTTTTATGATCTGCTCAGAGGAGACAGGGGAGAGAAAGTGAATGATAGTTCTACTTTTGCTGTTTTCTCGAAAGCCAAAGTATATTTTTTTTTCAGGCACATTCCTAACTCAATTTAAAATGAAGTAAATATTTCACAATTCTTTACCAAAATCTCAATAGTAATATGCAAATGAGTCATTGTAGACTGAATATAGACCTGTGTGTTGAACATCCAGAGCTACCGTGGACTCAAAACCATGTTAAAATTTGAATATTTGCTTGAGTTTGTGTGTGTGTGTATGTGTGTGTGTGTGTCTGTATTGCTCTTCCAGAGGAAATCTATTCACATTTTAACAAAGATTAAAGGTGCTTTATTTCTATCACTCCAATTCTAAGGCACCTGGTACCCTCTTCTGACCTCTGTGTGCACCTGCACAATGTCATATTCAACCACACACACACACACACACAAGCAAATAAATAAAAAAAAGTGATAAAATAAATATTTTTTACTTTAAAATATTTTATGAGATTATATTTTAATTACATTTCTTTTTTCTTATTCCTTCTTCTAACCTTCTCATGTACTCCTCGCTGTTCTCTTTCAAATTCATGGTCTCTTTTTTCATTAATTGCAAATGTATATATGGATATACATACATTTTCCTAAATATAACCAGCTCAGTCCACGTAATGTTGCTTGTATGCATGTTTTTAGGGCTGATAACTTCTCTTTGCTCAGGAACACTTGACAAACAACAACTGGAACCAGGAGCAGCAGGGGGGAGCAGCAGATTTCCCAGGCCATCTCAGGGCTCTCCCATTTATACCCTCTCCAGAGTCTCCAGAATTAACTGGCCAAAAACACACCCTTGCCAGTGCACAAGACAAATCTTAAACACCTGCTGTGAAACAGCCTCTTATCCCACACCTGGGATTAAAACAAAACATATTCACATAACATGACTGGGTTTTAAAAGAAACCAAATTTCAGGAGAGAGAGAGAGGCGGACAGACAGACCAGGATCCAGACTCAACATATGGATAGCACCATAGCACCACCTGACAAAACAAAAACAAAGTGCCAATCCTTTGAAGTCCATAGTTCTGGCAAAATCTCTGAATGAACTCACCTTGCTTTTGGGCTTCTTTAGTTCTATCTAGCTAATTATTCTTGTTAACTGAAGTGTGTCATCCCAGAGTATTGTTTTTTATGCTTTACAAGCTTACCTTGAGAAATGCTTGGTGTTCCACTAGGATCCTGATTACACAGTGTAGTTGCTGGCTAGCTAACAAAGACTTTCTATTGGATCAAACCTGTGTCCAAGTCATCATCCTTGCTGAATACCCCACAATAAGACACACACACACACACACACACACACAGAGAGAGAGAGAGAGAGAGAGAGAGAGAGAGAGAGAGAGATCACTGACTGATCATTCTACCTTAGGGATATGGCTAAGCTTGAATTCTCATCTTAGTCTCTGCTGCTTCATACCTTTATTTCTGAGCACAGGCTGAAGCTTTCAAACTGAATGAAAGCAAAAAGTAGCTTGTGAAATCTGTCAAAAAAAATTAAAAATGTTCTCTGTTATTTTAACAGATCTTAACAGGGGTCCCTAAACATAGTAAAATAATAGAGAAAAGGAGCTTACATAGCTTTTCTTTAATTTTAAAGTTTGCTGTCTTTATTTGTCTAAGTTAGTTATTTTGATTGCTGTGTTTTCATTTATGAATAACAATTAGCATTGTAATGCATGACAGTTTTTGTGCTACGAACCAAATGAATTGCAACATTGACACCGAGAATTAAATGTATATTCCTAAATACACTATGTGTTCTGATTTCAGCTGATCAAGCTAGAGAGTTTGGAGAATATTAACTGAGGCAAAGCTCAAATTAATATTACTTCCTTTATGCATGTCATATTTTCATGCTTTTGATTAATTTCTAGATATTTTTATTTCTGTTGTTTCAAAAGTTAGGACCTATTTCATTACTTTCTCTGGCTGCAGACAGTTGATGCTAAGGTAAGATTTTATTGTTTTATATGCACAATGAGTGATAATGTGTCCTTTCTATGAGCATTAGAACAAACGAAGAGGTGCCTGGAGGGTAAGGAAGCCCCAGGTCTGATAAGACAAACTCATTTAATTTTTTTTTTCCATTCATAAAGGCAGTGCTTGAACAAAGAGATCTGCTTAGCAAAGTATCTCCTCAAGCTTATCCAGAGGTGGGCCAAGCTATATCTGTGGTGGTAGTTCAACAGTGGGGGGTGGGGGGAGGAAGATGGTGGCTTGGAGACTTGCACCAAAGACCCAAAAGTTCACTAATGGCAATGAGTGACAGGTTCATAGTCCATCCACGGAGCTCTTACGTGTGCCAAGAAAGAAGCTGTAAAGGTGAAGCTCAGTAAAGAATAACGATTCAGAAAAATTCCCCCTTCCCCCCTCCCCCCAGAATTAGAGATCTCAGGAACACTAAACACCAAGGAAAGCAGCAGACACTGATTGAAGCCAGCCTCAGAATGAGTCCCATGTCCTTAGGCAGCAATGGAATTACCCTAGGCCACTGTAGCCCAGATAATGCCACTTAATGTCTTAGATATCAGATATGAATGTGAAGGATTTAGTATTTGCCCTGCTAGCTTTATGTCTTTATTCGTCTCCGAATTTCCTTAATGTGACAGCATTATTCCCCTTTAGAATGCGAATGTTTATGCTGTTTTGTTGTGTGTAAGAAGAATCTTTTTAAAGGCTTCTACAGTTAAGATATTGTCAAGTTTCAAAAGAGAATTGAACGTTTGAACAATATTGGAACAATAAGACTATGGTGACGTTTGGCTGTGGGCTGGATGATTTTGTTTTATTTTGTTTGTTTCTTGTACAGAGATGGCAGAAGCCCATTAAGCCTTAGCATAAAATTATAGCATTAGTTTAAATGCTGCTGTAGAAGACTTGGTTTCTGGGGGTTTATAGGCCAGCCCTGCTTCCTACCCTCCTCTGTTTCCAGTTCTGTGCCTTGTGAGTGATCAGCCTCATGTTCTGCTAACAGAGTTAGGAGCTGGATCATGCTGGCTTTACTGGCATCATGACACATGACCTATGTCATGCTCCCAAAGATATCCTCCCATTCTTATTCTTGTTGGATACTTGTTCATAGCCATGCAAAAAAGTAAAATATGCAGTAAGTGGGTTTTTTTGTTTTGTTTTGTTTTGTTTTGTTTTTTAAAAAAGAAACAAGAGATAATAAGGAAAAGAAGGAAGTAAAAGAAAGGAATGAGGGTACAGCATCATCCAGGGGTGGGAATAAAGAGAGATCTTTCTCTATTTTTCCTTCTGTGTGCAATTAGTATGTTTCAGTTCACTAAACTAGAGTCAGTGAGGCAAACAGTGGCTGAATAATTTTACTTGTGGCCAACAGTGCACAAAAGCTGCAGTATGGTGAGAATTTTGCTGTCTGAAACTGAAGAGTGGCTGAATTTTATTGCTGGCATTTCTGTTTGTGGGCTTACCAACACACAGTTTGTGTGGCTAGCCAGCATCAGTATTATAGCTGAATGTAAAACTGTGGATAATGTATTTCTTAATAAAACTATGAATGGGTTTTATTTCTATTAAATTGACTGGCTATATCCCAGTGCGACCATAATTTCATAGTGAATTAATTAATTGACAACTAAAAGACTGTAAACACTATTACATACATATCAACTAATTAGCCTTGAAACGATAGCGGTAAATACTCATATCCAATGGAGTTCTTATAACTCTGTTTTTCTCTAGAGATATAGATGTGATTTCTGAGGATCAATCAATATACTCATCTGCTATATATAATTAATGTTAGATCATTATAATACAATCCTGATTTTCTGAGCTAGGAGCTCAACTAGCCAGGAGCTAGATGAAAGTAATGCTTCATTAATAGTGAACCACTGGCCTCAATTAAGGTAGACTTAGCATCCTGTCTCCTCAGTACACCCAAGGGCCACTTCTGAAACATTGCTTTGTTTTTTTTAATATAACATTTTTTATCATGATTTTTATTTTGTGTTCATTTTCTTTTTCTCTTAATAGCACTATGAATGAATAATGTTATTTTTAGGTATAATGCTTATAGCAAACATGCTTGCTAACCACCTTGAGAGTATCAAGACAAATAGCAGTCTGCCTCAACATTTTGTTAGTAGTCTATTATGTACATATTTGATTTTTCAGTATTCTGGAGCAAGATAATATATGTAAAATAAATGATATAAATTTTCCTATATATTACTAGTCTTATTGACAGCCTGTTGAAAAAAAAATTCATTTGATGAGAGAATTAAATTTTTGGCCTTAGTGGAGATGTAGTTTTTTAGTTGGGCTGGTCAATTACCTATCAAGAGAATCAGAATATTAATACCATAGTCAGCCATGCTAAAGAGATAAGAAGAATAATTATCCCTTCAATAAGAAAATGTGACTTTCTTCCAGGAATACCCACTCCTAGAATATCGTACAGTGCTGTGGAAATATAACATGGCAATTGTCATGGCTTGAATATACTTGGCCCAGGGAGTGGCACTATTTGGAGGTGTGACATTTTTGGAATAGGTGTATCACTATGGTGTGGGCTTAAGACCCTCACCCTAGCTGTCTAGAAGTCAGTATTCTGCTTGCAACCTTCAGATGAAGATGTAGAACTCTCAGCTCCTCCTGCACCATGTCTACCTGGACGCTGCCATGCTTCCACCTTGATGATAATGGACTGAAACTCTGAACCTGTAAGCCAGCCCAAATTATATGCTGTCCTTTTTAAGACTTGCCTTGGTCATGGTGTCTGTTCACAGCAGTAAAACCATAACTAAGACAGCAAGTTTGCCCATTTTGCTAAGTTATTTAAAAGAAATGTGGCTTTTCCTTTTCCAGCACATTTGTCTTACCTAACACTTAAGGTTACACTCTATCATGAAATCTCCTCCTGCCAGCATGCAGCTATATGTCTATCATATGACTGCCATCCACGCACAGTTAGTTCAAACAGTTTCTCTTTTCTTTTTTCTTTTTCTCCTTCAGGCAGTTACCTGAGCTTCCATTTGAGTTCATTCTTAAATTTTCATTTCTTAACAAGACTAAGATCTCCAAGATGGGACCTCTAATTTCCCCAGTACCTTGCTGGATCCATAAAGGATTTTCAAGAATTCCTGCTAATATTGGTACAAAGGTCAAAATAGTAACTGAGATTAGATAAATGCTGCTTTTATATTCAACACAATTGTAAATATAAATAAATTTGTTCTGTAGGCAGTTCTCCTTTAAACTTTTGGTTTTCTTGTGAGAAATTGTGATACCCAATATTCTCAGTTTTGTGGCATAGTTCAGTACATAGAGATGATGCCTTGGTCAGTATTCTATTGCTATGAAGAGACACCATGACGAAGGCAATGCTTATAAAGGAATGTTCATTGGGGCTGGCTTACAGTTTACAGGTTTAGTCTATTGCCATCACATAAAGAAGTAGGGCACCACAGAGACAGACATGGGGCTGGAGAGGTACCCAAGAATTTTACATCCTGATTCACAGACATCAGGAAGTAAGAGTGAGCCACTGGATCTGGCTTGGGATTCTGAAACCTCAAAACCCATCCCAAGTGACACACACCTCCCACAAGGCCACAAGTCCTAATCCTTTCAAATAATGGCACTACCTGTGGACCTATGGTGACCATTATTGTTAAAATGACCACCCATAGTAAAACAGAAACATCAACAACAGAGTAATCTTGGAATTATAGGATTAACCTTGAAGTAAACTCATAGCATTTAAAGTAAAAATTTAATTCACATTTCAAAGAGAAAAAAAAAGATAACTTATTCTAAAGCAAAATATGAGTGGAGATGGCCCAGTAACATAGACTCAGGTTACCCCAACCAAACTCCATATTCTAGTTTGATGATGTTTTAAGAGTAACAGATAAAGATGTTTATAAATCAAGACACATTTAAAATATATTTCTTGAGATTTTGAATGCATGGATCACAAAAGAAGTGGGGAAATCTCAGTTATAGATCTCAGAGGCCATCTGAAGTCATTCTTGGACTCTTAATGCTTGGGTTAGTGAAAGCTATGCTTTTGTTAAGTTAACATAGTACAAATGGATTTATGTTCTAGTTAAAAGTTATTAGGTCAAACACAGATGTGGACAAGGAATTATTGTTCAGGGAGCTGAACATAGCCCAAGATAAGTTGTAATTAGGCTCAGGATCTGCAACATCCCTACCTCTCCATAGTCAGTGAAATTCTCAGCAGTTAATTACCTTATAGAAGGTGTCATGGAAGGTGCTCTTCTTTCTAGGAATTGAACTTTACAAATCTCAGTAACTTACAGGAGTAACATTGGTTTCCAAAGTTTCATTCTGACTTATGGAAACATTTGGTTTATTGTGCTTTCCAAACCTCCTCAAAGTGTTGGACTCTCTGTTTTTATCACTGTCTTTTAAGTCCTGCTAGCATTTCCAACTGCGAGCAAAGGCAAAGAAGCCATTTTATACTACTGGTAATTTACATATTCCCAAATGCCCTCAGCATAGTATGTAAATCTACTACTTTAAATAGTATATAGAAGTTAGTATGATTTAGGTGCTTATTGGAGCTTTTTAATATTTAAGTGTATTTTTATCTTGTCACATGAGATTTTCTAGTATTTAGTCATTCTCTTAAAAACCCAGGATTACTCTGTCATTTTTCTTTCAGGATTGCATCTAGCCTTCTGGTGGAATCTGATTTTCACCACAAACAACTGTTGATTATTAACAGCTTGTCATTCTACCATGAATAGCAGGGTCACCACCCACTATCCAGCAATGAAAGAATACGTATATTTTATAGGCTTCAGCTGTGAGTCTGTATTTCTAAAGCCTGAAAACGATGTAATAAATGTGTTTGTCAAAAAGATGATAATATCACAGTTTTAATATAGGACACTTGAGTGTGAAAAAGCTGGTTCCTATCAATAGTAGGCCTGTGTGGACGTGGGGGTGTAATTGAGCTTCTATGCTTTTATTCTGATTATGTGTATTACAACGACACCCATTTTTCTTTCCCCAGGGTTGAGGGGAAAGATTTCTTGCCATTAAATCCCTCATATTTCTTTCCTTTGAGTATTTAGGCTTAGGAAGTTGTATTTGATAATCCTTGTTTTGTTCTTTTAGAATATAAATCTTTTCAAAAGCTTTGTGACTAAAACTCAAGGATAGCTTTTGTAAGAACCTGGAGACCTAAGTGTAGTGGTTTACACTACACTTGTACACTTGTACAAGTGGTTGATGATGGAACTCCACTACCTGAAGACAATAAAGTATGTCTTCGTTCCTCACAACTGGAAAGCGATGAACAGTTAACTTACAATGTGATCAGGTGATGAATACAAAAGAGACCTTTTTTCTTCCCTTACATCTAGCGGGTAGTTTCACACTACCCTCTCCATGACAAGAAACAAATGTAATTTACTCATTTCTATCTACTGATCAAATTCAACTGTGATAAACTTGAAATGAAATAATTTTTATAGTACTTGGGTCTTTTATCAAATGTATCTACTAGATACATTTATAATTATATATACAATGGGGAATAAAAATTATGTTCTAGATATTAAAATTATCCCAAGGGAAAAAATTGAAGACATCAAAATGTATGTATACATTCACAAGATAATGAAGAATTGCATGGCATATTTTTTTTTAATTTTAGTAACATTATACCATGGATTTATCACCCCTGTAATATATTACCAAATAGGCGTTTGCCAATCATGTAGGCCATTCTGGCTCTTGCCTGTTTCCTGGTCAGTTTCAGTTTTAAGTGTGTGTGTGTGTGTGTGTGTGTGTGTGTGTGTGTCCCTTTTTTGTGCTACAGAGATGGTTCTGTGTTTGTCAAGCAAGTGTGAAAACCAAAGTTTGTATGACTAAATCTTAAATGCCAGGTAGGCTTGGCTGACTGCTTGTGATCCCTGCTCAGAAGGCAGAGATAAGAAATCCCCAGAGCAAGCTGGGAAAAAAAATATGGCTTGATTTCTTCTTCTGTTTTAGTCATTATGGAGCTTCACTGTCAGATAGTGCTACTCACATTTAGAGCAGATATTCCCTTCTCAGTTAGTCTTCTCTAACAAGGCCATCAGAGACACGCCTACAGGTATGTTTCCTCAGTGATTTAAATCCAGTAAAGTTTAAAACAAAATTAACCACCACTGAGGCTCAACTCCATTGGATAGAACCATGAATAATGTTAAAAGCTAGGATGGAGGTTCTTAGGTGTCTGTGTGTGTTAGTTGAATTTACCCAGAGAAAGAACACACTTTCTCTCTCCTCAATAGGAGATTTTTTACAGGCTGAGCAAAAACAAACAAACAAACAAAAGATCTCATTAAAATTAGGCTCATAGGTTCCCTCAACCTCCCATAGAAACTAGAACACAAGAGTCCTATACCCTTGGTTAGTACAGTTTAAAATGATGGCCCTAGGTTGTGTTTTCTTTCTTTGTTTCTTTGTTTCTTTCTTTCTTTCTTTTTTTTTTTTTTTTGACACAATGCCTCCTTGTAGTTCTGGTTGACTTGGACCTAGCTTTGTAGCCCAGGCTGGCCTTAAACTCCCCCACTCGCAGGACCCAAACCCTGAGCATTCAGACTACAGTTATAAACCAGGGAGGGAGATAGAAAACCGTTTCTGCAGAAGTGTTGGTGGGAGGATTGTAACTTCCCGTAACCTTGTTATGGATGAATCCTGTCAACAGCCCTGCAGACCACTGGGAAGAGCACTAGAGAGAGAAGTCTGCTCACATCTCCATACAGTTCTTATATGGAATCACTCTATGAACATTCTCACCATGGCTGTCTTACTTCCAATACGATGATAATACATCTTTTTAAACATCCAATTTGTGATACTTTGTCACATCTAGTAAACTAATGCTCAAACCTTCCCTGACACCAAAAACAAAAAACCAAAAAAATTTTAAAAACATTTGCAACCCCCTGAGAGCGGTGGCACTCAAATTTAATCCTGGCAACCAGAATGAAGAGTCAAGGAGACCTCTGCAAATTTGAAGACAGCCTACACAGTGAGTCCTCACCAGCACAGGCTACATAGGGGGACATTTGTCTCAAAACAAGAGCACAAAAAAATGGCAACCTGTTGAATTATTGTAAAACGTTGTAGCCACGTTTATTGAAAAAGATCTGTGGAGAAAATACAACCCATACTCCCTGTTGGTGGGGAGGTAAATTTCTGCAACTGTAACTTTAATTTTTTCAAACCTTATTTTTTGTGATGGTTCTTAAATGCTTTAACCTCCCTTGTAGCCCACCACCCACCAGAGACAGTGGAAAAGAAAGGATACAGGAAGGGGAAATAGATCTATTTAGAAAGGTTCTTCGGTGCAACTCCCATAGGTGTTGCTTGGAAATTAGCCAGTTCAGTTCATAGGTTAGCAGGAACAGCTCAATTCACTGCAAACACTTTAAGGACATATCAGCAGTCCAGTTAGGTAAGTCAGGTTAGCAGCAGTGGTGGCATGACCTAACAGAGACAGCCAGGCCTCAGCTTTGGCATGGGTCAGCAGGAAGCACCAGGGCTGACAGGAACACTGAGAAAAGTTATTGGCTGTGCCTCTTTTAATGAAGCAAAGATCAGGTCTTGCCTCAGCATGTGAGTCTGTCTCAGCTGATATCACTCTGCCAATCCATCCAAGTCCAAGGAAGCTAGCAAGAAACTGTAGTATACCGCCAGAAGTTTTTTGGTGTGTTTCTGACTATGGAGTCCCTACCAAAGCAGCTCAACTATGAAACGTGAGTCAGACCAGAACGTGTACGTGTGTGTCATTAGCAAAGAATCTTTCATCATGTGTCCTTTTATGTGCTTGCTTTAGCAGAACATCCTTTTACTTGTGTTTGCTTCAGCTAGATGTTCCATCACAAGTCTTGCTTAGCCTTTCACCTATGTCCTCTTCAGCTAAATGGGCCTTTATGTGTTTGCCCCAGCAAAACACCATCCAACCAACTTTCCAAAGAACCCTTTAGTTTCCACTTCAGCAACCAATGTAGAAATTTCTCAAAAAATTAAAAATAGTACTACTCTATGAGCCAGTTATATAGAACTCTGAGGTATGTACCACAACATACTACAGAGATACTTAAATGTTAACTTAAGCTTTGCTACTCATAATAGATGGGATATGGAACCACAAGTTGTATTTTTTAACCCTACCATGTTCTTAAGAAACCACCCTTAGTCCAGCATTTAAAGCCAAAAGGACAGATTGAGATCATTTGCTGTGGCTAACATCTCAGCAGTGTTGGGTAGTTGTGAATGTAGCAAGTGATCAAACACTCACAGACCACTTTCTACCAAAATCACATTCTCTATAAATACAGCTCAGACTTAGACCAAGTGAAAACTATCTATAAATGTCTCACTTTTATTTATCGAGTTGATAAAGAACTATTATTAAACTTAAGACATCTTTGTGATCATTAAAGTCTCATTACAACTTTGTTCCACATCAAAAATATATCTAAGTTTGGAGTAACAAAACCGCAGAATGGTTTCAGATAATGAACATGCTACCTCAACGATATGATTTATCATTCAAACATTGTGTCACTCTCTGCTCTATTTAACTTTGATTTACATTCCAAATTATTTGATAACACAATCTTGGTTCTTTTAGTTAAATGGCAATTGAAACTAACTGATCCATGCTTCTAGTTGCTTTAAATATGCCATAATAAAGATATGAATCTTTTGGCTAAGGTGTTTTCTACTGCTATTTTAGACTTTAAAATGGATCGTAAGTCAGCATATAAAATAACATAAAATATAAATATGTATTTGTTTTATATGCTATGGAATTTTCTTGCTACAAAAATATTTTGATAAAAAGATGACTGACTGCATTAGTCTTTTGTCTGTTACTGTAAGGACAGTATGTAGTCTTTCTCTCCAGTTTCTGCTCCAGGTTCCTGGCATGCTTGACTTCCTACTCTCAATACTCTCAGTGATAGAAGTTACCTGAAAGTGTAAATTTTTAATAATCTATTTCCTCAATTCATGGCTTGGATACTGAAATGTTCCATGAAATATGTCAGAATGGTATGAAATTTGCATTACTCTAAAGAGGCTTTCAGTTCCAAATACCTAGGGAGAAGATGTAGTTGGGGAGGTACAAACACAAATTCTATTTCATACTAATCAAATTGAAGAAACTATGATTTTAAAGGACGATGGCCTCTGTTTCTCTTGAGTTTCTTCTACAGATGTTTCAGTACCTGAAATCCTGTAAGTGAGGCTAATCTCTGCAGGGTACAATCGATGGGAACAAGTAAAAATTTGTATTTTCTCAGCAAGTGCGGGAAGCCTCTGCTAATTACAGTTGAAGTCTACATTGACCATACAGCCTCAGAGCTCTCTCCCCACCAAATGCTCCTACCTTCAGAATGTCAGGTAGCCTTAGTTACATTGCAGGATCAACTTCTGTTCTCCCCATAAGAACCCATTCAGCTAGCACTGAGAATTCTGAAATGCTTCCCCATGGTAACGAGACATTTCGGTACCCTAAGCCTTCAGTGAATGACCTTTGACCATCCTGGATCTTTCTACTCGAATCCCCAAATTATGTAAGCTAAATCACTCCAAATAATATTGATCTGATTCCCCACAGCTGGTCCCAGTGTGATCATTCACCATGAGTACTCACAGGGCTTCTAACCCCCTGGTTGATGTCTCTGCTCCCATTGCCCTCTTGGACCTATATTGGTGGACTACCCTAAGAACAGGGAGAGCCACACCAAACACCTTTATTTACCCTCTGGCTTTTTTTTTTTTTTTTCTGTCCTTTCTTCCAAGATGTCTCCTAAACCATAGAGGATGCAGTGTAAATATATTTTCATAACTGATCACATAACGGTCACTTATTCTCAGCACCTGAACAACCTGGAGTCTCTGCACTCAAGGCTGTTCATTGCAAAAAGAAAGTTATCATTTTAAATGCATTGTTTACACTAGAAACTGTTGGCCACATAAAGATTTATATGTAGGTTTTCTTTCTTTCAGATGATGATGTAAATATACTGGTTTCTCATTCAAAAAGAGAAATAACAAAACATTTACCTCTAGCAAAAGCAATTAGTCACTGCATACCTTATTTTACGAAAGAATACCAACCTTTCATCTTTATGACAGGATTTGAATGTGTGATGATGGGGAGAGGGATTTTGTGGAACTGTTTGTACCTCCATGTTTTCTCATATATCCCTTGTAAACTTTATCTTGAAAGCTCATGTAGTGGACTAGGAACCTTCTACTACTATCTCCGGGCATTCCATACCTAAGAGAGTCTGACTGAAGTATACAGCACAAGTTAAGTAATACCATTACCCCTTTCCAATATGATTCTGATGAAAACGCTCCGGGAGTGAGACATACAGGGAATGACTCTGCCAACACTAGAAGCAACAGATCACCAAGCAAATGCTGAGATAAGTATCTTATTATTTTGTCAACTAATTGAGTTCCTAATTACTGAATGCCTGCTATAAATAGCTCAGTACAGGTTCCAAGTTTTTGTCGGAATAGGACAAAGTGGACAGCACCTTCTTCTATTACAACTGAGGGGTGAGGAGAATTTACCTGACAGCTCCAGTTATTTCCAAATCCCCAATGCTGCTTCATTGAATATGTTTCTGGTGTTATTTTAATCTTACGATGGATAGAACAATACAGATTCCCTTTGCCTTGATATGTATGTGTTAAGGTTCAAAATATTAAATCGAACAAGAATTAGAAGCAGTAGATGTGGCTGCTATCTTGTTTAGCTTTCATCCTAGATATGTTTACCTTTATTATAATAAAGCCACTTTTACCTGTGAGAACAGACAAAAGATCAGAGATTGGCTTACTCTAAGGCACTCTTCTGAATTTTTGTACTAAAATGAAAACAAAACCCTCAAATTCCTGTATCTTCATTTTCCTTTACCTTCAAGGAGATTAGAGATTGATTCCTGGATCTAAAATACTTCATATGTTTGTTTTTTTCATACCACTGTTGGAGGAACAGAAGGAATAGGATTTTATGAATTTACAAAGCAATCAAACCAGCAATAAATAAATACATGAATAAATAATAACTAAATTCATCAATCATGCCAACTGAAATCTGTGTGCTTATATAAGCTATAACACTAGAGGAATAAAAACCAAAGAAGGTCTGATAATATTTTATTTAATGAATTCACAGTTAATCATTGCAATCATAGTAATGTATGCCTGTGGTCAACTAGCATTTTACGTGGGTAGAATAGAATATCTTATTACTTAGTCATAAGAAGCTCTATTGCTGCACCTAGCCAAGGAACAAGCAAGCTAAGAACCTGGCTTTTTTTGCCATATCTCTGTTAAGAACTTGTGTTTTTGTTCCCATGGTAAGCACTTTCAAGGTTTAGCTAGCTTCCTGCCCCTGTCCAATTCCAAATAATAATTTTGAAACATCATTTTTTGACTGAGCAATAGAATCAGAAGCATACACAGGTTGAGTCCTGGCACTGGTGCCTGTTCTGTTTACTGAGCATGCAATAGCACTGGTGAGAGTCAGCTGAAACCATGCTGAGTAATTATCAATGGTAATGAGTTTTGCCATTGTCTTCTGCAAGAAGAAATTTGCACAGTGTTGTTGGGTAAATATTGATACTGTATTTGTGCATTCATTAAAGTGCAAAAGCCTCTCATTTTAATTCCAAGGGCATAGATCAGGAGAAGGAAAGGATTAAATGAGGATAGTCTGCAGCATAAATCTGTTTATGAGTTGGATAAGTGCTCTTTATGTAGAATTAGATTTGCAAAGGAATCTCTTCTGTATGCTTATAGTTACTCTTATAAGGATTTAGCCATGTATGATTTGAAAGACCCACACATTGGTAGAACAGCATGAGGAACTGTGTCAGCAAGTTATTTCCTAATAACCAAATTATTTCGTACCATAATTTAGAGACTGTAGCTTGTCAATTGATTACTTGTCTTTTAGACAGATGGCTGCAATAATGACCCACCCTTTTTTAACAGCCTAGCAAATTCTCGTGGCTCTTGAAACAGTGACTCTTCTTTAAATCTAAAACCATGATATTAAAGTTGCTTTCTCAAAACATACTTGTCCATGAATACAATTTCTAATGCTTTATTAATGTTGTGTAAGCACAACTATATCGCTACAAAAGCTATCTGGAATAAAATGAATGATGTCATATAAGCTTTGAGGAAAACATAAATGGAGTTAATACCTAAAATACAGTTAGACAAACAGCATTTTCTGAAAAAAAAAATACTTATGACAACATAAAGAATGAGGTGGAGAAAATTAGGTGTTTAAAACAGCAAAACTTAAGCTCAGTATTAGACTAATAATGAAGACAACAAAAGTAATAATCTCTGTTGAGAATGTTCTCCAAAGTAAAATTATTTTTAGTAGTTTTGGTGACATGGCATTGTTAAATTGTTTTAAAAAGTATTTTTAATCTAACACAAAGATGTGAGATTAGAGCTAAGTGGTATTGAGATTAGCAATTAGGTGTTTGCCCTTTCTCATCTAGGTGACTAGACTCTAGTGGCAGTCAACTTCCTATGCCAGATTTTCTTCCACTTTTCCTAGATTGAGGTTGTTGTCTGGCCTTGTAAAAGAGCAGATCTAAAACATTTTGTGTGTAATTTTTGATCATTTTAAGTGTGGGAAATGTAAAATAGGCCTTAAAATTACTCGATGCCATTTAGTTGACTCTGTCTCCCTCTCAATCTTATCCTGACTTGATTATATATGGTGGCTTTGTATGATGAGGATGTAGTTAGTCCCAAAATGGAGATGACATGCTTCCAAGCTTGTAGATAAATGTTTGGAGGAACATGGCCATTTTGAAAATAGTTTTAAATTGTTTTTATTGAGACAAAATTTTCTTTTGGTAATTATCAACTTAATAAGAATTTGTCATTATACCTTTAGGCCAAGCAACTCTGAGGCATAGGGTCTATAGACACAGCACAAACAGGAAACACATCGTCAGTAAGTTCTCTTAATACTTCTTATATGGATTGGAAAATTCCAGACCCATATTTCAGCTACATAAATTATCACTATACACCCTGTTTTAATTTAGCCATTATATTTCACTGCCAGTTAACTTACCTAGTCTTATATTACAACCAGGAATAAAGTTATATATACATATAACTTTAAGGCTTTTATGTTCAAAGTAGTGCCCCAAGACAAATCCCAGGAAACCACAATGAAGGCAAGTATTAAAACAGCCATTCTCCAAATGCTGTGTAGCCTGAACGTGGGAAAAAGCAAAGGGATAAAGGGCATGTACCTAAGATACTCTCCTCTCTTCAGACCACTGTATTTTTATAAGCCACAGAATCTTATTCAATCCCATACATACTTTACTTTTGTTTGAAGATTAAGATCTTCATTTTTCACGTAAATTGTATATATTCACACATGTGATTAAAAATGGTAGATATTTTTGTTAGTTTGATTTACTCTTTATGTTCCTACCAAACAATAGAAGAATGAAAAACCCCAAGACCAACAAAAAAGCTCTACATAGAAAACATAGCAATATAGATTGAAAATCTTGAAGGGAGTATACAGTAGAGTTATAAAATAGGAGAATATTCCAGGTGAGGTGATTGGCATGGGCAGGAGTATAGACTCAAAAGAAGACATGATGAGGTGGAGGAAGCATGGCAGCATGCAGGCAGATGTGGGGCTGGGAGTTCTGCATCTTGATCTTATTGCAGGAGACAGACTGTCTTTTGAAAATAGCCAAGTTGTTGTTTCTTTCCACACTAGGCAGAGCTTGAGGATAGGACCTCAAAGCCTACCCCCATAAGGGCACACTTCTTCCAACAAGGCCACATCTATTCCAAAAAGGACACATCTCCCAAGAGTGTCACTCCCTGTGGGTCAAGCATTGAAACACAAAGCTATTCAAACCACCACAATTTCCCAGAAGATTACATCTCAATGATGCAAGTCTCTTCATAATCATTTCTTAGCTCTAGCTAACCAGCATCAATTGTCCCAGAAACACAAAGGATTCACTTCAATAGTGCTGGTCTCTTGGTATTCATGGTGGATTCTTCAGCTCAAGCTGATCATAAGGACAGAATCTGGGAACTGAGGTCCTCTGGAAGAGCAGACAGTGCTCTTGACTGCTGAGCTATCTTTCCAGTCCAGCTTTCAACATTCTTATCTTCCAAACGTCTACAAAATATGCCACTGAGCTCTCAACACTCAGTGAATTTACTACCTCAAAGTTCCTAAATCTTTCCACAATCCTCCCAAAAAATGTGGTCAGATTTCTCACAGCAATACCCTACTCCTGGTACCAACTTATTTTTGTTAGGGTTCACTACTGCAATGAAAAACCATGACCTAAAAACAAGTTGGGAATGGTTTATTTGGCTAATACTTCCATATTGTTGTACATCCTAGACAGTATTGAGGACACGTACTCAAACAGAGCAGGAACCTGAAGGCTAGAGTTGATACAGAAGTCATTGATGGTTGTGCTGGTTAATGAATTGCTTCCTGTGATAGTTTGAATATGCTTGGCCCATGTGAAGTGGCACCATTAGAAGGTGTGGCATTAATGGAGGAGGTTTGGCCTTGTTAGAAGAAGTATGTCATTGTGAGAGTGGGCTTTGATGTCTCTATGCTCAAGCTCCACATCTTATGAAAGAGACCCTCCATCTTACTGCCTTTGGACCAAGATGTAGAACTCTTGGCTCCTTCAGCATCAAGTCAGCCTATATCATACCATGCTTTCCACCATAATAACAATGGACTGAACCTCTGAAACTGTATGCCAGCCCCAATTAAATGTTTGCCTTTATAAGAGTTGCCTTGGTCATGGTGTCTTTTAAAAGCAATAAAATCCTAAGATATTCCTCATCCCTTGCTCAATCTGCTTTCTTATAAAAAACAGGACTGCCAGCCTATGGATGACACCACTACTTATGGGCTGAGCCCTTCACCACCAATCACTAATTAAGAAAATGCCTTATAGCTGAGTTTTATGGAGACCTTTTCTCAGTTGAGGGTTCCTTCATTCAGATAACTCTAGGTTATTTGTATTGACAAAAGACTGGCCAGCACACCAGTTAAGATTGTCTGTCATGTCATCCACAATTACAACTCATTTCTCTGCTGACTTCACTTCCTGTTTTCATACATGAATTTGTTTTCTAATCTTAGATTTCTTGTCATTAATTATCTTCTGGTTTGATGCCAGAATCTTCCTATTTTTATTTTATAGTAAGCTCTGATTTCTGGTTTTCATAGACCCACTCTAAGATGGTCTCCCTTAATAATGAATATCTTCTACCCTTTGTGTTGGACTAAATGCATAAGTACAAAGGGACACCACTTACCTTACATGACACAACAACAGACACTAAATATAAGAGACTACCTAGTATGATAATCTGAGTTCATTAAAAATAAAGAAGTTTTTCTAGCCATTGACCCCCCAAAAAAAAAAAATGGTTTGGAAGCAGCAGAACATTTGGACTAAGTAATGAAGAGTCTACTACTTTTTATTATTTAGATATTAGGAGCCATAGACTAATCAGAATGTACCTCTAGAAACTGAAAAAGTTACACAGAACTACACATTGCAGTCCTGCAATCACAAAGATGTTGGTTCTGTCCAGAACACCAAACTCCACAGAGAAAGCATCCTGACTTTTTGATGTTAGTCTTGTGATATCCTGAGCACAGCCTTAAATATGTAGTGGTTGACTTCTAATATAGAGGATGATGAGATGTCCTAAGCAGCTAAAGTTGTATGATCATAGCTACTTTTGTAAGAAATTACAAATCTTGCTGTGATGTTTGTCTGTGTTGTATAGATGCTAATTTTTTCCTACAAACCTCCTTTTCTTGTTTGAGTTAAAATATTGTGTTTTGAGATTTATTTTCCTCCTTAAGTAAACATTCTTGAAGACAGTGTTTGTGTTACAGTTTAATATTTCTATTAAATATTCAGATTGAATTTCTTGTCTTAATATGTTACCAGCTGTTCTAGGATTAAGCCAGGTTCCTACTAGGTCACTACTGAATAAATGTCACTGTTGACAAATCTATGCTTATTTCCTAAAGTGCCATTTCATTTGGTCTCAAACACATTTCTAAAATGAAATGATAATTTTCCCTTTCAAATACAGAGATTGAAGAGCTTATCTAAAACACACAAAATCAGGAAAAGATCACTTCACTCTTTGAGTGTAAGAGGTATTTTTTAGTCTTTTTTACTCTAATGTCTATAGAAATATTTAGAAAAAATTCATTCAATCTATGATTTCTATCAAAAAAAATATTCACTTGTGAGCTTGCGTCACAGTGTGTTTCAAAGTCAATTTAGGACCTGCCTGTATGAGCACATTTATAGAATCAGGACATCTGCTGCTATTGGACACTCAGGCCCATGTAAGAGCCAGCTGCAGCATGCATTATTTATTTGAACAGCTGGCTGATTTGAAAGTCTTTAAAAATTCTCTCTCTAAAGCACCAATAAAGGATGTTTTCTTTTGTATTTTCCTCTTTTTTTTTTGTCATTGATTTCCTACATGTCCTGTGAACAGGACCCAAGCAATTAAAATAATTTCAGTAAAAACTGGCACAAAGTATTGCATCCCATAGTCATGTATAAATTGGTTAGAGGGACAGCATTATGCTTTGTTTCTTATGACTCTTTTTAAAATATCTATCTTAAAGACAAAATAAATGGAATATTTTCATGACAAATGTTTACTAATAGTGTAACTGGTAAAAACTTGATGCACTATGATATGTACAACCAAGTGGTTTCCAATCTCTTAAGTAAGTTTTGAAAATTTAATATTTTCTAATTAGGTCCCCAAACATTTTCACATGAGTGCATGATTTAAAAACTATTGATGTTATAAACCATAAACTATCTTGAAACTGAGTACGCCATTTTTCTCTTTAAATGAGTCATAAAAATGTGGTAAGTAATGAAGATTATGCGCATAATCACTCTTGGTCATATTTTAGAATGTTCATGGAGATGGGGAACAAAGATCAACCACATTGAACTTTCAAATATCAAATCTGTATCTGTGATGAATACTACATAAAGGTACCACATATGCCTTTTCCATTGTCTTGTTGGAGTTTGCTTATGTTCTGTTCTGTTATTAATGGCTAAAGCTTGCCTCCTGAAACAGGCAGTAGAAGAGGTGATTCGAGCAGTTGATACATGGCATGTTGCTGCTTATTTATCACAATGACCAGCATGGTTTTTAAGTAATTGATTTCTGATTATACTCAAATAATGGTATTTAATTAACATTGTCACCACTTGGAGAATGTCATATTACTAAAAATATGATGGTTAATTGTTTTAATCTCATAGTAAGAGCAAAGAATAAACATCATAGGTTATTAGAAAGTAGAGTACTTACCAAGAGAAGAAAGCTTTATACAAGTTTGACGAATTAAAATGATTATGGCTACAGCATGAAATGCAATGCCATTTAGGTTGTTCCTTTTGAAGCAGACTCTCACTATGCATCCTAGATTAGTCTAACAATAATATATACCTCCAACTGCACTTGAACTACGATCAAACCTGTGTTTCAGCCTTAAGTGTTGAGATTACTACTTCTGGTGCTGTGATGTGTTGATATATGTATTCATTGTGAAATGACTAAGTCCAATTAACTCAGATACACATCACTAAATATTTATGATTTGTGGTAGAAGTAAAATCTTTCAGACCCATGGTCCATCAACTTTCAAGTAATCTGTACACTGTCATTAGTTAGATCAACTTCCTATTCAATAGAGTCACAGCATATTCCTCTTGACTGACAATAACTTTATACCCTGTGAGCTGTGTCTTTTATTTCTCTAGCACCCACTCCCAGACACTAGTAAACAGCTTTTGTGTCTCCTAGTTTGAGATTTTTATTTTCTCAAGTGAAAGTGAAATAATGGAGTATTTACTTCTATGCCTAAAATGTTCCAAGTATCAGGTATCCATAGCATTCATATATGGTATGTAAGTGAAAGGACTTCCTTCATTTTAAAGATCAAATAATATTCATGTGTGTTTGTATGTGCATGTGCATATATGTATGTTCCATTTTGAAAATTAATTAATATTTTATTCCAAGTTTTAGAAGAATCTCTAGACTGTTTCCATAAAATAATATTAACTTACATTCTTGCCAAGAGTATATATAAATTCTTTCTCCATGTTCTTCCAAATATTTGTTAAATTTCTTCTGATGATAGAAATTCTATCAGATGTGAGATGCTATCGTGCTGGGATTTTTCTGATCACTAGTAAAGTAATGTTGACCATCTCTTCATGTTTGCTAACCAATTTTGTGACTTTCATTCTCTGTCAGCTTGTACTCAGATTGTTCTTTTTCTATTGATTTGTTTAATTATGTATGTATTTTATATAATTTTTAATGTATGTATACATTTAAATTTATGAATACATCTGCTTTTTCTAAAATATTTTTGAAGAAACTATTTTCTCCATGCATATATATATATATATATATATATATATATATATAATCAGTTGAACACAACATGGTGAATAAATTTTGAGTTGTAAATGTTTGTTTCATTGGTCTTTAAGTCTGTTTAATCTTGTACTTTACTGCTTTAACATATTTTTGTGGTTATTTTTCATGTTTGTTTAATTGTTGTTTGTTATGCATATGTCTGTGTAAAAGAGAGAGAGTTGTTGAGAGGATGAATAGGAAGTTCATGAGTAGGGAGGCAGGGAGGAGTTGGTGAGAAAAAATAATAGGATCAAAATATATTATATAAAAATTATAATAAAAATATTTTTAAAAGTAGGCCATGAATATGAATGAGACTGGTGGGGTGCATCAGACCATTTGAAAAAAAAGAGAGGGGAGATGATATAATTATATTATAATTTCAAAAAATTTTAAATAATATATATAAAAGGTAACTGGAATTTTAAAAGATTATAATTCATCACATAAATAGAGTCTCAATATAATTCACGTAAATATGACTGACTCAATAGAATCTTGACTTCAATGACTTTAATTTTTTTAGATATATACTTAATGTCAAGGTGGCTGAATTATATAATTGTTCTATATTCAAGTTTTTAAAGGAATCTCCATTCTGCTTTTCACAATGGCCCTAACAACTTATGTTCCAACCAACAATGAGTAACAGTGTCCATTTTCACTAATACTAGTTGTACTTTTTTGTTGCTGTTGTTTTGTTTTTTGAGGAAAGTATTTTAATTACAGTGAAGTAATGTTTCCATAGATTTAATTTGCCCTTCACCTGATGATTTATGAAGTTAATCCTTTTTTGTATACATGTTAACTGTGTAAATTTTTAAAGAAATACTTAATATATTTTGTTGCTATTTCTGTTGACAGTGGTAGAGGATATATAAGATGTTTTCTGTAAACTATGACACTTTAACATATATTTTCTCATACATCTTTTATTTATTTCTTCTATGTAATGACTCTGCCGAAGACTATATTGAATAGTGGTGTTTCTGTTTTTACCTTGAGTATTATTTTAAAATTAGCTGTTATACATGACCTTTATTTATTTGGGGAGGAGAAAAGAAAGATTATGTTTCTCTTACCATTTTGGTAATATGAACCTGGAGAAAATTATAATAGTCTTATAGTATGCCCAGATGGTATATAATCTATTGAAAATTACCAATGTTGTTGATAACATGTGATATATAATTTTATACATGCCTTTATTTAATCATTCATATGAATTGTATTTTAATATGTATATTGAATAGTTGGGTTATTCATAAGATATTTGCTTTTAGAAATTACTCAGTGGAAGACATTTGAAAATAAAATGTCTGTATTATATCGTAAAATTATTTATTTATTTATTCTTTCCTTCATTTATCTCTCATACACCCTGAATTCAGTTTCCCCTTCCTCTACTCCTCCCTGCCACCACCATCTCTCCTCTTCTCCATATTCACTCCTCCATTTCCTTTCAGAAAAGAGCAGGCCAGGAATATCAACCAAGTATGGCACTGGTTGGCAAAACCCACAAGTGTAAAGGGAATATCTTGTGTTTGTATGGTTGTGGCACCTGTCAATAAAAATCTACTGGCCTGTGGCTTAGGGAGGAAATAGGAGGTGGAACACCAGGAAGGCTGGAATATAGTACCAGGCAAGGGAAATTCACAGAGGGGAAAAATGTGACAAAATAGAATCATGGTATCTGAGGACAGGTAACCACATGGCAGAATGTAGATTAGGATAAATGGATTACTTTAAGTTATGAGCTAGTCAGAGAAAAGCCTAGCTTTATAGCCAAGTTTTTTTTGTAAATATATTTTGAGTCTGAGTCTTATTTTGGAAACATGACTGGAAGGAAAAACCAGTCCTAACTCTACACACAATTGCTGTGCTTCCACTGTACCCACATATCTTGCAGGCAGGACAGGTTATATGTTGAAGGTTTTATGGCTAGGTTGGTGTCCCAATCCCTTCACTGAAGGTTGCCTGGTTACAGAGGATGGTCAGTTCAGGTTCTCTATCTTCTATTACTAGGACTCGTTGTTAGGGCCACCCTCATAGAATCCTGGAAGTTTTTACTGTACTTGTTTTCCATATTTCCTTCTAATTCCAGTCATTTTTCCCTCTATTTTCTTCTTCCATCTCATCCCACAATCTTTTCTATTCTCATCTCTACCCACCACAAGCCACTTGCAAAATCTATTCTATTTCCCTTTCCTGGGGAGATCTTTTGTTGGGTTAAGTGGTGTGTGGTAAGTGTCCTGCCCCAGGGTTCAGGCCTCTGGGAGAGGCAGGATGCAGAAAGTTTGACTGCACTCACCCCATGACACTGTGGGTGGGTGTCGGTTGTGAGAAGCCATGGAAACTGCCTGGGGGTGGGGGAGTGCAGCCTGGGGTCCTGGGGACTACACAGAGTTGGCTTCATCTGGTTCTCAGGTTCTTCAGCATCTCATGAACCTCTGGATGCCACAGAAGAGCTGACAATGGAGTGTGGGCTTGCAGGCTGGATCTAGTCCAGAGCCGAGGAGGAAAGGCAGGGAGGAACCTGGCTGTGTCCTGTAGGGGATGAGTCTTTGGCTTGTCGCCAGCTAGCTGGTTTGGTTTGGCTGTAGCTGGGAGTGCTGAGAGGCCTTCTGCGGGAGACTAGACATGGCTCTTTAGACGAAGGCCTATTCCATCGTTCCCTACAGCAGATCCCAATGAAGTCCATGGTTCTAGGGTGTTTATTGTCATGGCGGACAATCGTGATGAGTGAAACCATACCCCCTAATCTCAGGCCGGGCTTAAGATTAAAATACCTTTTGCAGGGAGGAGTGGCTGGGAAGGGGAGTTTATTGGCTAAGACTCTAGGTACCTCATTAAAATGGAGATGTCTTGAGGCTATGTGACCACACCTCTACCTGTGGAGGTGGTTTGGGGCTACATGACTGATGGTCATATACCTAATGGAGAGCTGCAGCCTCATGTCAAGATCTTGGGGCTTAGGAGCATGACAAAACGCCTACTGTTCCTTGTATGGTTATCCCCTGGTAGGAACCCCCTACTGGGTTGCTGGGATTTTAAACCTTAGCTTAACGAGTAGCCAAACTGCCTTTCACAGTCCCACAATCCATACATCTCCTGACAGCACTACCTGGTACTTAGTCTTTCTGGGTCTGTGGATTGTAGCATGATTATCTTCTACTTAACAGGTAATATACACTTATAAGTGAATACATACCATATTTATCTTTCTGGGACTCAGTTAACTCACTCAAGATGATTTTTTCTAGTTCCATCCATTTGTTTGACAATTTCATGATGTCATTTTTTAAAAACATCTGAGTAATATTGCATTGTGTAAAATACCACTCCTTTTTAAAAACCCATTCTTTAAGTGACACATCTAGGTTGTTTCTAGTTTCTGGCTATCATGAATAAATCTGAAGTGAGCTTGGTTGAGCAAGTGTCTGTATTAGTTTAAGTGTCCTTTGCGTCTATGCCCAAGAATGGTATAGCTGGGTTTTGCAGTAGATCAATTTTCTGAGGAACCACCATGCTGATTTCCATAGTGATTAGATAAGTTTGCACGCTTACCAGCAATGGAGGAGTGTTTCCCTTGCTCCAAATCCTTTCCTGTATAACATATCACTTGCATTATTGATCTTAGCCATCTAACAGGTATAAGATAGAATCTCAAAGTAGTTTTGATTTTCATTTCCCTGGTGGCTAAGGCTGTTGAACATTTCCTTAAGTGTTTCTTAGTCAGTTGAGATTCTGTTATAAAGAATTCTCTGTTTAGATCTGTACCTCATTTTAGTTGGTTTATTTGGTTTGTTGATGTCTATTTTATTTATTTTGAATATTGACCCTCTGTCAGATGTAAAGTTGCAGAAAATCTTTTTGCCATTTTAGCATTTCAGTTTCATAAGGTCCTTTTATTGATTTTGAATATTAATATGCCTATGCTTTGGTGTTCTGTTCAGGAAGTTGTCTCCTATTCCAATGCATTCAAGGCTATATTCCATTTTCTCTTCTGTTAGGTTCAGTATATCAAGTTTTGTGTTGAGGTCTTTGACCTACTTGCACTTATGTTTTGTGCAGGGGAATAAATGTAGATTTATTTGTAGTCTTCTAGATGCAGACATCTAGTTGGACCACTACAATTTGTTGATGATGCTTTTGTTTTCTCATTGTATCTTTCTGATGTCCTTGTCAAAAATCAATTGTCTCTATGTCTGTGTATTTGTGTCTGGGTCTTCTATTTAATTCCATTGATCAACATGTGTCAGTCTTTATGCCAATACCATGGTTTTTATAACTATTGCTCTGTAATACAGCTTGAAATCACCAGGCAGTGGTGGCACACACCTTTAATCCCAGCACTTGGGAGGCAGAGGCAGGTGGATTTCTGAGTTTGAGGCCAGTCTGGTCTACAGAGTGAGTTCCAGGAGAGCCAGGGATACACAGAGAAACCCTGTCTCAAACCCCCCCCCCCCAAAAAAAAAATACAGCTTGAAGTCAGAGAAGGTTAATATTATGGAAGTCCTTTCAGTATTGAGAATTATTTTGGCTATTCTGAGTTTTGCATTGTTTTGGTGGTGGTGTTTTTTTCATATGAAGTTGAGTACTTTCCTTTCAAGGTCTGCAAAGAATTATGTTAGAATTTTGATGGGAATTGCATTAAATCTGTAGTTTGCTCTTAGTAGCATGGCTGATTTTACTATGTTGATTCTACCAAACTGTGAGCATGAGAGATCATTCCATCTTCTGATATCTTTTTCAAATTCTTTCTTCAAAGACATGTAACATTACCAAATTAATGTTATTCAATTTATCCTGGCAGCAGTAGCTTGTTCCTGCTACCTGCTCCAATGCTTATATTCCCAAATGAGAGACACATACACATCCTTTGTATTTTGATTCCTTATACAGCTCAATGACTGGGTCACTTCACTTCCTAACCTCCACATGACTAATTTACCCCCTCTGATGTTTCCAAGTTATTACTTACTAAAATCTATATTCCATCTTTGCTGTCCTAGGCCCAGTTACATATCCCCCTTGAGCTGTATTCCTCTGGCTCCTATATGACAACTATGTTCTCTGTCCTGCACCTCTCAAGCATGGCATTTTGGTTCTCCTTTTCCCAGCATGGCAGACCTTCCTCTTTCTTTTTCCTTCCTTGGTCCCTTGTCAGAGAATCCTAAAAGTCACACTTTCGTCTCCCTTCCCAGCTATTGGCTGCCAGAAACTTTATTTACCAATAAAAACCAACTGAGGGCAGAGTTCCCTCAGGGTCTTATGTGTGGATGTGTGGATTCTCATGCAATTTTGAGGACCAGATTAACATAATACAAGCAGCATTATACCAAACCCACAACATTTCTCCCTTTTATCCATTTATAAAGGTTCTTTTCTCTTAGATATACATTAAACATAATTGTAACAATTATGTAAATCATAAGATATGATATGCACTTATAACATCCAGTCCATCATATTTGGAAATTTAGATAAATTACTCTGTCATCTACCCTAAATTAAAGAGTTTACAATTCTGTGCCTGAATTTTGTTGATTTTAACTTGTATTACCATCTGAAATCCATCTTTCAAATCTAGATCATATTCCATAATGTCAAACAACTTAAGTTAGATTATGAGACTATAATTAATCTTTAACCCCATCAGAGATCTGAGATCTGTGTATTTGTGTCTGGGTCTTCTATTTAATTCCATTGATCAATGTGTCACTTTAAATATTACCTGAATATGTAGGAAGCACAAAAACACAGCTTCCAAAACTTAAACAATTTGTAGAGACAGATGGCTGCCTGGAAAGTTCCCTATATTTCTCATAACATTGGAAAATCTATCTTCAGCCTTCTGGCCCAGAACCATCTGATAGACCTTAAGTGAAGCAAGAATTATGAAGGAATAGCTTACCCTATACTGGCAGAGCTAAGCTGTCAACTATTCCACATCGTGTGTTTTTCCTGGATAATATTTTTTTGTCTGCAGATGAATTAGGGCAATTCTTGCCCATTGCCTATCTTGTCACAGTTGGAGCAATTCCATATGGAGTTAATAATGCTCAATACTTTTCTTTGAAGTGTGAAGGGGTACTCAGGAGCAGACATGTCTCCTAGTCAAAAGATCTACTAATAATTAAATTAATTTAATGCCAATTCTGAGGAAGCTTGATGCTTTTGAAGACTATCTATCTGTATATAATATACCTGAACTGTTAAGCCTTGACTATTCTTAGCTGTTTCAATGTGAATAACATTGAAAACACTTTATTACAATTAAATCAGAACATAACATAACCATGAGTTTATTATCTGGCCCTTAACTTACATTACTTAATCATTCTAAACAGTTTGAAATAGCAGCTATTTAAAGGACTGTATCTAAGCCTTGTATTCTTAAATGAATTGCACAGGCACAAAGCCAATCTAAGAGTAACAATATTACTTTTAAATTTTATATCAATATGCAAAATTTTACACCAATGAAAACCTTAAACCTGTATCAATATACAAATTCTATACCAATGTAAGTAAATATAACTCCAATTCTGCATTAAAATCTAAATTATGGCTAAAAATTTTTTGTTTAAGAATAAATTAAGTGAGCAAGTGGGGCCAGAGCAAGAGGGACAGAGCAAGCAGGGCCAGAGCCAATGGGGCAGGAGTGAGAAGAGTAGATGGAAGCACTCACACTGGCTATTTATGGAATAAAGTTCCTTAAAAAATAAATTTAGTAATCCATTCCCATATTTAATTTCTTACAATATTACTCTCTCCCCTTTTATCTTTCAACACCCTTCCCTTTACCTAAGAAAGAAAGAATAGCAAAGATGAAAAGAAAAACAGAAATTCCCAAGTCTATGCTATCTAGTTTCCTCCCTGTCCAAAATTATGACCATTTCCAAGTAATCCCTTAAAATGACAACCTATCTATAAGTTATAAAATAACCATAACCAGACACCTAAAACCAAGGAATAGGGGTGAAGATTCTCCATTCCTTCTTCCTGCTGAATAGGGGTATATATATAAATTTTTTTTCTAAAAGTTGGGGATGAGTAGGAAAATTGGAAAAATTGGATAGACTTAAGTAACCAAGCTTTAGCTTTGTTATCCAGTCTCTGTATGCTTAGAAAATTCAGAGCTTGACTGGAGATCTGACTGGATCTGTCTGAAAGGCAGGATGAACTGAGTTCATTGGGAAACAGCAGCTTTTCCTGGAGCTTCTCTGGAAGCAGGTCTCTGAATAAAGAATCAAGTGAGGCATAATCAGGCATGGAGCTGGAACAGCAGGTCTTTTCAGCATCCTCAGGGGTGAATCTTGCAAGAGCTGCATCTTGGTGTTTCATTCTGCAATATAAGAATCTTACAACAAAATTTTTAGTGGAATAGATATTTGTATAGTTTGTGCAAAGTGCACATATCAGTTAAGGATGAATTTTTGCTCTCTGTTTGAGCAGGTGAAAGACAAGTGTTTTAAGAGTTAATTTGTATCAATAACCAATTGTAATAAATCTTCATTCATACCATGTGAAGGATGGCATGATAAATCTTAAGGATTCCATAACCAACAAGATTTATTGGCTAATTTTAGCTGAAGTTTTGGCTAGAGGCATTTTTATGTATAAGCCAGTTTTAGGGCTATTCCCATGTAGAGGGATCAACATATGTTACTTGTCTTGTTTGGTATTCTTGATTTTTTTTTTTTTCATTTCTGTGTATGGAAAGCAGCAGTGCATTCTTACTACCCACCCCAATGTTTTATATTTCTGAATAAGAGACATACACACAGCCTTTATATTTTGATATGTCTAAAACAGCTCAATGGTTCTCCTTCTCCTGGCATAGCAGATGTCTCTAATTTCGCCTTGTTTGGTCCCTTGCCCAGGTATCCTAAAAGCCTTGCCTCTTTCTCTCTACCCAGACATTAGCTGATAGCAACTTTATTTACCAATCAAACCAACTTAGGGCAGGGTTCCCTCAGTGTCTTACATGTGGATGTGTGGATTCTTGTGCAATTTTGAGGACCAGATTAACATAATACAAACAGAAATAGACCAAGCCCGCAACAAAGACATGAAGTCTTTATCATACAAGTCTTTCACTTGCTTGGTTAGACTTATTCCAAGATATTTTATATTATTGTGGCTATGTGAAGGGTGCTGTTTCCCTGATTTATTTCTCAGCCCCTTTATCATTTTTATATATTGAAGCCTACTGATTTTTTTTTTTTTGCTATAATCTTTTATCCACCCATGTTGTTGACAGTGTTTATCAGCTATAGGAGTTCTCTGGTAGAATTTTTGGGGACACTTATGTAAAGTATCGTATCATTTTCAGATAACAATATTTTGTCCTTGTCCTTTCTGTTTGTATTCTCCATATTTCTCTCACACATGTCCTGTTTCAATTTTAGTGGAAATGTTTTGGGTTTCTCTCCATTAATTTGTTGTCGGCTAAAGACTTGCTGCCAATTACCTTTATTATGTTTAGATATGTCCCTTTTATTCCTAATGTTCCCAAGATATTTATCATGAATAAGTGTTGGATTTTTGACAAAGACTTTTTCAACATTTGTGATGGTTTGAATAGGTATGGCCCACATAGACTCAGGTGCTTGAATGCTTGGTTCATAGGGTTTGGCACTATTAGGAGGTATGATACTGTTTGGGTAGGTGTGGTCTTTTTGTTTGTTTGGTTTTTTGTTTGTTTGTTCTTTTATAATTATTTTATTTATTTACATTTCAAATGCTATTCCTCTTCCCTGGCTTCCCCACTGCAAACAGTGTATCCTAACTGTCCTATCCCCTGCTTCTATAAGGGTGCTCCCACACCCACCCACCCACCCCCAACTCACTACCCTATCATTCCCCTATTCTGGGGCATTGAACCTTCACAGGACAGAGGGCATGCCCTCCTGTTGATGCCAGATAAGGCCATACTCAATTACATAAGCAGCTGGAGCCATGAGTCAGACGAACCTGTAGAGACCATATCCAGAGGTTAGGCAAGGCCCCCAGTTAGGGGACGGGGACACCCACTCATCTCCAAATTTTTAACTTAGAATGGCTCCTATTTAAAGGAAATATGGGGACATATTGTGGAACAGAGACTGAAGGAAAGACCATCCAGAGACTGCCCCACCTGGGTATCCATCCCATATACAGACACCATACCCAGACACTATTGTGGGTGCCAAGAAGTGTTTGCTGACAGGAGCCTGATATAGTTGTCTCCTGAGAGGCTCTGCCAGAGCCTGACAAATACAGAGGTGAATGCTCACAGCCAACCATTCCACTGAACATGGGGACCCCAAAGGAGGAGTTAGAGGAAGGACCAAAGGAGCTGAAGGGGTTTGCAATCACTTAGGAAGAACAACAATATCAACCAATCAGACCCCCCAGAGCTCCCAGGGACTAAACCACCAACCAAAGAGTACACATGGAGGGACCCATGGCTCCAGCCGCATATGTAGCAAAGGATGGCATTGTCTGGCATCAACAGCAGGAGAGGCAATTGTTCCTGTGTAGGGAAATGCTAGGGCAGTGAGGTGGGGATTGGTGGGTAGGAGGGAGAGCACTCTCACAGAAGCAGGGGATAGGGGTTTCCAGAGGGGAAATCAGGAAAAGGGATAGCATTTGAAATGTAAATACATAAAATATTCAGTAAAAATAAAAGAATGGATCCACTTTCATTCTTCTATGTGCCAACTGCTAGTTGAACCTGCACAATTTGTTGAAAATGCTGTCTTTTTTCCACTGGATAGTTTTAGCTTCTTTGTCAAAGATAAAGTGACCAAGGTGTGTGGATTTATTTCTGGGTTCTATTCTATTGATCTACCTGTCTGTCTATGTACCAATACCATGCGGATTTTATCACTATTGTCCTGTAGTAGAGCTTGAGTTCAGAGGTGGTGATTCTCCCTGAAGTTCTGTTATTGATGAGAATAGTTTTCACTATCCCGGTTTTTTTATTATTATTATTATTCCATATGAATTTGAGAATTGCTCTTTCTAAGTCTATGAAGAATTGAGTTGGAATTTTGATGAGGATTGCATTGAATTTGTAGATTGCTTTCGGCAGGATGGCCATTTTAATTATAATAATCCTGCCAATCCATGGGAATGGGAGATCTTTCCATCTTCTGAGGTCTTCTTCGATTTCTTTCTTCAGGGATAAAGTTCTTGTTATACAGATCATTCACTTGCTTCGTTAGAGTCACACCAAGATAGTTTATATTATTTTTGACTATTTTGAGGGATGTCCTTTCCCTAATTTCTTTCTTTGAAATTTTGATGCATATATATATATATATATATATATATATATATATATATATATTTAAATCAGGAGACTTTTAATGACTCCTTCTATTCTTTAGGGGATATAGGTTTATTTAAGCTGTTTATCTCATCTTGATTTAACTTTGGTAAGTGGCATCTATTGAGAAAGTTGTCCATTTCTTTTAGAGTTTCCAATTTTGTTTAGTACAAGTATCACCTTCTGATCTTTTGCATTTCTTCTGTGTTGTTTTGTGCCCTTATTTTTATCCTGATTTTGTTAATATGGATATTCTCTCCTTCTGTTTTAGTTAGATTGGATAAGAGTTTGTCAATCTTGTTGATTTTCTCAAAGAACCAACTCCTTTTTTCACTGATCCTTTGTATTTCCTTTGTTTCTATTTAATTGATTTCAGAACCAAGTTTGTTATTTCTTGCCATCTACTCCTCTTGGGTGTGTGTGCTTCTTTTTGTTCTAGGGTTTTCATGTGTGCTATCAATGTATGTATCATGTATGAAATCTTTCCAGTTTTATTTTTTCCTTTTAAATGAAGGTTCTTTGTGCTATGAACTTTTCTTTTAGCACTGTTTTCATTGTGTCCCATAAGCTGTGTATATTGTGCATTTATTTTCATTGAATTCTCAAAAATGTCCGCTTTTCATTCAGTAGGTTATTGTTCCATTTCTGTAAGATTTTAGGTTTTCTGTTGTTTCTATTCTGTTGAAATCTGGATTTAATTGACATTTGTGTGATAGGATAAAGGGGGTTACTTCAAGTTTTTACTTTTTTATTTTTTGGATTTGTTGAGAATTGATTTGTAGTGAGTGTGTGGTTTTGAGACAGCTTCATTAGGTGATGAGAAAATTTGTATAAGGTGTGTGTGTGTGTGTGTGTGTGTGTGTGTGTGTGTGTTTGGGGAAAATTTTCTGTGGTTATATTAAGTCCATTTTGTTTATAATGTCTGTTAGCTCCTGTATTTCTCTGTTTATTTTTGTCTGGATGACCTGTCTGGTGGTCAAAGTAGGGTATTGAATTCTCCTACCATCAATGTTCGTTTTAAACTTTAGCAATGTTTCTTTTATAAACGTGGGTTACCTTGTGGTTGGGGATAGATATTAAGAATTGAAAGTCATCTTGGTAGATATTTGTTTGCTTGTTTTTCATTTTGTTTTTGTTT
>JADRCH010000027.1:8114599-8168049 GCA_019843965.1 Rhynchomys soricoides | reverse complement strand
CACCAGCACACTGGCCAGACAGTTCTCATACCATACTGGAGACTCTCTGACCCAGAGTTCTGAAATCTCTCCACCCAACTTGCTAAGTTCCCTCTGGCAGGTTGCTACCATGCCAGCCACATGCTTCCAAATTTCCATGGCCTTTTGGGGTACACTTCTCACAAATACATGCTTTGCCACTGTACCTTTTTCTTTGAAACCCAGTTGAGTCACTGTGTGAAGGAAAACACCAGACAAACTTAGTTCAGAATTAACTACTAGCACAATCTCTGGGCACTGCAACTAACATCCTAATTTGTAAGCCATTCTAAGTTAAATCCTCTGGCTCAACTACCATAAGGGTCTCAGCTACCTACATTTTGTCCTCCACCTGTCTCTCATCAAAAGCCAGTATTTTCTCCTCCTTTTCCTCCTTCCCCTCTTCCCCTCTATGAGTGGAAAGTGCTGCCTACTCCTCACCCAGTGATTGATCCCCTGAAATCTTTATTCATTATGGGAAAGTTCTGCCACAAGATACTGTTTTGATTTGCCTTTATCATGGAACATCTTATTTCCTACATCCATGTTCTTATAATAGTTTTGGTGGGTATAACAGTCTGGGCTGATATTTCTGGTCTCTTGAGTCTTGACTTTTAGGGTCTTTAGATGTTATAAGAGCAGCCATGTTGCTAGATTAAAATTTCTATACAATGTTTAAAATATCTGGAGTAGATTAACTGATCTAAATATTAGTCAGAATTCTTCCAAGTGCCTAGGTATATAGAAAAGAAAGTGCAACAATAAAGTTACCACAGTAGTTATATTGTAGTTTTACTTGTTTTTTACTTAAATTTTAAACTTTTATTTCTTAAATTCCTATTCAATTTTTTCATTAATATTTTTTAAAAAATGCTGTGGTGGTTTGAATATGCTTGGCCCAGGGAGTGGCACTAATAGGAGGTGTGGCCTTGTTGGAGTAGGTGTGCCGTTGTTGGAGGAAGTGTGCCATTGTGGGTCTTCAGACTTTGTCCTCCCTTCCTAGAAACCAGTTTTCTCCTAGTGACCTTCAGATGAAGAGGTAGAATTCTCAATTTCTCCTGCATCATTTCTGTCTAGACATTGGCATACTTTCACCTCCATGATAATGAACTGAAACTCTAAACCTCTAAGCTAACCCCAATTAAATGTTATCTTTATAACTGTTGCCTTGGTCATGGTGTCTGTTTGCAGCAATAAAACCACAACTAAGACAGAAGTTGGTACAGGGACAGGGTATTGTTGTGATAGGCCTGACCATAGTTTTGTTTGTAAGAATGTGGATTTGGGGGCTTTGGATTTGGAAAGCAGTGGAATGTCTTAAGTATGGCTTCATGGGCTATCTTAGTAGGAATATGCTGAGTGTTTTGAACTGTGCTGACTTGTCCCAAATGGTATCAGCTGAGAAGAATTTCAGTATGTGGCCTAGAGACTGTTGTGGTATTTTGGTGAAGAATGTGGCTATTTTTGCCATTGTCTGAAGGGTCTACCTGAGGTAAAGAGATTTGTATTAATTACATTGACAAAGGAATTCTCAAAAAAGCCCAGCAGAGACTTTGTTCTCTTATTGAGATGTATGAAGGACATTTTGAACAAGTGTAGCAAGTTTAGAAAGGAAAAATACAAAATGTATGATTCAAAGTGTAAAAAATTCTATGTTCAAAGGGATAAACAGATTAAGGGATTGGTGACTTTGGGGGCAAGATCCCACCCAGATAAATTTAGGTCCAGGCACAAGCCTTTTATCCCAGGAGAAAGAGGCAAGTATCTCTCTAAATTCAAAGTCAGTCTACAAAGCAAGTTTCAGGACAACCAAGCTTAAGCAATAAAGGAAACCATTGGAAAACAGAATGCTGATGATAATGTAACATAACAAGGGAATCATTGAGAAAGAGATCAGATAGAGGGACCCAAGCTCCAACACCCTACCCCACCTCCTGGAATGCACCCAACCCCCCTTCTGGTAATTGTGCCAGACCCCAACTCGCCAGACCACAAAGGAGCTGCAAGAACAAGATAACCCTCTCACAGTCCCAAACCAATGAGTTTAAAGGTTAAGAGCTCTATCCAATAAAAATGTGCCATGCTTGTATTCTACCCTCTAAAATGTATAAAAATACTTGTGTGAAAGCCCACGGGGCCGCCTCTCCTCACAGTGCACGGTGGCCCCAGAGCTCTGGTTAATAGACCTAAACCTCTTGTAAATTGCATCGACAGCTGCCTCTGTGTCTGTTTGAGAGGAGCCTTCCCTGGAAGAAAGGCTGATCGAGTCTTTCATCATGTTCTAGCCTATGAAAGCAGCAGAACTCGGCAACTTTGGCCTTTTGACTCTAGCTTTATAATCAACAGGAGAAGGAGATTCCTGGGACAATTGCTGCTGGTTAGCTGGAGCTAAAAAATTAGACATAATTAGGAAGAGACCAGCATCACTAAGGTGAAATTTCCTGGATGTATTTTTTGAGAGCTGAAAGCTGTGTTCCAGAGATAGCCAAGGTTGTACATCATGCTGCAGCTAGACTTGATAATGTGTAAGACTCACCTAGGTGGTACTGGTTTTGAACTCATGAAGGAGTCATGAAGAGCAGTTGAGGCTTGGCACTGTGAGAAGCCCTGGAGGGCCGCCACTGGTGAAGATACAGTTTCAGTTCCAGTTGACAGCTGAGGAATGAAGTGGTCATGCAAGAATGTTGAGGCTGGGCATCATAAAGAGAGCCTATGAGAGGCTATTGGTGAAGAGTAGTCGCAGTAGAAGACTCCAGCATATTGGAGATGCCAGTACCATGGGATGAGCACCAAAAACATCAGCAGCAGTGGAGTGGAGTTAACCAGATCCTAGAGCGCTACAGTGGCAGAGCTGGAGAAGTGATGCAAACACTTTTGGAGGAGCCCAGAAGATCATGAGCACAAGAAACTGTAATGTTAAAGATGATAGAGCTGTAGGATACCTGCCAGGGAAAGCTGCTAACAAGGAGTAAAATCATCCCAAGGGAAAAAAAAAAGGTTAATGCAGTCAACAAAGATGAAAAAAGAGTTGGAGATCTGAAGATTGATTCGACATCAGACATGGAGATGCAGAGTTTGAAGTTTGCCCAGCTGGTTTCCTGTCTTGCTTTGGGGATTGCAGTTAAGTGATCAGATGAATCTTAGACGAGACTTTGAACTTTGAACTTTTAACATTGTTGAGACTTCTATAGACTATGGGAACTTTTGAAGTTGGATTAACTGTATTTTGAATTATTCTATGGTATGGTATGGCCTCCACAGACTCCTGTATTTTAATAAGACTGGAATTTAAGAAGTGGAATGCAGTGGTTTGAATATTCTGGACCCAGGCAGTGGCCCTATTAGGTGGTGTGGCAGTGTTGGAGGAAGTGTGTCATTGTGGGTGTGATCCATGTCCTTGCTGCCTGGAGTCTAATCTTCTCCTAGTATCTTATGAATAAATAGGTAGAACTCTTAGCTCCTCCTGCACCATTCTGCCTGGACACTGGCATACTTCCACCTTGATAATAATGGATTGAGCCTCTGAACCTGTAGCCAGCCCCAATTAAATATTGTTCTTATAAGCATTGCTTTGGTCATGGTGTCTGTTCACAAAGTGCATTTAATTTTTTAAAATATTTTCCCAAACAAGACAAATATCTAATCTAGATCTGTTTTGTGAATTATTGAATTTCAGTCAGAGGTTTCTACCTTACCATTGATCATTCAGTTCCCGGATAAAAGACACAAAACTTAATATATAATAAGCCTTAACCAGCACTAGAGCTGAGCAGATATCTACCCCCTAAACTATTAGTATCTACTTCCCTGTCAATAATCCCTAAATATGACTTGCCACATTGTGGGTTATGCATTGTGCATAGGCTGCTCTTATTCGGACTGGCCATCCCTCATGACCAGTATTCACAATCGCTTACCCCACGGCATCTTTCTCTCACTCCACCTTCTCTCTTCCCCTTGTGTTCCTACCTTGGACCCCAAGGCTTGGAACCTAAACACCAGCCTACCTCTCATCTGCCCAATTGTAGGCATCTTTATTCAGCCAATAATTTAAAATTAAGGAACAGGGTTTTCACAACAAAAGCTGGAAAGCATGCAGATTCCTTTGTCCCTGGGACAACCAGACCTTGGGAGCCAGTATTTAGCATTACAATGCATAGCAACTGACCAAACCTCAACACAGACTTGTTATGGCACTATTCACCCTCCCCCCCTTTTTCTCTTCTTGAAACCAAAGTTCTTCCTAATTATTAATTTCCGTTCATTCACACAGTACAATTAATTTATTTCAATTGAGTAGCATACTTACCACTTTCTTAATGTTCTTGTATTGCAGCATTTCTTTTATTTACTTTAAAACTTCAGCTTCCATGGTCTCTGTACCCTGGAACTTCCAGATCCTGTCCTTAATGCCTTCATTCTGCTGATACTGTATTTTCATGCTATTTCATTGTAATGACTTTCTCATTGTCTGTGAGGTAAGAACTGTGCAGATTCAGTGTTTCTAAGGAAGCACACCCATCAGCACCCTCCCTCTCCAGTTTCAGCCTAGTTTTGTGAAGCTAAATCTCAGCAATGCAGGGATCAACTTAATCTTCACAGCTCACAGTCATGCTCTGGGCTTAAGTAACCTTTTCCTCATTTAGAAGAGAGATGCACACCTCTCCAGCTAAATCCGTGCTTCTTATCTTTCATTCCCAGTCCTAGTGTGGTCCTTTTGTAAAGGTTGCCAGTGAAATGCATGCAGAATAAAATCTCTAGTTTAATTCTACCAGAATTATTGATTTATCTGGTTCAGCTTCTTCTTGGGAAAATGAGAAATGATTTGCTTTCTTAAATCACGATGTCTGATTCAAAATGTGACAATATTGAAAATATACATATATACTTTCCAATCTTTTTTATACTTCACTGGATACTTTTGTAGTGCTGGATTCATCCCTACTGGCCTTCATAATAACTCCTATGTGCCTGAGTCCTCTTAAAGTCACAGCTAGGCACAGTATAATATATTATCCTTCTTGTTGTACATTCTCCTTTTACCTTCAGGTTTTATTTATGCTTTTAAAGCCTATAATAAATCTTTTCACTTCCTCACATGCTTTGACAGAGTCTTATCAGAACAGAACAAACAGCCATAAACCTTGCTTGTTCCTCCAGAAGGGTGTGCTCCTTACATTCCTACAATTCCAAGAGTGTCTTGAGACCTGGGGATGAGGGGATTGATTCCACAGGAGACTAGAGAGGCTCTGTCCAGTAAAGAAGCACTATTGAGCACTTGGATATGACTAGGCAGGATTGAGATATGTTATGGGTGTAAAATGCCTAGAAGATTTCTAGGTCAGGTCAAATAAACATAACATTAAATGCCTTAATAATCATTTATACTAACACACATGAGTTACACATATATCATAATGTATAACACACGACCTATTTACAGGAATCTATAAATCTGCTAATGTATATGTTGAATGGTTTTAGGTATACATAGTTTTCAGAAAAATTGTCTTATCTTGGGGGTTAGTAACTTGACTTTTGACTTGTCCTTCCTTTCAATTGTGTGCACATGACAAGCTATCTGGATTATCCTCTAAAATGAGCCCCTTCCTGCTATATTACATCCTATTGAATGACCTTGAGGTGGGGAAGCACTCAGAGTAGAAATAAACAGTTGAATATACTTCTGAGACCTGAAATACTATATCATTTTATGTAACAGTTAATTATAATCTCTAATCCTGATATTATCTAGGTAAATAATCATTATTTGATAATGATTCATTTGGCTACTTTGTGTAACAAGAAATCATGACTTGGTTTATGACACAAAGACTGCTGGATATCTAACATAAGACAAGCTCCCAAATAGGTCTGGTGTCTTTGAATAGACAACGACCTTGCAGCAGTAGATGGGGCCTAGCTGGAAGCAGAGCATTGTCTACTTGAATGGCAAATTGTGATAAAGTAGTGAGAGCAAAATTGCATAGCATAATCACTGCAATTTTTTATTGAATTGAGCCCTTTGCTCTTACTCTTGACAGGACAGTTTATTGAATGTGCTTGTAGAAAACAAAGAAAGGCAGTAAAAAATATATTTCTTTTCTTTCTGTCTCCTTTTTCTTTGTCTAAGAATAGAAAAGGCAAAAAGTGTGTCTACTTCAAAAGTGCATTTGTTAAATGAAAGAACATTTTCGGGTGCAAACAGACTCTTTAGAAATATCATAAAACTGCGTGGCTCAAGGGCAATCCATGACAGATGAGGTTTCTAGCTGACACCCCTATCCACTTGAACAATGGGAATTTCTTTTGTCCTTTATTTCAGGGATATAGAAAAATTTTACCAGCTAATAAAACATTTTCATTTAAAGGTAGAAATATGATTTTAAGATGACTAATGTATAATTTATGCAACTGATAATAAAGGGTCAGTCAGTTTCGAATTAAACTCTTCTGAACATATGTGAGCAGAAAAATAATTACCTGAAATTTAAGGTAGAAGTTGACATGGCAGTTGGCTTTGAATGAGTCAGCCACTGATGTTTTTGGGTAGTTAGAATGATTCTTCTTGGCTTGTACTAAGTACTTTCAAAGTTAGTAATCCCTGAAAATAAAGTCTTGGCTTTTTCTTAAGGATTTATACTTAAAAAGTGAGAATACTACAATTTATCATGAAATGTTTGGGTAAAATTTATGTGTACAATAAAAACATCTATTTCAGACATTGAATTAAATTACTACATTTCATTTTTGTTACTACCAAGCTCAATAGAATATTATAATCGAAGTTTTAATTGATATTTTATTCTATCACTGATGAATGTAAAATTAGAAATTTAAAATGAAAGAATATTAAAATGATGGAAGACATACTTTGCCTTCCTCCCCACTCTGCCTTCTAGGACTTTCTGCCTTTACAGATCCACATGGACTTCATGGTTTCATCTCTTAGGACTAACATATTATTTACTCAGAAATATTTAGATAAATTACAATATTTTGTAGTACTTCTAGTTCTCTGTGGCTTAACTAACATGCAGTAAAGAATGCAATTCAATGAGAAGTGCTCATATGAGATGCCATGATTACAAGCAATAAGGCTTATATCAGTCATGTGACTTTAAATAAAAATTTTCTCATACATATATTACTTTTAGTCTTATTTGGTACAATATCTAAGTTTTATAAATCTATATATTATTAAGGAAAATATGCAAACAAATGTGCTTTTTATTTACAAAGAACCTCAAATTTCAAATAAATAAGCAATTAAAATTAGAAAAATTATTTTTTATCATTTTGACTATTATCTTTTATGATTTACTCATCTTTTACTTGATTTTCAAACTATCTAGTTTATTGAGAATTAATTGGGAAAATAAGAACTAATAAATAATTGTCACATAATTTCTTATCTGTTAAAATGAGTAAGCCAGAAACATACAATTTATGGTCTATCCTGAATGTCTGCATTCAAAGCACCGGTAGCTGTGTGTGGCTCTTTGGGCTGGCTTCCTACTATCACCAAGGCATATTATCATCCATGTAGCTCAGATGCATTTCTAGCTAAGGAGTTGCTTGGAGGCCCCTGCTGTTGCTGCTGGCCTGCAGGGCTCAACTGTCTTGGCATAAAGGCTGCATTTAAACACTGCAAGTCATTTTCATGCCATCCAGGAGAACCATTATCATGAACATGATGAATTCATGAGACAGAGAGGACTACTGCACTCTATTCGATTTCTTCCATTTCTTTCGTTTCTATTGTTATGGCACCTCAAATAAACATGATGTATTTTCACACTGTTATTTATGGAACACAATGTGCCTTTAGACATTCACTGCAGTGCATTTTCTGTCCCTATGTGCTCATATTTTTTTTTACCTAATTTACATCATGTCACTTTTTAAATTTTCTTTTTCCACCATCAGGATTCTTCTTTTGAAGACGTGTGATTGAAAATTTCTAGCTTTGGAGAAAGACATACCTATATTGAAACTGAGCTTAATTTTTCATGCTAAGACAGCAAAAAAAAAAACAAAGAAAAAACTAAAGTTTTAGTTATACTGTATAGAAATAAAGAAAATAGAATCTCTGCTTAAAATTAGTATGATAATTAAAGGGAATAGTGTATATACCAGGGTCAGCAAGAGAGAGCATTGAACAAATTTTGCATCCTTTTTATTATCAAGATCTCAACATGTTGTCCACATTTGAAGGGGTTGATCAATGCTGGTACTTGCTACACTTTTTCTACTCACAACCTTATTTTCACATCCAACCCTTTTTCTTTGTGTTTTCTTTTATTTAAAAAAAATATATAACAAGATAAAATAGAAACTAGTACACTAGAATTGGACAAAACAAACAAACAACAGAAAGAGAGAAAAAGAAATGGAGAAACAGTAAATTAGACAAAAAGAAATCCCTTGAAATAGCTAAACTAGAGGCCATAGTATAAATGCAAAGAAACTTGTGGATACCTGCACAAGACCTGTGCATGCTGCCCCGGTCTCTGAGTTTATATAAACTTTGATCATATTATTCAGAAGGCATTTTTTATTTGTATCCTTCATCCTTTCTAGCTCTAATACTCTCTCTCCTTCATGTGCCCAGGAGTCACTGAACCATGAAGGGAAGAATTTGATAGAGACATCCATTAATTGCTAAGTGTTCCAAGGTCTCTTGGTCTCTGCATAATGTCTGGCTGTGGGACTTTATATTTGTTCCTATCAGATGCAGGAGAAAACTTCTCTAATGATAATTGATCAAGACACTGATCTATAAGTATAAGCAGAATGTCACTAGGAGTCATTTTCTTGCTGTGGATTTATTTTTAGGTGGTATTTGGCTTTTATTTTTCCCTGGGTCCCTAGATTATCTAGTCTCAGGCTCTTAGTCACTCCACAATGTCAGTTATGTGTTCCATTTTGTGGTGTAGGCCTTAAGTCAAATCAAATTGGTTATTCCCACAAGCTTTGTGCCATCATTGCCCTAGCATATAGTGCAGGCAGAACATCATTGTGGATCAGAGGATTTGTGGCTGAATTGGTGTTTATATTTCTCTTTTAATAGAATGTGGAGTATTTTATAGTACCAAAGAGATATTAAGACATCGGTGTAAAGAATCCTTGGGAGCACTAGCTTAACTTTTCCTTATTAAATGAAGTGTGTGTGTGTGTGTGTGTGTGTGTGCTGTCTTCAACAATAGATTCTTGCTGTCAACTTTGTGGAGAGTAATTCAGTGTTTCAGATAAAGCCTGTATCAACCTTTTTTCACCGGAGCAAATATTTATGCAACTCTAAGTATAGAGCTATATAATGTAAGCATACAATTCTGCATATACTGATGTTAAAGATAATTTTAAAAAAACTTTGGCACACATATAATTTTACCATCTTGTCTTAAATAAGTTAAAAAACAAATTGTGTAGTGATATAAAGGATATACTCATTAATATTACACAAAGAATTTGACCTTGGCTAAATATTTGATACTGTACGACACAGACCATCTTAAACATTTTTCAAAGTTGGTTAATATTTGGTTTTATAGTCATCAGGGCTGAGAGTTTCATATCACATCAATTCATAAGTATATTTGAGACTAATTTTAGCAATATTTGAAAATCTTGTTTAACTCCATGTCAAAGTTCATTCATGATATTTTTTTTTCATGAATCACATATATACTATTACTTATTTTCACTAGGTTTTGAAAACCTTACTTCTGTCACACTCAACTGGAAATAAGTTGACAACTCCTAATTAAATTCAGAGAAAATAAATATTAGTCTTCTAAAATATACAGGACTCACCTCCATAATGAGTTCAGAAAATTCAAATACCTCCAATGTTCTCCCTTGAAGAGTTAGCTTCACTCTGAAAAAAGAGCAACATTCCTTTGCATTTCCCAAGACCATTACACTGAGACTCATCAGATACCTATAATACTTGCTGAAGTAATCCCTTAAATATTTCTTCTTGACAAACATGAAGAGTCCTTTCTTATTTTTTTTGATAACTTTTGGTTGAAAGTTGATTTTTTTTTATACTTTATTTACATTTCAAATGTTTTCCCCTTTCCAGATCTCCCCTTTAGAAATACCTTATCCCCTCCCCACTATCCCCACCTCCATGAGGGTATCCCCACGTACACACACACACCCACTCCCATCTTCTCTCCCTATACTGGGGCATCTAACAACCCCAGGCCCAAGGGTGTCTTCTCCCCCTTGCCCTCCTCTGCCACATATGTGCCCTGTGCCATGGGTCCCTCCATTTGTATTCTTTGGTTTGTGGTCCAATCTCTGGGAGAACCAGAGGGTCAGGCAAGTTGACATTGTTTTTAGTTTTTTGTTTTTTTTTTTTGTTTTTTTTTTTTTTGACAGTGGAAGCTAGGACAGACTTTATTGGATAGATGGAAAAGAATAGCTGTGACTTATGCACTGATTGCTCCCCTTAATAAATATATTCTATATTTTGAAACATCATCTGACATTAAACATTAGTGAAAGTTTATGGTTGTGTCGGATCTATCGCTTAAACAAGGCTACAATTTAAAGAAACATTAGAAGTTTAAAGCATTTCTTAGTGCATCTTTTGTTTTTGATACTTTATTTACATTTCAAATGTTTCCCCGATTCCAGATCTCCCCTTGGGAACCACTCTATCCACTCCACCCTGCTCCTGCCTCTATGAAGGTATTCCCCCACCCACCCATCCACTCTCTTCTTCTCTCCTTGGCATTCCCATATACTGGGGCATCTAACACCCTCAAGATCAAGGGCCTCTCCTCTCCCTGATGTCTAACAAGACCCTCCTCTGCCACATATGTGGCCACCACCATGGGTCCCTCCATGTACATTCTTTGGTTGGTAGTCCAGTCTCCATGAGCATCAGGGAGTCAGGCCAATTGACACTGTTGTTCCCTCCATGGGGCTGCCAACTCCCTCAGCTCCTTCAGTCCCTTCTCCAACTCCTCCATCTGGGACCTCACACTCAGCCTAATGATTGCTCTGAAGTGAATCTTGAGTATTACAAACTTTCGGGCTAATAACCACTTATCAGTGAGCACATACCATATTCATTCCTTTGTGACTGACTTACCTCACTCAGGATGATATTCTCCAGTTCCATCCATTTGCCTGTGACTTTCATGAAGTCATTGTTTTTAATAGCTGAGTAGTATTCCATTGTGTAAATGTACCACATTTTCTGTATCCATTCCTCTGTTGAGGGACATCTGTGTTGTTTCCAGCTTCTGGCTATTATAAATATGGCTGCTATGAACATAGTGAAGCATGTGTCTTTATTAAATGTTGGAGCATCTTCTGGGCATATGCCCAGGAATGGTATAGCTGAGTCCTCAGGTAGTATTATGTCCATTTTTCTAAGGGTCCACCAAATTTCCAGAACCACTGATTTCCAGAGTGGTTGTACCAGCTTGCAGTCCCATCAGCATTGGAGGAGTGTTCCTCTTTCTCCATATCCTCGCCAGAATCTGCTGTCACCTGAGTTTTTGATCTTAGCCATTATGACTGGTGTGAGGTGGAATCTCAGGGTTGTTTTGATTTGCATTTCCCTGATGACTAAGGATGTTGAACATTTCTTTAGGTGCTTCTCGGCCATTCGAGTTTCCTCAGTTGAGAATTCTCTGTTTAGCTCACTTCCCCATTTTTTGATAGGGTTATTTGGTTCTCTGGATTCTAACTTATTGAGTTCTTTGTATATATTAGATATTAGCCCTCTATCAGACATAGGATTGGTAAAGATCTTTTCCCAAATTGTTGGTTACTGTTTTGTCCTATTGACAGTGTGCTTTGCCTTACAGAAGCTTTGCAGTTTCATGAGGTCCCATTTGTTGATTCCTGATCTTAGAGCATAAGCCATTGGTGTTGTGTTCAGGAACTTTTCCCCTGTGCCCATGTGTTCGAGAATTTTCACCACTTTCTCTTCTGTTAGATTCAGTGTATCTGGTTTTATGTGGAGATAGGAATGGATCAATTTGAATTCTTCTACATGTAGAGCACCAGTTTAACCAGCACCATTTGTTGAAAATGCTGTCTTTTTTCCATTGGATGGTTTTAGCTCATTTGTCAGAGATCAAGGGGCTGAAAGTGTGTGGGTTCATTTCTGGGTCTTCAATTCTACTCCACTGCTCTCCCTGCCTGTCACTGTAGCAATGCCATGCATTTTTTTCATCACTACTGCTCTGTAGTACAGATTGAGGTCAGGGATGCTGATTCTCCTAGAAGTTCTTTTGTTGTTGTGAATATTTTTTGCTATCTTGGGTTTGGTTTTGTTTGTTTGTTTGTTTGTTTTGTTGTTGTTGTTATTCCACATGAATTTGAGAATTGCTCTTTCTAAGTCTATGAAGAATTCAGTTGGAATTTTGATGGGGATTGCATTGAATCTGTATATTGCTTTTGGCAGTATGGCCATCTTTACTATATTAATCATGCCAATCCATGAGCATAGGAGATCTTTCCATTTTCTGAGTTCTTCGATTTCTTTCTTCAGAGACTTGAAGGTCTTGTCACACAGATCTTTCATTTGTTTGGTTAGAGTCACACCAAGATACTTTATATTGTTAGTGACAATTGTGAAGGGTGTCATTTCCCTAATTTCTTTTTCAGTCTGTTTATCCTTCGAGTATAGGAAGGCTACTGGTTTGAGTTAATTTTGTATCCGGCCACTTTGCTGAAGTTGTTTATCAGCTGTAGAATTCCTCTGGTGGAGTTTTTCAGGTCACTTAAGTATATGATCATACCATCTACAAATAGTGATATTTTGATTTCTTCCTTTCCAATTTGTATTCCTTTGACCCCCTTTTGTTATCTAATTGCTTTAGCTAAAACCTCAAGATATTGAATAGATAGGGAGAGAGAGAGCAGCCTTGTCTAGTCCCTGATTTTAGTGGGATCTCTTCAAGTTTCTCTCCATTTAGTTTGATGTTGGTTCCTGGTTTGCTGTATATTGCTTTTACTATGATTAGGTATAGTCCTTGAATTCCTGATCTTTCCAAGACTTTTATCATGAAGGGATGTTGAATTTTGTCAAATGCTTTTTCAGCATCTAATGAAATGACCATGTGTTTTTTTTTTCTATGAGTTTGTTTATGTAGTGGATTACATTGATGGATTTCTGGGTATCCCTGCATCTCTGAGATGAAGCCTACTTGTTTGTAATGAATGATTGTTTTGGTGTGTTCTTGGATGGGGTTTGCTAGAATTTTATTGAGTATTTTTGCATTGATATTCATAAGGAAAATTGTTCTAAAATTCTGTTCCTTTGTTAGGTCTTTGTGAGGTTTTGGTATCAGTGTAACTGTAGCCTCATAGAATGAGTTGGGTAGTGTTCCTTATGTTTCTATTTTGTGGAATAGATTAAAGAGTATTGGTATTAGGTCTTCTTTGAAGGTCTGATAGAATTCTGCACTGAACCCACCTGGTACTGAGCCTTTTTTGGTTGGGAGACTTTTAATGACTGCTTCTATTTCTTTAGGGGTTATGGGACTGTTTAGATGATTTATCTGATCCTGCCTTAACTTCTGTATTTGGTGTCTGTCTAGAAACTTGTCCATTTCATCCATATTTTCCTATTTTGTTGAGTATAGTCTTTTGTAGTAGAATCTGACAATTTTTTGAATTTCCCCAGAATCTGTTGTTATATCTCCCTTTTCATTTCTAATTTTGTTAATTTGGATACTGTCTCTGGCTAGGGGTTTATGTATCTTGTTGATTTTCTCAAAGAACCAGCTCCTGGTTTTGTTGATTCTTTGTATAGTTCTTTTTGTTTCTACTTGTTTGATTTCAGCCCTTAATTTGATTATTTCCTACCTTCTACTCCTCTTGAGAGCTTTCAGGTGTGTTGTTAAGCTGCTAGTATATGGTCTCTCCAGTTTCTTTTTGGAGGTACTCACAGCTATGAGTTTTCCTCCTAACACTGCTTTCATTGTGTCCCATAGGTTTGGGTATGTTGTACTTTCATTTTCATTGAATTCTAGTAAGTCTTTAATTTCCTTCTTTATTTCTTCCTTGACCAACTTATCATTTAGCAGTGCATTGTTCAGCTTCCATGTGTATGTGGGCTTTCTGTTGTTGTTGTTGCCATTGAAGACCAACCTTAATCCATAGTGATCTGATAGGATGCATGGGATTATTTCAATCTTGTTATATCTGTTTAGGTTTGTTTTGTGACCAATTATATGTTCAATTTTGGAGAAGGTACCATGAGATGCTGAGAAGAAGATATATTCTTTTGATTTAGGATGAAATGTTCTATAGATATCTGTTAAATCCATTTGGTTTATAACATCGGTTAGTTTCATTGTGTATCTGTTTAGTTTGTGTTTCCAAGATCTGTCTATTGCTGAGAGTGGGGTGTTGAAGTCCCACTATTATTGTGGGAGGTGTGCAATGTATGCTTTGAGCTTTAGTAAATTTTCTTTTATGAAAGTGGGTGCCTGTTGGGAGCCGCCTGAGCACCCACATCCGCCATTACAAGATGGCGCCTACATTCGGCCGAGGACAAGTTGTAAACAGGCTAGTGCGCATGCACCTGGTAATTTTCCACTTCAGAATCTCAGCCTCTCTCGTGGCGGCATCTGGCCTGGTGTGCGGGAGCCAATGGGGAAGCTCCATGTCCCAGGCAAGCGCTGTGACCCATATAAAGGGCGGGTATTCTATTGTTCTGAGTCTCCATTCGTGGCAAGCTTATGCTCTCCCTCTCAAGATGCATTGAAGCTTTACTGCAGAAGGATCCTATGTGTGCCACGTCGTTCTTGCTGGCGAGACCGTAGCGCGGGACAGGTGCCCTTGCATTTGGAGCATAGATGTTCAGAATTGAGAATTCTTCTTGGTAGATTTTTCCCTTGATGAGTATGAAGTGTCCTTCCTTATATTTTGATGACTTTTGGGTGAAAGTCGATTTTATCTGATGTTAGAATGGCTACTCCAGCCTGTTTCTTGGGACCATTTGCCTGGAAAATTGTTTTCCAACCGTTTACTCTGAGGTAGTCTTTGTGTTTAACATGGAGGTCTGTTTCCTGAATGCAGCAAAATGCTGGGTCCTGCTCATGGATCCAGTCTGTCAGTCTATGTCTTTTTATTGGGAAATTGAGTCCATTGATGTTAAGAGATATTAAGAAATAGTGATTGTGGCTTCCTGTTATTTCCAATTTTTTTTTTTTAATGTTTGTGTAGCTATTTTCTTTTGAGTTTGTTGAATGATTACTTTCTTGATTTATCTAGGATGTAGTTTCCCTTCTTGAGTTGGAATTTTCCATGTATTATCCTTTGTAGGGCTGGGTTTGTGGAAACATACTGTGTAAATTTGGTTTTGTCATAGAATATTTTGGCTTCACCATCTGTGATAATTGAGAGTTTTGCTAGGTATAGCAGCCTGTGCTGGCATTTGTGTTTTCTTAGCGTCTGTATGAGAACTGCCCAGGATCTTCTAGTTTTCATAGTCTCTGGTGAGATGTCTGGTTTAATTCTGATAGGTTTGCCTTTATATGTTACTTGACCTTTTTCCCTTACTGCTTTTAATATTATTTTCTTGTTTTGTGCATTTGGTGTTTTGACTATTATGCGATGGGAGGAATTTCTTCTCTGGTTCAATCTATTTGGAGTTCTGTAGGCTTCTTGAATGTTCTTGTTCATCTCTTTCTTTAGGTTAGGGAGGTTTTCTTATATAATTTTTTTGAAGATATTTACTGGCCCTTTAAGTTGGGAATCTTCACTCTCTTCTATACCTATTATCCTTAGGTTTGGTCTTCTCATTGTGTCATGAATTTCCTGGATGTTTTGGGTTAGTAGCTTTTTGCATTTTACATTTTCTTTGACTGCTGTGTCAATGTTTTCTATGGTATCTTCAACACCTGAGATTCTCTCTTCCATCTCTTGCATTCTGTTGGTGATGCTTGCATCTATGACCTCTGATCTCTTTCCTGGGTTTTCTGACTCCAGGGTTGTCTCCCTTTGTGATTACTTTACTGGTTCTATTTCTATTTTTAGTTCCTGGATGGTTTTGTTCATTTTCTTTGCCTGTTTGATTGTGTTTTCCTGCAATTCATTAAGGTATTTTTGTGTTTTCTCTTTAAGGACTTCTAGTTGTTTACCTGTGTTCTCTTGTATTTCTTTAAGGGAGTTATTTATTTCCTTCTTAAAAACTTCTGTCATCATCATGAGATGTGATTTTAAATATGAGTCTTGCTTTTCTGGTGTGTTTGGGTATCCAGGGCTTGCTGTGGTGGGAGAGCTGGGTTCTGATGATGCAAAGTAGCCTTGGTTTCTGTTCCTTTTGTTTTTGCCCTTGCTGTTTGCCATCTGGTTCTCTCTGGTGTTAGCTGGTCTTACTCTCTCTGATTGTGGCTCATGCCTCCTGGAATTTGGGCTTGGAGAGGTGTGGTACAAGATCAGCTCTGGGATGCAGACAGAAACCAGAAGCATCTTTTCCCCTGCTGTCCCTTGGTTCCTGTGTTTTCCTGGCTCTACAAAGGTTCCTCTAGATCCAGTGAGTTTGAACAGAAGTGGTGGTCTTGCTTGTGCTCGCAGATGTGTAGGCACTCCTGGGATACCAGCTCTTTCCTGGCACTATTTGAGTATGAAGCCCTATGTCACAGAATCAGCTCCCTTACTTCTGAAAGAAACCAGAAGATCACTCCTGTGTCCTGAGGATTTCGGGTGGGTCCCTCTGAGCAGACTGGCTTGTCTACACTCCTGGAAGTCTAGCTTTCTCCTGGTGGTGCTTTTTGGCTATGCAGCCATGGTGGCCAAGGCAGAGGTCCCTAGCCACAGATGGAAACCAAAAGCTCTTGTCCCATACTGTTCCTCAGTCCCTGTGTCCCAAGGATTCTGGCCTGGTCGCGGTGAGCAGTGGTGCTCTTCTTACCTCCACTCACTGGCTTGTCCACACTCTTGGGAGGCTAGCTTTCTCCAGGCTCTATTTGGCTATGGAGCCCTGGTGGCCCAGGTAGAAGTTCCCAGCCACAGATGGAAACTGGAAGGGTCCTGTCCTTGGCTGTCGAAAGTTAATTTTATTCGATATTAGAATGGCTACTCCAGCTTATTCTTGTGACCATTTGCTTGGAAACTTGTTTTCCAACCTTTTACTTTGATGTAGTAACAGTCTTTTTCACTGAGGTGCATTTCCTGTATGAAGCAAAATGTTTGGTCCTGTTTACATATCCAGTCTGTTAGTCTATGGCTCTTTATTGGGCAATTGAGTCCATTGATAGTAAGAGATATTTAGGAAGAATGATTGTTGCTTCCTGTATTGTTTTGTTTTGTTTTTATTAGAGATGGAATTATGTTTGTGTGGCTATCTTCTTTTGCATTTGTTGAAAGAAGATTACTTTCTTGCTTTTTCTAGGGTGCAGTTTCCCTCCTGGCTTTGGCATTTTCCATCTATTATCTTTTCTACGGCTCAGTTTGTGGAATGATAATGTGTAAATTTGGTTTTGTCATGGAATATCTGGTTTTCTTCATTGATGGTAATTGGGAGTTTTGCTGAGTATAATTTCCTGGTTTGGCATTTGTGTTCTCTTAGGGTCTGTATGGGATCTGCCCAGGACCTTCTAGCTTTCATAGTCTCTGGTGAGAAGTCTGGTGTAATTCTGATAGGTCTGCCTTTATATGTTACTTGACCTTTTCCCCTTACTGCTTTTAATATTCTTTCTTTGTTTAGTGCATTTGGTGTTTTGATTATTATATGACAGGAGGAATTTGTTTTCTGGTCCAATCTATTTGGAGTTCTGTAGGCTTCCTGTATGCTCATGTTCATCACTTTCTTTAGGATAGGAAAGTTTTCTTCTATAATTTTGTTGAAGATATTTACTGGTCTTGTAAGTTGGGAATCTTTGCTCTCTTCTATACCTGTTATCTTAGGTTTCATTTTCTTATTGTGTCCTGGATTTGCTGGATGTTTTGTGTTAGCAGCGTTTTGCATTTTGCCTTTTTTTTTTTTTTTACTGTTGTGTCAATGCTTTCTATGGTATCTTCTGCACCTGAGGTTTCCTCTTCTATCTCTTTTATTCTTTTGGTGATGCTTGCATCTATGACTACTGATCTCTTTCCTAGGTTTTAAATCCCTCGGATTGTCTCCCTTTGTGATTTCTTTATTGTTTCTGTTTCCATTTTTAGATCCTGGGTGATATTGTTCAATTCCTTCACCTGTTTGATTGTGTTTTCCTATAATTCTTTAAGGGATTCTTGTGCTTTCTCTTTAAGGGTTTCTAGCTGTTTAGATGTGTTCTCCTATGTTTCTTTAAAAGAGTTATTAATGACCTTTTAAAACTCTTCTATCGAGACAGGCAGATTTCTGAGTTCGAGGCCAGCCTTGTCTACAGAGTGAGTTCCAGGACAGCCAGGGCTACACAGAGAAACCCTGTCTCAAAAATCAAAACAAGACAAAAACAAAACCAAAAAAATACCAAACCAAACCAACCAAACAAAAAAAAACCCTCTTCTATCATCATCAGAAGAAGTAATTTTAGATTCGAATCTTGCTTTTTTTGGTGTGATATTGTATCCAGAATTTGCTATGGTGGGAGAATTGGGTTCTGATGATGCCAGGTAACCTTGTTTCTGTTGCTTATGTTCTTGTGCCTGCCTCCTGCCATCTGGTTATCTCTAGTGCTACCTGCCCTCCCTTTATCTGACTGGAGTCTGTCCTTCCTCTGATCCTGGTTGTGTCAGAACTCCTCAGAGACCAGCTGTCTCTGGGATCCTGTGATTCTGTGATCCTGTGATCCTGAGATTCTGGGTGTGACAAAGCTCCTGGGAGTCAAGCTGCCTCTGAGACCTTGAGATCCACAAGCTCCTGGGATCCTTGCTGTGTTAGAGCACCTGGGAGTTGAGCCTCCTCTGGGTGTTGAGAGACTGGCTGAAAAGATCCCACCCAAGGTCTGCTCAGGGCACCAGCCCAGAATGGAAGGAGAATGAGCCACTGGTCTGGTGGTGTTCCTGGGTCCCTGGATCACGCTGGTCCTAGTTACTCCCAGTGCTGGGATCGATGTTGAGTCCTCCTCACCTCTGATTCTCCATTTATGATATTTTTAATGAAACTCAATAATATGGAGGTTTTATGAAACAATGGATCATATGGCAGAAGAAATAGAGCAAGGCATAAATAGAAAAAGGCCAGGCAAACTATGTCCCTCTGTCCCAGTAACCTGTTTATGCAGGTCAGCTCCCTTCTTACCTCTCAATAATGCTACCCTATTTTATGACTCTGCCAAGAGATTAATCCATTCATAGGTCAGCAATTTTATATTGTAGTTATATGAAGTGGCATTCTTGCCATTGACAGTTACAAAATCAAAATACTGAAGAACTGAAAATTTTGAAAATAATCTACATCATGTGACAGTCACCCTTTACAACAAATTTCATTTATTTGAGTTTACTCTATCTTTTTTAATGAGCCTTAAAAATGTTCCCAGTTTGTGTTTTTACTTTTAGTTTTTATTATTAATAAGAATACTGAGTCTCAACCGTCCTCAAAGAACTACAGGCAACAAAGGAATGTTGAGAGTGAGAGAAATAACCTGCTGGGAAGAGAATTTGATTCAATTATCTAGTTCCAAATGGTCAGCCTTTTCCCCCCAAATATTTGAGTATTTCTTCATTTTTTAAAACAATATCTATTTTGGTGCTTTAAAATGTCATTTTTTGCACTTTCTATGCTTCATATTCATTTCTATTATTGACTGACTAATATGTTGTAAAGCACAATAAAACTAGTAAAATTTAAAATGACTTTGGCAAAAATAAGAGAAGACAAAAACAAAACTGGAATCTTATAGATAATTTTTCTTTACTGTTTTTACTTTTTTTCTTGGAAAGCACTGTTTATGTCAATACCAATCAATTGAAAGTGGTTGCCTGGAGTGCTCTGTGGGAAAAGACAGAACCCACACATCTACTTATGGTTAAGTGGTCTAAAAGTTGTATAATCAATTAACAAGTTGACCAGAAACTTGAATGTGAGCTACCTAAGCTGGATGTCAAACCTGTATTACATTCTTTGCTCAGATCTTTGCCTTTTCCTATGCTATTCTTAGTGTAAGTGTGGCTTAAAAGTAACTGTAGTGTTGGCCACTGGTTTGCTGTATATTGCTTTTACTAAGTTTAGGTATGCTCCTTGAATTCCTGATCTTTCCAAGACTTTTATCATGAAGGGATGTTGAATTTTGTCAAATGCTTTTTCAGCATCTTACAAGATGACCATGTGGTTTTTTTCTTTGAGTTTGTTTGTGTAGTGGATTACATTAATGGATTTCTGGGTATTGAACCATCCCTGCATCCCTGGGATGAAGCCTACTTGATCATGGTGAATGATTGTCTTGATGTGTTCTTGGATTCGGTTTGCAAGAATTTTATTGAGTATTTTTGCATTGATATTCATAAGGGAAATTGGTTTGAAGTTTTCTTTCTTTGTTGGGTCTTTGTGGGGCTTTGGTATCAGTGTGACTGTGGCCTCATAGAATGAACTGGGTAGTGTTCCTTCCGTTTCTAATTTATGGAATAGCTTGAAGAGTATTGGTATTAGGTCTTCTTTGAAGGTATGATAGAATTCTGCACTGAACCCATCTGGTCCTGGGCTTTTTTTGGTTGGGAGACTTTTAATGACTGCTTCTATTTCTTTAGGGGTTATGGGACTGTTTAGATGGTTTATCTGATCCTGATTTAACTTTGGTAATTGGTATCTGTCTAGAAACTTGTCCATTTCCTCCAGATTTTCCAATTTTGTTGCATATAGGCTTTTGTAGTAGGATCTGATGTTTTTTTTAAAATTTCCTCAGAGTCTGTTGTTATATCTCCGTTTTCATTTCTAATTTTGTTAATTTGGATACTGTCTCTGATCCCTCTGGTTAGCCTGGCTAAGGGTTTATCTATCTTGTTGATTTTCTCCAAGAACCAGCTCTTGGTTTTGTTGATTTTTTTGTATAGTTCTTTTAGTTTCCACTTGGTTGATTTCAGCCCTTAATTTGATTATTTCTTGCCTTCTACTTCTCTTGGGTATATTAGAGAAAGTGGGGAAGAGTCTTGAACACTTGGGCATAGGGGAAATGTTCTTGAACAGAACACCAATGGCTTGTGCTCTAAGGTCAAGAATTGACAGATGGGACCTCATAAAATTACAAAGCTTCTATAAGGCAAAGGACACTGTAATTAGGGCAAAACAGCAACCTACAGATTGGAAAAAGATCTTTACCAATCCTACATCTGATAGAGGGCTGATATCCAATGTATACAAAGAACTCAAGAAGCTAGACTCCAGAGATCCAAATAACCCTATCAAAAAATGGGGAAGTGAGCTAAACAGAGAATTCTCAACTGAGGAAACTCGAATGGCCGAGAAGCACCTAAAGAAATGTTCAACATCCTTAGTCATCGGGAAATGCAAATCAAAACAACCCTGAGATTCCACCTCACACCAGTCATAATGGCTAAGATCAAAAACTCAGGTGACAGCAGATGTTGGCGAGGATGTGGAGAAAGAGGAACACTCCTCCATTGCTGGTGGGAATGTAAGTTGATACAACCTCTCTGGAAATCAGTTTGGCGAACCCTCAGAAAATTAGACATAATACTACCTGAGGACCCAGCTATTCCACTCCTGGGCATATACCCAGAAGATGCTCCAACATGTAATAAAAACACATGTTCCACTATGTTCATAGCAGGCATATTTATAATAGCCAGAAGCTGGAAACAACCCAGATGTCCCCCCACAGAGGAATGGATACAGAAAATGTGGTACATTTACACAATGGAATTCTACTCAGCTATTAAAAAACAATGACTTCATGAAATTCGTAGACAAATGGATGGATCTTGAAAACATCATTCTGAGCCAGGTAACGCAGTCACAAAAGAATGATCATGGTATGTACTCACTGTTAAGTGGTTATTAGCCTAAAAGTTTGAAATACTCAAGAGTCACCTCACAGGAACAGTAGTACTGAGTGCGAGGTCCCAGATGGAGGGCTTGGAGAAAGGACTGAAGGAGCTGAGGGAGTGTGCAGCCCCAGGGAGGTAGCAACACTGGCAACTGACCTGACCCCCCCATACTTCTGGAGACTGATCCACCAACTAAAGAATACACATGGAGGGACCCATAGTGCTGGCCACAAAGACTGCAGAGGAGGGTCTTGTTATCCGTCAGGGAGAGGAGAGGCCCTTGGGCCTGAGGGTTATATGCCCCAGTATAGGAGAACGTCAAGGAGGGAAGATGAGAGTGGGTGGGGGGCTTGTGGGGGGGTGGGTTGGAGAATATCCCCATAGTGGCAGGGGGAGGGCGGAGGGAATGGGGAGGTTCCAAAGGGGAGATCTGGAAAGGGGGAAACATTTGAAATGTAAATAAAATATGAAAAAAAAAAAAGTAACTGTAGTGTTGCTATATCACTCCTGGCTTAGCACTTCTTATAATTCTATTGCTTCTAGCAGTGTTTCTAGCAATTAACTTTGGTTACATACAAGTATTTTAGCATTACATTTTAATTTTCTTCAGTAGTCAAGCTAATAAAGTGTGTGTGTGGGGGTGGGTGGGTGTGTCTCTCTGTTTTGGTCTGAAATTGAATTTAAAAAATCATAAGATTGGAGCTGGTGAGATATCTCAGTGGTTAAGAGCACTGGCTGCTCTTTCAGAGGACCTTGCATCAATTCCCAACATGCATGTGGGAGCTAACAGCCATCTGTAACTCCAGTTCCAGGGTATCCACACTTTCTGGCTTCCATGAGAACCATGCATGCATGTAGAAGGCATATATGCAGGCAACACCCATATACATATAATAGAATAATAACTGCAAAGAAAGAAAAACTTTAGAAGATTAGTTTTTCACCACACATATTTTCTAAAGTCCGAGGCCAATATTCTTTGATTAACTTAAATGGTGGTCTACGTTTGAAACATGAACACTGAATACAAAGAGAAAGGCCTTTGTCTTCCATAGTCCCATAAAAAGATTTAAAAGATTATGAACTCCTATGTGTGAGCTCCTTATTATATATGTAATTTAAGAACTAGGAGTAAAGATACTTCTCTTCAGTGGCTGTAGTATATATTTAACCATGGTCTGACTCAAGAATATATTAACTATGTGAACTATTTGCACAAAATAAAAAAATAAGTTCTATGAACATCTTGAGTGTTGTGATATTTTATTTCTTTTTACTAGCTTTAAAACATATGTGTTACTTTATATGTATGTTAATAAAACTTAAAATGATATTTGGGCTGGTAAAATTGCTTAGCTGGTTAAGGCAACTGCTACTATGTCTAATAATCTGAGTTTAATCTATGGGTCCTATGTGGTATAAGGAGGGAACCAACTCCTCCAGACTTCAACTAACCTCCATCTACATAATGTAGCATGCTTATATCTCCCTATAGCAAAATCAGTAAATAAAATACATCATTTTCCTGAAAAGGTAAGTGTATTTAAGCATCCACAAGAAATGTTACTTGTATATATGTTTTCATGGCTGACTGACTGTACCAAACAGATGGTCTCTGTCTCTTTATTTATCTTGGAATACTTTTATTCCTTGTTTAGTATTTTTATTAATACTTTGAGATTTTCATGTACTGTTTATGCCAGTTTCTCCTCTCCCCCACTCATTGTATATCTGTGCCTACCTCCCTACCCTCAACTTCATGTCCTTTTATTCTTTCTCAAAATTTTATTGACTTATATAAAATGTATAATACATTAATCTTTAAAATTTAATTTTAAAATGTGGCAAGTAAAACACCCTGAAATAAATAAAATATAATAAAATATATTTTGTATATTTTTATAATATATTATAAATTTTTACAATTTAATATATTTTATATTATAAAAAGATTGTTTTATATATGTGTACATATATATCCTTTGAGATATATATCTTATGCATATATGCATGTATGTATTGATGTATATACATGTATGTATAATATATATATATATATATATATATATATATATATATATATATATCCTTTGAGAATTACAATGTGCTTTTTTCCTGTTACAGATTCCTCCTTCATCTCTTCCAGATGCTTATTGTTTTCCCTCCCAACCCAAGTCTGTTACTTTTACTATTTAAATCTGTCATGTCCAGTTTGTTCAGCTGATAATTTTTGGTTGTGTAGCTTTCCAATGGACTTGTCAACTTACCAGAGGCTCCATTTTTAGAAAAAACTGGGGTATTTCTTTGGGTTTTTTTGTTTTGTTTGTTTGTTTGTTTGTTTTGTTGTTGTTGTTTGTTTTTCTTAGCCAGAATCAATTTGCTCATTTATAAGTAGGACTTCATGCTAACCTTCCTCCTCCATTCTGGGACTTGGTGTGGCTTGAACTTGCACAGATCTGATATACACAGTCTTGGATCACTGTTAGTTCACATATGCCATAACCCTTCTATACATAAATCATGCTTCCTTGTAGTCTTTTAGCACCTCTGGCTCTTCCACTCTTTCTTACCCCTCTTTGACAATGATCATTGAGTTTTTGGTGAAGGGGTATCATATAGATATGTTACTTGGGGTTAAGTATTCTAGCTTATTTTTCTAAGCAAAGTCACTTGTAGATCTCTGTATTAATCTTCTCTAATGAAGATTGAGAAATGTATTAACCCATGGTGTCATGATGAATCTTTTAGTGTACTGTGTGGTACTGTATTCATTTAAAAGATGAATAGTACTATGTTACCTGTAGGTTTTATAGCCTTGTAAAGGTTTTCATCTTGTGGAGTATGACTTAAATCTAATCATATTTGTTATTCTCATGATAAGTCTGCCATTACTGCACCAGTGGGCATGTCTTACCATGCAGTTGTGGTTGTAGCTTGAAGGGCTTACAGCTGCATAATGATGAATCAGATAGTTGATTACTTTTTTTCTCGAGTAATATTCATGGAATCTTTGGGCATGATGAAAGTTAGGTATTAGGAATAAAGTTCATAGTAATTTCTCCATGTTCTATGACTTAACTTTTATATTTTAAGATATAGGTCCTTAGCATCAAGTAAGACAAGAACAATGGCAGTAGATGTAATGTTTGTTGGTCTCTGGGATCTCAATGGCAAACAATTGCAATAGCACTGGATTCTTTCATTTTCTTCTATAGTATGAGGACCCAAACTCAAGATCTTCACATGCTAAAATGCTCTACCACTGAACCATACTCTAACAGATGATTTAGTAATATTTCTTCCCCACTCCCTCAGTGTGGGCAAGCATTGGCTACTCTTACTTTATTTTGTAATTTATTTTCCAAAAGCCAATGACAATAATGCTTTTTGATAAGTACTAGGTGAAATAATGTATTTTCATTTTGTTCTTTTCTTTGTGCAACTGGAATACTCACATTTGCTGGTGACATTTAATTTTTTCAGACTAAAATTGAGATAAGAAATTTTAATGATAAACAAGAAAATTTGAAAATCTCCTGTCTGACTTAGCTTAGGTAACTTTTTCTTTCGAAAGCAGTACAGGGGTAGTAAACATTTGTTCTTAGTTGATAATATTTGTTCTTAATTTGTGTCAGTTAGGGTTTTACTGCTGTGAAGAGATAACATGACCAAGGCAACTATTATAAGGACATTTAATTGGGGTTGGCTTACAGGTTCAGAGGTTTCAGTCCATTGTCATCAAGATAGTAGCATGGCAGCATCCAGGCAGGCATGGTGCAAGAGGATCTGAGAGTTCTACTTCTTCATCTGAAGGCCTTTAGAAGAAGACTAGCTCCCACGTGGTTAGGAGGAGGGTCTCAAAGCCCAGCCCCCACAGTGACACACTTCCTAAAACAAGGCTACACCTACTCCAACAAAGTCACAACTCCTAATAGTGCCTTTCCTTGGGCAAAACATATTCAAACCATCACATTTGGTAACACAGAAAAGTATTTTGTAAGTCTAGACAATCAGCAAGGGTACTTCATTTTGTTCTGTTATTTTCCTCATAGAAACAGATTTTGAGCCAGAGTTTCTAAGCCTAGAGTGTATTAAAAAGCTGCTCTCAGCCAGCACCCTTCTGGAGAGGAGACATGGAGGTTGTAGTGAGGTAAAGTTGCTGCAGATTGCAAGGGAAGCACTGTTATAGCAGGGGTTCTTAGATGTGTGTTCTTTTCTGAATGAGGCCATTTTTGCAGTTAGAGAATGAGTTCCTAAAGGGAGTTCACGACATGTACCACTGTGCTCGCTGCTGTGCCTTTCTTTATCCTGTTTTCAACACTTATAGCTATAAAGGAAGATTTCTACACTATTTCTCCCTTTTCTACAAAAATACAGAAATATAAATAATGTATATTTCTTTACAAACTTAGCTGTTACCCAATCACTTTATTTATATTTGCTTTCTCTTGAAATAACACAGAAAATCAGAAATATGAAATTCATCAAGAAATGTGAAATGATATCCTATTTCTTTGTGTTTATTTTTATTTCCTTTCCAGATTGCCTGTTTTGATTTTGTTGTTGTTTTTCCTGGTTGTTTTTGAGAGAGAGACAGTAATAGACAGACACAGAGACAGAGAGACAAACAAAGAGAAAGAGACAGAATACATTATGTTAAGAAGCTTAGAACATTAACAAATCAGAAAATTTGATATTTATTCCCTATCACTTCCACAATTAATTAGCGAGGTATTTAGAAGGCTCAATGTTTTTCTACCCATTTATCTAGCTGTCATTTCTTTGTATTTTAACAAATATTGTCATTCTCAGAAAATAACTTAAAAGGAGATAAGGGAAGAGGGCATCGGGTCTACAAACAGTATCAATACATTATGGCCGATTCAGTACTATTAAAAGGGATAGGATGAGACTGAGAAGATACTTGTATGGGTGAAGTTCTTGCTATGAAATGATGAGAATCTGGGTTCAGATCCCCATCACATAAAAATCTGGGTGCGGCATCATGTTTCTGTAAGCCCAGTGCTATCAGGGGAGAGAGTGGACTAGAAAAATCACTGGGTTCCACACCCTGCCCATTTACCCAGCTGGTGAACTATGTATTCTGTGAGATTCTTTCTCAATAAAATAATGTGGAGAGTCATGGTGTCTCTTTACAGCAATAGAACAGTGACTGAGCCAACAATGGAAGAAGAAATATCTGATTGACATGAATGACAGAATTAAAGTTAATTATGTGGATATACAGCATTACTGTAGCAATTAGTGAAAACAGAATACACAAACATACACACACACGTATATAAAGCCATATATATATATATATATATATATATATATATATATATATATATAAAACAAAAGGAAAGACTTAAAACCCGATGAATTGGAAAAACATCTGTTCTTAGCAGTAAGAAGGAACTTCTATGGTCTTAGAAAGTGTGATTTTCACTTTTATTTGTCAACTCATCACACTTTAGAATCACCTGAGATTCAGGTAGGGGCACTGTCCTCTGGCCATGTCTGTGGGTAATTCTTTTGGTTGTCTCTATCAGATAGGATGACCTTCCCTTTGTGGGTGATATAATTCTCCATGGAATCCAACACTGCACAAAAATGAAGAAAGAGAGACAAGTAGTAATATGTATGCATTGGTTCTCTCCGTGATGGACTGTAACCAGGAATTGGGAGCCAAATAAACTTTCCTTTAAGTTATCGTTGATAGGGTATATTTTATCACAGCAATGGGAAACAAAATTAAAGAAGTCAATAATGAAAATATCTGAATTTAAATGTGCTAAATCACCACAATTCTGGACTACAGTGACTAAGAAATTGCCTATGTCATTTAGAGAAAGGACAGATGTTACCTATAAACATACATAAATAAGAGAGGCGTCTGAGGTATATACTTAGGAATGATGGAGTAATATATATGGATTTTAAATTAAAAGTTGAATATGGTTTTAAAATGAAGAAAAAGACAACAGAGATACTTTCAGAAATTCAAGAAAATATCTATTTAAAAAGATAAACAATTTCTGAAACTATTAAAGCTTGTTTTGTGAAAAAGTAATTTGAGAGATATGATGTACAAATGTATTAATAATTCAGCAGTAGAAATCTTAATATGGTAAAAAGGTATAGAGAGAAGTATTCCTGATACTCAAGTAAAAGATAACACTAAGTCCTTGACTCTGAAAATATTTAATTATTTAAAGGGACAAATCATTTTCAGAAACATATAGAGATTGCAGTGATATAATCTGAAGGAAATAATGCACTATATAGCCATGGGCAGAATTTTTAAAATTATAATATATGCAACAATACAAACACAACAACAGAAAATATAGCATTAAATGACATGCATAATGTAAAAATAATTAAGCAAATGTATGTGGATGTATGAAGTATCTACATGAAAAAAGTCTGGATAATAGGAATCAAACCCTTAAATCTATTCAACTTAGAAATGTGCAACCACACACTGTGGAACATGATACCAATGGGGACTTTAGATAAGGAATTTAAACCAATGCTAAATGGAGATGGCTTTCAGGAAATAGAAAACTTTGTGAGTTTTTCTCAACTTGGAGCCCCAAATCTAACACATTAGAGAAGAGGGTGAGCAGGAAACACACTGTGTGCAAACTTCTCAGTTTTCAGTTAGATCTTTTAGATTCCTGACAGCAATTGTGTCAAATCCTCTAGGAGGAAGATTTGCCAAAAGAACTGAAGCATTTTTCTTTTCTTTTTTGAATGTTAAGATATCTTTTCCCATACAAGAAATTAGACCCAAGCAGGACCTTCCACCTAGGTAGACAAGGGAACCACAACTTAGATCCATGCCATCTGCTTAGTTTTTTAGACAATGTCTCATAATATATCTGTGCCTGGCTTATATTTTTCTCCACCCTCTCAGCCTCCTGAGCTGGAATTATAGAAATACACCTCTACATTTTTGGAATTTTGCATTAGGAATGGTATCAGGATGGTTCATGTTTATATTTACTAAGTATGTTGTCCTTAAATTTTCTCTCTCCCTCCCTCTCTTCCTTTCTTCTTTTCTCCCTCAACTCTATATAATATATAACATATGATATATACTATACAATATATAGTATATTATATATACACTCCCTATATGTTATTAACATAAATGCTCATAAGAGAAAAAATGATCATTACTGATTATAATTAATCCAGTTTATGAAATAATTTCATAAAATCAATCATTTATTTGCCATAGTGATCCACAGGTCTGGCTCTGTGTGACAGGGCTGTGAGGTCCTATGAGCTAGCAGTGGATAGTAGCACACCTTACAATAGCATGGCCTTCCACAAAGAGAAGCAAAGTGAGACAGGTGAGTAGTATCCCTCCAATTCCAAAGGTATCTTCCTTTTTATGCAGACAATATAATGTCCATAAGGAAAAGAAGATGAATCTAAATAACTTTTAAGATAGTCATCAAAGGCAGTTTGCTCATTTCTTCTGTGTGTTGAACAATCTACTTCAGGTTTTCTTTGCTAGAAAGGACAAAACATAAAGATACAAAGATTCAAATGTTCAAAATAATTGCCTTCTGATGCCTGCTGAGAAGCATATGCACTCATCTGAAATTTTGTTGCTGTTGCTTCACTGAGTATGTCTGCCGTTTTCTTATTTCCTGGATTTTAAATAGCTTACCATGAACTTTTGGAGTCATAATATACTAGGAATCTTGGCATTGACTTTCTCAAGTTTATGTTACTTGTGCTTTATATGTATAAACTGAAAAATCTATTAATTTTATGTTTCACAACTCAGCTTAAACCTTTATCCGATGACCTTTCCTTTTTAATAAAAAAACCCAAACAGTTATGACAAAGAAGTAAGTCATGAATATATAATATAATTTCAAACTCTTATTCTACTGAACACTACCAACTGCTATTTGCAGGCACATAACTTACCAGGGCCTGCTTGGTGAAGCAACTGTGAGCTCTGTTTGTTGTATGTTCATTAAGACTTTTTTCTAGGTACTCAGGGATCTGGTGAAAGCTGTATGTGTCATTCTGTTTTCCTGTAATTCTTTTATCTCCTGTAAGGAAACATTGCAGAATGGAAACAGGATCCTAGTTTCCTCCAGGGTACATTTCCTAGAGCAAAGGTAATCATTGTGAGTTCATTTACTCCAGGATTTGTGTACCAAAAACTGAAAAGACAAAAGTAAAATTGAGAAGGGAGAAAGTGGCTTCAAACTCAGGAGAAGTGGCTATGGTGCCTGTTTAACATATCAAAGCAGACCTGGCCTCCAGATTCTCCCAGTCCCTGTCACTGGGTATGGCTGGCATGCTCTACTGCTACCCTAAACAATCCAGCCCATGGGCGGGCATGTCCTTCCCTAAGAGGCTCTTCCGTATAGAAACCAGACGTTTTGGTTACCTGCTCTCTCTGCCTCCCTCTGACCCCCTTTCTGCCTCCCTTTTGCTTCCTTTGTACTTCCGGTCTCTTGGCTGCTGTACTTGGTTCCCTTCTCGCCCTTCCCCTTCCTTTCCTCTCCTCACATGGTTCAGGGTCATGGACACTCTGGACTCTCCCAGATGTGTCTGCCTCTGGTTATGCTTTCTCACATATCTGCAATAAACCTCCCCCACCACACCTAGGAGCAGTTATATCCTTTCTTTTCTGTTCCTTTTCGTTCCTTTTAAAATTTTATATTCAACTATAGTCTGAAATTTTTAAAAAAGACTTAAACATAAAAATAAAAGTGTCAGTCAACATGTTGTTTCAAGTTGTACTTGATCAGTAAAAATGACAACTGCTTTTAATAAATTTCTTTCTTTTTGTTATTTATCTTCCTTTTTTGTCATTTATTCAAATTGGAGATATCCAGAGTTTTCCCATACTCGAGTTGCAGAGTTCTACATTTAAAAACTAAGTGACTTCTCCTTTAGACATTGTAATAGTTTCACTTGAGTGATATTTAATGTTATTTCAAGACATTAAAATTAAAAATATTCTGTCTTAATATTCCATTATGCTGTTATCTGCTCTTGAGATATTCATATGACTTCATAGAGGAAATTTTAAGTATAAACAATAAAAATGAATTTGCTATATTGAATCAACTCAGTTTGTATCAATAGCTTATTTTTATTTGCAAATGTATAAAGTAAAAACCTTTTCTTAATACTACAAATGTATAATTATTCATTATATTAGCTATTATTTCAAGATATGGTTTTCTTGTTTTCATTTGTCTCAGACTTTTAATGTGCATATAGATACATCACTCTTTGATTTCCCATAATCCAAAAACAAATAAATAAGATAAAACTTTTATATAAAAGTATATGTATAAAGTATTTTCAAAAAAGCTTAAGTCAGCCAAGATGACTAATGAAATAGTTGATTCATTAAATGTGGGAGATGACAATGGCAGACTGAACTATTCATGTTTTGGGATTTCCTTCTAGGTAATTGGTCCTTTCTGTTGAGACAGCAACATTTGTTAGATGGCTAGGGGCAGATGGCACAACAAATAATTTTAGAGAACAAGATCAAAGGTAGAAGATGTTAATTTAATGTTTATCTGTTGAAGGTTAAATATTCTGAAATATTGTTTAATGATTGCACTTACCTGATCTCCATGGGTGACTGCATTCTTTCTCACTCAAATATCCTAAGTTAGAGAAAGTACATATTTTCAGTGATCCTTTCAAAGTTCAATTGTTATTTGCAAGTACAAAAGCTAGGAGATATTTTACTAATATAGCCTTTAAAATTATTTTATCAATTCTTTGATAATTTTACACAGTGCATTCTGATCACACCCAAAATTCCTTCCCTAAACTCTTTTCAGAGGTAATAGTGGCATAAAAGTTATGGAGCTAACTAATACAGCTTTTAAGTAAGTTCTTGGATTTTGTGGCAACATTTTTCGTTGTTGCTTTAAAGACATTTAGATTTTAATGATAACAAAATAATTGAATCTAGGTTCTTAAAAATTTTATCTGCCTCTTAGTTTAGAAAAGAATTCTTATTGTGATCAAACTGATGACAATTTTGCTTCCCTTTCCATACCTGAGCAGCAATCCCTTATCAAGAATATATTTAAGCTCTACAACCCAGATATGTTAAATTATTCTAAAAGATGATCAATACTATACTTAAGCCACCCAAACCAGTCAAGACTGTATGTTTGAATTTTAACATTTACTATTAGATTATACTATGGATACCTTATATAAATAAAGCCTTCATGATTTGTTCAAAATAAAATTTACTTTCAATAGTTAAAATTTAAGGCATATTACTGACAAAATGATTTTTTGTGATATAATAATCCTTTAATAAAAATTGTAGATAATTTTTATTTGAATACTTTTTTGAATATCATAATATTGTAATCTAATATTTAAAAGAGGGGAAATATAAAAATAAAGTATAAATTTTTTACTAAACCTTTGAGATTCTAAGAAGAAGTAATATAAAAATAGAAGCTGCCACTCCTGGCATAAATTTTAAGTGCTAATTACGTTGTGGTCTCCTGCTTCCCAGATGGTTTGCGTGGATGCCATGATTCTTCTTCTCTTATCTCCTGGGCTTCAAAGGAGTCATGAAAATAAGTGGAGACCCATGTGTCTGTCCATGGCCTAATTAGAACTGGGCAGTTAGCCTCAGACAAACTAAGTGCTTTGCGTGTCCTGTCTAGTCCCTTACCGTCAAATTATCTTAAATCCCTCTTTTGAATCGAGCAATATATTCTTCTTCTTCAAGCTAATATCTTTACTCTTATTCATAATAATAAAGTTTAAAATATATCAGTAAGGACTGAATACCTATAAATGTACAAGATAAGAAACAACTAAGATGTATTGTTTTCAAACTTGATATGGGCAATTGTATTGATAAGCCAAATAAGGAATGGACTTATTTCACTCAACATTAAGTTCTACTGCACCCACTCTCTCAGAGTGGGAGATAAGTTACCATTCAGAATACATTGCCCACATTTTGCAGAAGTATAAGTGTCCTAGAACTGACTGAGAAACTGAACAAAAATGAGCTATCTTCTTATTTCAATTATTACTTGGTATGGATATCTTCATGCTAGTTTGTGCATCTACTTAGTTTCATTACAAATAGGAACTTTCAGTTTTGTGCCACATTTTGGATGTATCCTCTTATCATTTTTGTGGTTTGGATGAGGATGAAAGTCAGGAAGTTCACAATGCTCACAATGGAAATTCTGAAACTAACATTTGAATAATGATTCGATTTTGACAGTTCAAAATAAATTTGACTCTAGTTCTCTTATCAAGAGCAAGTTCAGTATGGCTGCTTATTTGAGACCCAGAACCCTGAGCTCTGGTTCTTACCTATGAATTGTTCTGGAAATTACTAAACATCCCTCATCCTTTCTATGGTCATCTATAACATTACAGTAATAAGTATCTGTCTGTTATGATTTCTAGAGAGCACAGAGTGAATTATTTCTGTTTAGTGCTTAAGGTCAGAGCCTGATACTTGGTAGTTGATGTTCACCATTATTGTTCTCCAACATAGATAATCACCTGTGCTTAGAACATCCCCATAGACTCAGATATTCAAATACTTGGTCCCCAGTTGCTGGAACTGTTTGAGAAGAAGTGCAGCCCTAGAGGAGGCATGCCAGTGAAGGATTGGGTTCAAGTGAGGGACTGAGTTCAAGGTTTCTAAAGCCTATACATCATTTCCACTTAGCTACCTGGTTGTCTGCTTCCTGCCATGCCATGATCGATCATCATGGACTTAAACCCTCTGAAAATGTAAGTCCCAAATAAATTCTTTCTTCTATATGTTGACTTGCTCACTCTGTCTTATCACAGCAATAGATAGAAAATAGAAAAGGCTGTACCATATTGAAATATTTCTTTAAGAGGACGTTGATCAAATGTGTAAATGAATGTTCACTCTTTTTGAAATTTTAATTTTCTGAAAACATAAATGATTATTAATATGACCACGAGACTCATTTGTTATTAGTAACGGTCCTTAACTGCAAACGTTCCATTAAAAAACATTTTTTCCATAAGATATTTACATTTTAAGAATCTTTAGCTACAGCTTTCATATAAATATGTTAACAATTTTTCAAAACTTTTTTTGTTATAAACGATTATGGTGGTAGAATCATATTCAGATACTAAGTTTTCCCCTAAAATCAGTCATAAGTGAATGAAATTATATGCAATTATTATTTATTTATAAATAGTTAAACCTCTAACAAGATTTTTTTAACAATTTCTTCACCTTTTTCAAATAACTTCAATTGCCTTTCAAAAATTTTAGAATCAATTTTGAATAGCTTCCTCTTTTTTGATTTTTTGTGTTACCATCCACAGTTAAGATTAGTAACAACAGACAAATACATTTATTCTTCTTTGGAAATCATCCCAATATTTGCACACAATTATCACAATGTTATTCTCCACATTCTTTTCTTAGGTGTTATTCATTCTTAAATTGTTCTCTAAATCCCCAAGTTTATTTTAATCTTTCTATCAATAGGACACATTGAAATAAAAGTAATGAGAGAAATAAGTTTTTCTAAATCTTATAACTCCAGTGTTTTATTACTACTTAGAGAACAGTAAAGCCATGCTTTTAATGACTATAGTGATAGATACTTGTGCATCCCTGGGTTCACACGGGATGGCACATGGAAATATGAAAGCCTGGATCTGTACTGCTTCAAACCCACAAATGAAAGGCATTGCTATATTTAGTTCGGAATCATAAAGTCACTCAGTTACTATGCAGTTAATTAAAACAGGCTTTTGCAACTTTACAGGAACAATAATGCCCTCAATAAACCAATTTCTTGCTAGGTTTTAATATTTGAATGCATTATATTATAGTATTTCAAAATAATTTCCTTTTCTGGCAAAACTGACTCGTATCATTATCTGTGATCATCCATACAAATTATTATTTTATTATTTTGCAAAGATTTTAATGGTTTTAGCCTCAAGACCTCTTGAAAGTGGATAGAAGGGGTTAAAAAAAAAAAGAAACCTCACTCAGGGAAAAGAACTGTTCAAGAGGAGACAGACCTGGAAGGGGCACTCTTTTGTAGATAAATCAAAAATGAAAACTATTGTAGCACAAGTAAAACGATATACAATATTCTGTGATTTTATTCAATTATTGTTATTACAGACCTGGGAGTTCTCTCATATTTTCATAAGCCTCTCTTAATGTGGTAAATTTCAACACAAAATCAACTGTTTTTTTGATTCTTTTCTGCAACTTTTATATAACTTTCAAATCATGCATATGCTTATTTATATGTATAAATCATTAGTAAATTTTATTTGACTTTTAGTTCACTTCATAAAATAAAATGGAATATATAATACTTTTGTTCTCCCTGCTTTAGCTGCAACTTAATGGAAGGACAGACTGAAGACTTGATTCTATCTTTGTCTCACACAGCTCTCAGCTCTTCCTCTCACTCAGCTTGCTGAGCTCTTGATCATTTGAATGATCTCTGGATTAATTTTTATCCATTTTATTTTTAATTATTTTGACCTTCTAACCTCAATTAATTTGTCAAGGTAGAATATATATAGATTGTGGAATACCCACGATAACAATGCATATACTATAAGAAATCCAACTTCATTTTTTCTCTATAAATATTCTTAAATGCCTACCACATATTTTATCATTCTTAAACTTACTTTCATTTAAATATAAATTACTGCCGCTGGCATAAGTGTTGTGTATTTAAATCTACCCTAGTAGGTTATACTTCTACATGAAGCAAGCTATTAATAAAGGTATAATTAGCCAATGTATTAATTATGGTTAAGAGGCTACTATTAAAGATGTCCATGCCATCAAGCTTACATAAAAAAGCATGTTTATTACCCACTTAATTCTCCAGAAAAGTCTAGTCCTGAGTTACCACAGGACCAGAGCTGACGTATATCTCTGCAACTCCCACCATGCACACGGTTTCTTCCCTAGAGGGTAACGTATTTGCTCTGATTTCGGGTGCTACACTATGGCAAGAGGATCAGCAGCATTACAACACTTTCTGAGAACTGGTGTAGTGTTCCAGCAACACAGAGGACCCATTCTTATAAAGAGGTTGCACAGCAAACTCTTATCTCACCAAAGACCCTTCTCCTTCCACACTCCTGCACTCATTTATCTAGACTATTGGTTTCCTGCTCCTCACTCAAGTTGTTTTCTAGCTACAAGAAACAAATCATGACTTCCAGGTGTCACATGCCATGGTGCCATATTCATACGCTATGTTTTGTATGATTTCCAATACTTCTGGTAGTTAATACATACAAACATTTTCATCGATTTCTTTGTTCACTTATTACTAGTAAAGAGTTCTCATTTGTAAGCTTCTTAAAATTTTAAAAATGTTAAGCACTACCCTATAATGTGTGTTGGCCCTAAATTCACTTATTTTGCCATTTATCTTGCAATTTTATCTATGATATATTTTTGGTATATGTTTAAAAATCACAGTCATATTTATGAATTTTTCTCAGTTATTTTTTTTGTATTATGTTTAGAAAAATTTGTTTCACAAAAAGGTATGCTCTTTCCCAGTGTATTTGTGGTTCCTCTTAATGTTTAGCTCTGGGATGTGACTGGGATTTTTAATTAGAAAAAGACATCCCATTCTTATGTCCTTTCTCCATCAATAACTGGATTGGTAGAAGTTGTAGGATTTGACAGTATTTAGCCAGTAACATGTCTCAGGTTATATAGTAAAGAATGTTACAAACAATAGTCTTATGCGGTATCTCTCAAACTTAGTTTGGTTACCTGGTAGCCTTTTTTTTTTTTTTTTTTTGACCAATGAATTCTCCATTATAATGCAGTAACAAGTGTTGGCTTACAGGCTATTCCACCAGACTCCTCCCAGGGACCTAGCAATGGCTTATGTCATCATCTACCACATCTAAAAGGACTGCTTGACACTCCAGTTCTCTCTCTCTCAATCTCTCTCTCTCTCTCTCTCTCTCTCTCTCTCTCTCTCTCTCCCCATTGTCTTCTGCTGGTTTCTCTCTCCCCATTCTCTCCTTTATTCTGTCCTCTGTGCTACCTTCCCTGCCATCATGGCATTGTTCCTATCTGTCTGCCCCATCCCTTCTCCAGGCCTTCACTTTCCTCCCTTCCCCCAAATAAACCTCCCTTATACCAGATTTGTTACACGGTGTAATTTCTCAGGAGGATACCTTGGCTTGGGTCACCATGTACCGCCCCCTCCCCTGCAAGCTGCATTATATTTCATAACAACAACAAAAAAACTGATTTTGCAAATATTAAAGAAACAGAATCTTAGAACTGATCTTCAAATACTTGCAAAAACTATTCATGTCTTTCTGTCACAAACTAAAAGAAAATGATGTTAAAACCCATCAGATTTCCTATCCTGATTGTCATTTGACTTACTTTCTTCAATTAATGAAAAATAATCTCTTTTACTTACTTAACATACCTCCCAAATCTTTTCAGATTCATGAAGGAATTAATAGATAAATCAATAAACAAAAGGAATTATTTGGACTAGCTTCTGGGACTATTTGTAATACTTAGCTTTAAATGGTTATAGAAAACGTCAAGAACAGATACACATACATAAAGGTTGATACCACAGACGGTGGTAATGAATAGAAAAGGACAAAGCTGTGAAATGGCAAGTCAATACAACAATTATGAACTTGAATTTCCTTTGGTCATTTCATTTTACAAGCTTCTTTCAAATGAGTGGATAGTTAAGCAGGATTACTAATGAATAAAACTCCAAATGTGCTTTGAACCTAAAACATTAAAAATTCTTCTAGTTCAGCTTTAATGAGGACAATGCTAACCTGCCTTGTTAGTAAAGGATCTCCAATTTGCTTGTTTGCTTAATATGTCAAATGCCTTGCTAAGAATGAGTAAGACAAACCCAAGACCATCTGAACCCTAGATATGAGCTTCAGTTGGATGACTATCATATAATCACTGAACTACACAAGAAAATAGCAGTCCTTCAAGGCTTCACCCGACAGTTACCTGGCAACAAACTAGGTACGTCTGGCTTTTTATAAAAGGGTCTGTTTGGCCCTCCTCTCTCTCTAAACCTTTACTCTCTCTGCCCCTTTTCTCTCTGACCACTTTCTCCCTCTATCCCCTACCCCTTCTTGCTCCATGTGTTCCTGGCTAGTCTCTCTCTCTCTCTCTCTCTCTCTCTCTCTCTCTCTCTCTCTCTCTCTCCTCCCTCTCTCCTCATCCCCTTTTCAACTCACTTTCCTATGCCCTAAATAAATTCTATTCTATACTATACCTGTCATACATCTGGTACCTCAGGGGGAAGGGATGCCTCAGCATGGGCCCACCAAGGAACCCCTCTCACCTCACCACACCTGGTTTCATAAACATTTCCTATCTTTCTTTTCTTAAAAATACAACAAAAAGGGCTGGAAAGGTGGCTCAGTGGTTAAGAGTACTGACTGCTCTTCCAGAGGTCCCATATATAGCCACCAAACCCAGACATTCTTGTGGATGCTGGGAAGTGCTTGCTGATGGAAGTATGATAAGCAGTCTCCAGAGAGGCTCAGGCAGAGCCTGACAAATACAGAGGTGGATGCTTGCAGCCAACCATTGGACTGAGTGTGGGGTTCTGAATGGAGAAGTTGGAGAGGAACTGAAGGAGCTGAGGGGGTTTGCAGCCCCATGATGGAGGGAGCAACAGTGTCAACTGACCAATCCTCTAGAGCTCCCAGAGATTTGACCACCAACCAAAGAGTACACATGGCCGGACACATGGTACTGGCCACATATGTGGCAGAGGAGGGTCTTGTTAGCTGTCAGTGGGAGGAGAGGCCCTTGGGACTGAGGGTGTTAGATGCCCCAGTGTAGAGGAATGCTAGGGAGGGAAGAGGGGAGTGGGTTGGGTGAGCACTTTCATAGAGGCAGGGGGAGGGAGAATGGAATAGGGGGTTTACAAAGGGGAAAACATTTGAAATGTATATAAAGTAAATAAAAAAAAACGCAACACAAATCAGAGTGTCAAAAGATTCAAAATAACAAGAAAACATTTCACTGCTACTATGGCTGTCCATTTTTATCCTCTCTGTTGTTTTCTGGTTGTAAATTTTGACAATGCCACTATACAGCTCTACAGATTCCACTTACTACACCTATGCAATGCCACTTTATATTGCTTAAGGTTTTTGTCTTGTAAAATTACACTGGAAAATAGTGGAACTAAGTTGTTGGGAGCATAGCACATCTCCAGAGAAACCAGGAATGTTAAGCACCCAGGCTTGTCTTTCCAATGGGAAAAAGTCAAACCTTTTTTCCCCAGAAAGCTGAAAATTGGAAATTGTTAATAGCTTGGTGAGCAGTCATAGCTGTTGGGTCTGGCCATGTCAATCACCTACAACCAGGACCAGAGGTGGCTAGTAATCTAAATGATCCTAAATGGTGTCTAATGACTGACACCAGTCCAGAGCTTTCCCTAGGTCCTTAAGCTATTCAGGTAACCTGTCTTTAGAGCCTGTCTTCTTGAAAGAATTGGTATGTACCCTGAGCCAAGTCTCAATGTAATTATACTTTTGTGCATCTGGGATTGTATTGCATCAGGAAATTTTTATTCTAAGTTATACTGAGATTAAATATTCTGGGAATAAACTACCTGATATCAAATTCTTTAGAAGTCTTGATCCAGGTGGATGAAATCAATCTGAACCCAGTGTCACATGGGGAGATCAGAACCTCTTCACATGACACCTGCAGAGAACCCCTCACCAAGCCTCCCAGGTAAAGCAAATGAATAAAGCAAGGTTTAAAAATATGTTTTAACATGTTTTGTTAAAGGGATATAAAATACATTTTAGACTATTGAAAATAAGACTAGATTGGTTCTCTAGACAGATCAGTTGTTCTGTCTGTGAGTAGCCTGTGCCTGTGACTTTGTGTAAGATACTAAAGCCCTAAGGCATATTCTGCTAATGTTGTGTCCTGGCCCTCCATGCCTGGCAGAGTCATTACATGCAGTGACTCAAGTCTTGTACACCCTGGCTCCTGTTTCTCTCACTGTGTACCACAGATGGAGTAAATGGGCCTGCAATTCCTTGGGGTTTTAAAAAATTCACTGTCGTAGTTTAGAAATTGTGGCTGCTCCATTGACTTCCATCCATAACAAACTGCTCCAGTGTAGCCTCCTAGGCTGCAGAGGCTGCAAAGATTAAACCAAAAGCTTGCTTAAAATCTCTTTATGGACTGTTAATCACCAAAGCAGAGAATATAATGGATTGCAAATATTTACTGGACTTGGGCATCTATATACAGCTGTGCCTACATAATTTAATCAAGGATTTACAAGGCAATTTATCTCAGAGAGTTTTGTAATTTTGAATTTAAATAATAATAAAAAACCCAGTGAACTCTTTGCTTTTGATTGCTGGTCATTAAATGGGAAGGTTTTCATTTATGATGTAATACATAAAACTATAAAAACAGACCTAACATTATCCATTAACCATGCATAATTGCTTGCTTAGATATAAAGAAAAATATTGTCTCTACATAAATATCCATCAAAAAATTTCCCATGGGAAACTAGGAAATTGATGCTTCTGTTCAAAGAACAGAAAAGCAGAACACTGTGATAGCCAGTCTTCAGGTAAGTAATGTTACAGTTCTGTCACACTGTTTTACTAGGAGATGAACTAAATATTTATTTCAAATGCATACAACATATGCCATAATTAATATTTAGAAACCTGTCCCACAGATATGCTCTTTTTACTAAAATGTTCATTGTTTTATTTGATATATTTTAATTTCTGGTTAGAAGATATAATTAGAGAGCTAGGTGTGCCCTGGTTTGTGTACCATTTTCATGAGTCTGCTGCTTTCTCCAGCTGATAACTTTTGAACACACAGCCCTACGCAGTGGAAACGAATCGTATAAGGCAACCTTGGACAGGGAAACAAGAGGTGCTCCCACCAGTCCTATGGAAAAATGTTTTCTGAGGCTTCAGCTGCTGGTTAAAACTAGTTCTCGAGAGAGATTCACTTCATTAAAATAAACAAACAGACAAACAACAACAACAACAAAAGCCCTTATTAAGATAAAATCAGTGGTGCGAGTCAGTTGCTGACATATACTCTAAAATCCCTTGTATAGGGCAAGAAATGCCAAAGTGTGTGGTTTTTATGATGAACACTGAATTATAGACTAGACAATGTCAGTGTGGTTCATACATTAATAAAAAATAAAATGTAAAATGCTTATTAACTGCTGACAGCCTTAGAAGAGCAGGTTAAGTATTCCATGTTCTTTTTTCTAGAAATCTAGAGGGATGGAGATACAAAGTTCAAGGTCCATGTAATAGATGTATATTGAATAAACTATAATAAGCAATTACTACAACATGGTAATACATACAGCCATAAGTGTGTCAAACTGATAAGAGAGAGCCAGGTTAATTTGCACTAATAATCTCTTTTTACATTCCAGCCATTTATTTAAAGTAAACTGCAGAGGAAGAGAAGCATAATAGGTATTTTACAAAGGTGCTTCACATGCTAAGAAAAAAGAGACTGTGTAATTATGGCCCAGGGACACTGTTAGGGCTGTGAGGAATGAGATAATCATGGAAACAGCAAGGCTTTTATGTCGCTTCCAAAGGCACTGGCATACGGTATAGTCAACCCCTGGGATCACTCGTACTGCCTGCAAAATGAAGTCCCTTGGGACATTTAAAGAATGAGAAAATATGTGGGAGGTGTTGGATGCTTTAGTATTCTTGTACATCTTAAGCCTGGCTGGACATTATCACCTGAGAACCCATTGGTCCCACCTCTTTTCCAGATGCGCACACTCTTGTTTAAGATATACAAGAATTGGGAGTTAGGACCTAAATACTGACAGACTTTTTAAACTTTATTTTAAATATTGATTCATGTTAAAATGAGAAATTATTGAAAAACATATAGATAAAAAATTGTTAAACATGGATATTTTTAGTGATACAGGCAGTGCTTATGTGGTTTAAATTTATGTCCATCATCTTGAAAGTAACCCCTGCTCTCACATGGGTACATTTAGCTACATTTACCTTAGAGAGTCTATCATTTCTGTGTGCTTACATCAACACTCTTAGGTCATGTGTTTGACTGGAAATACACGGCAGCATAGATCACTGAAAGGTGACTTGTTTTTCCTCATTTATTTGCTTTCATTCCAAAGTTGTAATGCCAATGCAATCAATTTATGCTTAGCATAATAGGTTAAAAATTTCGATAAAAATTTGAGAAGTTGTGACTACTCTCTATTTAGCAGCCTTTGCTGACAATGTTAAATGTCTTTCCCCACCTCACAAGATGGAAATAATTGAGACAAGTGACATTCAAGCAAGAATAAAGAGACATGCTGTATCTTTTACTCTTCTGCTTAAGCTCATGAAATGCTGCATCTTCCTGCTGTCTATTGATTGCCCTTGAATTAAATACTGTTTTTACCATTAATTTTGTTTATGTTAGGAAAATGTGGATGGATGAAACTAAAAACATCTTGAAAAAATATAACCAAGAGCCCAAGCACAGACTTCAATTTATATTGTTTGTATCTGCAGTCTCAAGTATAAAAAAATACAACCAAACAACTCCTCCGAGGCCATAAGGCAATACAAAAATTTATGAGTCGTGGCTATAATACACAGATGAAAAGTGAACGAGTAAACCATTGGTTTGCAATTCTTGTGAACATTTACTATTTTTGTTGGGGGTGAGATTTCAGGCAGTGTCAGAGTCTCATGCAACTCAGACTAGCCTCAAACACTCTATGTGGCTAAAGATAAGCTTGAACTTCTAACCATCCCTCTGACTTAGTGCTTTGATTTCAGGAGTGCTCCACTATACCCCATGTCTGTGGGGTGCCAGGGTTTTGTGCATGCTAGATAAACACTCAAACAACAACAGAGCCACATCTGCAAGGTCTACAAGCTTTTTAGATATAAGGACGTCACTAAGGAAAAACATCAACACCAATATGAAATTAAACAATGAAAGACTTTGCTCTTCCTGAACTGATCTAGACTGTGGCAGTACAAATTTTTTTTTCATACACAAACAGGTGAACGTAAGGAAGGAAACCCCAGAATTGTAGGAATAGATAGACTATTTCAAAGTCTAAAGAAGAACTACCCTGTGTCTAGAGAAAGAAAATAAACAATTAAAAACTCACAAAACTGTCCTTTTTTTTTTTTTTTTGGTACAAATGATAAATTTGAATACAGAATAGAATTCCTCTAAATATCTTAATGTGAAATGGCACAGATAGGCCAACTTCTTAATTTTAGGAGTTAAATGCTTAGGTGTTCATGTGCATCCACTTTGTAAAATAGTTTAAGAAGAAAAATATATTTGCTTTGATTGTTATGTTAGAATGTCAAAAATTCATACACTAAAAGGGGGAGGGACTCTGGACAGGGGAAAGGGAGATGCACGTGAAGTGAATGAGGACGTGGGAAAAATGAAAGGGCTTTAACTGGGAAAAGAAGCAGAGGAGGAGAGGAGGAGAGGAAGGATGAATAACACTAAGGATGCTTGAAAAAGACATGGGGAATCAAACTATTTTATTTGTACCTAATATTACAGATAACACACACACACACACACACACACACACACACACACACATTCACACACACTGAAGCTATGCCACTTAGGGTAGTAATTATCTTCCCAAGAGCCAAAGAAAAAGTATATCAAGCAAAGTTCTAGTTCTAGTCATGAGAAAACTTTCAGAGTTGTAGGTCAGAGAGGTTCATGCAGTTCTCAAAACAATACAGGCTATTGCTCTTGGTGCCTTCCAGAAGTAGAAAATGAAGGAAGGTAAGTACCTAGGCCACTGCTAAAGACACCAAACTCTTCACACATAGGACTCAGGATCAATCTGGAATTAACTGGGAACCCGGCTACTTGAAGACTAGTTTTCATAATATGAGATGGTGGTGCTATGACGCTTGCCAAGGGAAGGAAGCAATTAATAGTCCTACTCAGCTCTGATGCCTATGAATCTTAACAATGACCACCTTGATATGATATACTTAAGAGTGCAGTAGTGATACTTGTATCTCAGATGTAACCAACAGTCATGGACTTGTACATACTGTCTGCTGATAACCTGTGGCTAGTGAAATCATAGATCTTAGAGAAGAACCTATTAGAACCACTTGCCTACCAGAATAGTTTCTAAGGGCTTTAAAGATAATTTTCCTTATACACACAGGTAAGTTTAGTTCTCACCCTTCATCTAAGAAACTTTGATTTTAGCAGACACTATTATAGGAAGTGACAATGTGTCAAATTGTAAAGAACAACTGACCTCTATATTAACCCTTCACCTAAGACTCAGAGAGCTTCATGGAAGAAATGGAAAGATTATAAGACCCAGAGTACCAAGAGGCTTGTTGTGAGATTTTGACTTCTATATATTTCAGAGAAGTTACACTCATAAAATCTTAACAATATGGCTGCCTAAATAAGACCAGAACAATTAAAGCACCAATCAGCATCTCATCATGGATAGGGAAAATCTCATCGGAAATCTCTTCTTCCCCTAAATAAAGATCTGTAAACGATTAAGAACTGTAGAGAGAGAGAAAATTAATCCTCCCCAGAGTTGAGCCCCCTAATTAGTTATCCAATACCAAGTGCTCAACCCTAAAAACATACACATACAAAAACATTAAGTGGACTCATCAAGTGCATTTATAAACTTATTTGTTTATATACATACATTTGTATATATACAAAAATAATAAATTAAAATAGATCATGACTTTGAGATTGAGTCAGGAGTCATGGGAGGGAAGAACTGATGTAGGATTTTAATTAAAACAAAAAATTCAAAAATCATTAGACTGAATTTATTTGATGGACTCATTTAATGAATTATATTATTTATACATTATGAATTATATTAATTATAAATTATCATTTTCCTAAATACTTAAAGTTTTATAAAACAAAATATCAAATAGCATATAACATTTATAAAGGAGCATGTGAGTCAACAAACAGGTTTCAGTGGCCATACCAGAACTATTGAGTGCTAGAACAGATTGCCTTGAGCTATAATTCAAAGTGTGAAATAAACACCATTACGTTATTTCTACTCATACTGTGGTGCTTTGAATGAGAATGCCCTCTATTAGCTCCAGTGTTTGAATACTCAGTTGGTGGAACTGTTTAGGAAGAATTAGGAGACAGGGCACTGTTGGAAGGGGTGTATCCTGAAGGTAGACTTGGAGATTTCAAAAACCCTTGCCATTCTCAGTGTCATTCTCAGTTTCTTATGCTTGTGAATCAAAATGTAAGCTTTCAGCCACTGCTCCCGTGCCATGCCTACCATCCTCCATATCATGGTGATCATGGACTCGCTCTCTGAAACTGTGTGCCCCAAATTAACTCTTTCATTTATAAGTTGACTTGGTCATAGTGTCTTATCACAGCAATACAAAAATAACTAAGACACACACTGATATAAATAAATATTTAGACGAGGATGGGAAACAAGTATGCCTTGCAGGTACAAGGTCTGGACAGATGGCTGGGTGTATAAACAAAGGGGCTGAGCTAGCGAGGAGAAGCAAACTCCTCCATGTCTTCTGTTCCAGTTCCTACCTACAGGCTCCAGTTCTGCAGTCCTGGAAATTGTGTTCTTCCATGGTAGACTTATTAAGCTGTAAGGTAAAATGTTTTCAATAAGTTGCTTTTGTGTGCAGTGTTTTATCACATCAATAAAAAACATAGCTTTGATGATATGCTTATTATTTCAGATGTTTCAGTGATAAAGTGTATATTGATTGATTTATTTGGAAATTGATTCATTATTAAAGAGCCAACAAGTTTTCCTCTGTGTTGCCAATTTAGTTCCAGGTAACATTAATTTCAGTACATAAAAATAGATTAATTTCTTTAACTATAAAGACTTTTGGAAAATCAATTTAAAGAAAAAATTGGCAGTTACTACATATTTACGTATCTAGTGCAACTTATTTTCTCATTACTTTTAAAAGAGAAAAAGTCTTACAGCTATGATGAAGTGTTTTCTGTATTAATGTCTGCTTTGACAGATATAATCTACACCTCAAAGTTTCTTTGTATAAGTTCCATTCATATTCTACTAATTTTACTAAATATGTGATAAAAAAAACCTGTATGGTATTGGTACAGAGACAGGCAGGTAGATCAATGCAATAGAATTGAAGACCTAGAAATGAACCCACATACCTACAGTCACTTGATCTTTGACAAAGGAGCTAAAACCATCCAGTGGATAAAAGACAGCATTTTCAACAAATGGTGCTGGTTGAACAGGAGGTCAGCATGTAGAAGAATGTAAATTGATCCATTCTTATCTCCTTGTACAAAGCTCAAGTCCAAGTGCATCAAGAACCTCCATATAAAACCAGAAACATTGAAACTAATAGAAGGAAAAGTGGGGAAGAGTCTCAAACACATAGGCACAGAGGAAAATTTCCTGAATAGAACACCAATGGCTTATGCTCTAAGATCAACAATTGACAAATGGGACTTCATAAAATTGCAAAGCTTCTGTAACCAAAGGACACTGTCAATAGGACAAAACAGCAACCAACAGATTGGGAAAAGATCTTTACTAATCCTACATCTGATAGAGGGCTAATATGCAGTATATACAAAGAACTCAAAAGTTAGACTACAGAGAACCAAATATCCCTATTAAAAATGGGGTACAGAGCTAAACAAAGAATTCTCAGCTGAGGAATACTGAATGTCTGAGAAGCACCCAAAGAAATGTTCAACATCCTTAGTCATCAGGGGAATGCAACTCAAAACAACCCTGAGATTCCACCTCATATCAGTCAGAATAGGTAAGATCAAAAACTCAGATGACAGAAGATACTGGTGAGGATGTGGAAAAAAAGGATCACTCTTCCATTGCTGGTGGGATTGCAAGATGGTACAAACACTCTGGAAATCATTCTGGCAGTTCCTCAGAAAATTGGACATAGTACTACCTGAGGACCCAGCTATACCACTCTTGGGAATATACACAAAGATGCTCCAACGTATAACAAGGACATATGTTCCACTATGATCATAGAAGCCTTATTTATGATAGCCAAAATCTGGAAAGAACCTAGATGTCCCTCAACAGAGGAATGGATACATAAAATGTGGTACATTTACACAATGGAGTACTACTCAGCAATTAAAAACAATGGCTTCATGAAATTCACAAGTGAATAGATGGATCTAGAAAATATCCTGAGTGAGATAACCCAGTCACAAAAGAACACACATGGTATGTACTCACTGATAAGTGGATATTAGGCTAAAAGCTTGGAATACCCATGGTACAACTCACAGACCATATGAAGCTCAAGAAGGAAGACCAAAGTGTAGATGCTTCAGTCCTTAGAAGGGGGAACAAAATATTCACAGGAGGAAGAGAGTGGGAGGGACTTGGGAGGAAGGAGAAGTTGGAAAGGGAAAAGGGGGACTGGATCAGGTATGTGAAGAGACAAGGGAGGATGATATACAGAGGATCAGGAAATTGCATAGAGGTGTGTAGCAATGGGGGATGGGGAACTGGGGATAACCACCAGAAAGTCCCAGATGTCTGGAAAGCAAGAGGCTCCTAGGACCCAATGGGGATGAGATTAGCTAAAATGTCCGACAAAGGGGAAGGAGAACCTATAGAGACCATTCTGATGATTTTTGATGTGATTCTTGGTCACTAAAAATAGTTTAGTAAATGTAGTTTGAAAACAGTGAAGTCAGGGTATTGCTACTTTATGAGCCTCAGACTGCAAGGGCATAACAGAAGTATTAATAAAACAGAGGAAAAGGCAAATGGAAAAAAATTAGAAATTCAAACAAACTGGATTATTCCTGAGACTCACAGAACTTCTGGTCAGATCTGATTAATCAGCCACACTTAAAGTGAATCCAACTCACTGTAGCAAACATCCAGCACAGTTAATATGTACAAACACTCTCCTGAGAGAGGTGGTAAATGAAAACACTCCAACTTTAAGAGGTCAGTCTTACATTAAATATAATAAATGGACCTAGAACCTGAACAGAACATGATCTTTTATGGGTGTTACAGTAGAACTAACTACACTATCTAAGGATTAGGAAGAAAATAATTTCTTGATATGAATTATATAGTACAAGGGATAAATTCCAGATAAAGAAAGCAAAAGGATAAGTCTAGCCATCCAAATATATGGCAATATTAGATGAAATTTTTGAGGATGATATGAAACATCTCTGCCCAAGAGTGCTGGACTCAGGGACTTAGGGTATGAGAAATTAGCTTGTGACTAAAAGCCAGCCTGAGACAGTGGTTTTTAATTTCTTGTTTACACTAATAAAAATGAAAGACCTGTAAATTCATGGGTTACAAGCAAAGCAAAAACAAGATTTGTTAAGAAAAATGGTAGAGAGGTGATATTTAGAAAAAAAATTAGAGAAACTCCTAGAGCAATAAGCATTAGCAAGAGAGAAATACAGCTATGAACTCTTCTGCCTAAGGGTTTTCATTGGACTTTGGCAGAAACTGGACAAAAAAGTAACATCTAATGAAAATGACAAGTTCTCTGGGTTAGCATTATAAACTAAGTCAATAGAAGGTCCATAAACTTCATGCTTGCCCCAACCAGAGAGGACATTTATGCACTGAGGACACCCCAGTTAAGTGTGACCAAAGCACCTCCTTTATGCATTTTAGACTTAATACTTTCTTAGCTGCAAACCTTGACTTCCTACCACCCATTGGCCTGCTAGTCATTGACAGTTCAGGTGCCTTGCTTGCTGATAACCAGTCTGTGCTCTTTTCTCTCCCATTCACAACAGCAGTTTGTGGTCTTACCATGGCAGAGCATTGACGCTCTCACAGCTACCAACATGTAACACCAGTCTACCTTGATTGCCTCATGTCTCATTTCTTGTCTGTGGGTGGTTTGGCGTAGTCTCCTCTCTGAAATAGATGGAAACTTGTTAGAAAACAGCTCATCTGTTATTTACTCTGTTACCATTATCTGTATTAGAAACAAAAATGGGCAATATGTGTCCACACTGGCTCAGAACTCATTTATTCCTCTTCTCTGGTACCCTTGGTTGTACTATACCCAACCACAAGCTCATTTATTTCTGATTTGAAGTGTTCCCTACCTCATTATTTTAACCTTAACATTCTTATTAACCTCAGCATGTGCTCATGATCAACTTGTAGTTTTTTTCCACAAGTAAAAACTATTGCTTACAGAGAGGAGATTCTGCAGCAGTGTCATTAGCCGAGCAAATTGGGTTTCATGTAGAACAACACACTTTCGGAGCTGTGGTGCCTGGAGTGAAAGCTCAGTTTGTGAATAAGGGAGATAAAAGTGGCATATTCTCTCTCTCTCTCTCTCTCTCAGTTTTTTTGAGACAGGGTTTCTCTGTGTAGCCCTGGTTGTCCAGGCTGGCCTCGAACTCAGAAATCTGCCTGCATCCTGAGTGCTGGAATTAAAGGCGTGCGTCACCACGCCCGGCTGGCATTTCCTCTCAAAGGAGATGATAGTACATCCAAAGCGGTGGAAGGCTGATGAAAATGTGAATGATGTTGAGATATTTTCCTGAAGTCAAAGGAGAAGTAAGAGACATGAGTTAATGGGAAGAGAAATAGATACATTTATCATAATTATTATAAAATTATAAGTTTATAGAGGCATAGACAATGTGTCATAGGTGCGTGTTCTAGTTTTAATAATAAAAGGAAAATATTCTGAGATTACTTGACTCTAAAGTCAAACTAACAGAATGTGGCTTAGTGAAGAAAGAAGAGCATGATTGTGCAGAATTGACAACTCCCATATTTTGTTCATTTATTTGTTTGTTTTTATATGGTGTGTGTGTGTGTGTGTGTGTGTGTGTGCCTATGTATGCACATAAGGAGGCCAGAGCAGGACACTGAGTGTGTCCCTCTACTCATCTTTACCTTACTGCCTTGAGACTAGTTTTCTCACTGAACATTTTACGTGGGTGCTAAGAATTCAAACTCAGATCCCAATCTTATCTTATGACAACCTCCAAGCACCTAGCACTTTCATCTCAAATTAGTTTTCCACCGCACACTGTAAAATGTCCATAAGCTTTTTGCATGGGTGACGTTCCGAATTTCACAACAGTCTTTGGACATCGTCTGTTCTGAGGACCAGATATTTACGTCCTGTTGTTCTGCATCTCTTCCTGTTACACCTGACCAAAATGGAACTCGTAGCCTTCTTTTTCCTCCTTATTTCTTATGTTGGATAAGAAAGAAGAGAAAGAATATGACAAAATTTCAACAGGAAAAGTAGCAGCATATTTAGAGTAGATGTTGGGTAGGTAGGTTGTGTACCTAAAACCTTGGCCTCATTTAAATTGTTTCCATGTAGACACAATGTGGTCAAAGTATCAGAAAGGGAGATATAAACATTGACATGAAGTCAAAAACAGAATATATTGTTCCTACTTATGTATTCATATCCAAATACATGTGCTATAAATAATCATTAATGTAGGCAATTGCCAACTTGTCAGTGAGAAAAGTATTTCTCTGACATGTGACAGAAAATCGACATTACTAGTTCCTTTTTAGAGGTCATTGAATAAGTTGATAAAAATTCTTAGTTGAATAAAATGTCCCTCAGTGAAAAAAATATTATCAATTAAAATTTTCAAATTTTTTTCTGAAGTTTCTGTCACACTATTTTTTTCTGAACTGTCTATCACACTAATCAACAAATATAAGTATGAAAACTCAATCTTCTTTGCTGTTGAAAATACTTTTTGTGTGATTCTCTGTAAAATATATGTTCCAAAATAATCACTATTTAAGATTTTACCCTCTGTGTTGGAGATAAAAAATTTTCTGATATATATGTCTTTGATTAAGATACCTGCTAGATAGTTTAAAATAAAAAATATAGAGTTTATAAATTAAAGGCAACAATGAATATTATAAAATACAATGTGAGTTAAAATAGAGGATGTTTTATTAAATCACAAACATATCTTACAACTGAAATGCAGATTACATTGTGCCACAAGTTTTCTTGCAAGCACATAAGATAAAATTTGCATATCTAGTAGATGTAACCAGATGAGTTTCCTGGACTTTTCCCCCTTGAGCTGCAATAAACCTGAAAGGGCTTGTAGGCAATCCACCACAAATGAGCTTTGTAAAGTCTATACTTTTCTTCATTAAATTTGTGAGTCCATGTACAGAGTCATACTTACATGGGTACATTTGAATGTAGGTTCCAACCAAACTTATTTTCATTCTGGCTTCTTTTCATTTTTTTTTTTTTTTAATTTTAAAAATGTCTAGCTATTATTCTGTGAGAGATGATCCAGCTTGTGAGAGCACATACTGCTCCTGTAGAGGACCCCAGGCTGGTTCCCAGTATGCAGACTGGGCAGTCCACAACCACCTTTAATTCTATATTCAGGAGATTTGAATTCAATCCCTGGGAACCACAGGTACTTGTGTGTGTGTGTGTGTGTGTGTGTGTGTGTGTGTGTGTCTGTGTGTAATTAAAAAAATGATCCCTTACTATATCTTCATCATTATATTTCCATTCTATCTTTTTTTTTCCAAATATTGTCTTTACTAGTTCCTAAAGTTTGTTTTTTTTGTTTTGTTTTGTTTTTTGTTTGTTTGTTTGTTTTTGTTTTTGTTTTTGGTTTTTTTGGTTTTTGGTTTTTCGAGACAGGGTTTGTGTAGCTGGCTATCCTGGAACTCACTCTGTAAAGCAGGCTAGCCTCGAACGCAGAAATCCGCCTGCCTCTGCCTCCCTAGTGCTGGGATAAAAGGCGTGCACCACCATGCCCGGTGTTCCTAAAGTTTTTGAGAGTTTTTTTTTCAGGATGTATTAATTGGTAAAACTAGCCATAATACTTTGAGTTGAAAGAGTATTTAATATCAGTGAAAACTTTAATTTACTCCTTTTGTGGATGTTTCTCAAGTTTCCTAGTAACAATTTTGTTTAATATTCATTTTTTACTACCATGTTCTTATTTTCAAAGTACATTTTCTTAGGGTCCTTTCTATTTTAAAGCACTTTTTCTTCCTCTTGACTCACTAATTAAAATGCCTTTTTATCCTATTGGGAATCATCACAAGAATTTTAGTTTGCTTTAAGATGCTTGTTGAATGGCAATCTGCAAGCCCCCAGTTTTACACATTCCCCTGGCAGTCTTGCCACATTCTTTCAAAAATGTTTCTTTTATTTATAAAAGACAGAGCTTTTCGATATTATATTGGCTGTTCTTGTAACCGATTATGTCTATGGAACAGCTAGGGTCTGTCCTGAGGTGGAGAAGATGGGTCAGTGAGTATTAAACAGGTATGAGCATCTGAATTTGTATCCCTAGCATCCACATAAAAAGCTAGGTGTGGTGGTATATGCCTGTAACATTAGCACGGTGGAGGCAGACACACAGTGGGTCAGGCCTTCTAGTTGGCTAGAAGCCAAAACAAAATGACAGGTTCAATGGACGAATTTGTCTCAAATCAATCAGGGAGAAAAGCAATAAAAGATGAAAACATTCATTGATCTCTAGTTTCCATATGTTTAAGTATGGGCACAAACACTTACACAGACATGAGTACATACATGCACATATATACTAATACTAAATAAACTAAAATATAAATAAGAATAATCAACAACCTGGACATTTTGGAGAGGCCTTCTAAATCATAATATTATGTCATTCTGTAGCTCTATCAAATAACTCAGTGTGCCAACCTAGTATTTTAAACCTGATCGAAATTCCTATCTGGGGAAGTTCTTATGCTTTTAATTTCTAATCATATTATTTATTACTGGTGTATTTTAGTACTGTACTGATATACATGGAAAACCCAGAACTTTAACTCATATATTAATAGATCTACTTTAATTATAATCAATTTAAAATAAATTCGCAAAGATAAAGGTATATTATGAATTATATCAAGGCATTGCCTGTATTCTTAAATAATAACAAAGTTACAATAAGCTAATTAGATCTCTCTCATTAGGCTTAGTGAGAGAGGCAGGAAATAAGAGATAAGAGAGGGCTTTCTTTTTTGTGGGCTTGTTTGATACAAGACTCACTAGGCTTAAAAAGGCACTGATAACAACAGTTTAGCTCCTGCCTAACTCTCCATGTCTTTTATTCAGTCTTATGTTAAGCTGTTTTTCTTGGTTGGTATGATTTTTCTGAATTGCTTTATTTAAAGTAATAGTTTTTACCCATGGGGAAAGTGGGATGTGTAGTATAGTGTAATTCATAAAATTATACACTTGTTTATTCAAAGTACATTTCAGACTAAGCTGCTTCTTCTTCTTCTTCCTCTTCTTCTTCCTCTTCTTCTTCTCCTCTTCCTCCCCATCCTCCTCCTCCTCTTCCTCCTCCTCCTCCTCCTCCTCCTCCTCCTCCTCCTCCTCCTCCTCCT